>OX638249.1:23942201-25144701 GCA_951806755.1 Brenthis hecate
TTTCCAAACTTCTTCTTCTGTTCTAGAGTCCTTCTTCAACTTTTTTTTTGATTTAATTTTTCCCTCTATATCTTCCAAAGAAACATTGCTTCCTGTGTCATCAGATTCCAATTCCGTTATACGATTTTCATCTTCAGTGTTACTAATTCTTATTAAATTTTGTTTTGATGATTCACTGGTAGTTGGTGAACGGTTTCGTTTTTTCCCTTTTAAATTGGTTTGAGATGGTTCCAGAAAATTTTCATTTATCAGTGGGATAGATAGCTGGTTGGTTACAAGATCGTCGATTGTATTATTTGAGTCATTAGTTTCTTCCATTGCCTGATTCTCCGGTATTTGGGATTTTTCTAAATATTGTGAACAATTTTTGGCTAAATGACCCATTGTGTTACATACAAAACATTTTAAAGCATCAGTGGATATATAAATCCAGTAATTTGTCCCTTCAAAAGATAGTTGAAATGATTCCGGGAGTCGCACTTCATCATCTGGGTTTATATATAATTGTCTTCTGAAGCTTAATATATGGGAAAAACCAGGATCAGCTATTCCTACTTTCATGAATGTTATAGGTGACATTACATTAATATTTAGATCCTTAAATTTTTGTTCAATTACATAGTTAGGTATTACGGGACAGACATTAGATAAAACTATTCTCTTATTTCTTGTAATCAGCGGTTTAATCTCAAGAATATATTTTTGTATAATAACCTTTTTCTTTTCTTCTACTAAACTGTCAGCTGTTCTTTTTGAATCTAAATATATACAGATACGTGCATTCGATATTCGAGATATGAATCTGATAGATGTAGCAGGTATGAGGGAAGATAAAGCTATGAGGTACTCCCTGAGTGCTATCCCATCGATGGAATCCAGTATTATGGCTTGGTCTTTCTTGGGGAAACATGTTGACGATGTTACATTAGCGTAACTTGCAGTATTAGGTGTTGTTTCTGACGTTGTAGGTAATTGAGACATTGTGGGGTTAGGAGACTTTGGGATTGAATACATTTTTATGCAAGGGATAATTTCCTGTTGCCAGGAAAAAACCCTGTTTAAGGTTTTCCACTATCTAGGCAAGTATAGTCACTTTACGCGTAAAATAAAACACGACAACGAATCGAGCGAGGTGAGACACGCGCGTCCGCTGTGACTACCCGCGTGGAACTGTGCTATTTATTTTTTGTATGTAGGTAGTATGCAAAAAAGATTTATTATTTTAAATATATATATTTTTTACTTTATCTAAATAACACTGTATTTCTGTACAATTTTTTAAATATTTTTAACACTATACATATATACATATACACTATACATATATACATTTACACATATATATTATATGAAACCAATAACAATTCTTTCGAGGAATAGTCATTTGTCACTTATGTTAAAATTATTAAAAAAAAAAAATTGTACAATATAAAACGTTGCCATCAAGACAATTTTGTACAAATATTCTTTACTTATTCCCGTTGCGATTACACGTCACATTACACTTGCAAAGCAATGAAAACTGCGTTATCGGCCAAACAAAACGGCGGTGGCGGTTTTCTTAAACTGTAATAGAGAAAGTTGATAAGTTTTATCTTCGAGTCGCCCTCGAGGATCAATTAAAAGTCGGCTGAGCGCCACTCTTGATAATTATTATTGTAATAAGAAGGCGAACATTTGCCTAAGAATTTCCCAAGTTACGTTAATGTGTACGTGGCATCGCAGAGAAACATTTTTAGGACTGAAATAGAAAAGTTTTTCAGCATGGCACGTCCTTGTATTCATTTTAACTTTGAACTATTTCTTAATGTGAAGACAGAGAGTTCGTAGTGATTAGTATCTTGTAATTTGTCGACGAAGTATATAATAAACTTCTTTTTGGTAAATAAAATCAATGAATTCGTGAGGTATTCGAATTTACAGCATCCTTTACTATAAAAAATGTTATCCAAGCTTGTTGCCTTACGAAAGTCGAAGAAATAAATATAAACTGTTTTAACGCATCGAAAAGCAGATGAAAGGAGAATGAAGTGTAAAGTTGTTACTACGTGACTACGTTTTATAGATAGAATAGAAGAAAACGTGCATGCCTAATTACATGAATAATATTGCGTGATTGGATGTACATATAAAAGGGAAAGTGTAATTTTAGTCAGAGGGAAAATAAAACAGTGAAAATCAAACCAGAAAATATTACAAGCATTTTTGAAAAAAACCAAACTGAATTGTTATGTAAAAGTTAGGTTTAGTTAGAAGGTAGGTTTTACGAATGTTTATAAAAATAGAAATTTAATTCAAACAAGAAAAGTAAATCTATACATACGAGTATAATAAAATTGTAACCAAGCCGAATGTGTACATTAAATGGTTTTTGAAAAATCTTATTGAAATAAACGTTATTATCGATACAGAGTCCGAATCTATAGTTTTTAGAATTTTTGTCTGTCTGTTACCGCATCCCAGAAAAACCACTGGAGGGATTTTGATGAAATTTGGTATGACGATAGCTGGTTATCCGGGTCAACATATAGAATACTTTTTACTGCGAAAAAATATCTGATTTCTGAGAAAAAATACAAAAACTGCAATGTAAGAGTATACTAATATGTAAAACATAAGAATTTGGTTTTTGGTCTTCTGAACGCGGGCGGAGCCGCGGGCAATGCTAGTGTAAATATATAATAATAACTTAGACTTATCTGTCGTAAAGTCATTATTGTTCTTTGTAGTGTCTTAATCTGCCGTTACAACACGGGTAGTACCAGTAAAACACTAATGTCTCCGTTGAGATCGAACTGACGCCTCTTATAATGGGAGTTTTAATTATTTTAATCGCTCTTTTCAAACAAAACCCATTAATTCATTATAAATGATTATGGTTTGGAGTTACAATTAGAAATATTTTTGAAAACTTAGAAAAAATATACATTTTAAATGACTTAATATTGCCATGCCTCAATTTAGCAGAAATAGTAGGTATAAAGACTTTATTTTATAAAACTTATTTAATAAAAGACTTGTGATTTTTGGATAGCGATTTGAATAAAGGAATATATCAATTAATTATTCGAATCTCGATGATCCTTGCGAGTTTTTTACTTACTTACTATAAAATATACATATAATAAAACAGTAATTTGTCGCGAGATGTACATTGTACATACTCATATGTACATATGTCTCCGACTGCATAATACTATATTCCTTCGTGAACTTGTTTTTATCTTTTTAGTTAGCTTTTATGCAGTTGGATTTTTTATTTTTCTAATATATTTATTTATTTACAGCTTTTTAAGTATTTTTAAGTAGAAAAATTAGCGAGAGTGGTTGTTGACTAACTTTAAATCATTATATATCCTAAACTATTAATTAAAATGAAAAATAATGAAAGAAACCTAAAAATGATTATTAAATACCTATACAACGATACCGTACTTGATATAGTTCGTCTATTTTCATTTTTTTCTTTTTCACATTATGAAATCTAGCAGCCCCCAAATAAAATTTTATTCATGTCACCTATCTAAGAATACTTGGACTAATGAGACGAATCTAACGATACCTTAATAAAAGAAATCCATCGAATGGTTTGGAAGATATGAGGGAATAAAAAATATTACAAACATACATAGGCGTGAAAAACAACCCTTTCCAGGCTTGCTGTCGGATAAAAAGGCCTACAGAAAAGTTCGCAAGCATTAATAAATTTCTTAGGGTACATTCGCAATGACTATGTATTTATATTTAAAACGTACCTAGAGATGCACCCGAGCATAGCGAGGATAAGACGATAGTTATATAATAATTTATAATATTATAAAAATAGTGTTGTAATAAACTTAATTTATCTTATATTAAAAAATGCCATACCAATAAGAAAATTTCCAAAGAAAATGTCACACTAGAACTAAATACCTCCACAGAGACTTTGATACTAAATCGCTAAATTCCTGCAAACGTTTGGCAATTCCTTGCTACGTGCTAACTGGCTCCTTTTATCCGTTACTTTGTTATTCTTACTTTTACATGTTTAATCGCTCCCAAGAGACGAGGGAAGTTTGCAGGTAAAATGTCTTTGGCAATCTACAAGGGAAATCATTACCACCATAACGTACAAACGGGAAATAGTAAAATGGTTTTTTCTCTTTTTACTAATATTATCAATACGAAATAATGTTTAATAACTCCTATAAATATTTCAATAATATTAATTATAAAAATCTATACTTATTATAAAAATAAGTCCCCCGGCCGCGTCTTTCTGTCCTCCTGTCTGTCCTCCTGTCTGTCCTCCTGTCTGTCTGAACGCGATAAACTCGAAAACTACTGAACGGATTTTTATACGGCTTTCAACAATAGAAAGAGTAATTCTTGAGGAAGGTTTAGGTATATAATTTATTATGCTTTTATGTAAATTAGCTGAAATACGGCGACAAATGTTGAAGAGGTCGCAAAAAATCTCGCCAAATGGGAACTTTCCACGCGAACGCCGCGTAAACTAGCAAAGATACAGTTAAGTAATGTACTAGAGAATTCAAAATCTATAAAAATGCTACAAAAAAGTCCGCGATAGCATATCTCTATCTCTTACGGTTGACTTACAATAACCACTTTTATGTTAACATTTTTAATTAAAAACATTACGTTATTTTCAAAGTTATTTTCTTTAGTTCGGTATTAATCCTTATCCAAATGAATATTTTAGTTAGCTTAGTCATTTAATGCAGATTAAAATTGCTCTTTACACTAAATCAATCAGATGAATAGTTTTTGAGATATCGTTGTTAGAAGTAATTAGTAGCGAAACATTTTTAATGCTTGGCGAGCATTGAGATGCCTACGGCGAGTCCATCCCCTCTGCCCCGCATCGCTCGACCGCCTGCTCAAGCTATATAAACCGGGCGATGTAGCGCGCGATCCTAGGATACTTTTTACCGCGGGAAAATATCTTATTTCTGAGGAAAATTACAAAAACTGCAATGTAAGAGTATACTAATATGTAACACCTAAGAATTTAGTTTTTGGTCATCTGAACGCGGGCGGAGCCGCGGGCAATGCTAGTATACAATAAAACTAAAAATACACTTATTTATGTCATTTTTAAACGACGAAAATGAAGGAGGTTCTTAATTCGACACGTATTTTATTTTTTATTTTATTCGGACAAATTAAAGCACATCGACTTTGAAAATGTCTGCTTAGGTATCTATCATAAATGAAAATTACTAATCAGTTATTTTTTACTTTTTAGTGGGTTTTTTTGAAGTAGATTTTCATTTTTTATTAAGTGCGTTTTTGTCTTTGTATGTAGTTAAAATGCAGAGTTACTCATATTTTTTATTCAACATAAATTTTATAGTTGATTTTTCCCTCTTCGGCGTGTGCAAATCGGTAGATTATAGAATTAAACACTTTTCAGGATGTAATTATCCCACCATACCTTAATCTGACTGATTAAAAAAAGCAGTAAACTTTTAGTATTATTATATATAAGAACTAACGGCTAACGCCATCCCGTAGCTCAGTGCAGGCGACGCGACGGGGAGGACGGTCACACAAAGCATACAGGGCTGCGTCAGTGCGTAGCAACAAAACATGACTTAATATTATGATGAAATGTAAAACTCGTGATATAAATGTAGGTAATTATTTAATTTCGGACTCTTATATTTTTTATACTCCATCTATTTAAATAACTTATTTTATTCATAACTAGCATTACCCGCGGCTCCGCCCGCGTTCAGATGACCAAAAACCAAATTTTTAGGTTTTACATATTATACTCTTATATTATACTCTTACATTGCAGTTTTTGTATTTTTTCTCAGGAATGAAACATTTTCCCGCGGTAAAAAGTATCCTATATGTTGACCCGGATAACTAGCTATCACCATACCAAATTTCATTAAAATCCCTCCTGTGGTTTTTCTATGATGCGGTAACAGACAGACAGACAGACGGACAGACAGAAAAAAATTCTAAAACTATAGATTCGGCCTTTGTATCGATAATAAAGTCTATTTCAATAAGATTTTCCACAAAATATTTAATGTACAGATTTGGCTTAGTCAGAATTTTATTACAGGTAGGTATAGATGTTGTCTATTTAATTAATATTCTCATTATTTTTTTGTTAAAATTTGGCATCACTATTTTTATGCAACATACGGTATAATAAAATAGTAGGTACCTAATTAGAAACCACAGGCAACACTCAAAAGAAAGCATGTCATGTTTTTCAATTTGTTTTTAAATATTCGTGGTCTGCTTGCAATCATTTACGCGGTGCACGCCAGTAAAGCTCCGCGGCTCGAACGCGACTCGAACCCGCGACCGCTGGCACAGCAAGTAGGGTCACTACAAACTGAGCGAAACGTGTCGTTTATAATATTAGTATGAATTGCAATCTTAAGAAATAACCAATAACAATCTGATCAATTATTAGATTTCATTAGATAAGACCAATAAATGATATTCCTTATATTAATATTATCATCATGTTAAACTTCACCAAAATATAAATAATGAAATATCTCTAGAATTTTACTTTGTACAATCATAGTTTTTAGTTATCGTTAAATGATAGGTAATAAGCTTATAAATAATAGTGAAAAATCAAATAAAAATTAAAAAGCACTAAAAATTTCAAACATTATTTATTCCCATACAAAATGTATTATATATTTAATGTATTGTTTATCTTCGAGCCATCTCTTGCAGTTTTTCTACCATTAAAAATATTGAGTCAATCGTCTAATACGCAGGCAGGGTTACTAATTCAAAGGCAATCTAAGATAGATAGATACTTTATTGAACACCACAAAGAAATATACAAAAAGAAGATATAAACGATAGATGATGCACAAGAGGCGGCCTTATCGCTATAAGCGATCTCTTCCAGGCGTCCTTAGGGTGTAGGAGAAAATTATATGAAATGGTAGGCAGTGTACTTACTACACGCAACATACATACATAAATACATACGTACATACATACATGCATACATGCATACATACGTACATACTTTCTTTTTCATGTATTTTCTAAGAAAACTCTAGAAAGGCGAGTAACTCAAGCGATACAAATGGTTTTTAGCAAGAGTTACAAGTTAACAGTGAGAAGTCTTCGTCTATAAATTGCACATTAGATGTAAGTATCTATCCAAATAAATAAAAATTACATATTTTAGCTGATACATATAGGTATCTAACAATTCTACACTTAAAGCACTATGTCATTATTTCCATTCACCACACACGCACAGATCTTTTGAAAGATAGAAAAAAAATATAAAGAAAGGGCACAGTTAATTCTGTATGAAATTAAATTTAACAACTATGGCAGTTTTATCATATAGACTTTATTGCCGTGATAATATTCTCTTAAAAAGACATCCTTTATGATAAGCCGGCTTAGTCTACAGGCAACATAACCTTCTACAATTAACTAGGCTAAAAAAGTTTTGTGTCGAAACATTTGTGAAAGTTATAAAAATTACTAAATAAGTTTGCTGACGATTATAGAGCAGTTTCGATCAATATAATTATGTCCAACTAGCGACTCAACATCGCTTCGCTTCAGGTTCGTCCCTAGACAAAAATAATTCTATCCCGCGGGAACCGTACATTTTTCCGGGATAAAAAGTACATACCTATGTGCTATTCCAGACCATAATCTATCTCTGTGAAAAGTTTCATCTTCAGCTGTTCTGGAGTGAAAGAGTTACAAACATCCAACCATACTCACAAAATTTTACATTTATAATATTAGTATGGATGTGTGATAATATTTATGTCTTATGTAAAGAAGATTCCTCAGTATTACAAATTATTTGATAGATGGCAACTAGCCAAAATCATGTATAAGAAAGTAAGGAAGTGATAACGTTTCTAGATACCAAAGAAAAAGAATCCTTGCAGTGCAATCAGCAGGATAAGAGGATTAAATATCGCTAACGCACCGAATGAAAGGGGAAGATGACGGGTCGATATCAATAATAAGGAAGACATTGTGGTTCAAGTGACGACTAAAATCTATAACTTACTCGACACCTAGCTTTCATACATTTCGCACAAGTTCCTCTTATTAAATTGTTTTAGGATATCATCGCCGATGTGTCTGTTGATGATAGCGGAGCAGCGTAAATCCTGCGTCATGTGCTCGAGCGGTGTGTTTAAATTGTACTCAACGACCGGTTGTTCAGAAAACTTCTGTAAAGTTGTTGCTCTACATGTTGTAGGACGAAGGCAAACTATATTTGAACGAAGCATGACCGGCACTGGCTCGTACTGAAGCACTTGGTACACTTTTGCGTACGCAGATTCTATGATTTGTTTCGCATATTGACTAGAGTATTGAATAGTTTCCTTCATTATGCGCGAACAAGCTAATACTTTTTCGTCCCATGTCATAGCAGTTTCTAGATTTTTATTAATTCTTTCATCCGCTTTTTTCATCATAAGACTTGTTGTGTGCTGTAAAATTGCATTTTGGAGATCTACTTCAGTTTTATAAATGCTTAGTTTATGCTGAAAATGTGCCTTGATATCATCTGGGGATCCGCCGATACAAAATATGGTTCCAAGTATACCTGAAAAAAAATGTCACTCAATTCATGAAATCAAATATTTTTGTCATAAAAATTTATAATATAAATAATAAACATAAGTCTTACCGTGTGCTTCCAAAATTTCTGCCATTTTTATTGCTATTAAAACACCGCTTTCATAGCCTAATAGGAAGAATTTGTCACGAAGACCGGTTTTCTTAAGAAGAACCTGAAATAATTTTAATCCTAATAAATAATGTTTACACTGGGATTATATCATAAGTACTCTAAATAAGGCATAGGAATGGTGTGAAATTCTAGTGCTATATTATCATAATCATACAGAACGAGTATGTTTGTACATTTCTCAAGCAATGATTAAAACATTTTTGTTTTTTACTTGAAACGATATTATCTCAAGACTATTTGTAAAAGAAAGAGACACCTACCTGAACATATCTATTAGCCAAGTCATCCATACTTTCTCGAGGATTATTCAGACAAGGCTGCAGTACGAGCGCGTGGAGTTTGAGTCGCTCACACAATACACGGAACCGCTCATAGTGGCCTTCAACACCCGGCACTACGCACATGTACGCTTGACTTTTATCAAAATCACAATCAGACTGTAAAACCACAAAAGATATATAATGAGATGATATAGTAACTAATTTAAATAGAGCATAATACTGTTACATGTTCCTTATCATATGTAACTATATCGCTTTGGAAAAAAAATACTTCTACAGGAATGCTGCTGAATTAATGCTGGAAGGTTGTTTTGTTGTCACTTAGAACACCTTAATCGCTGTAAATCCTTTTACATGGTCCCCGAAAACAAACAAGAACCTTAAAATTTTTATAAGTATAAGCCAGCTACTAGACCAATAAGGTAGTGCGAATTAAAAAAATGCTTTTAGTGTATTTAATTGCTATTCTTAATATTTATATTAAGCTTACCAAAATAGTATTAGTTAATGTTGGTAAAAATACAATGTCACTGCTAGCTTGAATCTCATCAGAGTCTACATTAAAAAATAATGATTTCAGTCCATCGACTTCGGTGTAGTTGATTTTCATAATGTTTCGTTCCAAGTTTTTAAGCCTGCAAACAAGGGATAGTTGCATATGTTGAATCAATTTCAATATGTATTACCTATATTAAAATTATTATTACACACTACTACAATAATATAATCTTAACGACATGATGGTATTTAGAGGGTATTTTCGTTATTTTTGTCAATATCAAGACATTGATGGTAAACCGTAAATGGTTCAAATTCCTATATTTCGATTAAATCAGAAAATAATCTAGTACGGAGTTTCTTATACGCTGGGTCGCGACTTGGCACTGGGCGACAGGAATAAAATGCTGGATCACAATGTTTCTCCTTGTTTATAATCATACTCGTGAATTATCAAGAGATGTATTGCTTTTGTGTCAACGCAAGCACCACGCCATTGCACTGTTAAGTGGTAGTCGTCACGACTCACGCTTCCCGTATAGTTTTGTTTTACTCGCCCCGCACCTCGAACACCGCCCACACTTGTCCATCCCGCCACCGCTCGTTGTCGTTCAGTTTGTGCGTATCCAGTATAACGAATAATTGTCTTTCTGTGCATGATTTTAATGTTTTACCTACGTTTCAACATCGATTAATCAACATTTATTTAATATAGTTATATAATGATATATAGTTATATAAAAAGTGGTTAATAAAGCCAAGTAACGCACACCAACAGCCGAGTACAATTTCTGATAGTGATTCTAATAAGCGGCCAGTAGAAATTTTCATTAATAAGACTGAAAAGGTACCAAAAAAATTATAGCTTCAATTTTTTCACAGAACGCTCCAACTGAAAACCTTAAGTTGGCTTCATATGAAATATCAAAATAATATGTTTAGACATTAAGAAAATTAAAAAAAAATAATTATTTATTTAAGTAATATTATTGTTTTACTAGCGACTCACCCTCGCTTCGCTCGGGTTCTTCCCTAACTTGGTTCCCGATACAAACTTTCATTCCCATTTTCACCCCCTCAAAGGATGATTTTCGGGATAAAAAGACTCAAACTATCTTCTTATCAAATTTCATCTAAATCGGTTCAGTGGATCCAGAGATTACCCCCTACAACGTCACAAACTCACAATTCACTAACTTGACCTCTTTATTATATTAGTATAGACTAGCGTAGGTTGATTCCCCATACAAACTTTCATCCTCAGTTTCACCCCCTTAAGGGATGATTTCCGGGATAAAAAGTATCCCATGTCCTTCCCGGGGTCTCAAACTATCTTCTTAGAAAATGTCATCTAAATCGATTCACTAGATCCAGAGACAAACTCACAAACTTAACTTCTTTATAATATTAGTATAGAAGTATAGATATGTAATTTAAAAAGTTAAAATATTAAGCAACATTATTGCTACTTATTTGTAGATAAAAATTTATATTACTGTTATTTAGATCCTCACAGTATGAACTAACTACATCTAATGGTCTGTTATGTTTATTTTTGTTGTCAGATTTTATTATGTTAATTATAGGATCTCACGATGATGGTAGTACCCAACCATCTTCAATACTACCAACTTCAATAGGGAATTGAAGTATAGATGTTTTTTAATTTCAATAGCTTCGCGAATCATCCTGAAGCAATAGTGGTCCTCTATTGTGAGCATTCGTGAACTATCAAAACGAACGTAGTGGCTTGGGTGATCCTGACTATGTTTACAGGCCGCAAACGATGTATTGCGATGGTGCTTCACATCAGATATGTGATCTTTGACCTGAGTTCTAATGGATCTCTTTGTTTGCCTAATGTAGAAGAGCCTACAATCACAATCAAGCTTATATACTCCTGAATGGCACTGACGGTAGTACTTGACTGGTGGTAAGAACTGAGTAATTTTCTTTGGCGGCTTAAAGTAAGTTTTATTAAAAAAAATTAATTTTCTTTATGGTTAAATATATTATAACAATAGCAACACTAAATAATATTATTAATAGTATTTTTTGAATTGTAATAATATTAATAATAACAACTAAAATTAGATAAATAACATGGCCATGCCTAATTATAATGCTTATTAAAAAAAATTAAATGTTAAGAATTCAAATCAACAAATACCTATTATAAAGTACTTTGGTGCCATTTTTGATTTTTTGAAATCATTTTGTAAATAAATAAAATAAATTGTGGGTATCCTATTTGGACATCCAAATGTGCTTTTAATTTTCCCTACATGTACTAGACGGATTAAACATCTTTTGGTGGGTCACTATGGGAAAATATAAAAAGACCAGACCAGAACAATAAAAATGTTTGTAAAATGCTAAACTAGTCAATATAAATACGATAATATGAACTATAAAAAATATTTCTTCATTTTATATCGATTCTCTCTACTCACGTTTTTAGAGTAAGTGAAGACATATCTTGATCAGTCAAAGATATGTTGTGCTCATAATGCAAATATGCTCGTATTGCCTCGAAATTAGCTAAACCTATGCCCAAATCTTTTAGTGTATTCTTCTCAGAATTCTTATCTTCTATATTAATACCTGTGGAGAAATTGTATTATGCAAATTAACAGTAACAGTATTAGTGTGCCATAAATGTTAATAATTAAAAAGATTCTCGAGTTCTCCATCACTGAACTAAGGAGGACAATTTATTTGCATGGAATTATAAAAATAGTATGGTACCTTATATAGCGACATAAAAGCTGATTTTTTAAATAGTCTTTTGGAACTATTGTTATTTTAGAAGATATTACTGTGGAAAATTTGATCACGTTATCTAATATAGCAATTGTAATTTTGCTATGTCCTACGACACAAAGTAACAGAGGATATTTTATGTAAATAAGACGTTTTGTTTTATAACATGTTTTAAATATACAAATTGAAGATTTACCCTCGACTTGGTCTTCTGTTTTTACTTCAGGTCCATAGCCTGTACTTATGTCCACTTAATTTTACTTAAATCAAGCCGTTTCAGCGTCACGGAGTAACAAACATACACATACATACCAACTTTCGTATTTATAATAGTAGTCTGATAATTGAAAGATATAAAAATATTCGATGTATAATCAATGATTTTGATAGAACATTTACCTGCCATTTTGGAAATTGCTTGCATTAAAGGAACATGTGGTAGTGTTACTTTTGAAGCGATTACAACTGACTGTTTAGAACACAGCGCTTTTTCCACAACATCAACAGCAATTAAAGATGATATTGATTCATCTGAAGAATAACTATTTTCCCATTCATCCAGCTGCAAAAAAATAAGTTTCCGATTTGTAAGAGAAGAGAGTTATTTGTTTAAGTATGCTTTGTTTTCTCGAAATCTAATGGAAGAGAAATGGTCAAAATTTGATACTTTTTGGTTATTTGGGTCATATTCGATTCATTCTGGATATATTGCTTTCTTTAAGTATTAGCGATAAAAAATAATAAAATTTAAACTCATAATATAACACATCTCAATTCTTGTATACAAATAGCTGTACCTTGTCCAATAACGGCAAATTAACCCAGACAAGTAATGGTTCTCGACTTCTACCCACATCGATCTGCTCGTCGATGTTGAAGTTGGAATTAATTATTGCAAAGTGTCTGAAAATGTACTAAGACTTAAATAATGGTAACTAAATTTTTTATTAATATTTTAAACGTAAAACGTATTTCTGTCTTTTACTGCGTCTTATCAAAGTTAACCGATTTTAATGGTTTTGGATTCAGTTCTCAAATAAAATTGTTAGTTCTTAATCTTTAAGTAGTTGGATTATTTAAAATTTTCATACCAACATTACAATGGATAGTATTATCCATTGTAATGTTGATATTTGTTGTAACTTTTTCACACCTGAACCGCTGAATAGATTTGAATGCTTGACAAGGAAGTATTATATCAAATCAAAAAGCATTTATGAATAGAATCGTCAATTTTATATTTTTAAATTTAATTTATAGCAGTATGTAAGTTCGTGAGGAATCTACCACCGGCTCAGAAGGCAGATCTGCTGAGAAGAGCCGACGAGAAACTCAATAGTTGTTTTTTTTTAAATAATATTAGTTTACAATATTGCCGTACAATACTTATTATGTTCTTGTCCTAAGTGGATATCAACTTATACCCATTGTATAATCGGGATAGTATAGGCTAATTTTCATCCCTGCCTTGCTCACCATGATGGCGCAAGCGCGAGCAAATATTTGTATTCGGATAAACTTACTTTAGCTTTGGAATCATTTTTTTAACTTTTAAAATTATTTCTTCTGACTTATCGATTTCTTCCTTTTGGGAAATTATGTCATACAAATATAATCCTTCTATAGCTCTATTAATATTGCCCTTGATCAAATCAACTAAGTTGGCTTGATTTAGATTTTCTTGTGATACCTTGATATTTACTCCATCTTCTCCCCAAGATCTGAAACAAATCGAAATAATCTGTTGTATCAGTTTGTTTTATCTTGTTTATCGGTTAAACCAACTCTCTGTTCTCTCTTTTAAAGACTATTATTTGAATTCCAAAACAAAACTAACAAAAATACATAAAAAGCCTGCCCAATTATGAACGCACGTAGATCAACTAAGTAAAACGTGCGTTAACATTTTCTTTATACAGAGAAATCTACGACAAGAGAGTCTATCTGCACGTCGCGTCGTTGCGGTTGAATTCAGATTATTTTTATTAAAGTATACTGCGAAGTTGTATACAGAATATATTTAGTGATAATAAGTGATAACCGGTAACCTAATAAATTGCTGATATATAAATGAAAGTAGTTTAAAAATAAGAATCAAGAATCAATAGCACTTAAAACTTAAAACGAATCACATTATCTTGGAGTTATTATTGTATAAGATGTACCTTTGCTTAAATAGCAGTATATTAGATATTTTTTCACAGTATAGATTTATGTTTCGTGCACCGCGGTTTGCAAGCCTCTCCGCTAACTGAATGCCCAACTCTTCATTTTTAGACAGGATCACTTGACACATATCAGAAGCACATCTTAATCTGAAACAGTTTCTTGATAGCTTCATGCTATATTTTATAAAGGAAAACGGGAAATTATTTTTAGTAAAAAATAATTTTCTAAAAGTTTTTTAATACCTAAAAGTAATACAAAAAAGAAATACATTTTTTATAAAGATAAATATTCGCGTAATACTAAAAAGTATTAAAATATCAGTTCGTTATAATTTACAGTAATCAGTGTCATTCATAATTTTAAAAATGTCCATATATTTTATATATTGAATAAAAATTAACTTATAATCAAAAATTCGAAATGCATCAAATTCATTTCATAATTTTTTTAAAATAAGTAAAAACTGACTTCAAGGCACTAAAATGTAAAAAATAACTAAACAGGGGTTTTCATTTAGAATAGATATCTAATCAGATATTTTCGAAGTTGGTGCCAGCTTATGCAAAACAAATCTAATATATACATTAAATACACACAAATTGATGTATTTTAACTATAATTAGAGTTCATACCTAATCATATTTACCTATTAGATATTCGTAGATATAGATATTCATATCTTAAAATATTGTCGGTTGGCACCTACTACGAAAATATCTGATTAGGTATCTATTCTAAATGAAAACCCCCGTTTAGTTATTTTTTACATTTTAATGCCTGGTAGTCGTTTTTTTTAAGTTTTTATTTTTCCATTTTTAGTGTAAACTTAATAAGCAGGTTATTTGTAAGAAGAAAGTTTTTAATAAAATATTCTATTAAGCAATTTATTTAAAAAAGTAATTAATTATTGATTTTTCAAAAAACCGCTCTACCGATTTCGATAGAATTTAAATTGCACCACCTGGGAAGTATACCCTTCGAAACAAAAAATATATATTTCCAAATCGGTTCAGGCGTCTTCGAGTAATCGGTGAACATACATAAAAAAAATCCGACGAATTGAGAACCTCCTCCTTTTCGGAAGTCGGTTAAAAAGAAAGAAACGTAAGCGGACCACTGTTTGGTTTCACTTACGGCCCGTTCATACTTATCGCGTGTCGGGCACGATAAAATGTCGGGTGCTCTAGTGGCTAAACATTTCATACTATGAAGTTGTTCACATTTATACTACAACGGTTTTTTGTCCGCTCCAAGGATTGTCGGGTGTTTTTCCAGCCCTGCACCTCCATAAAAAAACCGTATTGGATCTCGCTCGCTTATGAGTAGGTACGAGCTGTTCACATCTGTCGCCTGGCGGGCGCGGCAACCCTCTCCCCACTTCCTCTTGTTCTGCCCGTCGCTAGGCGGCTAGCATAGATCACGCATACAGAACACCAATCGCGGCGAGCACGCAGAGTTGCCAATTGATCGTTGAATGTAGTTATTGACATACTAAAATAATGTCGCGTAATGAGAGTATATAACGTCATTACACCGAAAATAATAATTGTAAAAGACACGTCTGAATCATGCTTTATGCGTCATAAGACAGTTGTCAAAACATTTCGAGAGAGGCATCAAAATTACTAGAAGTTTCGAGATTTAGACAAGAACAGTTAATCGTAAATTGCTGTGTGTGAGAGTAAGATAGGAACCAAATATTCGGGAAAGACATCGAAATTACCAGAAGCTTTGAATTTAGACAAGAACGGTTAATTGTAAAAAATTAACAGAGCTGTGTGTAAGATTGAGAGCGGAATGAAACATTCGAAATGACGAGAAAGGTTTAGAATTTTCGAATACTAGAATTTTCTTTGTTTATGCATACAAAAAGGCCTACAGTGTGTCGAGAGATCAGTTGAATTTCAAAGTGAAGTGAAGATTGCGAAGAAGTTCAAAAAAATTGAAAAGTAAAGAAAAGTTAAGTGAAGTTATACTCGAAATGTATCTAGTGGCAAAAATTAGTGTCCGGAGACTGAGTTTAACCAAGACTGTGTATATACTTGCGTGTGTTAGTGAATCTCCATAAGTCAGTCAGTTAATCAAGAGTAACAAAACATCGTTAGTGCAAGAGACGTGCTTTAATTTCCGATCCCCGAACTCATAGAACGCAACAATAATTAAATAACTTCTGTTCATCACTCTTCAATTGAGTGATTATGGTTTGAAATGTTCCCAAAGTAAATCTCTCCCTCAAGATAGGGTGAATTCAAAATCTTCATTTCTTGGCTGTTTTTATTTGTTTTCTACTCGAATAATAAATACATCACAACAAAAGTTTAATCGACGTCCATAGCGTAAAGTCGCCTCGTATCTCTTGTCAATAATTGGGTCCACCGTCATCGGATCCGACATCCGACTAGTGTCAACAGATGCTCCGACATCAAATTAAAATACGTATCCAACACCAGACAAGTACGAACGGGATCTCACGTTGATATATGAAGCAAACGATCAAAGTGTATACTGATTTCGTGATCAAAATGGATATAGATTGCAATTGATTAAAGTTTATACCATGAACGAATTAGCTACATACTATATAGATTATTGCAATGCAAATTGTACATACTTTTACAATTTGCATTGCAATAATCCATAAAATGTGTAAAAACACAGATTAAAAAATAAAATGAATTTATTCAACTACATAAAATTGATATCACCGAAGATGGAATATTTACCTTGGAACTGGAGCGTTTAAGACATGATGCCGTACATCAAGTAACACTCGGCCGCGGTGGCGTCTGGCAACTAGAATTCGGAAAGCTCTCGGAGCCTCTTGTGGCATGAACGTTAGGCGTGATAATGGTCTAACGTAGCCTCGTGCTATACCCTCACAGACCAATGCTTGCAATTCCTAAATATTTCACAAAAATACATCAAAACTGTTTTATAAATAAAGACCAGGTTTTTAAAATTATATTATGAATTATAAAATAGATTAAATTAGTATACGATAAAATACAGTCTTAAATTATAGAAAAAACCTTTAGTTATGTTAAAATAGTCTTAACAAGTACATAATTATTTACGTGCTTAAAGTATGTGACGCTACGAGTATTTACTCACCAATAGTTGTTCTGGATTTTTAAAGATTGTAGAGAAGTTGATCCTTGCATAAGAACGACATTTCGTTAGATTATACATTCCAAAGTTAAAATCTTCACGGCTCAGTAATTGTGTTGTATCGAGAGTTATACCCGACGTGGCACAGCATTTTAACGTAGTCTAGAGACAATTACACAATTTTATTTTATTTCAATGTAAAATTTAATTTTAAGCTAATTCAAAATTGACGTACATTTTTAAGTTCTCCCTGGACGCAGCTTACGATAACGTCGCAACCCTCACCTCCGGTAGCATCGAGAATCATGTCTCCGAAGCTGTGGTCGCAGGAGTTTCCGATATGATCATCTACAATGTTATCGAAATAAATCTGAGATCAGATTGAGATTTTTCTTGGCACTTGAGGAGTGTATGAAAATTCTTCATAATATTAGATATACATATTTAATATTATGTATTAAGTAAATGTAAATATTTAAATATTGAGTGAGAAATCAAATAATATAATTTCTCAGATATATTTTTACCTTGCAGTTGAGGAAATAGTTTTTGCAGGAACTGTTTCTTGCGTATGTCGCTAACTGTAGCAAAGACCTTGCAATGGAAAGCTAAGGCAATAGATATTAAAGCCTGACCTAGAGCGCCGGCACCGCCATGGATAAGTACACGTCGTCCGGGAATAAGCTGAGTTTTGATAATCTGTAAAATAATATAAATATGCACATTCAAATTACGCTACGTCAGAACACAGAAACACATGAACATAGAAATACATTTTACTTTAGTGAGATTCTTTGGCAAGGGTATAAAGAAGTATAACCAAGAAACGAGGTAAAGCTAACCAACAAAGACAATTTAAACAAAGGTGAAAAATATATGTAAAATATCCCTTACCAAGCAGTAGAAAGCGATACAGTAAGCCAAAGGTACAGTGGCAGCGTCTTCAAGACTCCAGTGATCTGGAACTGGCCACAATAATTCCGGTTGCGCTTTAACTTGTGTGCTAATTACTTGATCAGGAACTATACCCATTACACGATTTCCCCTATTTTTTTAAATGCATTTAATTATTAATTTAAGATCAGTATACCTAGAATATTTTAAAATGTTAAAGAAAAATCTTTACATACGCTTCAGTTATGCCGCTGAAGTCTACTTTAAAGGCTCGCTGTCCATCGGTGTTGTAAGAATTAATGATCCCGGCCTCTTCTTTTACATACACGAGATTAATGCCGGCATAGTGAACCTGAGAAAAAAAGCAACGACCGCTCTATTCATCAGTTTCCTTTCCTATTCGAGTATATAATCATCAATCAAGTAAGCCTAAATAAACTCTTTGCAAAAATCACATCCGCTTAAAAGGGCAAATAGATGACAACATGGCTAAATTTAAAGGTCAGTATATGTTTTCATTTACATTAACATACTTACATCTACATTAATACCGCTATCATATTTTTGTGGTGCCTCAATCCAATATATCGAATCGAAATCACCAGCGCGGGCGCATTTCAACATAATGTTATGTTTTGGCGTGGAGGTCTCTTCCAATGGCAAAATATATTCTCCTCCCCAGACACCCTAAGCAAATCATACTTTACAATTAGTAAACTAGGTAATATTTATAATAATTAATGTATTACTGAGATTGTAGTTAAATGTCACGGAAATTATACGATAAATTCAATTTTACAATTAATATAGTAAGTAACTTACATTTTTGTAAATGTTGGTCACTAAATCTTTGAACAGTATTTCATTTAAAAGTTTATCATCCCATTCATCTTGATGTATTATAGTCAAATATACTTTTCTTTCATTTCTCCATTCTTTAATCAAGGATTTCAATCCTTTAACAAGTGGGTAACTGGCTAGTAAATAAACTTTTTGACTCAAAGGAATAGTCGAAATCAAAGATGATACATATGATAAATCTGATGGTGAACGAACCGTGTATACACTAGAGCCATTAGAATATTTAGGTTTCCATATAGCTAATTCTATACGGTTATAATTATTAATAATATGTGCATTTACACTGCGATACAACATCGAAGGGCATCTGTTAAATTTTCCTTCTATGTCCAGTTCTTTATTAACCAAAAGACTATCGCATTTTAATATGCGCTGTAGCATTTGATCCATCTGCAGAAGAGATAAGAACGTAATATTATGTGAAATAATTTAAGCAAATGTTAGTATAAATAAGTATATGTATATATATTTATTTATTTATTTCAAACCATTTCCTTATAATCTATACGAGTAACTTAATTCATATAGTCTATATCTATTATAATAAAATAATAAACCAATTAAGCTTACATTTTTATCAGAAGATAAGTTTGTGGTTAATAATAGGTCAGCGCTATTTATCTTTTCGCCATCTTCTAAAATTTTGTCTCTGTAAACATAAGAGTGTTGTGTCCTAATTCCAGAGATGTTGTTAGAAATACCTCTGATCGCCTCAAAGTTAGATTTAGCAGTTTCGTCTCTCAGGATTTCGACAACGTTAATGAATTGTTTGTTTAAATTCTCAGCGGCTATTTGTAAAAATATGTATGATGCTGTTAGTTCCTGTACAGATAAAATAGCATGTGAGTTATATATTTAAGGGTTTTACAGAACTCCTTTAATTCCAGCAATTTTAATGAAACATACTGTTATTTTAAAATATTCTTTTCTATACTTTGGGTCTCAATATTACTTACACAATATAAAAGTACTTACGTCTGAATTGTTTGTTGGGAAATGAGGTACAAATTTTTTAGTTTTTAGGGAAACGACGTTTTTATTCAACGTTGGCAAATTTTCATATTTTATATGTTCTATAATTACACCGCCGCATCTAAAATGTGAAAATCAAGCGTCAATAAGGTTTTTTTAAGGCATATGTAGGTTACCTAATTCTTATAAAGATTGCTTAAATTTTTTTGAAGTATTTTCATATAAATATTAGGTATACAACTTTGCTTCCGCCGTTTTTTTTTCAAAATTCAAAGCTTTATTGTAAAAAAACTGATTATATATTTATGTTTCAAAGTATCGTCCATTATTTTCTACTACTTTTGTCCACCTTTCTGGTTACAATCGGATCCCGTGTAGAAAAAAACTGGTCATCTTTTGAAGCGATCCATGAATCGATCCAATTTTGGACTTCTTCATAAGACTGAAAGTACTAGTCCATCAGGCCGTGTGCCATGGATCGGAATAGGCGATTGTCAGAGGGAGCAACGTCTAGAGAATACGGCGGATGGGGTAAGACTTCCTATTTCCACTTTTCTAAGTATGTTTTGACAACTTTTACAACACGAGGCCGAGCATTGTCACGTTGCAAAATTACTTTATCATGTCTTTCAAAGGATTGCGGCCGTTTTTCTTTCAATGCTCGGCTCAAACGCATTAATTGCGTTCGATAAATATCTCCTTTGATTGTTTGAGACGGGTTTAACAGCTCATAATATATTACACCGAGCTGGTCCCACCAAATACAGAGCATGACCTTGGAGCCGTGAATATTTGGCTTAGCCGTAAGCGCAGAAGCGTGGCCGGGATATCCCCATGATTTTCGGCGCTTGGGGTTATCGAAAAAAATCCATTTTTCGTCACCAGTTACAATGCGATGCAATAATCCTTTCCGTTTTTGTCTCTCAAGCAGGAGTTCACAAATACAGAAACGCCGTTCAACATCTCTAGGTTTCAACTCGTATGGCACCCAATATCCTTGCTTCTGTGTCATTCCCAAATTGTTTAGGTATTTTGAAACTGTTTTTTGGCTCACTTGCAATGATCTTGCCAACTCCTCTTGACTTTGACACAAGTCTTCATTGAGCAAATGCTCTAATTCTTCATCTTCAAAAACTTGTGATCTTCCACCACTATGCCGGTTTTCTACGGAAAAATCACCGCTCTTGAAGCATTGAAACCACTCACAACATGTTCTTTCACATATAGAAACTTCACCATAAGCGTCTGAGAGCATTTGGTGAGCCTCAGTCGCAGATTTTTTAATATTAAAAAAATAAATTAACACTTCCCGCAAACGACGACAATTCGGCTCGTAAATTGACATTTTTATTCGAGAATAACTATATGATGTAAACACAAATCAACTACTGTTGCTATCAGGTTATGTTCACAAGATACTAAATAGTATTTTAAGTCATCCATAATGTATGTACTCGACGTCTAATTGTCGCTAGCGCCATCTTTAAAAAAACGGCGGGAGCAAAGTTGTATACCTTAATATATGAAAATCTCATAGATATGTAGAATATAAACTAATGAAGCGCTTACTTTATACAGTCTTGTGTTTTAAATATATTGGCGATCAAAATGTTTTGTTCATCAGAGTTTGATATATTATTGAAATGGTTCTCTACATCGATCGTCAGTTTTCTGAACGCTTCTGGCATACAGATCATCTTAGGATTACAGCTGAGCGCGCTTAGTTGAAGCATGCCGTCAATAAATGTTATCCAATTATTTTGCCATATTATTTGAGCTTCAGTTAAAGAAAAATTAGAACTGTATATACTGCGGAAATCATCTCTGAAAATATTACGTGAAAAGCATATTAAATGTAAATCATTGGTATATTAACAGTGTTCCAATATTTATTAAATGGTGGTGGTGATGGATCTTAGTTCCTTGATTTTATATTTGGCATTTTCCAAAAGTCAAGGTTTTCTATGGAGATGTGCCATGTTTGTTCCTTTGGTATATAACGTGGTAATAATAATAATTATGAATTATAGTTCTATATATAAAACTTACGTGTAATTGTAGCCTCGTGTATGGAGCAATTGATATATATCTTTGGAACAAAGGTGGGTACTGTCATGACATTTAGAATTTACTTCTAATATTCTGTTATTGGTTATGTCAGCAGTAATATAACCAGATATAACATTAATGTTTTCATTCATTACCTATAAAATGAAATGTATTATAATCATTTTTTTGTAAATGGAGTTGTAAAATGTGATAAAATTATGTTATATATAGTGAGAAAACATCAGCCTAATTAATGACCTTTTATACCATACCTCTTCTTTCCTACAGCCCTACTCTCTAAGTAAGACGGTTTAATACATATACTTATATTAAGTAGATAGCTGTAATGTTATAATTACTTCAAATCGTCCAGTGCCTCGTTGGATGGTGATGTTAATTCTAAGTTGTCGTTGGTCGTGTAGTAATGGTTGCGAGTGAAAATGTACATCACGGAATTGAACGGATAGTTTCTTCCTCTCTACCGTCAATGTCATTGCAAATGTATCCCATACAAATACCAACGCAGCGGCGAATGGAAAGAGATTTTTACCTAAAACGATTAATTTACATAAAAATTATAATTTTGAAGACTTTCTCGTATATTTGCTTCGCATAACAGACAAAAAATTTTAAAGCGATAAAAGTTGGTCAATTTTACCAAAGATTATAATTAAGTGTATGAAGATATTATAATGTCCTAAGTTAATAACAAGACTATGATTTTTGGAGTGATGAAACGTGATTTACATTAAAATTTAAATCTGTCCTTTCCATTATTATTTGAGTATCCTGTAAGAAGGCATAATAGTAGAAATAAAATAAAAATAATGTAATGTCTCAATTTCATCCTGACTTAGTGATTAAAACTTCAATAAAGGAGGGAAAGGAAACAAATAAGATCGTTTGAAAAATAATATTAATATTCTTAACTCTTACCTCTTATTATATTTCCTCGTAAATAGCTGTAATCGTCGTCGTGCGTTGATATAACATATTTACAAGCTGACGCCATTTTCTTTTGTGCAGATGCGAATAAGTATAAAGTCCTGTAAATATATATTTTTGTATTTCCTATAAATATTTATTACTAGCTACTTCCTCTCGCTTCACTCGAGCCTCGAGGCCATGAACCTCCGCAAGCGTATACTGCTGAGCAATATGTTACGCCAGAGTTTTATTATAATGGTTTAGAAAAACAGGTTTGTCCTCTGTTATCATAACATTCGATTTTATTCAATCAATCAGCCTATCGCCGTCCACTGCTGAACAAAGGCCTCCCCCAAAGAGTGCCAACCATCCCGGTCTTGGGCAGCCTGCATCCATCCACTGCCAGCCACCTTTCTTAGGTCATCTGTCCATCGTGCTGCAGGGCGTCCTACACTACGCTGGCCTAAACGTGGTCTCCACTCTAGCACGCTTCGGCTCCATCGGCCATCCGTACGTCTGGAGACATGACCAGCCCACTTCCACTTCAGCGAGCTTATTCTGCGCGCGATGTCGGTTACTTTAGTTCTCTGGCGAATGACTTCATTTCGAATTCTGTCTGCCAGAGAAACTCCAAGCATCGCGCGTTCCATTGCTCGCTGAGCGACTTTGAATTTGTGGACCAGCCCTACGGTGAGTGTCCACGTTTCGGCTCCGTATGTCATTACGGGTAGGACGCACTGGTTAAATACCCTGGTCTTAAGGGATTGTGGGATAGATGACTCTAGAATATGACGAAGCTTCCCAAAAGCTGCCCAGCCCAAGCGTATTCTTCTGTTGGCCTCCTTCTCAAAGTTGTGCCGGCCGAGTTGTATAGTTTGGCCAAGATATATGTATTCCTGCACAACTTCAAGAACAGCGCCATTCACGATCACTGGTCTCGGGGATACATGACAATTCGACATGATCTTGGTCTTGTCGAGATTCATCCCGAGACCCACCCGCCTCGAAGAATCGCCTAGGCTGCTTAGCATTTCTTCCAAATCCTGCAGAGTCTCTGCCATGATGACTATGTCATCGGCGAATCGCAGGTGTGTTATATATTTTCCATTGATATTTATGCCGCATCCGTTCCAATCGAGCGTCTTGAAGACGTCCTCCAATGCACAGGTAAACAGTTTCGGGGATATAACATCCCCCTGTCTTACCCCGCGGTGCAATTGGATTGGCCTTGTGCTCTGACTGTCTGTACTTGGATGGTCATCGTTGCGGCTTCGTACAAACACCTTAGTACTTGGATGTACCGATAGTCAATAAGGCATCTCTGCATGGATTGTAGAACGGCCCAGGTCTTGATGGTGTCGAAGGCTTTCTCGTAGTCCACAAACGCTAGGCATAGAGGCTGCTTATATTCCTCGGTCTTTTGAATTATTTGCCTTAGTGTGTGTATGTGGTCTACGGTACTGAAGCCTTTTCGAAACCCGGCCTGCTCGATGGGTTGGAAGTCATCGAATTTTTGGGCGAGACGGTTGATAACCCTTGAAAAAAACTTATACACATGGCTCAGGAGTGATATGGGTCGGTAATTCTTCAAAGGGCTTTATCCCCCTTCTTAAAGAATAATACCACCACACCCCCGCTCCATGCCGCCGGTGTAATGCCATTGTGAAGAACAGAATTAAACAGCTTTGCGAGCTCTGATAGAACAGGTGTTCCTCCCGCTTTGAGAAGCTCCGCAGTAATTCCGTCTTCACCCGGAGCTTTGTTGTTTCCTAGTTGTCCAAGAGCTATCCTAATCTCGCCCACGTCGATTTCGGGAAGCTCGTCTGTATGGTGGCGTACCAGTCTGGCACGTGGATCATCCGCGTGGAGATTTCGATTTTATTAATATAGCCATATTAAAGGTCATTTACTTACTATTAATTTATTATCCCTAACACTACCTTATGCTTACAACCTAGTGTCTAGTTTTATTTCAGTTATAACATCCAAATATTATAAAGCTTTTGAAAGTAATAAATACTCTCACTATTGCTTTTCAATACACACAAGCATTCATAGACTAGGTACAGAAAGAGAGCATCTAATATACATATGTATACGTAGTATGTACCAGGTACCTATTCTCTACTGTTATTTGTTGTTTAAAGATTTACACTTGATACTACACAATAGCCTAAGTGCCAGATATATTTATAGTATTTTGAAGTGAATTCGTGTAATCCTTACCATTCTTCCTGATGAACCCATTCTACTAGATGCGAGAGTGGCCGAGTTCCTGTAGATACTGGAAATTCTATTTTAGGATAGAGCGCTCGAATTTTTGGGTTAAAACCATCCACGTAGAGTCTGTGAAAGTATTTTTGTATATAGTGAATTTAAAACACGTTTCATTTAATCGATAATACTGTGCCTAGAAAAATTACGATGTAGTGTACAAAATAAGCTTGAATAAGCAATACTTCGGTAGCAAAGTTGATGACTTCGCATAATCAATATTATATTCCTATTTTTAATCAACATTATAAGTTATAATATTTACTCTCCAACAGCTTGAAGAAAGAATTGCACAGCGTTTGGATATCCTCTACGTGTTAGAGGCACGTGGTGGCAGGAGGGCAAAGATTTTTTAAGAATGGCCTGCAGAAGACCGTGCGGCGCAATCTCTATCAACACTGCATTAGGCGGAATCAAGCGTGATGCCTCCTCAAAGAGTACGGGGCTCTGTAACGCAATTCTCACTCAATATCATTAGAATACCAAAAATATTAAATAATAAATAACGAATAACATTTATAAAACTTATAAAGTAATTTAGTTAGAAATCTTAAAATGCTATGAACTTTTTCTATATGTATAATAATTGTTGCTCAGTCGCCAAAATTATATTATTTTTACGTTTATATATAATATTAAAAATAAAACTTACAAGTAAATTATTCGTATGGTATTCAGCTGAAGAATATTTGGCTAATGGCTCATCCCATCTATTTATAGATACTGAAGAAGACACCCAACGTTCGCTACGAGGTTTTGGGGATTTGATAACTTTTCTCAAAATTTGAAGAAGTTTTGGACCTGTTATTTTAAATTATTAACATAAGTTGATCAGTTATTTACTTAAATTTCTAAAATAGCTTGACTTGATGAATTAATTGAACTTACATGGATAAAAGCTTATGTTATCCATTTTAATTATTATGGTAGTGCATATTCTATATGACCTAATACATAATTCCATATGTCCAGAAATCTTATCTTTTTGGTATGTTAAGTTCTATAATCATATACTTACCCGCTTCAGCAATATAACGAGAATGATATGCAATATTTGAACACGGCACTTCTTTGGCGAAGACACCTTTACTAACTAAAACCTTGACGAATTCGTGTATCATTTCAGCAGGACCCGAAATAGTACAAGATTCAGAGCTGTTATGGCAAGCCACCTCGATCTCGGGGGGGCACAGTTTGACGATCTACAAAAAGTAAAAAATACTCTATTGATTTGTCATTTAATAAAATTTCATATAAAATTTCTGTAAAGGCACCATTTGAAAGAAAACAATATTTTTGGACTATAGATGATGATATAGATTAGAGTAATTTCGGACCTGTTCATATCCGAGGCCAACCGCAGCCATGGCTCCATGTATGCAAGGTGTCTCTAAGGACACCTGACCGCGACTGCTAGCTGCTAAAATCATCTCCTCCGCGGTAAAGCAGCCATCTGCATACGCGCACCCTAACTCACCCACGCTGTGACCTAAAAAATGTTTGTGTGTTGAAAAAGATATGGATATATGTATGTAACTCAATTAACTTTACTTAACGTAGCTAGTAAAAAATAATATTTAAAAAAGTGTTATTATTTTCAACAAAATTATAAACAGAAAAAAGTTATTACTATTTATTTATTTATTATATTAAATAATTTATAATATACAAAAATCATACAAAACATACCAATAATCTTGTCAGGTTTAATGCCTAATTCTTTCAAAACGTCAGTCAGACCAATTTGCACAGCAGCAATTCCAACAAATGAATTCTGAACATTGTCAAAAATAGCTTTATCCTCTGAACATATCACATCAATGATGTCAATTCCCTGAGGTTCTAAAACACGCTTACACCTGAAATTAGAATAGGTGTCTATGATTCCCAAATGTATACTTCCATGGTTCATCTTCAACTTAAGCTGAATACTAAATGAGTTAGATGCGTGATGGATGCATGTGGTGATGACATCTGAGTCATAGCTGTAATCAATATATATGTTTTCAGCCCTTTTTAACGTCCAAATACTGGGCACGGGCGTCCCTAGAATACGAATAGGATTAGGCAAAGTCTACCACGCTCGCCAAGTGTGGGTTGGTGAACAGCTCGTGTCCTTCGAAAACTTGCTAGGTTCTCTCACGTATGCAGGTTTCCTCACGAAATTATCCTTCACCGTAAGGCAAGTGGTAATTATGTTATAAATGATTCGTACATGAAAGTATCAGAGGTGCAAGACCCAGGATTTGAACCCGCTTCACTCGGTTTCTCAAGCGAGCGCGTTACCATTGGGCTACCAGTGCCTTTTCACTGGGCTACCACTGTTTTCACAGTCATCAGTATTTTATTATAGCTATTTAATATACTATTTTATACATTTGAACAAATTTATATTTACTTCTCTATAGCTGCAGCAAAAGCTGGTATACATAAGAGCTGCTTCCCCATTCCTGACCATTGCGAGCCCATACCACTGTACACGAACCAGAGTGGCCTTTTGGTATCATCGTAGTATGTCATTTTCTCACATAGGCTAATCGTTGTATCTGATTCGTCCGTATCTGCGTTTATTAAAAGATTAAAAGATATTTTAGTTTTAATATAAAAAATTGTGGTCATAGAAGTTACAAAGATAAAACTCCTTATTGTTTTTTCACATCTTCCGTATTTGGACATTGCCACTTTGTGCAAGAAATGAATATTTTAACACCAGTTTACTTGGATCTAGTTTCATTAAATTTAAATTCGTCTTCTCCATGTTTTTATCCCACGCTATGAGTAGTCGGCATAATATATTTACTTATTTCATTCCCCTCTATAAGCTGTCAGCCTTTTTACGCAGTTTATCCATAATTTTATCGATCTACCTCTACTTCTATGCTTACATCTACATACACCTACATTTATACCTAATACACTCTTGCTTATATACGCAAGAGGTACTTATATAAGCGAGTGGTATCCTTATAAAAGCGAGAAAAGAAAGTGCTATGACTTTCTTCTCTCGTCATAGATATGCTCACATAAAAAAAAATTGTGCAATGTTATATCCCCGTGCCTCAGCGAGATCGTTAAGCCCTTCTCGATTACGAACTACTTCTAAAAATCCTAGATAAAGAAACCTAATAATAACTTTACTTGAGCCGACGCTAGCTACGAGATCAATGAGACAGTTAAATATGCTGTTAAAAGGAAGACAAATGTTTTTATCGAATTAAAATACTTCAAATTACCGAGGATAACGTAACCGCGTCCCAAGTGACCGGAAATTTTCGCCTCGTGAATATTATGCAGTAACGCTAATTCTTCGGGATCTATCGGCCGAGATTTTAGATCATTTATAATTTTTTCCACAGATGATTCCTGTCTTCCTGATAATGACACCAAGTGTGGAATATTTGACTTATAACGCGAAGGGACCTGAAATATTTTTAACAATTTACAGAAATTATGTACAACCAGCTTCCTTGTAGGGTAAACAGACGTGTTATGTTCAAGATTTGTATTATTTACTTGTATTTTCGACTAACTCGTTTTAAATAAAATAGACATATGCGGTTGCGGACTTTTCTGTAGGCCTTTTTAAAACCTACAATTACACAACAACTGTAGAATTATTAGGAACATTTATTACCCATGAAAACGAGAAATTTTGACGCTCTTAATTGTTAAATAAATAAATATGTTGACACATTAACACACAGTACCATCTAGTTCCATGGTAAGCTACGAGGCCTGTGTAATGGATACTAGATAGTTGATACACTACACATATACACTTTAAATACATACATATTATAAATACTATTTAATTAAAAGCACAAACAGGTCTATCCCATGGGAACCGTTTATTTTTCCGGGATGAAAAGTAACTTATTGTTTGACCGGCAATATAAGGTATCTTGCCAAATTTTACTAAATTAGGTGCATAAGTTGTTGTGTACTAAGCTGTATAAGTTATTATAGTTTTTTAACTATTCCACAGGAACTCTTTAATTTTCCGGGATGAAAAGTATCTAAGATGTTGCCCGGGGTATAAGGTACCGCCATGCAACTTTTCATTTAAATCTGTCCAATAAATTCGGAGATTAGCCCGTCCAAACAGACAAACAGACAGAGAAAAAAAAATTGAAAAAATCTGGACTTGTTTTATTTGTCTTCTTACATCCCCCTGACTCGGTTTTTAGCATTTTTTTCTATGTTGAACATTTGACCTCTACAGTTTTATTATAGTATAGTTAAACACCCATGACTGGAGTACAAACATTCGTGCTCATCACACAATGAATGCCCCCAGCAGGACTCGAGCCCGCGACCGCTGGCACAGCAAGTAGGGTCACTACACTGAGCCAAACGTGTCGTCATATACCCATATGTTAATGATCCTCATTGCATAGCTTACGCACGATTGGTAAGCTAGGTCACTACAGAGTTTAAAAATATATAAGACTATGGTGTGAATTGGCACTTTAAAACATATATGTATTTAATATATTTTTTAAAATATTTATATTAGAGCAGCTAAATTCGCGTCTGTACTGTTTCGTGTCTACCCGCCAAAAAAAAGATGACTAACTTCATATTGTAATCTAAATCTGTCGCATCGTAAAAAAACAATCTAATCTTTTGTACCCTTAACGCGCCAAAAGAAGTATAACTCCAAAAAACCTTTCAATATTAAAGAGCCATATATTCTTATTTTTTTAATTTATAAAACCTACCTTTGGCTTATAACATCCATTTAAGAGAACATGTGTATTGACACCAGTAATTGAAAGCCCGTTAATAGCTGTATAGGAGCGGCCGAAATCTGTATGATCAGTAACAAGGCGAATTTTCCCTTCCCGTAAAGCCGGTACGTCTTGTCGAGGTGAATCACAATGAAGATTGGCGGCGATTTTACCGGTTTCATAACCCAGGATAACCTATTTTTACAACAATAATAATAATGGTCACATAAAGCCATAGTAAAATACAGTAAATACTTATCACTTAACACCAATTAATGCAATAGTTGTGCAGGATGGCGTCAAACTCTTACGCTTATCTTTTCGTTGAGGCTATTCCACATTTTCTGTTGATTGGGATATGATTAATCTATTAGAACTTAATATAGTCATTAAATACATATTAAAACTATGAAAAGTTTCTCTAGTTAATATTTATTTAATCTAAGTAATGCAGTATAATGTAATGTACGAGCTTTATATTTAGATAGACCTTAGTAAGAGCTGACAACCCCGAAGCTGCTGCAGTATATCCAATGTTAGACATCACACTTCCGACCAAGAGTGGGTTGATTCTATCCTTGCAAAAAATTTCACTTATAGCTTCTAACTCGGATTTATCGGCTTCAGGAATAGCTGTTAATAAAAAAATACATTACAATTTAGCTTATAAAAAGAAACAAACTTTAATATCATACAATATATAAATATCACCTGAACCAACAGCTTCAACATATTCCACCGCTTTAGGTGAAACATTTACTTCATCATAAAATCTTTTTATAAAATTAGACATTTTTTCGGGACTACGGTAGAAACCATATATAGGTCCCGTTTCATCTAAACATAAATCGGTAAATTCACATTTAACTTTAACAATCTCTGCATAAATTCTGTAATATAATAACAACTAAAATTAATTAAATTACAATAAGTAGTGTACCTAATTGTTTTTTAAATTAAGCTTCATCAAATATGTACCTCAAAGCATCTTTGGCTTTTTGAAGGAAAACTACATTGATAGCTTCAGATTTTGCGCATCCATCAGCATTTGTATCAAAGGATTTTGTTTTGCCATCGGGACATGTACTTAAAACCCTGAAAAGTACGAATATTATTTTCATGGGTTTTGGTTTATTGAATACTAGCAGAACCAGCGGTTTCACCCGAGTTCAAAGAAAAAAAAAACAAACTCTCTAGTTTTAGTTATGCCCAACTAATAATTTGATGGATGTAATGATTTTCTAAGGTCTGAGTATTTAGACTTACGAATTGAGGGTTCCGTAACGCCGAATAATGTGATGTATTTACTAACACATTTACACACTAAAATATTTTTTTTACTTTTTCCCAATACGTACTTTATTATTTGCAAAAATAAGTTCTTCATATCATTTCTTAAAGATATTATGGAAAACAAATTTAATTTTAGCAATCGTAACTCAAATTATCCAGTATCTAAAAAGATATATACCGCATATTCCGTAAATAAATTTTAGTAAATTAAAGTATTTAGCAATTATGACTTAAATTTTCATTTTAAAAGAAATTTATTCATTATTGTATCTTTTATAATTACTATTTTAAGATTTTTAAATGTTCTCAAATGTTCAGTATTTTTAATACAACATTGCACAAACAGCTCTAGTTTATATCTCCTTTTTTACCTGTTGACCCTACTGAAAAATAATCTTTAATTATTTTGCATTAAAGTCCTTTTTATCTTGATCCTGATTTAATTCCTTAACAATAGCATTTGTTAGAGTTTTCCACCTGGTCTCTTTGTTGTGTCATTTTTTCTTGACTTTATAGTTCTTTCTGTAATTTTTATGTACCGGTGCATAGCTAACGATACATAGATATTTTTAAGATAATCGGCAGGATAAGTGTCATAGGGATTTTTATAGATGCAAGTTATTCGAAGAATTAAAATTAAAAATCCAAAAGTTGTACAGTTTTGGAGCTCTAATTTAAAAATGCTTGAAGATTGTTTTTGTTTTGTTACTGGTTAATATTAACAAGGATGTGTACGAGTAAGATAAAAAAATATATATGATGAAATACATTGTTCTTTTTTTAAATTAAATTTTAAAGTCACAAAAAAAAAAAAAAGAAAAAATTATAATAACTAGAAAACGATACACTTTTGCATACGCACTTTGAGGGTCGATTGATAGCTAATATCCTGTACTATAACACTTTAATGGGATCGTGACATATTACCAAAATCCCTGTATATATAGAACGATCCAGAGCTAAGCAAGAGTGAGTCGCTAGTATGCCTGTAAAATTAAAATTAAGACCTCGTAATAAATTAATTCAAATATATACCTCCCGTAATGGAAAGCAGTTTGTGGATGAAGACAGAGATGAGATCCAGCAACAACTGCCATTTCACAGTCACCGCGAGTCATCGCGATGTAAGCTAATTCCAACGCACAAATTGAGCTGCAGCACCCTGCATCGATGGCCATTGAAGGTCCCTTCGCATTTAGCCAATATGAAATACGATTCGCGAACATAGCTTTATTACTCCTACAAATACAAATGTTCCAAATTAACAATACATGTATCAATGAGTCTCGTCAAGTCTATGATAAAACTAGACAAACAAAATATATCTAGAATTGAAATAGATTTTTGCAGTTACATACTCTTAATGATAATTAATTTTATAATATATGTTTTAATGAATGTTATGAATAGGAAGAAGTCAAGAACGACCTGTTTATATTAGATATTGTAAATAACTGTGTACATTTAATTGTTTTTTCAAGTAAATCTTACCTATAGTGACCGTTTTAGCTATATTTTATTTGTAATATTAATTAAAAGGAATCTTTACCTAGAAGATGATGATGACTCAAACTTAAAAAGTTAAAATAAATTAATTGTGAAAAGACATTTGTAATTTTTTTTTTATTTAATCATTTATTTCAGGCAATATTTACATAAGGATCTTAAATACGTAAACAGAGGCCCATAGCATAATATATACCTTAAAACTAACATATATATGTTGTTGTATTTAGGATGTTTGAAGAATTTAAATTAGAACAGAAAAATAATTTTAAACTTCTTCAAGATACAATTACGCAACAAAATAAAGAAATACAGACTGCCCTTGAATTTTTTTCGGCAAGGTACGATGAGATACATGGCAAGCTTGAATCTTTGGAAGCGGAAAGGAAAACTCATCTTGCATATATTCAGTCATTGGAAGATAAGGTTGAAAATCTAGAAAACAGAAGTAACTCGGCATCCTTGGAAACCCGTAATATTCCAGTAAAAGCGTCAGAAAACAAGACAGACTTAACAAATGTAATAGTAAATACGGGGCTAGTATTGCAAACCTCAATACAGCCATCTGACATAAGAAATATATACTGAGTGAACACTAAATCTAATATAAAACCTATTATTGTTGAATTTACCACAGTTGCTATGAAGGAAAATATTTTAAAATTGACTAAAACATATAATAAAAATCATTCCAGTAAGAAGCTAAGTACAAAAGATCTGCACTTTGAAGACCCACAAAAACCTGTTTATATATCAGAATCCTTGACGCATAAAACGCGTAGACTCTTTTCTCTCTCAAGACAGTTTGCCACTCAAAATGGATTTGCATATTGCTGGACCTCAAATGGTAAAATCTACCTACGGAAAAAGGAAGGTGACCCATATCACCGTATAAATTCGGAACACGACTTCATAAAGCTTAAAGCTGACAAATGACTAGTCACAATCGCATGCACTATATTTAAAAGGAAAAATATAAAATTAATTTTAATATTGCTAGATTGCTCAAAATATTGTTTTAGTTCAATTATTCTATATTTATATTATATAATTAAAATGTTTTTACACTTATTACAATTGCATGAATTCTATATTTCAATTATTAAATTCTTATTTTATTTTGTTCTAAATAATACATTAAACTATAATGATTGTGTTAAACTAATTAATTATTTTAAGAATTTGTTAATATCACCAAATAAACACTTTAAACATTACATTACAAACAAAACACACCCTACGTTCACACTATATCCTCAAAATTTCATTGTAAATATGTTTTGTAATAGGTATATTCGGTCACGTACAAGGCGTTTAATATTTTTATTCTTAATTTCGCCATGTATTTATTGGCCATTGATAAAATCAAACCTTTATTTTATAATATTGCTTAACATTATTCTGTACCCTTATTTTCTTTGGTGTTTTGATTATGGATGACATAAATAATGTTGGAATTACAATAGATAATACAGAATACTTTGAATCACACATTTGCAACCCTGAAAATTGTATGAAATATCTTACACGTTTATCAAATCCCTTACATATATTCCATATGAATATAAGAAGTTTAAACCGCAATTTTAACGCACTTGAAGTTTTTCTTTACTCTTTGGACGCCAACTGTGACATTATAGTCCTGACTGAATGTTGGCTTAGTAAAATACCACAAATACCTATTATTTCTGGATTTGTCTATCACAAGTCTAATAATACAAACCAAAATGATGGAATAGTAGTCTATGTACGAACAGATTTGAAGTGTACGCCCGTGGAACCGCTTTTTTTAGATGCTAATTGTCTTGTTTTGAAATGTGATCATGACATTGCTGTTGTGGCAATATATCGATCACCGTCCAACCGAAATATAGATAATTTCTTATATAGCCTAAACTCGGTTTTAACATCCTTATCTGCATGTCAAACGGTTGCTATTATAGGTGATATTAATATAAACATAGCCGCTACAAACGTTGATCCACTGGCCGATGTTTATCTGAATGCACTTTCATTTCACGGTTTTACTCCTGCGCATATTCTGCCTACGCGTGAGACGAGCTGTTTAGATCATATCATACTAAGATCAAATAGAAAATGTACAACATTGGTTCTTGACACCCTTATAACTGATCATTTACCTACGTTATTGAGTATAGAACTAAATTTTTCTAAACCACCATATCAAAGATCTGACGTGAAATGCACTAATATCAAAGCTGTTATAGAACAACTTAGTAAGACTGATTTCTCATCGATACTGGCTAACACTAATGTAAACACAGCGACTAACACACTAATTCGTATTATTTCTGATGCAATAGAAAATAACACCAAACTGAGAAAAATCTCAGGTAAGAAATATATAATAAGACCTTGGATCACACCGGGACTTCTGAGATGCATCCGTAACCGCGACAGATTACATAAAAGAGCCAGATTGTATCCAGACAGTATGATTGCTAAGCTTGCATACACGAGATATCGCAACTTTTGTAACAATTTGTTAAGGAAACTTAAGAGACAATACGATAAAAATAGACTTTTGGAAGCTAAGGGTAACTCAAGGAAAACTTGGGACGTGCTCAAAGATATTACTCATCTACAGCCACAAAGTTCTCCTAATGAGCTTTTAACACTCACCTCAAATCCCCAAACATCTGTCAACTATGTCAATGAGTACTTTTCAAAAATAGGTAGTAAACTAGCTATTCCTCTTTTGGCGAAAAGTCAAAATTCAAACTCATCCTTGCTCCAAAGCGCCAACACTGCCCAACCTTGTAACTCAATGGTTTTGTTTGATACCGACGAGCAGGAATTAGACGCTGTAATATCAGGGCTTAAGAATAATTGTGCCACTGGTTGGGATGGTATCCCCGTCAATGTTATAAAGTCTATCAAGCACTTAATTATTCCATGCCTAAAACATATCTGTAACATATCTTTCTCACAGGGCATTTTTCCACAAGCATTTAAGAAAGCTATAATTCATCCAATATACAAAAATGGTGATAAGGACAAAATCTCCAATTATAGACCTATCTCTGTACTGACTATTTTATCTAAAATACTTGAAAAACTCATAAACAAACGTTTAATAAATTATCTTGATAAGTATAGCATTATTTCTGAAAAACAGTTTGGATTTAGAAAGGGGATTTCCACGGAAGATGCCATTATCACTTTAGTGAACAATATAGTTGACAACATAGAAGCTAAAAATAAAGCTATAGCAATTTTCATTGATCTTAAAAAAGCCTTCGATACAGTTTCTACTCCTGTTCTTTTGGGAAGGTTGGAGAGTGTTGGCGTTAGAGACAACGTATTGAATCTATTCAAAGATTACCTATCACATCGAACACAAAGAGTGAAAATTGGTTCAAATGTTAGCAAAGACGAGTTCATAAGCTACGGTGTTCCGCAGGGAAGCGTGCTCGGGCCTACTCTTTTCCTAATTTATATAAATACTCTTTGTAATTTGTCACTACCAAAGACAAAAATTGTAACATATGCAGATGATACAGTTTTACTTACTTACGGAAAGGACTGGGAAAGTGCGCGCTATCATGCTGAACTCGCGGTCAGTATTGTAAATGAATGGCTTACAAAGAACTTGCTAACGTTGAACTTGTTAAAAACTAACTTCATCACTTTCTCTGCTTGTAAAAGTGATCAGATGTCAGATCGATTTCACTTAAAAATACACAACGATCTGAATCACCAATCAGACTGCCTATGCCCAGAAATTACTCGTGTCTCAGAGATTAAATATCTAGGAGTAACTTTAGATAACTTACTTACCTGGAAGAAACACATCCATGTTCTAGTGCAAAGAGTGAGAAAGATGATGTATGTCTTTAAGAAAATAGCATCCGTTGCAGAAAAAGAAACATTAATGACCGCTTACTTTGGATTAATTCAACCACTACTATCCTATGCCATCTGTACCTGGGGTGGTACGCATGGTACACACCTGCTTCTTTTAGAAAGGGCACAAAGAGCCATTCTTAAACGCATAATTCGTAAGAATTTTACGTATCCAACTAGTCTTGTCTACAAGGAATGCTCCGTTTTAACAGTCAGACAGCTCTACATTTTAAGCCTGTCTCTGCGATGTCATGCAACAAGTTTCTCTGTTAGCCAACAACCGCAAAAGCGTACTGCAAGAAATGTTTGTGTAGCGAAAAAATCTAGAACTGCCCTTGCTAGAAGACAAAATAGTATAATGGGAGCTCATTTATATAATAAAATAAATAAAATAATTAATATCAGTTGCAAGCCCCGTCCCAGAGCAAAAACCATTCTTACCTCATGGCTTAAGAGTCTTACCTATGATGAAACAGAAGACCTGTTAAAATCCCTAACTTAAAACGGATTGTTTAATACATACTCACACTCATGCACACACACACATACATTACACTTATACACATATCATTAGAATTATTGTTAATATTTTTTAATTATCCTTAATAGTATTAATTTATAATGCATGCTATTTTACTCATACACTGTGAATTATGTTGGTGTTAATTATACATATTGCTCAACATGGAAGGCAAGACGCTCGTAATACAAGTTCACTTAGTACGAGTGTCTTAGATTTGTATGAATGATTTTTGTATTTGATAAATGAATAAATAAATAAATAAAAAATAAAAAAAAATAAATAAATAAAAAAATATGTATATTAATTATAACTAATTCACACGAAATGCAGACGTGTGAGCTGTGTCAGCGGGCAAACGACCTCGGAACTTTCGAAATACGACGCCCTGCGGCCAGAAGTCCTCCTTCATGAAGGTTGGCAGATGATGAGTCGGCACTCTCACCAAAAACGAATTGAAACTCGTTTTGTGGCGAGGTACCAGCCGTTCAACCCTCAATTTGAAGTTGGACCTCTTATGGACGTAGTCTATGACATCCTCGACCTTCGTAGACCAGTGCAATCGGGACACATATAATAAAAACTTTAAAATAAAAAACCGACTTCGAGGCACTAAAATGTAAAAAATAACTAAACGGAGGTTTTCATTTAGAACAGATACTTAATTAAAGGCAGTGGTAGCCCAGTGGTAACGCGCTCACTTGGGAGACCGAGTGAAGCGGGTTCAAATCCCGGGTCACGCACCTCTGATATTTTCATGAGCGATTAATTTCCAAAATGATTACCACTTGTCTTAACGGTGAAGGAAAACATCGTGAGGAAACCTGCATGTCTGAGAAAACCTAGCAAGTTTTCAAAAGACATGTGAAGTCCACCAACCCGTACTTGGCCAGCGTGGTGAACTATGGCCTGATCCCTCTCGCACTGAAAGGAGGCCCGTGCTCAGCAGTGGGACGTTAAAAAATGGGCAGAATACATAGATACTTAAGAGTCCGTAGACGAAATTTTGCCGACTTCGCTGATTTACGCGATTTTATGAACGCTATTTCACAGTTAAAAAAGAATTTTTCTATAAGTGTCATTACATAATATGAACGATCATTTCAATTATGATTCAATGTGTGGCTTCCTTTTTTATTTTTAGTATTTAATTATGAATTATCAACCTCAAACCCGTGACTGAATAGTGAATTTTTGCTGTAAGAGGTTTAGGATATTTCCATTTACGGATTGAGTTGACCTCTAAATAATATGAAAAAATTACAATGCATTGTTCTAAAAGTGTTGAATACAATGTGTGAATCAGATTTTACAACTTTTATATAAAAATTTTGAGTAAATTAATACTAAACTCAGTTAAATTTTAAAGAAAACGCGCTAAGTATTTCTGGTATATTTGGCTACATAGATCACTCGTTTACAAAAAAAAATTACAGAAATAAATTTCAGTTCAAGGACTATTTATTTCTTAAAAAAGAAATTGAATGTTAAAAACTATACTTTCAAAAAAAAATCTTTTAAAATCTTCGATCGAGCCAGCAGACCGCGCCGAGGGTTTCTAGGGGGTGGATTTATCGCTCTGCGATGCCCGATGTCACGTGGCTAGTGTAACTGACCTGAGTGTAGTGACGTGTATAGCTCGACACGAGTTTGTGAATTGTGTTACTTTTGTGAAAAAATATTTTATTTAGATTTTTAATACAAGTAATAGTGTAGGTTATTAATCATATTTAAATGTCTAATTTCGTTTAATGTATTTTAGTATGATTACCTACGTATTCTACTACTATCATTTTCTCAATACTAATATATATGTACGAAAGTTATCCTGTCAGTTTAATCCATACAAATATATAAAAGCGAAAGTAACTCTGTCTGTTACCTTTTCACGCTTAATCCGCCGATTTAGACGAAATTTGGTATGGAGATAATTGAGACCCTGGAAAGGACAAAGGAGAGTTTTTACCCCGGAAATCATCCCTTAAGGGGGTGAAAAGGGGAGTGAAACTTTGTATGGAGAATCAATCATTTCTCAAGTAAAGGATATAAAACTCATCAGACCTATGTGTGTATATATATAAACTCATTCCGGAGGATATAAGATAAGAAATAGAGCAAATCCAGTTCTATTTCAACTTATTTGTTTCTGTCTGTTTGTCTGTTTATCTGTTCTACGAGCTAACTTCGAAATTATTATTTTATTGTTATTATATTGGACCGATTTAAATGAAATTTTGCATTATGACGGTATTTATATATATAAATATACATGGGCGTACCCAGGTAGTGCCAGGGGGGCAGCTGTCCCCCTCCCCCCTCCCCCCGGATCGTGTATGTCTACGTACCTTCTATTGTCGATAAAGTCATAATTTAAGTCAGGTTACGAGTGTTACAAATTACTTTGCAATATGTTATGTGTTAACTTAAAAAAAAATTACGCTGCGCGCCCGGTCAACTTGTATTCATACAACACGCTAGAGCAGCAAGCGAGCGGCGAGCTCCACACTCGCCAGCCACTAGCTGCCGCGCCAAAGACTGACCCGCGAGCTCGTATTTGACATATTGTTATTGTTTTGAAAGAGCCAAACGTAGGTGACGTAAAATAATCAATCTCCATACCTATATATATAAAAAATTTTAACTGATCGCTGTCTGCACATGGGAGATATTTGAGAAAAACTATTATTGGGGGTTTTCATTAACACGATAGAACCCAAAACAATGATTTTTAGAATTTTTGTCTGTTTGTCTGTGCAAATTTTCTTGTTTTATACCACGTCGGTGGTAATCAGGCATGCGGCCCGCCTGATGGTAAGCGGTTATCACAGCCTATGGACGCCTGCAACACCAGGGGCATCACATGCGCGTTGCCGACCCTTTAAAAACCTATTTACTCCCCTTTTGAAGGACCCCATACTGTAGCCCTCTGGGAAAACCTCAGCAGGGAGTTCATTCCACAGCGAAATGGTCCGTGGGAGGAAATTCCTCTGAAACCGAACTGTACGGGACCATTTGGGCTGCAATGTGTGAGCATGAACTCGCTGTCGATCGCGAGCGGTGCGATGATAGAAAGTGGCCGTGGGCATCATTTCGAACAATTCTTCGGAACACAACCCATTGTACAAACGATAGAGTACACATAGGGACGCAAAATCTCTTCTTAGACTTAGGGGCTCTATATCGCTTGTGAGTATTGGATCGTCGACAATTCTCAGAGCTCTCCTCTGAACCGAGTCAAAAGGCCCAAGCTGGTATGCCGGTGCTCCCGCCTAGAGATGTGAGCAGTACTCCATATGGAGACGGATTTGCGGTTTATATAAAAGCAGTCTTTGTCCCGGCGTGAAGTACAGCTTCGCTCTATTAAGCACACTTAGCTTTTTGGATGCCAGCTTGACCTTGTCTTCCAGGTGACTTCGGAACTAAACGTCGCTGGATATGTCGACACCAAGAATACCAATACTGTTGGAGATGGTTAGGGGTGTGTCCTGGAATTGAGGGGCCACAGTAAATGGGGTTTTCATAGCGGTGAACGCACAAACTTGTGTCTTGGAGGGGTTAAATTGGACTAAATTGTCCGGACCCCAATCGGAGACTCTGGAAAGAATACTCTCGATTTGAGACACAAGTTGTTCGCGACTTTCTACCACAGCGGAGCGAGGGATGTTTGCACGGCCTGTGTAGAAAGCGTCTCCAGTGCTGTCGTCCGCATAGCAATGAATGCCATCAATAGACAGCAAGTCATTGATATGCAGAAGGAAAAGCGTTGGAGACAGCACACAACCATGCGGGACGCCAGCGTTTATATCTAGTTTTTCCGAGCAGCAGCCATCAACGACGACTCTGATGGATCGACCAGATAAAAAACTGGTAACCCATTTGCACAAGCCCTCGGGTAGTCCGTACGATGGTAACTTCGAGAGAAGACCCCGGTGCCAGACCCGATCGAACGCCTTTGCTATATCAAGGCTAACTGCCAACGCCTCACCTTGACTCTCGATGGCTGAAGCCCGATTGTGCGCGCTAATCTCAGAAACGGCTTAACCGATTTGGATGCGGTTTTTATAAATGTTTTTATGGTAAGCTTCCCTTAACATTTATCTAATATTTGTTTTATTTCAATCGGTTCATAAATAAAAAAGTTATATTAATTTAATAAAAAAACACAAGAAACATTTATTAGAAAAAAGTTGTGTATACTTATGTACGCACGTAAGAAGTTACACTTCTTTCTTTTTTAGAGCATTTAAATAAAAGCTGGTTTTTTTGAATGTTCGCCAACTTCCCAACTCCGGGCTGTTACTGAGACTTACTATACAGGAAGACTCAATAACTAAACTTGGCCCGACCCGGGACTCGAACCCAGGACCTCCGGGTGTGCAGCCGTACATGCTAGCCACTACACCGATGTTCTCCTAGCCGATTCCGGCCACGGCGGCCAATCTCATTGAGACTAGCCAACTGCGCAGGAGATATTATAGTGCACAAGTGTACGCGCAGACACAACGTGCACTCTCTATTCCTGTCACTCTCATACTCCGGTGGGACGACTGCTCGACACGACCAGTGAGAGTTAAGGCGCAGGACCGACAGCTTTACGTGCTCTCCGAGGCACGGGGGTGAAACACCACCAACTTCCCAACTCCGGGCTGTTACTGAGACTTACTATACAGAAAGACTCAATAACTAAACTTGGCCCGACCCGGGACTCGAACCCAGGACCTCCGAGTGTGCAGCCGTACATGCTAGCCACTACACCACCGAGGCAGTTAAAATCACCATTATGTAACGTCCGTCCGTCGTATTGGAATTAAAATGGCGACATTTAGTAAATCGTGCAGTCATGAGAGTCAAAAATGTGTGTCATATTTCAGCTTAATCGGACAATTGTAAGTGGGTTAAATTTAACTTGTAAGATTTGATTACAGACAGACACCGAGTCAGGTGAAACTAAATAAAAGCTTATAATATTTTTTATATTTATCGATGTAAAACACGTGTTGTATATATAGAAATACCAGAATATAAATCTTGAATATAGACATCTCACTATACTAAAGGGTGATTTAACGACTACCTTCACACTCTGCCGTTTCGTAAAAAAATCATTCTCATCATCCATTTTGCATTTTTCATAACGCGCCAAAAGAAGTATAACTTCAAAAATGCTATAAAATACTATTCAGTTGATTTGGCTGAAACTTTATATTATATTTAGTTTGTAAAACGATGATGCTAATGATATACTTTACGTGATTACCAATTTTTTTTACGACTCGTCAAATTCTAATGTTGGAATGTTACGGCGACATTATATAAATAATAACCGTCAAATTAAAACCTTATCCGCTAATTCCGCGGTTTTTTTTTTCGTTTTTTCCCGCAAATCATTTTGGTGTAATCAGTTTATAAAAATTTGGTCAATAAAGTTCACTTTTTCAAAGATTATTAAAAAAATGTTGTTTACAAAGTAAAAATTATCGATTTCTCCAGTTTTTTCAATGTTTAAGGGTGTTTTTACAGGACAAACATACAACGTTTTTATTTCTTCAAAAAGTAGAGTGCAAGATGAAAAATATGAACCCTATCTGAAAATGGAACGACAATTTTTTTAAATGTAAACATCCACATGAAGTTGGGAGTCATTTTAAGCCTCTCGAGACCATAAAACATAAATTCTCGGAAACTATTAAACATCAATCTCAAAAAAAATTGGATATTATATGTATTTCGAAAATAATATTCTAGGGGAATATTTTCATGATTTGATTTGTATGGGCTGGGACCGATTTCAAAAATATTTGATTAGGTATGTATTTAATAGGTAGGCTTTAATTACTTAGCCAAAGCACACCGACTTCGAAAATATTTGATTAGGTATGTATAGTAAATGAAAACTACCAATCAGTTATTTTTCACTTTTTAGTGCTTTTGTTTGAAGTCGGTTCTTATTTTTTTGTTAAAAAGTTTTTATTTTTCCCTTTTTAGTGTAGACAGTAGTAGCAAAGTAAGAATTCCAACGTGTTAGGCTTGTCAAATCAAACAAAATAAGCCCAAACTCAAAGTATCTACTATTAGCCGTTGAAGAGTTCCACCTATCCACCTTCTGGCCTTACGATCAGATCAGGTCAACAATACCAAACCACTGTACTATCAACGGAAATAAAAACACTTGCAAATTTAATGTTAATATGACAATTAGAAGTAGGTTAAATTCATCATTAGCTATTTTTCCACCCTTAGGGGTGGTATTTTTTTTTGAAATTTAAATGGGACCAATCTGGAAGTATACACTTTCAAACAACACAAAAATTGTTCAAATCGGTTAATAAATGACGAAGTTCTGAGGTAACAAACATAAAAAAAAATACAGTTGAATTGAGAACCTCCTCTTTTTTGAAGTCGGTTGAAAAAAAACGCTCGACTGATTTCGATAAAACTTATATAGGACCACCCTTTGCAACAAAAAAATATTTTCAAATCGGTTCAGGCGTCTTCGAGTAATTGGTGAACAAACATAAAAAAAAGAAAAAGAAAAGATTCCGACGAATTGAGAACCTCCTCCTTTTTAGGGAAGTCGGTTAAAAACAAACTTTTATTTAAATGCTCTAAAAAGAAGAAAATACTATAAATTAAATCAAACCTATCAATTTATTACATTACACAGTTTATATGATATAAAAGCTTGTCGCGAGATTTACCTGTGTAGATAAACAAGAAAAAAATCTTATCAAGCCCTTTTATTTGATGCCCATATCATAAGGGTCCACCATATTTTATAAAAATTGGCGGCATTTAAATAATCGTACATTGTATCGGAAACCAAACTAGTGTGCCAAATTTCAGCTCAATCGGGCACTCGCAAGTGGGTCAAATTTAACTTCCAAGATTCCAGATACACAACCCCGGACAAGTAAAAATAAAAGCTTGTAAAAATGGTGTGATATCATAAAAAAACCAGCAATTAAATAATAAGTACTGACTAAAAAATACTTACCCTGTTATACCAAGACCGGTCTTAACTCTAGGACAATAGATATTAGCCTTTTCAGATTCAGGATGACAGACACCAACGTAAACACCTATTTTCTTCCCAGAAATTAAATCCGGATTAACACCTGTAATAAAGATAAATTTCTTTCTTATAAAAATGCTCTTTGTTTCGATACAAGATAGAAGAAATAGTTTTCGAAGAAGAAGTAGATATAATAGTAGTTAATTTATAAATTAACTTTTTATTAACCGACTTCAATAAAAAAAACCACTTTCAGGCATTAAAAAGTAAAAAAATAACTGAACGACGGTTTTCGTTCAGTCGGTGCCAGCCGACAATGCTTTAAGATAGGAATATCTAAGTGAAAATGACTAGATTTGAACTTCAATAATTATAGTTAAAATATTTTTATTATACATTAATTTGTGATGTATTTATAATACACATATCTAAAGAGCATCGTATTTGCATTGTCTGGCACCGATCTCGAAAATATCTTATTAGGTATCTATAGTACATGAAAGAGCCGTTAGTTATTTTTTACTCTTTAGTGTCTGGAGTCTGTTTTAATTTTTTTTAAGTTTTAATTTTTTTATTTTTGGTGTAGACGTATAAGTAGTTAATTTGTAAGAAGAAAGTTTTTAATAACATATTCGATTAGGCCATGTATGTTAGGATGCTGTTAAATTTTATAGGACTAAGTAATTAAAAAAAAACTCACTTTCATTAATAACATTAAAATCAGGCTTTAAAATAGAATTCTAACTTATTGGGCTTGTCAAATGAAAATTAAATAAGCTTAAACTCAAAGAATTTACTAGTAGCCGTTAAAAAGTTCCACTATGCACTTTCTGGCCTCACTATCAGATCAGCTCGATGATACCAAATAACAGCATTATCTTCAGAAATACAAAACTTGTAAAGATTCAACTCGATATGCCAATTAGAACTAGATAAAAAAGACTAATTAGATCTGTTAATATAGTTCAAATTTCATTTTTTTTTTCGGATTTTCTTAAATACGATAAACTCTGTGTTAAAAAAAATTACGGGACCACCACCATTTAAAGTAGCAAAATCGGTTAAGTAATCTCCGAGAAATCTATGAACATTCCTCTTTTTGGAAGTTTAACCTAACTTCTTCTTTGTTCAGTTATTTTTTTACTTTTTAGTGTCTGGAAGTCGGTTTTTTAAGTTTTTTAATATCGCATCAAATATTAAGTAACGGAAAATTTGATTCTGTAAACTGTCTTACCAGCGTCGTAAATGGCTTGATACGTTTGTTCCAAAATCTTGCGGGACATGGCATCCATAAAGTGTCCTTGACGATAAGTGATTTTAAAGAATTGGGCGTCAAATTTTGTAAGGTCTGACAATGTACCTAAATATTGCGCTACCTCAGGATGATCATAATTCCAACGATATTTTTGCTTATTCACCGGATTAGTCTTAAAATAATAACATCTCCATTACACTTACTGCTAATCGATCATACAATTGTAAATAACTAGCAACTTACTACTAGTCCCAAGGTATGTCTCAAGTAGATAAACATTTGAAATAAAACTATCTTTTCGGATTATTTCGCGGATTTATTTTGATTTTTGGTTCCCGACGTTTCGAATGCTTTACAGCATCCATGGTCACGGGAGAGACTGAGGTGTTACATGTCTTGAAGGTTCAGTTGTTACAGACAGCCTACCCACAATTAACAAAATGAAAATTGCAAAAATTACCTTACAATATTTTTTTAACTTTAAACATTTTTATAATTTTAATTAGTTTTAACTGAATATTATTTATTTAATTTTTGCTGTTATTGTTATAATTATTACAATTTTAAAATATTAATTAAAAGCCATAGAAATTAAAAATCATCCAAATTTCAATAGGGAAGATGGCTGGGTACTACCATCGTCATGGGATCCTGTTATTAATATAATAAAATCAAACAATAAATCTAAACATAACAGACAGGTAGATGTAAGTTCTTACTGTGTAGATCAAAATGACAGCATATCAGATTAATATTTTTCATTTTTCTTTTGTAAAAGTATATAGTAATAGTGTTGCTTAGTAAGTTGTCTTTAATCTTAAATAATAGCAAACTAAATTAAAGTTATTATCCTGAATTAATTTTAACCTCTTAAATTACACATAGAACAATTATATGGCTAAAATAATTAATACTATATTTTATATTTTTCTTTATGGTTATAAATATAATAATGGCAACACTAAATATAGATTACTAATTAATATTTTTAAAATTGTAATAATTATAATAATAATAGCAGAAATTAAATAAATAATATTCAGTTATAAAACTAATTAAAATTATAAAAATGTTTAAAGTTAAAAAAATATTGTAAGGTAATTTTTGCAATTTTCATTTTTTTAATTGTGGGTAGGCTGTCTGTAACAACTGAACCTTCAAGACATGTAACACCTCAGTCTCTCCCGTGACCATGGATGCTGTAAAGCATTCGAAACGTCGGGAACCAAAAATCTAAATAAATCCGCGAAATAATCCGAAAAGATAGTTTTATTTAAAATGTCAAATATTCGCGTAAATCTAAGAAAGTATTAGATAAACAATGTATATTAGGAGATAGACACATAGTAGCTCAAAATTTTTTATAGGCCTTTTTAAAATCTACAATTTTTAATATATTGATTTGATCTCAAGGTTTAGCCTAGATTACGTCGTCGATAGCCGATTTGAGCTCTGAGAAGTCTTGCCGATCAGTCATGTTACACACTGTACATTAGATATACATATGTATAATGAAAAAAAAAACTGACCATTTCAATATTTTCGACCTGACTTAATATCTAACATACACAGGTAAACATAACCAAGAGTCAAAAAAGGTCAATAGCAAAAATTTTGTTACCTTATTATAAAGAATTTCTGAAAATTCTTTAATATTTCGAGATTCAGGATATAAGCCTGCAACACCAGAGATAACAATCCTATCGCTTGCATTTACGGTAGGTTTGATCCTGGTGGGCTCTTGAGATACGGGTACCATTGTTCTGTAAAGTACTATTTAAAATAATTACACATTTTAAAAACTGAAAATTTTAACAAATATTTTGTTAAAATTTATATTACATACCCACAGCTTTTATTATAATTAAAAACAAAACAACAAATAAATAAAAGATTTCTCTAAAACTAGAGTATTAGTAAATAAGAGTTAATAAAAGCTTAAAAAAATTCGACTTCCAGGCACTAAAATGTAAAAAATAACTAAATGGAGGTTTTCATTTAGAATAGATACCTAATCAGATATTTTCGAAGTCGGTGCCAGCCAACGCAAAGCAAATCTAATATATTTTGATACGTAAAATACATATTTACCTATAAGATATTCATACTTAGGTATCTATTCTAAATGAAAACCTCCGTTTAGTTATTTTTTACATTTTAGTGCCTGGAAGTCGGTTTTTTTTAAGTTTTTATTTTTCCATTTTTAGTGTAGACGTAATAAGCAGGTAATTTGTAAGAAGAAAGTTTTTTAATAACATATTCGATTTAACAATTTATTTAAAAAATATATTTATTGTTGATTTTTTAAACAACCTGGGAAGTATACCATTTGAAACAAAAAAAATATTCCAAATCGGTTCAGGCGTCTTCGAGTAATCGGTGAACATACATAAAAAAAAGGAAAGATTCCGACGAATTGAGAACCTCCTCCTTTTTTGGGAAGTCGGTTAAAAATAATTTATTAGTCATTTAAATGGAATACGCGTATGGCTTGTAAGTTAAGATATTTTTATTCATCAAATAAAATCAATACTCCCAAACATAATTAGCGAACTCCGAAAGCCAATAATAAAACACACGAGACAATATTGTATTATGGGGGTTACCCCGTGTGACAGCGTATTTATTAAGCATTTTTGTGATTTTTTTTGACAACCAATGAAAAGATAGAACTCAGAGTTCTTTAACGTTTATTTATTACTATTTCAAGAATATGTAAAACAAACAAGTGAATATTGTAAAACTGCAAAGACACACCTCCTCAAAAAAAGAACGCTCACTTCGTCCACGATTTCGGCTAATTGGATTATCTGAAAGAAAAAAAGCAACGGCGTTTTAATCTGTAAGCCTAAATGCATCGAGTGATCAAGAATCATTTGAAAATATGGATAAATTGGGTTTTCACAGACTTTTGAAAAAAAGTATCAAATTTCATGATTTGTTTTAATATTTTCGTTAGGAAAAAATTGAAATATTCAGAATTCTTGGATGATTCTAGGTGACTCCATGCGTCTACGTGTGCTAAATTTCAAGTGAATCGGTCAAACCGTTCTCTAGATATGATGGAGGAAAGTTTGAGAAAACAGTTTCGAGAACAACATTACTTGGATTTTTCAGTTTTTGTTCAAGTAAAAAAATTATTATAAGCAAAGTATAAATATTTTTTAATTTTTATGACGCGATCTTGTTAAATATGTAAGAAAGGCTCTACGAAGCGAAAATTTTTTACGACCATTATTTAAACATTTTTTTCACTTACAATTAAGACGGTAGTTCGAATTTTTTTTGTTAGTTAACAATTGTTTAACTTGTTGAAAAATTAACTTTAAGTAAAATTTCCAACGGGAATAAATTATTTATAATGTTCAGAACACACCATAATTTTTTCAAATGTTAAAAAAAATATTCAATACCTTAAATAAATTAATTAATGTGCCGTACTCGCTTTTGACGCCACGCGTGCAACCTAAAAATGTCGCGCGCAGGCCTATTTTCAGCGTTAAATTAAAATTATTATATTGGCAAAAAACGAAATGCTATTTTTTTTGATCTTTAATTGTTTATAACTTTTGCAATTTTTTATGTGCTAATACACGCTTTTGGCATATTTTTCTAGGCGTCATTCCGGATTTAATGAGCTATCGCACATAATTTTAAGAGCAGTATCTCTATTTTGTACCATTTTCAACTAGTCGACTAGACTACTTAATATCCAAAGGCGTCTTACTACCATAAGCGTACTAAGTCTTGTCTGACCCTTTGATTTGTTGAAATACATTGACCCCTTTATGTTTCAATCTTTCCCAAGTTTTATCCGTGATAAGATTGAATTTACACCCAGAAACTATTAATAAATTTACTTTAGCTCCTCCCATTGTACATTCAATTGTAGCATCATCATTCCATTCATTCATTCATTAAAAACGTTATGAATATTCCCTGTTATAGCCTCGTCATTAATATACGAGTAGCTCATTTCTTTCCCTTCGATAGGTATACCTGAAATAATAAAATCTAACTATGGCAACAAAATATTTACGTACAGCTTACATTTGCACCTATGTTACATTTGTACCGTAAACACAATATTACGCACGGTTATGAATTTCATGAAGGCCCATACTGCCTAAAACACAACATTGCGCACGGCTTACAATTTCATGAAGGCCCGTACTGCCTAAAACAGAACATTACGCACGGTTTTCAATTTCATAAAGGCCCGTACTGCCTAGAACACAATATTACTCACAGTTTTGCTTACCATGCCTTTATTGGTCCATGCTACCTTTACTGTTATTATTATTGATACAAGCCAACTGCGTGGGAGACATTATAATGCACAAGTGTGCGCGCAGACACAAGGGCACTCTCCATTCCTGTCACTCTCATACTCCGGTGGGACGACTGCTCGACACCACCAGTGAGAGTTAAGGCGCAGGACCGACGGGTTTACGTCCTCTCCGAGGCACGGGGGTGAAACACCGCCCCCAACTCCGGGCTGTTACTGAGGCTTACTATACAGAAAGACTCAATAACTAAATTTGGCCCGACCCGGGATTTGAGCCCAGGACCTACGGGTGTGCAGCCATACATGCTAGCCACTACACCGCCGAGGCAGTTTACATGTGTATAATATACATATCTATACTATAATAAAAGAGTAGAGGTCGAATGTCTATACATAGCAAAAAATGTTAAAAACCGAGTCAAGGGGATGTAAGAGGACAAATAGAACAAATCCAGATTTTTTTCAATTTTTTTGTTTCTCTGTCTGTTTGTCTGTTTGTCTGTTTGTACGGGCTAATCTTCGAATCTATTGGACCGATTTAAATGAAATTTTGCATGGTGGTACCTTATATCCCCGGGCAACATTTTAGATACTTTTTATCCCGGAAAATTAAATAGTTCCCGTGGGATAGTTAAAAAACTATAATAACTTTTACAGCTTAGTACATGAAAACTACTGATTGGATTTTTATAAAACTTTACAATATATAGTTCATACATGACAATAGCAAATCGGCTACTTTTCATCCCGGAAAATTAAAGGGTTCCCGTGGGACAGTCAAAAAACTGACTTTTCTTCCCCATATAAAAAATATAGTAAAACGTGCTTCTAAAATGCTCGGGTTTGTTATTCGTAACACTAAAATATTTAAAAGTTTACAAATTAAAAAGCTCCTTTATTTTAGTTTGGTTAGGAGTATCTTGGAGTATGGTTCAGTTGTCTGACGTCCTCACTACGCTACGCATATCCTAAGACTGGAACGTATTCAGAAACGATTTCTGTGGCATCTGGTTTTCAGTGCCGGTAAAGCCACGAAAATTTCTTCTTACAAAGAAAGGTTGGCCTTCTTCGGAATGACTGCATTGTATGAACGTCGGGAACCTCTGGATATTTTGTTTACTCATAAATTACTGAACGGCTTTATTGATTGCCCCAAATTGCTAAATAAATTTAGCCTAAGAGTTCCAATAAGAATTCCACGTAAGTCTATTACTCCACTTTGTCCTCCACTTCACCGAACGATCCTAGGTGCCAATTCCCCAGTCCCACGGTTATGTAAGACTCTAAATTCTTATAGCGTAGATGTCGACGTATTTGCTGATTCCTTAGCCAATTTCCGCAAAACCATTAGCACCAAATTCCTAAATAAATGCATTGATAGTCTTAAATAATGTTATAATTGCTAAATTAATGTAACTGTGTATCTGCTCATTGATTAATTAAAAAAAAACTATTTACTTCTAAAATATATCTATTTTGTATAATATGTTAAGAAACTTTATTTCTGTGCATGCTGTGTTTATTTGTAAGTAATCACTACATTTAGTTCCTAATTTTTAGTTCTATTTTTTTATATTGTGTGCATTATTGTAAGTGATTGTAAATAAACCTAAATAAATAAATAAATAAAACCTTCCGCTGGCGAAACCTTAAGACATACATACATCAAAACAATATACTAAAGAAATTGTAGGTCTTGAAAAGTCCTACAGGAAAGTTCTGAATAGTATGTGTATATCTCCTAAGCAATATCTATTCTTATCTATACCTATAATAAAACTTTGTCAAATCGATGTGCGCGTTTCACGCAAAAAGTACTGAACCGATTTTAACTAAATTTGTATAGTGATAACTAAGTACTCGGGTCAACATTTAAGATACCTTTTACGACAGGTAAATTATTAATTCCCACGGGAAAACACAATAACTGGTTCTATCGAATTGTCCTTGGAAATTTATATGGCTAACGCTGGCTCAACCTTAAGAGATAGATCAAAACATTGTACAAGAAAATTGTAAGTCTTAAAAAGGTCGATAGAAAAGTTCTCAATAGTATATGTCTATCTCCTAAGGTACACTCGCTATAACTATTTTAATTATTATATATTACTGTTTTATTATACGTTATTTATTCTATCTATAAATAATGTAATAAAATTGTAGAGGTCGAATGTCTGTCTGTACAAAGAAAAAAAATGCTAAAACCGGGTCATTTATCTTCTAACACCCCGTAAGAAGAAAAATAGAACAAATCCAGATTTTTTTCAATTTTTTTGTTTCTCTGTCTGTTTGTCTGTTTGTACGGGCTAATCTCCGAAACTGTTGGACCGATTTAAATGAAATTTTGCATGGTAGTACCTTATATCCCCGGTCAATATCTTAGATACTTTTCATCCCAGAAAATTAAAAAGTTCCTGTGGGATAGTTAAAAAACTATAGTATCTTATACAGCTTAGTACACAACAACTTATGCACCTAATTTAGTAAAATTTAACATTCTGATACCTTATATTGCCGGTCAAACGTCTACAAAAGCTTACTTTTCATCCCGGAAAAATGAACGGTTCCCGTGGAAACTAATAGATCTCTATTAGTGTTTTTTTAGAGGCGAAACCGAGCGAAGCGAGGGTGAGCCGCTAGTAATACTTAAAAATCAATTTGAACTTTAATACCATACCATAAAGTTTAAGTGTTAGTGGAGAGGTTCCGAGAAGGCAAAACAATTAAGTGATGTTAGTATCGTATAAATATTAATGTAAATATTTGTCAGTATTATTACCAAAAAAAAAAAATTATATGACTAACGCTGGCTAATAATTATTTATATCTATTTAAAACGTACCTAGCGACGAACCCGAGTGAAGCGAGGGCGAGCCGCTAGTTATAAATATAAACACCCATAACTGGAGTACAAACATTCGTGTTCATCACACGAATGAATGCCCTCAGCGGGACTCGAACCCGTGACCGCAGGCACAGCAAGTAGGGTCACTACAAACTGAGCCAAATGTATCATCATTCCCGATATTTCGAATGCTTTACAGTAATCATGGTCACGGGAGTCTCTCCCGCAACATGCAACAGCAATCTTTATCACGGAGAGTCTCCGCCAAAAATTGAAATAAATTCGCGAAAAATTCCGAAAAGAAAAGATAGATTTCTTTAAATGTCAAATATTCGCGTAAATTTAATAAAATATTATATGGCTACCTAAATTATTTTTTTATTAAAAAATAGTAAATTACAAACTTACCAATAAAGTGAAGGTTAGAATCAACTGAAATGAGTACAATGACAGTGACTTCGTTAAAATGTTTCTAGGTCTTATATAACATTTTATCAAAATTCTATCTGTCGACCTTTTGCTTCAACGCTCACCTTTACCCAATAAATAAATAATAATTAATTATGTTCTACGTTCAGTATGTCATTTTAAGGAGGCCAGAATTTATTTTTTAAGGCACAAGTATTCTATTAGTATGGTAAAAGCCGGATAGTTGCCCTACTTTTTGAAAATCTCCAATTATATAAAAATTAAGTATCTACTTACAATATGCCCCGTGTATCAAGTAAAAGCCGGATAGTTGCCCTACTTTTTGAAAATCTCCAATTATATAAAAATAAGTATCTACTCACAATAATCGTGTAAAACATGAGACCTATTTTTTTAAACACAATGAATGTTATTTTTCAATAAATCCTGTTTTATTTGACCTCTACAAAAGGGGATAGTTGCCCTTTGTGGCAGATAGTTGCCTAATATTAAAAATGCGTTGGGGGATACTTACCTTATGCGATAGAAGACTCACTATGAAATTGCTGCAATTTTTTTTGAATTAAAACCAATTTATGTACATTTAATCAACTACTATTAATTATTAACATCAATTTATTATGTAGGTACTAATCGAAATCAATACAACTTTTAAAATGCAAATAAAATCTCCAAACTTTAAGTTATAAATAATAATTAATTTTAAAGATAAATACAAAAAGGTCAACTTTGACACTAATAATAAAATTAGTTGGTAGGCGGTTATCACCAAAAAAAGTTTAAAAATCGTCATCAATTATGAAGCCTTAGATAACTTTTAATTTTCCACATCTCACACAATATTCATTGAATGATGAACAAGTTTCCTGGAAATAAAATCCAGTCTGATTTGGATTTAGTATTATTGTCCTTTTCAAAACATTTACAATAATCATCAACTTAAAACTTTATCATTCGCATTTTCTATTTTTGTGTTAATGTTAATAACTTTCAATGTCTTTTCAGTCTCTCTTATCATCTTTAACTTCTTACTCCTTTTTTTGTACTCCTTTAGTAGCTTTTTCTTTGGCTATTTTTGTATTTTTAATGCTTTATTACTTTTCACTCTCGGAACTATAAGTTTATTATTTTTCACCCTTAAAGCTCTGTCCTCATTCAGCTTAATTAAATCTATGTTTTCAAATTTCGTTTCACTGTGAGAAATCGACATATTTTTTGATCTTTTACTTTCGTTTCGACCCCTTTTCTTTATAATTATCATCTCGTTATCAGCTGATTTATTTTCTACTGTCTTAAAATCTTTTTATTTCGTTGTCTCCATTCTAGTCCCTACGAAAAAAATTTAAACCAATGAAAAATTTAATAATATCCGATTCACATAGGGAAGTTACCCTACATACAGTACTACATACATTACATAAGGTACATACCCTAGGGACGAATCCGTGCGAAGCGAGGGTGAGTAGCTAGTAATCTATACATATAATAAAAATGATAACGGATCGCTGTCTGTACATGGAAGTATATGAGAAAAAATATTATTGGGACCTTTATTAACGCAAATAACACCCAAACAATGATTGCTAGAATTTTTTTCTGTTTGTCTGTTTATCTGTTTGTCTGTGCGCTTGTGCACGCTAATCTCAGAAACGGCTTATCCGATTTAGATGTGGTTTCACTTGTATATTGCGATAAGCTTCACTTAACATGTAGTGTTTGTTTCATGTCAATCGGTTCATAAATAAAAAAGTTATGCCAATTTAAAGAATCACGTCGAACATTTTTTAGTTTTTTAGTTCATTATTTAGTTAAATCTTAACCATTTTTGTACTGGCTAAGTCCGAAACTGTTTGGACCGATTTAAATGAAATTTTGTATGGTAGTACCTTATGTCCCCGGTCAATATTTTAGTTACTTTCCATCCCGGAAAATTAAAGACTTCCTGGCGGATAGTTAAAAAACTATAGTAACTTATACAGCTTATTACACAGCAACTTATGCACCTAATTTAGTAAAATTTGACATTTTGATACTTAAATATTTAGCGGTGAAATAACAGGTTACTTTTTATCCCTGAAAACTGAACGATTCCCATAGGATAGAGCTGTTTGTGCTTTTTTAGTAGCGAATTCGAGCAAATCGAGGGTTAGCCGCTAATCTATATTATAATAAAACTGTAAGAACGTAACGTAAGAAGAAAAATAGAACAAATTCAGATTGTTTTCAATTTTTTTGTTTCTCTGTCTGTTTGTCTGTTTGTACGGGCTAATCTCCAAAACTATTGGACCGATTTAAATGAAGTTTTGCATGGTGGTACCTTATATCCCCGGTCAACATCTTAGATACCTTTCATCCCGGAAAAATAAAGAGTTCCTGTGGGATAGTTAAAAAACTATAATAAGTTATACAGTTTAGTACACTGAAACTATTCATTAGATTTTAATGAAACTACAATAATATAGTTCAGATTACATCACAATAACAAAAAGGCTAGTTTTTATCCCGGAAAAATGTACGGTTCGTGTGGGATAGATTTGTTTATGTTTGTTTGTAACGTATTATGTGTTTGTGTACACAATATAGACAAAACAAAACCCAAAACAAAAGTTATTAAAATTTTCTTTGTTTGTTTGCCTGTATGTCTGTTTGTTTGTCTGTTGTACGGGCTAATCTCCGAAACTGTTGGATCGATTTGAATAAAATTTTGCATGGTGGTACCTTATATCTCCGGTCCACATTTTAGATACTTTTCATCCCGGAAAATTAAAGAGTTCTCTTGGGATAGTAAAAAAACTATAGTAACTTATACGGCTTAGTATACAAAAACTCATATATACTTTGTATCCTGGAAAATCGTACGGTTCCCGTGGGATAACTTTGGTTTTGTTTGTCTAGAGGCGAATCCGAGGAAAACTAGGGTGAGCCGCTAGTATAATTCATAATATAAAAGTATGTAAGTATGGATTTCTTAGCCTAAATTACTTTTAAATATAAAATTTGTATAGTCCGACAATGCTTTAAGAAATGAATGTCTCATAGGTAAATAACAGGGGTCAAAGTATGAAATTACCGATTTGTACTGGAAAATTAAAATTCGTTTTTTTTTATTTAACATATTTAGTCAAAACAATTACCATCATCTATACATATAATAAAATTGTAACTAAGTCGAATCTGTACATTAAATATTTTTTGGAAAATCTAATTAAAATAGACATTATTATCGATACAGAGTCCGCATCTATAGTTTTTCGAATTTTTGTCTGTCTGTCTGTCTGTCCGTCCGTCCGTCCGCCCGTCCGTCCGTCCGCCCGTCCGTCCGTCCATCCGTCCGTCTGTCTATCTGTCTGTTACCGCATCACAGAAAAACCACTGGAGGGATTTTGATGAAATTTGGTATGGTGATAGCTGGTTATCCGGGTCAACATATAGGATACCTTTTTACCGCTGGAAAATATCTCATTTCTGAGAAAAAATACAAAAACTGCAATGTAAGAGTATACTAATATGTAAAACCTAAGAATTTGGCTTTTGGTCACCTGAACGCGGGCGGAGCCGCGGGCAATTCTAGTTCATTATATTAATATTATCATCATGTTAAACTTCACCAAAATATAAATAATGAAATATCTCTAGAATTTTACTTTGTACGATTATAGTTTTCTTCGATTTAATTATGAATAATATATAGATAACTTTATCTTTAAATTATAGGTAATAAGCTTATAAATAATAATGAAAAATCAAATAAAAATTAAAAAACACTAAAAATTTCAAACATTATTTATTACAAAATCTATACATATAATAAAATTGTAACTAAGCCGAATCTATACATTAGATATTTTTTTGGAAAATCTTATTGAAATAGACATAATTATCGATACAGAGACCGAATCTATAGTTTTTAGAATTTTTGTCTGTCTGTCTGTTACCGCATCACGGAAAAACCACTGGAGGGATATTGATGAAATTTGGTATGGTGATAGCTGATTATCCGGGTCAACATATAGGATACTTTTTACTGCTGGAAAATATCTCGTTTTGGAGAAAAAATACAAAAGCTGCAATGTAAGAGTATACTAATATGTAAAACTTAAGAATTTGGTTTTTGGTCACCTGAACGTGGGCGGAGCCGCAGGCAATGCTAGGGTATTATATATTTAATGTATTATTTATCTTCGAGCCATCTTTTCCGGTTTTTCCACCATTAAAAATATTGAGTCAATCGTCTAATACGCTGACAGGGTTACTAGTTCAAAGGCATTGTTAGATAGATAGATACTTTATTGTATACCTCAAATAAATATACAAAAAGAAGATATAAACAATAGATAATGAACAGGAGGCAGCCTTATCGCTATAAGCGATCTCTTCCAGGTATCCTTAGGGCGTAGTAGAAGATTATATGAAATGGTAGGCTGTGTACTTACTACACGCAATTGCATATCCTAAATACATACATAAATACATACGTACGTGCATACATACATACTTTCTTCATCTATTTTCTAAGACAACGCAAGAAAGGTGAGTAACTCAAGAGATACAAATGATTTTTAGCAAGAGTTACAAGTTAATAGTGAGAAGTAATCGTCTATAAACTGCACATTAGATGTACAAATAATATAAGTACCTATCCAAATAAATAAAAATAACATATTTTAGCTGATACATATAGGTATCTAACAATTCTACACTTAAAGCACTATGTCATTATTTCCATTCGCCACACACGCATAGATCTTTTGAAAGATAGAAAAAAAATATAAAGAAAGGGCACAGTTAATTCTGTATGAAATTGAATTTAACAACTATGGCAGTTTTATCATATAGACTTTATTGCCGTGATAATATTCTCTTAAAAAGACATCCTTTATGATAAGCCGGCTTAGTCTACAGGCAACATAACCTTCTACAATTAACTAGGCTAAAAAAGTTTTGTGTCGAAACATTTGTGAAAGTTATAAAAATTACTAAATAAGTTTGCTGACGATTATAGAGCAGTTTCGATCAATATAATTATGTCCAACTAGCGACTCAACATCGCTTCGCTTCAGGTTCGTCCCTAGACAAAAATAATTCTATCCCGCGGGAACCGTACATTTTTCCGGGATAAAAAGTATGTACCTATGTGCTATTCCAGACCATAATCTATCTCTGTGAAAAGTTTCATCTTCAGCTGTTCTGGAGTGAAAGAGTTACAAACATCCAACCATACTCACAAAATTTCACATTTATAATATTAGTATGGATGTGTGATAATATTTATGTCTTATGTAAAGAAGATTCCTTGGTATTACAAATTATTTAATAGATGGCAACTAGCCAAAATCATGTATAAGAAAGTAAGGAAGTGATAACGTTTCTAGATACCAAAGAAAAAGAATCCTTGCAGTGCAATCAGCAGGATAAGAGGATTAAATATCGCTAACGCACCGAATGAAAGGGGAAGATGACGTGTCGATATCAATAATAAGGAAGACATTGTGGTTCAAGTGACGACTAAAATCTATAACTTACTCGACACCTAGCTTTCATACATTTCGCACAAGTTCCTCTTATTAAATTGTTTTAGGATATCATCGCCGATGTGTCTGTTGATGATAGCGGAGCAGCGTAAATCCTGCGTCATGTGCTCGAGCGGTGTGTTTAGATTGTACTCGACGATCGGTTGTTCAGAAAACTTCTGTAAAGTTGTTGCTCTACATGTCGTAGGATGAAGGCAAACTATATTTGAACGAAGCATGACTGGCACTGGCTCGTACTGAAGCACTTGGTACACTTTTGCATACGCAGATTCTATGATTTGTTTCGCATATTGACTGGAGTGTTGAATAGTTTCCTTCATTATGCGCGAACAAGCTAATACTTTTTCGTCCCATGTCATAGCAGTTTCTAGATTTTTATTAATTCTTTCATCCGCTTTTTTCATCATAAGACTTGTTGTGTGCTGTAAAATTGCATTTTGGACATCTACTTCAGTTTTATAAATGCTTAGTTTATGCTGAAAATGTGCCTTGATATCATCTGGGGATCCGCCGATACAAAATATGGTTCCAAGTATACCTGAAAAAAAATGTTACTCAATTCATGAAATCAAATATTTTTGTCATAAAAATTTATAATATAAATAATAAACATAAGTCTTACCGTGTGCTTCCAAAATTTCTGCCATTTTTATTGCTATTAAAACACCGCTTTCATAGCCTAATAGGAAGAATTTGTCACGAAGACCGGTTTTCTTAAGAAGAACCTGAAATAATTTTAATCCTAATAAACAATGTTTACACTGGGATTATATCATAAGTACTCTAAATAAGGCATAGGAATGGTGTGAAATTCTAGTGCTATATTATCATAATCATACAGAACGAGTATGTTTGTATATTTCTCAATCAATGATTAAAACATTTTTGTTTATGACTTGAAACAATATTATCTCAAGACTATTTGTAAAAGAAAGAGACACCTACCTGAGCATATCTATTAGCTAATTCATCCATACTTTCTCGAGGATTATTCAGACCAGGCTGCAGTACGAGCGCGTGGAGTTTGAGTCGCTCACACAATACACGGAACCGCTCATAGTGGCCTTCAACACCCGGCACTATGCATATATACGCTTGACTTTTATCAAAATCACAATCAGACTGTAAAACCACAAAGGACATATAATGAGATGATATAGTAACTAATTTAAATAGATCATAATACTGTTACATGTTCCCTATCATATGTACATCGCTTAGAAAAAATATAATAGATATACATCGCTTTGAAAAAAATTTACATCTACAGGAATGCTGCTGAATTAACGCGGGAAGGAAGGTTGTTTTGTTGTCACTTAGAACACCTTAGTGGTGGTAAATGCTTTTGCTTTCCTTTCTCGCTTCATGTTCTTGTTAAGTTAGTTCATTCCTGTTGTCAGAAAGAGACCATTGCGTCATATATTTACCACACTTTTTATATATTCTACGTGAAAATGTCCCATGACAGTTTAGAAACTCAATGGCCAGAGCTCAATGCTCGTGACTCTTCTCCATTCGTTCAAACACAAAAACAGCACAACCTGAACGATTTCAACACCATGTATTTTCCAACGAACTATTACTACTGAATTTCTAAACAACTCTTGGGTTTACCAATATTGACATGGTCCCCGAAAACAAACAAGAACCTTAAAAGTTTTATAAGTATAAGCCAGCTACTAGACCAACAAGGTAGTGTGAATTAAAAAAAATGCTTTTAGTGTATTTAATTGCTATTCTTAATATTTATATTTAGCTTACCAAAATAGTATTACTTAATGTTGGTAGAAATACAATGTCAGTGCTAGCTTGAATCTCATCAGAGTCTACATTAAAAAATAATGATTTCAATCCATCGACTTCGGTGTAGTTCATTTTCATAATGTTTCGTTCCAAGTTTTTAAGCCTGCAAACAAAGCATAGTTGTATGAATGTTAAATCAGTTTCAATATGTATTGCCTATATTAAAATTATTATTATAGACTACAATAACATAATCTAAGCGGCATGATGGTATTTAGAGGGTATTTTTGTCACTTTTGTCAATATCAAGACATTGACGGTAAACCGTAAAAGGTTCAAATTCCTATATGTCGATTAAATCACAAAATAATCTAGTACGGAGTTTCCTATACGGTGGGTCGCGACTTGGCACTGGGCGACAGGAATAAAATACTGGATCACAATATTTCTCCTTGTTTATAATCATAGTCGTGAATGATCAAGAGACGTATTGCTTTTGTGTCAACGCAAGCACTACGCTATTGCACTGTTGAGTGGTAGTCGTCACGACTCACGCTTCCCGCATAGTTTTGCTTTACTCGCCCCGCACTTCGAACATCGCCCGCATTTGTCCATTCCGCCACCGCTCGTTGTCGTTCAGTGCGTATCCAGTATAAAGAATAATTGTCTTTCTGTGCATGATTTTAATGTTTTACCTACGTTTGTCATTTTACTTATAATGATTTGATTTATTGATTCAACATAATTTAATCAACATTTATTTAATTTAGTTATATAATTATATATAGTTGTATAAAAAGTGGTAAATAAAGCCAAGTAACGCACACCAACAGCCGAGTACAATTTCTGATAGTGATTCTAATAAGCGGCCAGTAGAAATTTTCATTAATAAGACTGAAAAGGTACCAAAAAAAATTATAGCTTCAATTTTTTCACAGAACGCTCCAACTGAAAACCTTGAGTTGGCTTCATATGAAATATCAAAATAATAACATGTATAGACATTAAAAATATTAATTATTTATTTAAGTAATATTATTGTTTTACTAGCGACTCACCCTCGTTTCGCTCGGGTTAGTCCCTAACTTGGTTCCCAATACAAACTTTCATTCCCATTTTCACCCCCTTAATGTATGATTTTCGGGATAAAAAGTCTCAAACTATATTCTTATCAAATTTCATCTAAATTGGTTCACTAGATCCAGAGAGTATCTACTACAACGTGACAAACTCACAAACTTTACCTCTTTATAATATTAGTATTTTTGTTGTTAGATTTTATTACGGTAATTACAGGATGCCACGATGATGGTAGTACCCAACCATCTTCCCTATTGAAGTTTGGATGTTTTTAATTTCAATAGCTTCGCGAATCATTCTGAAGCAATTGTAGTGGTCCTCTATCGTGAGCATTCGTGAACTATCAAAACGAATATATTGGCTTGGGTGATCTTGACTATGTTTTCAGGCCGCAAACGCTGTATTGCGATGGTGCTTCACATCAGATATGTGTTCTTTGACCCGAGTTCTAATGGATCTCTTTGTTTGCCTAATGTAGGAAAGCCTACAATCCCAATCAAGCTTATATACTCCTGATAGGCACTGACGATGTAGTACTTGACTAGTGGTAAGAACTGAGTAATTTTCTTTGGCGGCTTAAAGTAAGTTTTATTAAAACTTTTTAATTTTCTTTATGGTTAAATATATTATAATAATAGCAACATTAAAATAATATTATTAATAAATATTTTTTTTAAATTGTAATAATATTAATAATAACAGCTGAAATTAAATAAATAATGTTGCTATACCTAATTATAATGCTAAGTAAAAAAAATTAAAAGGTTAAGAATTAAAATCAACAAATATTGTAAAATACTTTCTTTGGTGCCATTTTTGATTTTTTCAAATCATTTTGTGAAATTGTGGGTAGGCATTTCGCCGTAGTAAGTCGGGTAAAAAGAGTAGAATATGAGTTCGTTGTCGAACAAGAATTTAGCTCAAATCAAATCAAATCAAAGATCATTTACTAAGACTAGAGACTAATCTAAAAGAATATTTTGCTCCATTCAACAGCATTAAAACATGGATTAGAAACCCATTTTCTGTGAACTTTGAATCCGAAACTGATTTGCCAGATTCAAGTATCGACTCGCTAATTGAATTGACATGTGACACAGTACTCAAGGTTATATTCGAGAGAGTATCAACTTTTAGCAGGTCAAGTGATAAAATGTTTAATGCTCTTTGTCACAACCTATGTATAAACGTGAAGCAGGGTATTCAACACCAGTATGCTTAAAATACATATAGAAACCGATTGGAAGTCAAAGCAGACCTAAGAATAGAGTTAACGTCCTTACAGACAAACTTAAGAGTTCATAGCTAAAAACAAATAGCTTCATACTTTTCACTAAAATTTAATATAAATCTGATATTATTATTGAGTTATTATTTATTTTACTTTAATACACATAACCTATTTGGACATCCAAATGTGCTTTTAATTTTCCCTACCTGTACTAGACGAATTAAAAATCGTTTGGTGGGTCACTATGGGAAAATATAAAAAGACCAGACCAGAACAATAAAAATGTTTGTAAAATGCTAAACTAGTCAATATAAATATGATAATATGAACTATAAAAAATATTTCTTCATTTTATATCGATTCTCTCTACTCACGTTTTTAGAGTAAGTGAAGACATATCTTGATTAGTCAAAGATATGTCGTGCTCATAATGCAAATATGCTCGTATTGCCTCGAAATTAGCTAAATCTATGCCCAGATCTTTTAGTGTATTCTTCTCAGAATTCTTATCTTCTATATTAATACCTGTGGAGAAATTGTATTATGCAAATTAACAGTAACAGTATTAGTGTGCCATAAATGTTAATAATTAAAAAGATTCTCGAGTTCTCCACCACTGAACTAAGGAAGATAAATTATTTGCATGGCATTATGAAAATAGTATGCTATCTTATATAGCGACATAAAAGCAGATTTTTAAATAGTCTTTTGGAACTATAGTTATTTTAGAAAATATTATTGTGGAAAATTTGATCATGGTATCTTATATAGTAATCGTAATTTTGCTATGTCCTACGACACAAAGTAACAGAGGATATTTTATGTAAATAAGACGTTTTGTTTTATAACATGTTTTAAACATACAAATTGAAGATTTACCCTCGACTTGTTCTTATATTTTTACTTGAGGTTCATAGCCTGTACTTATGTCTACTTAACTTTACTTAAATCAATCCACTTAAGCGTCATGGAGTAACAAACATACACACAATACCAACTTTCGTATTTATAATAGTAGTCTGATAATTGAAAGATATAAAAATATTCGATGCTTAATCAATTATTTTAATTTACCTGCCATTTTGCAAATTGCTTGCAATAAAGGAACATGTGGTAGTGTTACTTTTGAAGCGATTACAACTGACTGTTTAGAACACAGCGCTTTTTCCACAACATCAACAGCAATTAAAGATGATATTGATTCATCTGAAGAATAACTATTTTCCCATTCATCCAGCTGCAAAAAAATAAGTTTCCGATTTGTAAGAGAAGAGAGTTATTTGTTTAAGTATGCTTTGTTTTCTCGAAATCTAATGGAAGAGAAATGGTCAAAATTTGATACTTTTTGGTTATTTGGGTCATATTCGATTCATTCTGGATATATTGCTTTCTTTAAGTATTAGCGATAAAAAATAATAAAATTTAAACTCATAATATAAAACATCTCAATTCTTGTATACAAATAGCTGTACCTTGTCCAATAACGGCAAATTAACCCAGACAAGTAATGGTTCTCGACTTCTACCCACATCGATCTGCTCGTCGATGTTGAAGTTGGAATTAATTATTGCAAAGTGTCTGAAAATGTACTAAGACTTAAATAATGGTAACTAAATTTTTTATTAATATTTTAAACGTAAAACGTATTTCTGTCTTTTACTGCGTCTTATCAAAGTTAAGCGATTTTAATGGTTTTGGATTCAGTTCTCAAATAAAATTGTTAGTTCTTAATCTTTAAGTAGTTGGATTATTTAAAATTTTCATACCAACATTACAATGGATAGTATTATCCATTGTAATGTTGATATTTGTTGTAACTTTTTCACACCTGAACCGCTGAATAGATTTGAATGCTTGACAAAGAAGTATTATATCAAATCAAAAAGCATATATGAATAGAATCGTCAATTTTATATTTTTAAATTTATTTTATAGCAGTATGTAAGTTCGTGAGGAATCTACCACCGGCTCAGAAGTCAGATCTGCTGAGAAGAGCCGACGAGAAACTCAATAGTTGATTTTTTTTAAATAATATTAGTTTACAATATTGCCGTACAATACTTATTATGTTCTTGTCCTAAGTGAATATCAACTTATACCCATTGTATAATCGGGATGGATATAGGCTAATTTTTATCCCTGCCTTGCTCACCATGATGGCGCAAGCGCGAGAAAATATTTGTATTCGGATAAACTTACTTTAGCTTTGGAATCATTTTTTTAACTTTTAAAATTATTTCTTCTGACTTATCGATTTCTTCCTTTTGGGAAATTATGTCATACAAATATAATCCTTCTATAGCTCTATTAATATTGCCCTTGATCAAATCAACTAAGTTGGCTTGATTTAGATTTTCTTGTGATACCTTGATATTTACTCCATCTTCTCCCCAAGATCTGAAACAAATCGAAATAATCTGTTGTATCAGTTTGTTTTATCTTGTTTATCGGTTAAACCAACTCTCTGTTCTCTCTTTTAAAGACTATTATTTGAATTCCAAAACAAAACCCACAAAAATACATAAAAAGCCTGCCCAATTATGAACGCACGTAGATCAACTAAGTAAAACGTGCGTTAACATTTTCTTTATACAGAGAAATCTACGACAAGAGAGTCTATCTGCACGTCGCGTCGTTGCGGTTGAATTCAGATTATTTTTATTAAAGTATACTGCGAAGTTGTATACAGAATATATTTAGTGATAATAAGTGATAACCGGTAACCTAATAAATTGCTGATATATAAATGAAAGTAGTTTAAAAATAAGAATCAAGAATCAATAGCACTTAAAACTTAAAACGAATCACATTATCTTGGAGTTATTATTGTATAAGGTGTACCTTTGCTTAAATAGCAGTATATTAGATATTTTTTCACAGTATAGATTTATGTTTCGTGCACCGCGGTTTGCAAGCCTCTCCGCTAACTGAATGCCCAACTCTTCATTTTTAGACAGGATCACTTGACACATATCAGAAGCACATCTTAATCTGAAACAGTTTCTTGATAGCTTCATGCTATATTTTATAAAGGAAAACGGGAAATTATTTTTAGTAAAAAATAATTTTCTAAAAGTTTTTTAATACCTAAAAGTAATACAAAAAAGAAATACATTTTTTATAAAGATAAATATTCGCGTAATACTAAAAAGTATTAAAATATCAGTTCGTTATAATTTACAGTAATCAGTGTCATTCATAATTTTAAAAATGTCCATATATTTTATATATTGAATAAAAATTAACTTATAATCAAAAATTCGAAATGCATCAAATTCATTTCATAATTTTTTTAAAATAAGTAAAAACTGACTTCAAGGCACTAAAATGTAAAAAATAACTAAACAGGGGTTTTCATTTAGAATAGATATCTAATCAGATATTTTCGAAGTTGGTGCCAGCTTATGCAAAACAAATCTAATATATACATTAAATACACACAAATTGATGTATTTTAACTATAATTAGAGTTCATACCTAATCATATTTACCTATTAGATATTCGTAGATATAGATATTCATATCTTAAAATATTGTCGGCTGGCACCTACTACGAAAATATCTGATTAGGTATCTATTCTAAATGAAAACCCCCGTTTAGTTATTTTTTACATTTTAATGCCTGGTAGTCGTTTTTTTTAAGTTTTTATTTTTCCATTTTTAGTGTAAACTTAATAAGCAGGTTATTTGTAAGAAGAAAGTTTTTAATAAAATATTCTATTAAGCAATTTATTTAAAAAAGTAATTAATTATTGATTTTTCAAAAAACCGCTCTACCGATTTCGATAGAATTTAAATTGCACCACCTGGGAAGTATACCCTTCGAAACAAAAAATATATATTTCCAAATCGGTTCAGGCGTCTTCGAGTAATCGGTGAACATACATAAAAAAAATCCGACGAATTGAGAACCTCCTCCTTTTCGGAAGTCGGTTAAAAAGAAAGAAACGTAAGCGGACCACTGTTTGGTTTCACTTACGGCCCGTTCATACTTATCGCGTGTCGGGCACGATAAAATGTCGGGTGCTCTAGTGGCTAAACATTTCATACTATGAAGTTGTTCACATTTATACTACAACGGTTTTTTGTCCGCTCCAAGGATTGTCGGGTGTTTTGCCAGCCCTGCACCTCCATAAAAAAACCGTATTGGATCTCGCTCGCTTATGAGTAGGTACGAGCTGTTCACATCTGTCGCCTGGCGGGCGCGGCAACCCTCTCCCCACTTCCTCTTGTTCTGCCCGTCGCTAGGCGGCTAGCATAGATCACGCATACAGAACACCAATCGCGGCGAGCACGCAGAGTTGCCAATTGATCGTTGAATGTAGTTATTGACATACTAAAATAATGTCGCGTAATGAGAGTATATAACGTCATTACACCGAAAATAATAATTGTAAAAGACACGTCTGAATCATGCTTTATGCGTCATAAGACAGTTGTCAAAACATTTCGAGAGAGGCATCAAAATTACTAGAAGTTTCGAGATTTAGACAAGAACAGTTAATCGTAAATTGCTGTGTGTGAGAGTAAGATAGGAACCAAATATTCGGGAAAGACATCGAAATTACCAGAAGCTTTGAATTTAGACAAGAACGGTTAATTGTAAAAAATTAACAGAGCTGTGTGTAAGATTGAGAGCGGAATGAAACATTCGAAATGACGAGAAAGGTTTAGAATTTTCGAATAACTAGAATTTTCTTTGTTTATGCATACAAAAAGGCCTACAGTGTGTCGAGAGATCAGTTGAATTTCAAAGTGAAGTGAAGATTGCGAAGAAGTTCAAAAAATTGAAAAGTAAAGAAAAGTTAAGTGAAGTTATACTCGAAATGTATCTAGTGGCAAAAATTAGTGTCCGGAGACTGAGTTTAACCAAGACTGTGTATATACTGCGTGTGTTAGTGAATCTCCATAAGTCAGTAAGTTAATTAAGAGTAATAAAACATCGTTAGTGCAAGAGACGTGCTTTAATTTCCGATCCCCGAACTCATAGAACGTAACAATAATTAAATAACTTCTGTTCATCACTCTTCAATTGAGTGATTATGGTTTGAAATGTTCCCAAAGTAAATCTTTCCCTCAGGATTGGGTAAATCCAAAATCTTCATTTCTTGGCTGTTTTTATTTGTTTTCTACTCGAATAATAAATACATCACAACAAAAGTTTCATCGACGTCCATAGCGTAAAGTCGCCTCGTATAGAGTGTCAATAATTGGGTACACCGTCATCGGATCCGACATCCGACTAGTGTCAACAGATGCTCCGACATCAAATTAAAATACGGATCCAACACCAGACAAGTACGAACGGGATCTCACGTTGATATATGAAGCAAACGATCAAAGTGTATACTGATTTCGTGATCAAAATGGATATAGATTGCAATTGATTAAAGTTTATACCATGAACGAATTAGCTACATACTATATAGATTATTGCAATGCAAATTGTACATACTTTTACAATTTGCATTGCAATAATCCATAAAATGTGTAAAAACACAGATTAAAAAATAAAATGAATTTATTCAACTACATAAAATTGATATCACCGAAGATGGAATATTTACCTTGGAACTGGAGCGTTTAAGACATGATGCCGTACATCAAGTAACACTCGGCCGCGGTGGCGTCTGGCAACTAGAATTCGGAAAGCTCTCGGAGCCTCTTGTGGCATGAACGTTAGGCGTGATAATGGTCTAACGTAGCCTCGTGCTATACCCTCACAGACCAATGCTTGCAATTCCTAAATATTTCACAAAAATACATCAAAACTGTTTTATAAATAAAGACCAGGTTTTTAAAATTATATTATGAATTATAAAATAGATTAAATTAGTATACGATAAAATACAGTCTTAAATTATAGAAAAAACCTTTAGTTATGTTAAAATAGTCTTAACAAGTACATAATTATTTACGTGCTTAAAGTATGTGACGCTACGAGTATTTACTCACCAATAGTTGTTCTGGATTTTTAAAGATTGTAGAGAAGTTGATCCTTGCATAAGAACGACATTTCGTTAGATTATACATTCCAAAGTTAAAATCTTCACGGCTCAGTAATTGTGTTGTATCGAGAGTTATACCCGACGTGGCACAGCATTTTAACGTAGTCTAGAGACAATTACACAATTTTATTTTATTTCAATGTAAAATTTAATTTTAAGCTAATTCAAAATTGACGTACATTTTTAAGTTCTCCCTGGACGCAGCTTACGATAACGTCGCAACCCTCACCTCCGGTAGCATCGAGAATCATGTCTCCGAAGCTGTGGTCGCAGGAGTTTCCGATATGATCATCTACAATGTTATCGAAATAAATCTGAGATCAGATTGAGATTTCTTGGCACTTGAGGAGTGTATGAAAATTCTTCATAATATTAGATATACATATTTAATATTATGTATTAAGTAAATGTAAATATTTAAATATTGAGTGAGAAATCAAATAATATAATTTCTCAGATATATTTTTACCTTGCAGTTGAGGAAATAGTTTTTGCAGGAACTGTTTCTTGCGTATGTCGCTAACTGTAGCAAAGACCTTGCAATGGAAAGCTAAGGCAATAGATATTAAAGCCTGACCTAGAGCGCCGGCACCGCCATGGATAAGTACACGTCGTCCGGGAATAAGCTGAGTTTTGATAATCTGTAAAATAATATAAATATGCACATTCAAATTACGCTACGTCAGAACACAGAAACACATGAACACAGAAATACATTTTACTTTAGTGAGATTCTTTGGCAAGGGTATAAAGAATGCAGATATTTTGGTGATGGGTATAACCAAGAAACAAGGTAAAGCTAACCAACAAAGACAATTTATACAAAGGTGAAAAATATATGTAAAATATCCCTTACCAAGCAGTAGAAAGCGATACAGTAAGCCAAAGGTACAGTGGCAGCGTCTTCAAGACTCCAGTGATCTGGAACTGGCCACAATAATTCCAGTTGCGCTTTAACTTGTGTGCTAATTACTTGATCAGGAACTATACCCATTACACGATTTCCCCTATTTTTTTAAATGCATTTAATTATTAATTTAAGATCAGTATACCTAGAATATTTTAGAATGTTAAAGAAAAATCTTTACATACGCTTCAGTTATGCCGCTGAAGTCTACTTTAAAGGCTCGCTGTCCATCGGTGTTGTAAGAATTAATGATCCCGGCCTCTTCTTTTACATACACGAGATTAATGCCGGCATAGTGAACCTGAAAAAAAAAGCAACGACTGCTCTGTTCATCAGTTTCCTTTCCTATTCAAGCATATAATCATCAATCAAGTAAACCTAAATGAACTCTTTGCGAAAATCACATCCGCTTAAAAGGGCAAATAGATGACAACATGGCTAAATTTAAAGGTCAGTATATGTTTTCATTTACATTAACATACTTACATCTACATTAATACCGCTATCATATTTTGGTGGTGCCTCAATCCAATATATCGAATCGAAATCACCAGCGCGGGCGCATTTCAACATAATATTATGTTTTGGCGTGGAGGTCTCTTCCAATGGCAAAATATATTCTCCTCCCCAGACACCCTAAGCAAATCATACTTTACAATTAGTAAACTAGGTAATATTTATAATAATTAATGTATTACTGAGATTGTAGTTAAATGTCACGGAAATTATACGATAAATTCAATTTTACAATTAATATAGTAAGTAACTTACATTTTTGTAAATGTTGGTCACTAAATCTTTGAACAGTATTTCATTTAAAAGTTTATCATCCCATTCATCTTGATGTATTATAGTCAAATATACTTTTCTTTCATTTCTCCATTCTTTAATCAGGGATTTCAATCCTTTAACAAGTGGGTAACTGGCTAGTAAATAAACTTTTTGACTGAAAGGAATAGTCGATATCAAAGATGATACATATGATAAATCTGATGGTGAACGAACCGTGTATACACTAGAGCCATTAGAATATTTAGGTTTCCATATAGCTAATTCTATACGGTTATAATTATTAATAATATGTGCATTTACACTGCGATACAACATCGAAGGGCATCTGTTAAATTTTCCTTCTATGTCCAGTTCTTTATTAACCAAAAGACTATCGCATTTTAATATGCGCTGTAGCATTTGATCCATCTGCAGAAGAGATAAGAACGTAATATTATGTGAAATAATTTAAGCAAATGTTAGTATAAATAAGTATATGTATATATATTTATTTATTTATTTCAAACCATTTCCTTATAATCTATACGAGTAACTTAATTCATATAGTCTATATCTATTATAATAAAATAATAAACCAATTAAGCTTACATTTTTATCAGAAGATAAGTTTGTGGTTAATAATAGGTCAGCGCTATTTATCTTTTCGCCATCTTCTAAAATTTTGTCTCTGTAAACATAAGAGTGTTGTGTCCTAATTCCAGAGATGTTGTTAGAAATACCTCTGATCGCCTCAAAGTTAGATTTAGCAGTTTCGTCTCTCAGGATTTCAACAACGTTAATGAATTGTTTGTTTAAATTCTCAGCGGCTATTTGTAAAAATATGTATGATGCTGTTAGTTCCTGTACAGATAAAATAGCATGTGAGTTATATATTTAAGGGTTTTACAGAACTCCTTTAATTCCAGCAATTTTAATGAAACATACTGTTATTTTAAAATATTCTTTTCTATACTTTGGGTCTCAATATTACTTACACAATATAAAAGTACTTACGTCTGAATTGTTTGTTGGGAAATGAGGTACAAATTTTTTAGTTTTTAGGGAAACGACGTTTTTATTCAACGTTGGCAAATTTTCATATTTTATATGTTCTATAATTACACCGCCGCATCTAAAATGTGAAAATCAAGCGTCAATAAGGTTTTTTTAAGGCATATGTAGGTTACCTAATTCTTATAAAGATTGCTTAAATTTTTTTGAAGTATTTTCATATAAATATATGAAAATCTCATAGATATGTAGAATATAAACTAATGAAGCGCTTACTTTATACAGTCTTGTGTTTTAAATATATTGGCGATCAAAATGTTTTGCTCATCAGAGTTTGATATATTATTGAAATGGTTCTCTACATCGATCGTCAGTTTCCTGAACGCTTCTGGCATACAGATCATCTTAGGATTACAGCTGAGCGCGCTTAGTTGAAGCATGCCGTCAATAAATGTTATCCAATTATTTTGCCATATTATTTGAGCTTCAGTTAAAGAAAAATTAGAACTGTATATACTGCGGAAATCATCTCTGAAAATATTACGTGAAAAGCATATTAAATGTAAATCATTGGTATATTAACAGTGTTCCAATATTTATTAAATGGTGGTGGTGATGGATCTTAGTTCCTTGATTTTATATTTGGCATTTTCCAAAAGTCAAGGTTTTCTATGGAGATGTGCCATGTTTGTTCCTTTGGTATATAACGTGGTAATAATAATAATTATGAATTATAGTTCTATATATAAAACTTACGTGTAATTGTAGCCTCGTGTATGGAGCAATTGATATATATCTTTGGAACAAAGGTGGGTACTGTCATGACATTTAGAATTTACTTCTAATATTCTGTTATTGGTTATGTCAGCAGTAATATAACCAGATATAACATTAATGTTTTCATTCATTACCTATAAAATGAAATGTATTATAATCATTTTTTTGTAAATGGAGTTGTAAAATGTGATAAAATTATGTTATATATAGTGAGAAAACATCAGCCTAATTAATGACCTTTTATACCATACCTCTTCTTTCCTACAGCCCTACTCTCTAAGTAAGACGGTTTAATACATATACTTATATTAAGTAGATAGCTGTAATGTTATAATTACTTCAAATCGTCCAGTGCCTCGTTGGATGGTGATGTTAATTCTAAGTTGTCGTTGGTCGTGCAGTAATGGTTGCGAGTGAAAATGTACATCACGGAATTGAACGGATAGTTTCTTCCTCTCTACCGTCAATGTCATTGCAAATGTATCCCATACAAATACCAACGCAGCGGCGAATGGAAAGAGATTTTTACCTAAAACGATTAATTTACATAAAAATTATAATTTTGAAGACTTTCTCGTATATTTGCTTCGCATAACAGACAAAAAATTTTAAAGCGATAAAAGTTGGTCAATTTTACCAAAGATTATAATTAAGTGTATGAAGATATTATAATGTCCTAAGTTAATAACAAGACTATGATTTTTGGAGTGATGAAACGTGATTTACATTAAAATTTAAATCTGTCCTTTCCATTATTATTTGAGTATCCTGTAAGAAGGCATAATAGTAGAAATAAAATAAAAATAATGTAATGTCTCAATTTCATCCTGACTTAGTGATCAAAACTTCAATAAAGGAGGGAAAGGAAACAAATAAGATCGTTTGAAAAATAATATTAATATTCTTAACTCTTACCTCTTATTATATTTCCTCGTAAATAGCTGTAATCGTCGTCGTGCGTTGATATAACATATTTACAAGCTGACGCCATTTTCTTTTGTGCAGATGCGAATAAGTATAAAGTCCTGTAAATATATATTTTTGTATTTCCTATAAATATTTATTACTAGCTACTTCCTCTCGCTTCACTCGAGCCTCGAGGCCATGAACCTCCGCAAGCGTATACTGCTGAGCAATATGTTACGCCAGAGTTTTATTATAATGGTTTAAAAAAACAGGTTTGTCCTCTGTTATCATAACATTCGATTTTATTCAATCAATCAGCCTATCGCCGTCCACTGCTGAACAAAGGCCTCCCCCAAAGAGTGCCAACCATCCCGGTCTTGAGCAGCCTGCATCCATCCACTGCCAGCCACCTTTCTTAGGTCATCTGTCCATCGTGCTGCAGGGCGTCCTACACTACGCTGGCTTAAACGTGGTCTCCACTCTAGCACGCTTCGGCTCCATCGGCCATCCGTACGTCTGGAGACATGACCAGCCCACTTCCACTTCAGCGAGCTTATTCTGCGCGCGATGTCGGTTACTTTAGTTCTCTGGCGAATGACTTCATTTCGAATTCTGTTTGCCAGAGAAACTCCAAGCATCGCGCGTTCCATTGCTCGCTGAGCGACTTTGAATTTGTGGACCAGCCCTACGGTGAGTGTCCACGTTTCGGCTCCGTATGTCATTACGGGTAGGACGCACTGGTTAAATACCCTGGTCTTAAGGGATTGTGGGATAGATGACTCTAGAATATGACGAAGCTTCCCAAAAGCTGCCCAGCCCAAGCGTATTCTTCTGTTGGCCTCCTTCTCAAAGTTGTGCCGGCCGAGTTGTATAGTTTGGCCAAGATATATGTATTCCTGCACAACTTCAAGAACAGCGCCATTCACGATCACTGGTCTCGGGGATACATGACAATTCGACATGATCTTGGTCTTGTCGAGATTCATCCCGAGACCCACCCGCCTCGAAGAATCGCCTAGGCTGCTTAGCATTTCTTCCAAATCCTGCAGAGTCTCTGCCATGATGACTATGTCATCGGCGAATCGCAGGTGTGTTATATATTTTCCATTGATATTTATGCCGCATCCGTTCCAATCGAGCGTCTTGAAGACGTCCTCCAATGCACAGGTAAACAGTTTCGGGGATATAACATCCCCCTGTCTTACCCCGCGGTGCAATTGGATTGGCCTTGTGCTCTGACTGTCTGTACTTGGATGGTCATCGTTGCGGCTTCGTACAAACACCTTAGTACTTGGATGTACCGATAGTCAATAAGGCATCTCTGCATGGATTGTAGAACGGCCCAGGTCTTGATGGTGTCGAAGGCTTTCTCGTAGTCCACAAACGCTAGGCATAGAGGCTGCTTATATTCCTCGGTCTTTTGAATTATTTGCCTTAGTGTGTGTATGTGGTCTACGGTACTGAAGCCTTTTCGAAACCCGGCCTGCTCGATGGGTTGGAAGTCATCGAATTTTTGGGCGAGACGGTTGATAACCCTTGAAAACAACTTATACACATGGCTCAGGAGTGATATGGGTCGGTAATTCTTCAAAAGGGCTTTATCCCCCTTCTTAAAGAATAATACCACCACACCCCCGCTCCATGCCGCCGGTGTAATGCCATTGTGAAGAACAGAATTAAACAGCTTTGCGAGCTCTGATAGAACAGGTGTTCCTCCCGCTTTGAGAAGCTCCGCAGTAATTCCGTCTTCACCCGGAGCTTTGTTGTTTCCTAGTTGTCCAAGAGCTATCCTAATCTCGCCCACGTCGATTTCGGGAAGCTCGTCTGTATGGTGGCGTACCAGTCTGGCACGTGGATCATCCGCGTGGAGATTTCGATTTTATTAATATAGCCATATTAAAGGTCATTTACTTACTATTAATTTATTATCCCTAACACTACCTTATGCTTACAACCTAGTGTCTAGTTTTATTTCAGTTATAACATCCAAATATTATAAAGCTTTTGAAAGTAATAAATACTCTCACTATTGCTTTTCAATACACACAAGCATTCATAGACTAGGTACAGAAAGAGAGCATCTAATATACATATGTATACGTAGTATGTACCAGGTACCTATTCTCTACTGTTATTTGTTGTTTAAAGATTTACACTTGATACTACACAATAGCCTAAGTGCCAGATATATTTATAGTATTTTGAAGTGAATTCGTGTAATCCTTACCATTCTTCCTGATGAACCCATTCTACTAGATGCGAGAGTGGCCGAGTTCCTGTAGATACTGGAAATTCTATTTTAGGATAGAGCGCTCGAATTTTTGGGTTAAAACCATCCACGTAGAGTCTGTGAAAGTATTTTTGTATATAGTGAATTTAAAACACGTTTCATTTAATCGATAATACTGTGCCTAGAAAAATTACGATGTAGTGTACAAAATAAGCTTGAATAAGCAATACTTCGGTAGCAAAGTTGATGACTTCGCATAATCAATATTATATTCCTATTTTTAATCAACATTATAAGTTATAATATTTACTCTCCAACAGCTTGAAGAAAGAATTGCACAGCGTTTGGATATCCTCTACGTGTTAGAGGCACGTGGTGGCAGGAGGGCAAAGATTTTTTAAGAATGGCCTGCAGAAGACCGTGCGGCGCAATCTCTATCAACACTGCATTAGGCGGAATCAAGCGTGATGCCTCCTCAAAGAGTACGGGGCTCTGTAACGCAATTCTCACTCAATATCATTAGAATACCAAAAATATTAAATAATAAATAACGAATAACATTTATAAAACTTATAAAGTAATTTAGTTAGAAATCTTAAAATGCTATGAACTTTTTCTATATGTATAATAATTGTTGCTCAGTCGCCAAAATTATATTATTTTTACGTTTATATATAATATTAAAAATAAAACTTACAAGTAAATTATTCGTATGGTATTCAGCTGAAGAATATTTGGCTAATGGCTCATCCCATCTATTTATAGATACTGAAGAAGACACCCAACGTTCGCTACGTGGTTTTGGGGATTTGATAACTTTTCTCAAAATTTGAAGAAGTTTTGGACCTGTTATTTTAAATTATTAACATAAGTTGATCAGTTATTTACTTAAATTTCTAAAATAGCTTGACTTGATGAATTAATTGAACTTACATGGATAAAAGCTTATGTTATCCATTTTAATTATTATGGTAGTGCATATTCTATATGACCTAATACATAATTCCATATGTCCAGAAATCTTATCTTTTTGGTATGTTAAGTTCTATAATCATATACTTACCCGCTTCAGCAATATAACGAGAATGATATGCAATATTTGAACACGGCACTTCTTTGGCGAAGACACCTTTACTAACTAAAACCTTGACGAATTCGTGTATCATTTCAGCAGGACCCGAAATAGTACAAGATTCAGAGCTGTTATGGCAAGCCACCTCGATCTCGGGGGGGCACAGTTTGACGATCTACAAAAAGTAAAAAATACTCTATTGATTTGTCATTTAATAAAATTTCATATAAAATTTCTGTAAAGGCACCATTTGAAAGAAAACAATATTTTTGGACTATAGATGATGATATAGATTAGAGTAATTTCGGACCTGTTCATATCCGAGGCCAACCGCAGCCATGGCTCCATGTATGCAAGGTGTCTCTAAGGACACCTGACCGCGACTGCTAGCTGCTAAAATCATCTCCTCCGCGGTAAAGCAGCCATCTGCATACGCGCACCCTAACTCACCCACGCTGTGACCTAAAAAATGTTTGTGTGTTGAAAAAGATATGGATATATGTATGTAACTCAATTAACTTTACTTAACGTAGCTAGTAAAAAATAATATTTAAAAAAGTGTTATTATTTTCAACAAAATTATAAACAGAAAAAAGTTATTACTATTTATTTATTTATTATATTAAATAATTTATAATATACAAAAATCATACAAAACATACCAATAATCTTGTCAGGTTTAATGCCTAATTCTTTCAAAACGTCAGTCAGACCAATTTGCACAGCAGCAATTCCAACAAATGAATTCTGAACATTGTCAAAAATAGCTTTATCCTCTGAACATATCACATCAATGATGTCAATTCCCTGAGGTTCTAAAACACGCTTACACCTGAAATTAGAATAGGTGTCTATGATTCCCAAATGTATACTTCCATGGTTCATCTTCAACTTAAGCTGAATACTAAATGAGTTAGATGCGTGATGGATGCATGTGGTGATGACATCTGAGTCATAGCTGTAATCAATATATATGTTTTCAGCCCTTTTTAACGTCCAAATACTGGGCACGGGCGTCCCTAGAATACGAATAGGATTAGGCAAAGTCTACCACGCTCGCCAAGTGTGGGTTGGTGAACAGCTCGTGTCCTTCGAAAACTTGCTAGGTTCTCTCACGTATGCAGGTTTCCTCACGAAATTATCCTTCACCGTAAGGCAAGTGGTAATTATGTTATAAATGATTCGTACATGAAAGTATCAGAGGTGCAAGACCCAGGATTTGAACCCGCTTCACTCGGTTTCTCAAGCGAGCGCGTTACCATTGGGCTACCAGTGCCTTTTCACTGGGCTACCACTGTTTTCACAGTCATCAGTATTTTATTATAGCTATTTAAAATACTATTTTATACATTTGAACAAATTTATATTTACTTCTCTATAGCTGCAGCAAAAGCTGGTATACATAAGAGCTGCTTCCCCATTCCTGACCATTGCGAGCCCATACCACTGTACACGAACCAGAGTGGCCTTTTGGTATCATCGTAGTATGTCATTTTCTCACATAGGCTAATCGTTGTATCTGATTCGTCCGTATCTGCGTTTATTAAAAGATTAAAAGATATTTTAGTTTTAATATAAAAAATTGTGGTCATAGAAGTTACAAAGATAAAACTCCTTATTGTTTTTTCACATCTTCCGTATTTGGACATTGCCACTTTGTGCAAGAAATGAATATTTTAACACCAGTTTACTTGGATCTAGTTTCATTAAATTTAAATTCGTCTTCTCCATGTTTTTATCCCACGCTATGAGTAGTCGGCATAATATATTTACTTATTTCATTCCCCTCTATAAGCTGTCAGCCTTTTTACGCAGTTTATCCATAATTTTATCGATCTACCTCTACTTCTATGCTTACATCTACATACACCTACATTTATACCTAATACACTCTTGCTTATATACGCAAGAGGTACTTATATAAGCGAGTGGTATCCTTATAAAAGCGAGAAAAGAAAGTGCTATGACTTTCTTCTCTCGTCATAGATATGCTCACATAAAAAAAAAATTGTGCAATGTTATATCCCCGTGCCTCAGCGAGATCGTTAAGCCCTTCTCGATTACGAACTACTTCTAAAAATCCTAGATAAAGAAACCTAATAATAACTTTACTTGAGCCGACGCTAGCTACGAGATCAATGAGACAGTTAAATATGCTGTTAAAAGGAAGACAAATGTTTTTATCGAATTAAAATACTTCAAATTACCGAGGATAACGTAACCGCGTCCCAAGTGACCGGAAATTTTCGCCTCGTGAATATTATGCAGTAACGCTAATTCTTCGGGATCTATCGGCCGAGATTTTAGATCATTTATAATTTTTTCCACAGATGATTCCTGTCTTCCTGATAATGTCACCAAGTGTGGAATATTTGACTTATAACGCGAAGGGACCTGAAATATTTTTAACAATTTACAGAAATTATGTACAACCAGCTTCCTTGTAGGGTAAACAGACGTGTTATGTTCAAGATTTGTATTATTTACTTGTATTTTCGACTAACTCGTTTTAAATAAAATAGACATATGCGGTTGCGGACTTTTCTGTAGGCCTTTTTAAAACCTACAATTACACAACAACTGTAGAATTATTAGGAACATTTATTACCCATGAAAACGAGAAATTTTGACGCTCTTAATTGTTAAATAAATAAATATGTTGACACATTAACACACAGTACCATCTAGTTCCATGGTAAGCTACGAGGCCTGTGTAATGGATACTAGATAGTTGATACACTACACATATACACTTTAAATACATACATATTATAAATACTATTTAATTAAAAGCACAAACAGGTCTATCCCATGGGAACCGTTTATTTTTCCGGGATGAAAAGTAACTTATTGTTTGACCGGCAATATAAGGTATCTTGCCAAATTTTACTAAATTAGGTGCATAAGTTGTTGTGTACTAAGCTGTATAAGTTATTATAGTTTTTTAACTATTCCACAGGAACTCTTTAATTTTCCGGGATGAAAAGTATCTAAGATGTTGCCCGGGGTATAAGGTACCGCCATGCAACTTTTCATTTAAATCTGTCCAATAAATTCGGAGATTAGCCCGTCCAAACAGACAAACAGACAGAGAAAAAAAAATTGAAAAAATCTGGACTTGTTTTATTTGTCTTCTTACATCCCCCTGACTCGGTTTTTAGCATTTTTTTCTATGTTGAACATTTGACCTCTACAGTTTTATTATAGTATAGTTAAACACCCATGACTGGAGTACAAACATTCGTGCTCATCACACAATGAATGCCCCCAGCAGGACTCGAGCCCGCGACCGCTGGCACAGCAAGTAGGGTCACTACACTGAGCCAAACGTGTCGTCATATACCCATATGTTAATGATCCTCATTGCATAGCTTACGCACGATTGGTAAGCTACCTAGCTTCACTACAGAGTTTAAATATATATAAGACTATGGTGTGAATTGGCACTTTAAAACATATATGTATTTAATATATTTTTTAAAATATTTATATTAGAGCAGCTAAATTCGCGTCTGTACTGTTTCGTGTCTACCCGCCAAAAAAAAGATGACTAACTTCATATTGTAATCTAAATCTGTCGCATCGTAAAAAAACAATCTAATCTTTTGTACCCTTAACGCGCCAAAAGAAGTATAACTCCAAAAAACCTTTCAATATTAAAGAGCCATATATTCTTATTTTTTTAATTTATAAAACCTACCTTTGGCTTATAACATCCATTTAAGAGAACATGTGTATTGACACCAGTAATTGAAAGCCCGTTAATAGCTGTATAGGAGCGGCCGAAATCTGTATGATCAGTAACAAGGCGAATTTTCCCTTCCCGTAAAGCCGGTACGTCTTGTCGAGGTGAATCACAATGAAGATTGGCGGCGATTTTACCGGTTTCATAACCCAGGATAACCTATTTTTACAACAATAATAATAATGGTCACATAAAGCCATAGTAAAATACAGTAAATACTTATCACTTAACACCAATTAATGCAATAGTTATGCAGGATGGCGTCAAACGCTTACGCTTGTCTTTTCGTTGAGGCTATTCCACATTTTCTGTTGATTGGGATATGATTAATCTATTAGAACTAAATATAGTCATTAAACACATGTTAAAACTATGAAAAGTTTCTCTAGTTAATATTTATTTAATCTAAGTAATGTAGTATAATGTAATGTATGAGTTTTATATTTAGATAGACCTTAGTAAGAGCTGACAACCCCGAAGCTGCTGCAGTATATCCAATGTTAGACATCACACTTCCGACCAAGAGTGGGTTGATTCTATCCTTGCAAAAAATTTCACTTATAGCTTCTAACTCGGATTTATCGGCTTCAGGAATAGCTGTTAATAAAAAAATACATTACAATTTAGTTTATAAAAAGAAACAAACTTTAATATCATACAATATATAAATATCACCTGAACCAACAGCTTCAACATATTCCACCGCTTTAGGTGAAACATTTACTTCATCATAAAATCTTTTTATAAAATTAGACATTTTTTCGGGACTACGGTAGAAACCATATATAGGTCCCGTTTCATCTAAACATAAATCGGTAAATTCACATTTAACTTTAACAATCTCTGCATAAATTCTGTAATATAATAACAACTAAAATTAATTAAATTACAATAAGTAGTGTACCTAATTGTTTTTTAAATTAAGCTTCATCAAATATGTACCTCAAAGCATCTTTGGCTTTTTGAAGGAAAACTACATTGATAGCTTCAGATTTTGCGCATCCATCAGCATTTGTATCAAAGGATTTTGTTTTGCCATCGGGACATGTACTTAAAACCCTGAAAAGTACGAATATTATTTTCATGGGTTTTGGTTTATTGAATACTAGCAGAACCAGCGGTTTCACCCGAGTTCAAAGAAAAAAAAAACAAACTCTCTAGTTTTAGTTATGCCCAACTAATAATTTGATGGATGTAATGATTTTCTAAGGTCTGAGTATTTAGACTTACGAATTGAGGGTTCCGTAACGCCGAATAATGTGATGTATTTACTAACACATTTACACACTAAAATATTTTTTTTACTTTTTCCCAATACGTACTTTATTATTTGCAAAAATAAGTTCTTCATATCATTTCTTAAAGATATTATGGAAAACAAATTTAATTTTAGCAATCGTAACTCAAATTATCCAGTATCTAAAAAGATATATACCGCATATTCCGTAAATAAATTTTAGTAAATTAAAGTATTTAGCAATTATGACTTAAATTTTCATTTTAAAAGAAATTTATTCATTATTGTATCTTTTATAATTACTATTTTAAGATTTTTAAATGTTCTCAAATGTTCAGTATTTTTAATACAACATTGCACAAACAGCTCTAGTTTATATCTCCTTTTTTACCTGTTGACCCTACTGAAAAATAATCTTTAATTATTTTGCATTAAAGTCCTTTTTATCTTGATCCTGATTTAATTCCTTAACAATAGCATTTGTTAGAGTTTTCCACCTGGTCTCTTTGTTGTGTCATTTTTTCTTGACTTTATAGTTCTTTCTGTAATTTTTATGTACCGGTGCATAGCTAACGATACATAGATATTTTTAAGATAATCGGCAGGATAAGTGTCATAGGGATTTTTATAGATGCAAGTTATTCGAAGAATTAAAATTAAAAATCCAAAAGTTGTACAGTTTTGGAGCTCTAATTTAAAAATGCTTGAAGATTGTTTTTGTTTTGTTACTGGTTAATATTAACAAGGATGTGTACGAGTAAGATAAAAAAATATATATGATGAAATACATTGTTCTTTTTTTAAATTAAATTTTAAAGTCACAAAAAAAAAAAAGAAAAAATTATAATAACTAGAAAACGATACACTTTTGCATACGCACTTTGAGGGTCGATTGATAGCTAATATCCTGTACTATAACACTTTAATGGGATCGTGACATATTACCAAAAACCCTGTATATATAGGACGATCCAGAGCTAAGCAAGAGTGAGTCGCTAGTATGCCTGTAAAATTTAAATTAAGACCTCGTAATAAATTAATTCAAATATATACCTCCCGTAATGGAAAGCAGTTTGTGGATGAAGACAGAGATGAGATCCAGCTACAACTGCCATTTCACAGTCACCGCGAGTCATCGCGATGTAAGCTAATTCCAACGCACAAATTGAGCTGCAGCACCCTTCATCGATGGCCATTGAAGGTCCCTTCGCATTTAGCCAATATGAAATACGATTCGCGAACATAGATCTACTACTCCTACAAATACAAATGTTCTAAATTAACAATATTAATGAGTCTCGTCAAATATATGATAAAACTAGACAAATAAAATATATCTAGAATTGAAATAGATTTCTGCAGGTTCATACTTTTAATGATAATTAATTTCATATAATGTTTTAATGAACGTTATGAATAGGAAAAAGTCAAGAACGACCTGTTTATATTAGATATTGTGAATAACTGTGTACATTTAATTGTTTTTTCAAGTAAATCTTACCTATAGTGACAGTTTTAACTATATTTTATTTGTAATATTACATAAAAGGAATCCTAACCTAAAAGATGATGATGGCTAAAACTTAAAAAAATAAAATAAATTAGTTGTGGAATTAACTTTTCGAGTCCGCCACATTGGATTTGCAATTACGTCACTTTGCTTATGGTGTTTCCCTTTCATTTGACGCCCATATCATTATGAAACTGATAAATCGCCATTTTGTAATAAAATATTTTATTAAAATTGCGGCATTTAAATAATCGTACATTATATCGGGAACCAAACCAGTGTGTCGAATTTTAGCTCAATCGGGCACTCGGAAGTAGGTCTTTAACTTAGAAGATTCCATTACACAACCTCGGATAGGTAAAAGTAAATGGTGTAATATCATAAAAAAGGGAAGCAATTAAATAGTAAGTAATGACTAAAAATACTTACCCTGATATACCAAAACCGGTCTTAATTATAGAATTATAGAAACTAGCCTTTTCACTTTCAGAATGACAGACTCCAACGTAAACACCTATTTTCTTCCCAGATATTAAATCCGGGTTAACACCTGTAATAAAGATAAATTTCTGTCTTATACACAATGCACTTTGTTTCGATACAAGATAGAAGCAATAGTTTTCGAAGAAGAAGTACATATAATAGTAGTTAATTTATATAAAAACTTAAAATAAAACCAACTTCCAGGCACTAAAATGTAAAAAATAGCTAAATGGAGGCTTTTATTTGGAATAGATACCTAATTAGATATTTTCGAAGTCGGTGCCAGCCGATGCAAAGCAAATCTAATATATTTCGATACGTAAAATATATATTCACCTATTAGATATTCATATCATAAAATATTGTCGGCCGGCCTGGAAGTCGGTTTTAATTTTTTTTTAAGTTTTTATTTTTCCATTTTTAGTGTAGACGTAATAAGCAAGTAATTTGTAAAAAGAAAGTTTTTTAATAACATTCGATTAAACAATTTATTTAAAAAATAAATTTATTGTTGACTTTTTATAAAATCGCTTGACTGATTTCGATAAAATTTTTATGGAACCGCCTATGAAGTATACCCTTTGAAACACAAAAAAAATCTAAATCAGTTCAGGCGTCTTCGAGTAATTGGTGAACATACAAATCGGTGAAAAAAAAAAGAAAAAAAAAAGATTCCGACGAATTGAGAACCTCCTTCTTTTTGGAAGTCGTTTAAAAGTATCTTTTTCTTAACCGACTTCCAATAAAAAAACCACTTTCAGGCATTAAAAAGTAAAAAATAACTGAACGAGGGTTTTCGTTTAGTCGGTGCCAGCCGACAATGCTTTAAGATAGGAATATCTAGGTGAAAATGACAAGATTTGAATTTGAACTTCAATTATTATTAAAATATTTTTATTATACATCAATTTGTGATATATTTATACATATCAAAAGAACATTGCATTTGCATCGTCTGGCACCGAGTTCGAAAATATCTTATTAGGTATCTATAGTACATATAAGCCCCCGTTTAGTTATTTTTACTCTTTAGTGACTGGAAGTCGATTTATATTTTTTTAAGTTTTTTATTTTTCTATTTTGGGTGCAGACGTATAAGTAGTTAATTTGTAAGAAGATAGTTTTTAATAACATATTCAATTAGGCCAAGTATTCGATTAGGTATGTTAAGATGCTGCTAAATTATATCATTAATAAAATCACTTTCATTAATAACACTAAAAATCAGACTTTAAAATAGAATTCTAACTTATTAATCTTCTCAAATAAAACCAAATAAGCTTAAACTCAAAGAATTTACTAGTAGCCCTTGAAAAGTTTCACTATCCACTTTCTGGCCTCACTATCAGATCTGCTCGATGATACCAAATAACTGCATTATCTTCAGAAATATAAAATTTGCAAAGTTTCAAGTCGATATGCCAATTAGAACTAGATAAAGGCTAATTAAATCTGTTAATATAGTTCAAATTTCATGTTTTTTTTTTCGGATTTTCTTGAAAACGATAAACTCTGTGTTAAAAAAAATTACGGAACCACCTTGGGGCCTACTTCAATAAAATATTTAAAGAAGCAAAATCGGTCAAGTCATCTTCGAGAAAACTGTGCACATTCCTCTTTTTGGAAGTTTAACTTAACTTCTTCTTAAACTGTTCAGTTATTTTTTTACTTTTTAGTGTCTGGAAGTCGGTTTTTTTCTAAGTTTTTTTATATCGCATCAAAGATAAAGTAACGGGAAATTTGGTTCTGTAAACTGTCTTACCAGCATCGTAAATGGCTTGATACGTTTGTTCCAAAATCTTGCGGGACATGGCATCCATAGAGTGTCCTTGACGATTAGTGATTTTGAAGAATTGGGCGTCAAATTTTGTAAGGTCCGACAATGAACCAAAATATTGCGCTACCTCGGGATGATCATAATTCCAAAGATCTTTTTGCTTTTTCACCGGATTAGTCTTAAAATAATAACATCTCCATTACACTTCTTCTGGTAATCGATCATACAATTGTAAATAACTAGTAACTTACTACTGTCCCTAGGTACGTTTTAAGTAGATAAATATTGTATTAGGAGATAGACACATAGTATCTCAAAATTTTCTGTAAGCCTTTTTAAAGTCTACAATTTTTAATATATTGATTTGATCTTAAGGCTTAGCCTAGATTACGTCGTCGATAGCCGATTTGAGCTCTGAGAATTCTCGCCGATCAGTCATGTTACACACTGTACAGTAGATGTACGTATTATGTATAATAAAAAAACTGACCACTTCAATATTTTCGACCTAACTTAATATCTAAAATACACAGATAAACATAACCAAGAGTCAAAAAAGAATAATAGAAAAAATTTTGTTACCTTATTATAAAGAATTTCTGATAATTCTTTAATATTTCGTGATTCAGGATATAAGCCTGCAACGCCAGAGATAACAATCCTATCGCTTGCATTTACGGTAGGTTTGATCTTGGCGGGCTCTTGAAATATTGGTACCATTGTTCTGTAAAGTACTATTTAAAATAATTACACATTTTAAAAACTGAAAATTTTAGCAAATATTTTGTTAAAATTTATATTATATAGGTACCTATAGCTTTTATTATTATTGAAAACAAAACATCAAATCAATAAAAGATTTCTCTAATACTAGAGTATATTAGACAACAAGAGTTAAAAATAATTTATTAATCATTTAAATGGAATACGCATATGTCTTGTAAGTTTAGATATTTTTATTCATCAAATAAAATAAATACTCCCAAACATAATTAGCGAACTCCTAAAGCCAATAATAAAACACGCAAGACAATATTGTATTATGGGGGTTACCCCGTGTGACAGCGTATTTATTAAGCATTTTTTGGGATTTTTTTAACGACCAATGAAAAGATAGAACTAAGAGTTCTTTAATGTTTATTTATTACTATTTCAAGTATATGTAAAACAAACAAGTAAATATTGTAACACTTTCAAAGACACACCGCCTCGATAAAAGGACGCTCACTTCCTCCATGATTTCGGCTAATTGGCTTATCTGAAAGAATATAAAGCAACGGCGTTTTAATCTGTAAGCCTAATAAATGCATCAAGTGATCAAGAATTATTTGAAAACATGGAATATTTGGGTTTTCACAGACTTTTGAAAAAAAAGTATCAAATTTTATGATTTGTTTAAATATTTTCGTTAAAGAAAAATTAAAATATTCGGAATTCTTGGATGATTCTGGGCACTCCATGCGTCTACATGTGCTAAATTTCAAGTGAATTGGTCTTACCGTTCTCGAGATATGATGGAGGAAAGTTTGAAAAAACAGTTTCAAGAAAAACTATTTTATTTATGTTAAAGTTTCTTCGCCACCCTGCCTTGCCACCTTGAAAACATTTGTGTGATTTATTTTCCTTTTACCAGAGCTTCCAGTATGATTTATGCTGCATTTATCTGTGTAAGATTTATACCACATTTCATTCCCTAATTATTCCTTTTTTAATTTTTCTAATTATTGCATCCAGCAGCGCTAAAACTGCACATAGCCATGGCATCTAAATCATCCGGTGTATTTTTCAATCATCGTACAGACATCAAATAGAGATGAGACACCTCTTTTTCTTCAAGTGCCGACCTAAAATTGTGAATCTATCACGTGGCTTTCCAGTTTCTTCACTCATGTTTTTCTCTTGCATTGCCGTAAATGTCAACATAGAATCAAAAACTGAAGATACGGCTATATGAATATTCTCTAAAACTGCGTAATACGTTGAGTTATCAATACCTGGACAAATATACATGAGGCTGCTGAAAAGAATTACTCCTTCATGATCAATTCCTTGTAAACGCATTACAAATACAAAGCGGTGATTATTTTCACATGCATTCTGAATCACGTACTACTTCTGAAGTACGAGTTTATAACTTTCTGTTTTTCACAGTTGCAAGACTGAACAATTATAAAATCTAAGCGTCGAAAACTTGATTGCGTTAAAGACATCACTTTTACATTCCTTACATATAACAGTACCAGAGATGGCAAACACATTGATACAAACTCCAAAATGCGCGAAACGCGAAACTTGAAGCAATAAGATGTCCATACCGTGTTTGAGTTTCTTAGTAGAAGCTGATATATATTTCGTATTTTTGGGTAAATCCAGTAAATTTTCGATTTTTACTACGACATACTACTCATTGCGAAAATAAACCACTTATACTGAATTCGAACTGCTGTATCTTCATAACGATTTCGAAAATTTAAAAATTGCTTTACCAGAATTTTCTGCACATTTTAGGGAATCAATTTATGCAGGATTCGCCCGCGATCAATTGCTGGTATAGCACATGTTTTGTATATGGGACGCGGCCGCTGGAGGAGTGGGTGGTATTTTTGGATAAGGCAGATGATATATTAGATGATGAAGTCTTAAATATAAATATTTTTTATATATGTTTTTTAAATATATTATAAAAATATTTTTTAGCAAATTAAGAGGTCAAAAGTTATGGAGATCTACAGTTACAAAATTATCATATTTTTTCATATATAAATACCTATGTCATTACTAAAGATAAACATACTTTTAAAGAATATAAACATCCTTTTTCGTGTACAATTCATATTATTATAACAATTAAGATTTTAAGTTTTAACTTTTCAATAATTTCACTTTTTTATTTTCAATTTTTTTATGTCCAATCAGTAGTTTTTGTGTACTAAGCTGTCTAAGTTACTATGGTTTTAAAATAAAACTATCTTTTCGGATTTTTTCGCGAATTTATTTTGATTTTTGGTTCCCGACGTTTCGAATGCTTTACAGCATCCATGGTCACGGGAGAGACTGAGGTGTTACATGTCTTGAAGGTATAGTTGTTACAGACAGCCTACCCACAATTAACAAAATGAAAATTGCACCAATTACATTACAATATTTTTTAACTTTAAAACATTTTTATAATTTTAATTATAATTGAATATGGAATATTATATACTATGTTTGCAGACAATATGTCTGCAAACATAGTCAGGACCGCCCAAGCCATTATATTCGCTTTGATAGACCTCAAATCCTGGCGAAAGAAAACCGATATCGCCCTAGAATGATTCGAGAAGCCATAGAAATTAAAAAACATCCTAATTTCAATAGGGAAGATGGCTGGGTACTACCATCATCATGGGATCCTGTTATTAATATAATAAAATCAAATAATAAATATAAACATAACAGACAGGTAGATGTAGTAAGTTCTTACTGTGTAGATCAAAATGACAGCTTATCAGATTAAAATTATTTATTTTTCATTTGTAAAAGTATATAGTAATAGTGTTGCTTAGTAAGTTTGTTTTTAAATAACAGCAAACTAAATTAAAATTATTATCCTTAATTAATTTTAACTTTTTAAATTACACATAGAACAATTATATGGCTTAAATAATTAATACTATATTTTATATTTTTCTTTATGGTTATAAAAATAATAATAATGGCAACACTAAATATAGATTACTAATTAATATTTTAAAATTGTAATAATTATAAAAAATAATAGCAAAATTAAATATATAATATTCCATATTCAATTATAATTAAAATTATAAAAATGTTTTAAAGTTAAAAAATATTGTAATGTAATTGGTGCAATTTTCATTTTGTTAATTGTGGGTAGGCTGTCTGTAACAACTATACCTTCAAGACATGTAACACCTCAGTCTCTCCCGTGACCATGGATGCTGTAAAGCATTCGAAACGTCAGGAACCAAAAAACAAAATAAATTCGCGAAAAAATCCGAAAAGATAGTTTTATTTTAAAATGTCAAGTATTCGCGTAAATCTAAGAAAGTATTACTATGGTTTTTTAACTATCCCACGGGAGCGCTTTGATTTTCCGAGATAAAAAGTATTTAAGATGTTGGCCGGGGATATAAGGTACTACCATGCAAAATTTCATTTTAATCGATCCAACAGTCTCGGAGATTAGCCTGTACAAACAGACAAGCAGACAGAGAAACAAAATATTTGAAAAAAATCTGGATTTGTTCTATTTCTCTTCTTACATCCGCCTGACTCGGTTTTTAACATTTTTTTTTATGTACAGAAATTCGACACCTACAGTTTTATTATAGTATAGAAGATAGATTTTTAAGTATTGAAATTTCAATTTGAAAATTTCTAATTGTTATATTTTTTTACAATAAAAAAATTGTATCTCTAAAATTAAAGATTAGATTTTTTTAAGCAATTTTAAAAAAATGAAATTAAATTTGGCTTCTTTTTCTACTACCTACGATTTTTTTAAGTTTACGTCCATCCCTTAAACTTAAAACCTCCCTAATTTGGTTAATTTTGACCGGAGGAAAAAAAAGTCATAAAACCTTTTTGATGTAAAGTTTGAAGCACTACATATTTTTATCAAAACTTTTTTGTCTTACTTTTATCGTTTTCGAGTGATTGTGAAAAAATACTTTTGACTATTTTTTTGAACCCTTGCCGGGGGTTGCGGACACTAAAACCTTTACACATTGTTTTTGTATATTATATCAAAAATGCAAAGATAAGTGCCAACATTCTGATTTCAGACCTTATTTGACTGTACTATTAATAGATGGACTGAACTTAATCGTTACAGCTGCTGGTATTTAAAAAAATAGCAGGTGTTTTTATTAATATAAAGTTCTAAAACATATTTACTACTTTTTTCACAAAACATCCAAACAACAATTTTTTTCTCGGATGTAACAGATAAAACAATGTAAGAAACTGAAAACTGAACGTCAATCTGTCAACTTTCTTTTTTGTATTGAGATTTTTTACACAGCAATTTTTCACTTTTCCGAATAATTTTTCAAATATTTCTTTCATAAAAAACTTGTCCTCTTGTTATATAATTACAAATACAAGTTACAACAAAAAAGATTTAGCCAAATAGATGCAGACATTCTGGAGTAATTCGCCTTACATACATTTGTCAATTGATTTTTATTTATACACATAATATAAAATAGATTAATGAAATTAAATTACAACGGATTTTCCTTTTCTGGAATTGAAATATATTTAAAATAAAACTGTATTAAGACTTAACAGCGAAGTCTCCATGTTCTCAAAGTCCCAGGGACAAGACATCACCCACGACCAAGGTCCTGGGACGTCCCGAGACTTCAAAACTTCTCAGAATAAAATTAGATTAATTTTTGGCGAAATGTACCAATAAAAAAGCCATTTTAGTAAAAATCAACACTAATTACTAAGTATATTTTATGTTTCAAATTCAAACATCGTTTTTTATAGTCTTAACAATTTGTTGGCATATTTAATTCTTATAATCACAAATTCAGTTTTCGGCAATAAATTATTTTACATAATTATACAGCAAACTTAAAAATGTTTCAAACAACTGCAAGTCTTTTTTTAATGTTGCCCTTGATTTTTTGCTAGAATGTCAGGTACATTTTCGGGGGTTTTATTATCTGTTCTATTTGACTTTGATATGACTACTACTGGTACTGGTACTAGGTTCGTTGCCTATTATTTCCTATTCTGGCATTTGGATACGAGGGATATTTTCAAAAAGTCTGCAGTACTTCCGCAAACGCAATAAGTGCAGTTTTAACTCAAATTCGTAGTAAAAAAATGTCACGAGTCTCGACCCGAAAATATCGGGACCCGAGACTAAATTTACAAAAAGTACCTAGACATCGAGACACGAGACGTCCCGTGGCACTAACCCTACACTGAATCAAATATATCATCATTCCCGACGTCTTGAATGCTTTATAGTAATGATGGTCACGGGAGAGTCTCCCGCAACATACAACAGCAATCTTGGTCACGGGAGCGTCTCTGCCAAAAATTGAAATAAATCCGCGAAAAAATCCGAAAAGAAAAGATACTTTTTTTTAAATGTCAAATATTCGCGTAAATCTAAAAAGATATTATATGGCTACCTAAATTATTTAAAAAAAAATAGTAAATAGTAATACTTACCAATAAAGTGAAGGTTAGAATCAACTGAAATAACTACAATTATAGTGACTTCGTTAAAATGTTTCCAGGTCTTATATAGCATTTTTATTTATCGGTCGACCTTTTGATGCAACACTCACCTTTACCTAATAAATAAATAATAATAAGTTATGTCCTCCTACGTTCAGTCTGACATTTTGAAGATACCAGGAATCAGTAGTCTAGTTTTATTCTATTGTCCAGTTTTTTAGACACAAGTATTCTATTAGTATATGGAATGCGACCTTTGGAGGAGTGGATGGTATATTTGGATAGGGTAGGTAATATTTTGTCTAAATATATAAAAATATTATTTTGAGAAAACGAAGGAGTCAAAAGTTATGGAGACGTAAAGTTACAAAATGTTCAAATTTTTCCATACCTAAATAAGTAAAAAAGTACAAAAGATAATCTTATTTTAATAGAATTGTAAACATCCTTTTTTAACCGACTTCCTAAAAACAGGAGGAGGTTCTCAATTCGTCGGAGTCTTTTTTTTTTATGTATGTTCACCGATTACTCGAAGACGTCTGAACCGATTTGGAAATTATTTTTTTTGTTTCAAAGGGTTTAGTTTATACTTTTCAGGTGGTCCCATATAAATTTTATCGAAATCGGTCGAGCGGTTTTTTAGAAATCAACAATAAATATATTTTTTAAATAAATTGCTTAATCGAATATGTTATTAAAAAACTTTCTTCTTACAAATTACCTGCTTATTACGTCTACACTAAAATGGAAAAATTAAAACTTTTTAAAAAAACATAAGCCGACTTCCAGGCACTAAAATTTAAAAATAACTAAACGGAAGTTTTCATTTAGAATAGATACCTTATAAGATATTTTCGAAGTCGGTGCCAGCCGATGCAAAGCAAATCTTAATTTTCTAGCGACTCACTCTCGCTTCGCTCGCATTTGTCCCTAGGTGATTCTAGAAATTGACATATTTTTTATTTATAAACCGATTAAAATACACTTAAATATATATATATATATATATATATATATATATATATATATATATATATATATATATATATATATATATATATATATATATATATATATATATATATATATATATATATATCTTCAGCTCTGATGAAGTCCGGAAGCGAGCTTTATGACCCGGCGCCGAGTCTTACTGAAAGGACCATTCTTGGTTATTGAGCATGGTGTTGTTAAGGGGCTTAACAACCTTCTCAAGAATGGTATCTTGATACACTTGTGCCGATGTTTTGATACCCTTTTCACAAAAATATCATGCTCAGTCACTCCTTCATAGCTAACACCCCACCAAACCATCATTGAAGTCGGATAACGCCCACGTTGTACTCTGTTGTATAATTAGGAAGCTTCTTCAGACCTTTGAGCATAAATACGGTCATTTTGTTTGTTAAAACATTGCTCAGTTCATCTCATTCACGTTGTATCTGTGCGTACACTTGTGCACTATAATATCTCCTGCGCAGTTGGCTAGTCTCAATGAGATTGGCCGCCGTGGCCGGAATCGGTCAGGAGAACATCATCATCATCATCAGATAGTCTGACCATAAATACTGTTACAATCTATATGTATATATAAATAGGTACAGCGAGTGTACCCTATTGATTTAATGTATCATTAAAGGTTTAGGCAGCCAGCGTTAAACATATAAATTTCCAATGAGAACATTCGATAAAACCAGCAATTTTTTTTTCTGTGGGAATAAAAAAAAAATTGAGATGGGATTTTGTGATGATTTAATTTAATGAGATTTTCCTGTAGTGAAAAGTACCCAAATATTGACCTGAAGTAATAAGTTATGACTGCATAAAATTTAATTGAAATCGGTCCAGTACACAAAACGTTACAGTCATTCTAATATAATTTCGTCGATAGTTTTATTTAGCTTTATTGTCTTTTATTATATTTTTAAATTATGTTTAAAATATATTCAGTATTTTATTTACATAATATTAGGTACGTACGTAATGGCATGCAAATACAAAATTATGATTTTCGTTAGTTTCATTATGTTTAAATCGGTTCCCTGACCTGTTGCAGTGTTGACCTTACACCTGCAAACATTAAAATATATATTCGTATTATCAATACTAATATTACAAAGTGGCAAAGTTTGTGAGACTGTTTGTGACGTTGTAGGGGGTAATCTCTGGATCTAATGAACCGATTTAGATGAAATTTGGTAAGAAGATAGTTTGACTCCCTGGGAAGGATATAGGATACTATTTATCCCGGAAATCATCCCTTAAGAGAGTGAAAATGGGGATGAAGTTTGTATTGGGAAGCAATCTAGGGACGAACCCGAGCGAAGCGAGGTAGAGTCGCTAGTAATATTATAAATGTGAAAGTTTTTGAGTATGGATATTTGTACTCTTTCACGCCACAACGGCTAAACGGATCGCCATGAAATTTGGCACACAGATATTTTGTTTGTCTAGAGGCGAACCCGAGCGAAGCTAGCACGAACCGCTAGTATAATATAATTTATATTATAAAAGTATATAAGCATGGATTTCTTAGCCTAAATTACTTTTAAATATACGAGTATAAGTTGTATAGTCCGACGATGCTTTAAGATATGAATACCTAATAGGTAAATATTAATTATGAGTACATATAGTTTAAAATATTATAGATCAATTTTTTATGTAAGCTTTGCTTTGTTTTGTATCGGCTGGCACCGACTTCTCAAGACTACTCCAGATTCTCATAATCATTAAAAAACTAATAGGGGCTACTTTGACTAAAATCGACCTTCAAAGACAGCGAGGTGGAAATTTTGGTTTGAAATTTTTAGCTATTTTATCTGATCACAAATTTTTTTTGGCTATTTTATCGTTCTTAAGGTTAATTAGTTAGTTAAGTAACCAAAAAGGACTGCTGGAAAGCTAAGATTTAATCAACATTTGGAGTATTTATTTTATTTCTTTTACTTTAAGTTTAAAAAATGGAACAAAAAGTAATTATTTAGTATTTAAACTACAAAAAGGTTTTCAAAATGTCGACCCTCGTGCTCGATACAAATTTAATTTTAACCGACAAAAAAGGAGGAGGTTCTTAATTCGACACGTATTTTTTTTATTTTAGTCGGTCCCAGCCGATACAAATTAAAGCACACCGGAAAATATCTGTATCTATAGTAAATGAAAATTACTAATCAGCTATTTTTCACTTTGTAGTGTTTGTCTTTGAAGTCGGTTTTTATTTTTTATTAAATGCGTTTTAATCTTTTGTTGGGTCCCTAATAAAACTTCGAGATATTCCTTGCTTATATTCTTATATTCAGTACTTTTTTAAATGTCAGTGAGTTACATAACTTATAATCATAATTTTCAGTATTACAAACAATTCGTAGTGACTTACAAGGTGGTACCGACATCTCTGTGCAAAAGCGCGGGAAAACAAATGAATATTCGCGCTCTTCTATTATTATTTTTTAAAAACACCTTCCAATTGGCCAAAGTCTCATAAGTAAAAGCCTTATACATAAATCATTACAAATTAATCAAATATATTATTTTCTATTAAAACGTTCAGTATATGAAAATGCAGCCTTACACTTTGTATGTACTATGTAGTTAAAATGTAGAGTCACCTATATTATATCAATATCCATAAATATGTATGTAACATATATTATATAGTTCATTTTGATAAATAATTCAATACTCCGTTTAAAATAATTACGTATTCATTCACTGTCTTCAGAATGCTATCATACTGAATAAAATATTAGGTACATTAAATATCTATCTGTACTATAAATTTTAAGAATCTAACGCTATTTGAATTTTTAGATGTAATTTTCTTTTATTCAGCCAGTAAACCTGAATGTTAAATACTTACCACAATAACTGGTAATTGTAGCAATAAAATCATTAATTCTAAACCGAGTAACATTAAAAGTAACAGCTTGTGCGTGAAGGCGCGGTGGTTTCATTTCGTGAGGAACAATAAAATTATATCTCTTTATTGTTGTAATATATAATATGAAATATCGAGAATCAAGAATGGAGTATACTTAAATAAATAAAGTATTTCTAATCTCCCATTTAGAAAATTTATAAGTCAAAGGTAATATGTATTATATGTAGATTCGCTGTTCACCGCGACTCGTCATAAGTAAAAAAAGAAGATTATAATATTGTTTAGACTTATCAGGATTTTTCAATATAAATATTTTAAAGCTAATGCATAGTTTTGTATTCAGCCCTTTTTAACGACCCACTGCTGGGCACCGGCCTCCCTTCTATACGAGGGGGATCAGACCATAGTCCACCACGCTGGCCAAGTCCTGGCTGGCAGACTTCACATATCTTTCGAAAACTTGCTAGGTTTTGATCCTGGGATTTGAACCCGCCGTCCTCGGTTTCCCAAGCGAGCGGTTACCACTGGGCTACCACTGCTTCTATATATGCATAGTTTTACTGTAGTATAATATTTTCAGATTTTCATATTTACTATAGCATTAATTTTACATATGTAGGTATCTGTGAATGTAGACTAGACAAGACCTGATATGATTTTTTTTAAATCTTTGCCATATTTATGGGAATCACTCGGTTACTCGGAAATTTCAGGTACTTCACTGTTTTAAAAAAAATCCATTTATGAATTGAACACCATTTCTGCTACCATTTTTTTTAACGTTGGGAAATGCATTTACGCACGAGGTGAACTCACCGGCAAAGCCAGTACTACCCACTAAAACCCAACAAAGCCTTCCCCCGTCTTAATGGGGCGTCGCAGGATCGCTTACGCATTCAACTACGACGCCCCGACGGCAGGTCTGCCGAAGCAGACCACAACAACCACGGGGTTGCTCCAAGGTCCACTCTGCTATCAGAGAAGTACCAGGAGCAACCCGCATGGTACACCGCCCTCCGAAGAGGGCCACCTCCCTGTGCGTTTCTTGGTTTCGCGCCCGGTTGGGTTGCCGGGCACTACTGAGCCCCCCCACCACGACAAGGTGAACGCACGTTGGGGGGGACCATTCCTGCCACCATGCCTAAGCTATTGCAACAAAAATAAGCGATAATATTCAAAATATATCAGTGTCCTAATTGACAATAAAAATACGTAAATATGTAGAGTACAAAAACTTAGGAAAAATAATAAACCTATAGATATTTTTTAACATGAAAACCTATTTTCTAATATAATAACAATTTCGACCCTAATAAAGGCAGGTAATTTGATGGCTCTTGCAGCCGTATTCTTATAAATTAATTACTTGTAATCTACTCATGAAACGAGACTTACAGAAATGAAGTTACAACACTGAGTAATACCACCGCTTGCGTTTACAAAGAGCAAGTACAACTAGAAAAGTTGCATAATTATATTCATATATTTATTAATTATATTTTTTAATTCAGACAATTTTCAAAGTAATAAAGATTTCAGAAAATATAATTACCAATTTTTTTCTTAAATTATATAAAAAAAATAACTAGTTATTTCTTATTAATATTGTAAATATACATGTGGATATAATTTATTTATTATAATATATAAGTTGTTATAATAAAATTATAGCTTACGTTTCGTTAATATGTATTCTAAACTTTCTTTTTTCTATGATAAGCTGTAGATAAAAATAAAATTGAAAAAAAAAATCCTTGTAATACAATTAACACTGGAAAGAAATAGAATAATCGATAATTTTACTTGAATTCAAACCTTAAATAATTATCGAAATATTTAAAATACTACTGTTTCTTTCTGTACTCTGTGTTTGACTGTGGGCTCAAGGGTTCGTAACGACTTAATGTCGCAGCGAGAGAACAGGTCTGAATTAGAAATGAGGTGCTTCTAAAGTGCCTTGTTAATAAGACACATATGTCGCGATTTTGGGAAATAAGGTTCTAAACCTTATACAAGTATATGAAGTTAGATCACGAGTTTGATTACTGCTTACTATATTAACTATAAAATATAAGGAACACGCATAACTGAGTAGTTCTTTGTAATAGACTAGAAGCTTACAAAAACCAATTGATGTGCAAATATTAAAAGCATAATAACAATATATTACATTCACTATATCCTTGCAAAAAACCACATCGATTCGTTGCTAGATGGAAGAAAAACAGACCAATAAAAATTTTACGTATACATATAATATTAGTTTCACATAAATTCAATTCAATTTAATAATATTTATTAAGTATTTTATAAATATATTTATTTTTCTGGTGACACTTCTTTTGGTGTACCGAAGATTTAACAAAGTCAAAAGCCATAATAATATTAGAAAAAAAAAACAAAAATATTATTCAAAATCCTTTAATTACAAATTACAAAATAAGCACAAACTGAATGTGATATTTAAAAAAAAACTAATGACAATATTTCAATAACTAAAATAGGTACAATAGAAAAAATATAATTTAAACTCACCAGAATAATGACATGAAAAAAAAGGTTACACGCATTGTTTGAATCACTAGCTATGTATATATACTGTGAGATATTGTGAAAAGATTTTAATTTCTCTTGCCCACGCCGGGGGTGTCCCCTGATCGCGTCTTATCCACTACGCAAACATTCTTTACAAGAGCTATTCTATTCACTCCAGAGGTTATCTTTTATTATTTCTCACTGCATCCTCTTTTTATTGCCACTCATATTGGCTTTTTATGCCGTTCGAATAAATACATTTTAATTTTCGCCCCTGTTAGCTCTCTTTGTAAGAATCGTCAGACGCATCGAATTAACTCGTGAGGTGTAATAAACTCTCTAATGCGTGGAAAGTGTATTTTTATGCAAAATCTTACACGATATTGCGGTAACGTAATAAAATATGAGAAATGTAGAATGAATTGTAGCTTGTATTGTAGTTTATTTTTACATGTTAATCTATACAAATCCGTACATTAAATATTTTTTGGAAAATCTAATTGAAATAGTCATTATTATCAATTCAGAGGCCGAATCTATGGTTTTTAGAATTTTTGTCAGTCTGTCTATCTATCTGCTGTCTGTCTGAAGAAAATCTGCTGTCACGAGAAAATCACTAAACAGATTTTGATGAAATTTGGTATGATGTTAGCTGATTATATATGTATACAACATATAGGATACTTTTTAATGCGGGAAAATATCTCATCTCTCAGAAATCTAGACTAAACCTTAGTTTTTAAATTTATAAATCCAGACCATGTCAATTTTTTTGAAATAATACAATATGAATTTTCATAGTTACTTGAACTAAGATTAAAATTACATTTCAAATAAGTTCAGTTAAATTTAAAAAACCTGTTCATTTACAATTTTTTCCCAATAAAATTAAATGTTATTTTCACTTTTGCTGAATACATACTAGTACTTTAGCATTTACATGTGGATTTCGTTTATCGTCTGTAAGCTCTTACGCAAACATCATCGAGGGATTGAAAAGTTCTTTCTCAAAAGAAAAAACATCAATAAATCTAACTTAGGATAAGACGAAGTACGTTTCTAAGATACTTAATTATTTTGAAACACGTTTTAATCCTGAGCTATAACTTTAAAATATAAAATAATTTAGTTGACTATAATTTTCTTTCATTTGTTGCACTTACAAAATAATAAACCAATTATATTAGTATTACAATTAAATATATAAAGAGCTTATAACTTAGAATGTTGTTAGACAATTCTCTTAATTTATTTTTACTTCGAAGTTCTTTTGTAAACAATGCAAAAATATCAACATATCTTGTTGTTTGTTTGTTAAATTTATTAAACATACATAAATAAAAACGTTTTTCGATATCTCTTGACATGTATATGTATGAATGCTTTTGTTTTCCTGTCACAAAGTTCCCGTATCAATACTCTTGTTTGCATAACTGCTTACCGCAAGTATGGAGTAAACACATCTACCTGCCTTACATGTGTCGAGTCTGATAAACAAAAATATTAGAAAACTTTGCTTTTATGCTTTAGCCAAGGCAAATATCCCTTACAATATAATATGAACAAATCAATAAATTATGTACTCAAACTCACTTAAACTAATATGGGATCAAAGAAGAGGCAATTGTTGACGTCATTAATCTATACATACTCGTATAATAAAATTCTAACTGAGTCAAATCTGTACATTAAATATTTTTTGGAAAATCTTATTAAAATAGACATTATTATCGATACAGAGGCCGAATCAATAGTTTTTAGAATTTTTGTCTGTCTGTTTGTCCATCTGTCTGTCTGTCTGTTACCACATCACAGAAAAACTACTGGATAGATTTTGATGAAATTTGGTATGGTCATAGCTGATAATCCGGGTAAACATAAAGGATACTTTTTACAGCTGGAAAATATCTCATTTCTGAGAAAAAATACAAAAACTGTAATGTAAGATTATACTACGAGTAATATGTAAAACCTAAGAATTTGGTTTTGGTCATCTGAAAGTGGGCGAAGCCGCGGGCAGTGCTAGTAACCTTATATAATAACAATTTGATCCAATGTGCTTATAAAATTTCATTAATCATCTTAATGGCGTAACTACTCTCATACATTAAAATAAAACAAGAAGTTGTTTTCTTCACTTTATAATGATATATACCTGTAGTAAAAAATAAAATTATACAAAGTTTTGTCAAAATATTCGAGTTTTCTATCATTTCGCTCACTATGAATACAATAAAGAACAATATATTTCATCCTAATACCTAATCGATAGTATTAGATGTCCGAAGACGGACGATAATATCCGCGAAGAAAAGGCGGACCGCCATATAAAACGCACTTGTGCGCATAATATACGTTTTATTAATAAAAAAGCTAAGGGAGAATCACCCATAAATAGCCTTAATGGCGACTACTGAGCCGTCGATTTTTTTTCGATACATAGCGGGGCATTTGTTTGACAAATCCCTTGGGAATTTGCGACACTATCTCGTTTTATCTAAAAGCTAGAGGGATACGGGTCATTCCGAAGGTGATGAAAGTCGTATCGTAAGCTGTGTGAGGGCACCTCTAAATCATTCAGGTGTTTTTCGTAACGTGTTATCCGAAAATAATGTGAAGAATTTAATGGAAAAATAACATAAGGGGATACTTACTATAAATCTTTAAAATATATATAGGTTTTAAGAATCAACAAAAATAAATTAGCTAAATATTTGAAAGAATGCCACGTAATCTTAAAGAGAGTTTGAATACAATTGAATTAATTATTCACAATCACTGCTGTGTGTAAGCGGATTTGAAAATGTGCGCATTAAAAGAACAAAATTTATCGCATTGAAAAGTCGCAATTAATAAGACATTTGAAGTTGCGTGAAAATGTAATTTAGATTGTTTTCCGTAGACGAGGGTAGCATCGTTTCCTGCCTTAGAAATCGAGGAGTATTCACAAAGGCGGCTTATTTATATATGGCCGCTTTATATTAGCGTCTTTAAGAAACCAGGGGCGCATAATAAAAAAAGAATCAGCATCAATGTCTTAAGGCATCTTCCGGAGCGATAGCGCAGACCGCCCCGCCGCAAAATGGCGATCCACACTCGAATAAATTATACCACCCCCGAATCGAATCGAACGATTGTTAGATTCTTTGAGACTCCCGCTTTAAAGTAGAGCCTTTATTAGTGTAAGCCAAACGATTATCCTAAGCCATCATTACATATTCAAATTGAAGTCATTTCGCTTTGAAGAAATTGACGCGAAATAAAACGAAGCCTTTAGAACGCTCTCCGTATACATACATTTTTCAAGCCATTAACGTTTCTTCAGTAGGTTAAAAAAATTATGAAATCTTAATCTTAAATGAAACCAAGTAGTTTTGCCAAAGATTTTAGTACTATGAAAATTTACCTATACAATATACATTTCTTATTAATTGTATTTAACTTAATTCTAAATATAAGACAACTATCTTATATAGCGTGTCCTGATATAAATATTACTCTTTAGATTAAGCCGCTACATTACTCTATTTAAATATGTTCACGATCGTCCTAAGCTTTAAATTAAAACCTTCACAAATAACAGGATTTGTATTATTAATAACCAAGAATTCCCCTTCCCACATCTAAGCGTGTGGGTGTTAGATATAACTTAATAAATTTAATGAACGGTTCTTCCAACCCAGTAACTTGAGCCCGAAAAACATAATTTTTGCGCGACTGACCAAAGATTAACATTTAGATACCATGAACTCTTTGTTCATGTCGGAAACTGCTTTCCTACCCTACTTTTAAATGAAAGACTTATTTTTGGCTTGATGGAAATCATGTGATAATACAATTTTTATATTAAAATTATGTAATCAATTATAAATTTCATCATATGAAGAGGTTGCTTTGTTTATTTTCCAGCTAGAACAAAGATCAGCATTTTATGTTAAATACAAAAGTATTTTGTATACACTATTGCCTAGGAGTGACAATAAAAATCAAAGAAAGTCATTACTGCTTTATAGAGAGTATAATACGTATAACTATATATCTTATAACATAAATTATACACACATTTATACTAATATTTTATTCTATACTAATATTATAAAGAGGTAAAGTTTGTAAGTTTGTGAGATTATGAGTTTGTGACGTTGTATGGGATAATCGCAGGATCTAATGAACCAATTTAGATGAAATTTGGTAAGAAAATAGTTTGAGACCCTGGAAAGGACATAGGATACTTTTTATCTCGGAAATCATCCCTTAAGAGGGTGAAAATGGGGATGAAAGTTTATATGGGGAATCAACCTAGGGACGAACACGAGCGAAGCGAGGATGAGTCGTTAATATAATATATAAAAGATAATACACAAGGACCAAGGTTATCTACTATGTCTTGAGATATTGATAATGGAGCGTTAATTACATACATCCATAATAATATTATTAATGTGAAAGTCTGTTTGTTTGGTTGTCCTTATTTCATGTCGAAACAGAGCGACAAATTTGCGTGTTTTTTGTGTGGAGATAGATCGAGGACTGGAGAATGATATGGGCGCGAGAGATTATCTCTTTCCCACGGGAAAAGAAAAGTTAAAAAATACCTATAAACTCGAGCGAAGCTAGGGTGATCTGCTAATATATAATGTTTTTATTAAAGCTTCTCTGCTTCTATATACAATTATTTATGTAAAAGTAAAGAAGCACAGAAATAATACAAAACCGCGCAAAATAAACATAATAAAATTAATGGTCTTCTGCAAAAGAAAGCAACTCGAGCAAATTGATGTTTTGAATAATAAAAGGTACCCGACGAATTATTATGTCTAACACAAACATAAGTCAATAGCCTGCCGGGGCGGTCAATATTGGATTAACTGCCAAAAGGAGTCAAAAAGCAACGTATACAAAAACCTTTTACAGCGGTTAGATCTACGGAAAAATGTTTATAAAATTGTTATATGACATGGAGTATGCTTTTGGAAGATTTTATTTTAAAATCTATTTTTAAGTCATTTTTAGAATTTTCACGAAAAATAAATAATTATTAATGTTGTGAAATTTCTATGAAATCGTTATGAGATTATAAACAAACATATATTTATAATAATAATTAACTAGTCTCTATATGGTTATAAAGTAGATACATGTTAAAATGTCAAGCAGCAACATACTTACTTAAGTTATATACTTAAGTTACATAAACTTTTAAAATTTAAAAGTTCACAAAACAACAAGAAAATTAAAAGCCAGTTCCATAGTTATCGCGCCTCTTAACAGTAATAGTGTAAAAGGGTTGGGGTACTGGCACTGTTTATCCAAAGTATAGTATAATATAATCAGAAATGAAGAAATGGAATCCGACGAAAAACCAACAGAGTCGGGCGAAAATTTGCTTAGGCCAGCGGAATAAGTGGCTGATGCCCAGACCGGATAGCCCTTCTATTGTCTATAAAATACGTTTTGTCTGCATTAATGCTACGCTAGTAGTCATGTCTCCTAAATAAATTATTACAATCAGTACATTATAGTAGAAGCATAAAAAAAAATTTAAACATCTATCTACTAATAAGCTTTTTAAAATCAGTATAAACTTAAATAAGGATAAGTAAAATAAAATATACTTATTTAACTTCATTAAATATTTTTAAACAGTAATCTTACATAATAATGAATGAAATATAATATAGAAAAAGCAGTTTTTCTCTGGGGTCATCAGAAAAATTTATCAAAAGAATTGGAATAATTTTCCCTAACGCTTACAATTCATAAAATCGGCAATTTACCTTTTCTCGTTTTGGTAAGCAGCTGTCGCCTTAGTTATTAAGACGCACCTGTCAATCTTCATGGTACCAATTTTTTATTTCAAAATCCCTCCTCATCTCAATAGCTTCAAGTATTGAGACGTTTCTAAAGTCTTATTTTAGCATATTTATTTAGGACCAGCCGTCACAAAACAAGAGCTTGGAAGGATTTTTTAACAATTGAAAACGTTGATTGGTTCTGCCTATGGATACAACAGTTTATATAGAAATTTACATTGCGAAGAAAATTAATTCTAATTATAAAAACGTGAGATATATTTTTTTACATATAATTTGTTTTATAAGTAATCTAGTAAGTATCGAAAACTATTATTCACAAGAAAATGGTAACTATAGTAAATGCTTAATGGGTCCAAATAAAACGTGGCAAATTCTGAAAAATTACCAATTTTTATGGAATTCCAATTTAATAAGTGTAAATGTGAGAAAGTTATAACATGTAGTACCTATAATATATTACACAGAAATCACGTTACCCATTAAACGACTATTTTTTCAACTACTCCATCGACGCTTTCCAAAACAAGAGCCGAATAGGTAATTCAGAGACCAATCCTAAATAAACAAAATTCTGAATTGCGTGAGGGTGTCCACACTTCGATTTTCGATTTCGCCCACTACATTAATTCGGGTGTTCATTATAGATGCCATCAAGTCGGCCGTTAACGAAGTGCTCCGCAATTAAACTCGCCGCTGACGTCACCCCTGGCCTAAGGAGCTCCTTGACGCTCTTTACAGGAGGATACCTTGAGACAGAATTGAAAAAGTGATTGGTGATCGGTGGGGATTTTATCATTGTCATCATTCTTTCACAAGACTTTTGTAGTGGTTTATAGTAGTTAGTAATATTGGGTGAAAAAAAAATATATTATAATGATGACGAATTTAATATTTTTTCTCAAATTTTTTATCAGTATTTTCTCGACATCATTTTCAATATTTAGTTCAAATATAGGAATTTCTCATTTAAGTCTTAAATTATCATATATTATGGTACATATAATTATCGCTGGTATGTATACCAGTGACAATTATATGCAATGCACCGCAATTCGCAAATCGTTAAGTTTGCTAAATTCTTGATCATTTTGATCGTTCTATAATCTGTCGTTCATTAACGTGTCAAAATCTTATTATTGTCGCCCGCATAAGAACATTAGAAGCTGGAGATAAAACAGACTCCCATTAGCGAAGATTTAAAAAAACGCGATGCTATCGCACACGAGGTGGCAATCTAATTTTTTTCTTAACTACAGTCAATCACAAGAGAAATGAGCCTAGCAGTGAGCCTCAAAGGGACTAATGTTGATTGGCTCTAAAATCCCCTTTCACTTTTATTCATCAAATTACTTTCTTATATTCATTGATATTAGGTTCATTTTAAATATTTTCATGTGTCACATCGATACTTTGTGGTGCTGATCGGGGTTGCACGCGATACATTTGATAAGAATCGATTCGACTAAGATTGATGTCTTTTATACTTACAGTGACCATTTTAGAATATCCTATCTTGCAGAAACAAGAAAATTTTCTGAAGTTGATCTTATTCTTCAGTTAGTTTTTAATTTTTAATAGCTACAAAGAATTGGGACCATTAAGAAATCATTGCTTAAATAATAATTTTTACTTGAAATGTATATTTATAATTGATTCATAAGATAAATTATTGATTTTTAAAATACGTTTTTGAAATCAAGTGTTTTGTGAGGCGTTCAAACGTGGGGTCCTCGATTCGGTAAGGTGTCTCAATCAGCATAAAACAAAAGAAATCAATAGCTCCCCTCAGTAAGGCTGACAAAGAGCAAAGATTTCTTTTCACAATTAAACACCCCTGGGTGTTTAGCTCCGATAACCGATTTAAACTCAACTACGATTTCATTTTTTTATCTACAATTGTGAAGTATACATACATATACATAGATTATATTTGTTTTCATTCAGTATCTAAAAAGTTTGCGTAAATATTCATTTACTTACTAAAAAATGTTATTTTACCTATCAAAAAAAAAAAGTATTTTATCAATATATAGGTATACTCCGCCCGCGTTCAGATGACCAAAAACCAAATTCTTAGTTTTACATATTAGTATACTCTTACAATACAGTTTTTGTATTTTTCTCAGAAATGAGACATTTTCCCGCGGTAAATAGGATCCTATATGTTGACCCGGATAACCAGCTATCACCATATCAAATTTCATCAAAATCCCTTCAGTGGCTTTACTGTGATGCGGTAACAGAGAGACAGACAAAAATTCTAAAAACTATAGGTTCGGCCTCTGTATCGGTAATAATGTTTATTTCGATAAGATTTTCCAAAAAAAAATTAATGTACCTACAGATTCAGCTTAGTTACAATTTTATTATATGTATAGATTAATTGTCTCATCGTAATATCTATTTTCGAATTCAATCCCGAGTGCCACTGAATAAATCTGTTACTGTTGTTTCTTTTTAGTCCATTCGCTCCTAATCCAACAATTTCGCGGGGCTTACATCTAAACCAGGTGGCGATATGGACAGTTCGTGATGCGGAATAAGTAACGAACTGTTTAGACGCAAGTAAGCGTATTTACAGGCGGTGTATCATATAACGGAAGCCAAATATTAGTGATACATTATTCATATTGACTATTATATGATTCACTATTATACTATATATATATATATATATATATATATATATATATATATATATATATATATACCTGCGGCGTGGTCCAATTAGCTTGTTCGTATAGTGTACTAATATACCTAATAGTATTTATTTAAAAAAAATGTATGTTTGTCTTTATTCGTTATTTGGAGATACTTGCTAGGGCTAGTGTTCGTACTACGTACATAGATGCATATATTATGTATAATAGTAATGTAGAAAATCACTTCAATTGAACCACAACCGAAATACAAACAATAATCGTAGATTGAAATATATATCCGGTTTAAATAGAACTTTATTAAAACAATTGTCTTTGTTCTCTTTCCTTAGTAGGGATTTACTGGTCGTCTAGGAAGCAGCTTTTATCTGGCGGACACTGTTTCAATATTTAATAATCCTTCGGTAACGAGCTCGCTCAGCGTTCCGTAGTTAGAAAAGTTTAAATGGGTAGACGATTAAAACATGCATGGATCTATATGCTGGCAATAATGGAGACTTATTTATATTAAACTAGCGACTCACCTTTGCTCCGCTTGGGTTCTTCCATGGTTACGTTTTTACGTTTAGTGTAGATGTTTCAGAGATGAGATATTTTCCCCGCAGTAAAAAGTATCCTAGGTGTTGATCCAGATTATCAACTATCATCATACGAAATTTCATCAAATCTCTGTAGTGGTTTTCTCGTGATGCGTTCCCAGATAGGCAGATCGACAGACAAAAATTCCAAAAACTATAGGTTGATACGGCCTCTGTATCGATAATAACGACTTTTTAAAAAGTTTTTCTAAAAAAAACATTTTATTTACAAATTCGACTCAGAATTTTATTATAGTATGTATGTATGTAGGTACAGGTCATAGATGATGCTTATTTCAGAATATCGTAATTTTCTATCATCAAATATAAAATTAAATATATAAAAGAGAATTCTAATATTCAAAGTTTTCAAGATAAAAGTGAAAAGATATTATCATATTACAACAAGTAGCAGAAACACTACCTAACATTGCGTGACTAAATTAAAATTATGTAACGGTTTAACATACTGACTTCGTTACGTTAAATTGAATATGTATTTACTTACCTACCTAACATATTCAAAGCGTTCATGATCATCATAAATTCTATAGTCTTTTTTCTTTTGAATAAAAACACACGGAAGGATCGATTTTAATTAAACTTTTATTAAGATAGATGACGCAGAGAATTAAAATACTTTTGCAAATACGTATCTATTTTAATTTTATAATTTCATATAAAATGTCCCTAATGAATATATTATATTACTTACCATCGCATGTACATATATTTATTTAAAAATACAATGAATAAATTACAACGTTAGTTTGCTAAAAATCTGAATACAAATTAAGAGCTTACAACCCCTCATACGGAAGAAGTACGGGTCAAGCAAATTTGACCAACGATTATTATAACTGTAGTACCGCTGTTTGTCTTTCGTCTAATGGACCGAGCCCGTGCATATACCACCTTAATTAATATTATGAGAAGAATATGATCAATTTAAGTGCCAATTTAAATGTAATTATATATAATATTATAATACATTATTATAGGATAATAATAAAAACATATAAATATGAAATAATGTTTTTAGACTGAGATATTTCAAAATTTTCTTACCATCTTTATTATTTTACTAGCGGCTCACCCTCGCTTCGCTCGGGCCCGTCGCTGGGTACGTTTTAAATACTTAGATATAAATAGTTATTAGCCAGCTTTAGCCTTATAAATTTTAATTTTTTTTGTTAACAATATTGACATTAATATTTATACGATTCTAACGTCACTCAATTGCCATCAATGTTTTGCCTTCCCGGAACATCAACACTTAAACTTTATGTTATGGTATTAAAGTTCAATTTGACTTTTAAGTATTATTACGAATCTTTTGTATGGGAGTATAGAAAAGTGTTGTTTTTAGACTTTTTCAGGCATTTTTTTTAATTTTTCTCTCCGTAAGAACCATCCTCGTACTTTAAGGAATATTCTAAAAAAAGAATTAGCGAAATCGGTTCAGCTGCTCTCGAGATTTGCGCTTACCAACACATTCAGCGATTCATTTTTATATTCTGGATGACGTAAACAAAATTAGCATTGCATTTAAATTTTAAATTTTACAACTATTTATTTTACATTTTGTAAAAACACTGTTTTATAAATGTGTATGTAGTGTGATATGGTTTATTTTAATAATAAAGGCAAATTTAGCAAATATAATATTAACAGTATATTATGTAAAAAAATTATGATTATTTTATTTGGTAAGACTTCAAAAATGGCGGAAGGTGATTTTTTTTTTTTGAAAAAAATCTTTGTATCTTTGCGTTAAAGGTAAATTGTTATTCTGCCAACGACTACTCAGCCTGAACTGAGTAGACGTTTTCTGCCAACAAAATCACATTCGGCTTTAACTTATTTTTAAATAATGGCCTATCAATATAATATCAACAGTAGTGATTAGGAGCGAAGACACAGACAGAGGTCAGCAATAAAGTGACCGTCGTCAAGCTGCGTCACGTCCGACCGCGTACGGCGACGGTGGCGACACCCTCGTTTCGCGTACGCTGCGATTTCATTTTATTGACTCTTGCGGTTTCTGCGCTCTTGATGACATTTTGTGTAATCGAAAGTGAAAACGAAACGATTTGGTTGTTCATTTATTTTATTTAGGTTTACGCTGACCGAGCTTGTTTTACCTGTTCGTTGTAATGTTTTTAATAAAAATATTATAAAACATTTAATTTTGTAAACAATTTTTGATTGTACGTGTGATTGATGTATGTAGAAACAGAAATCCTTTACACACCATGTCATTAAGAACTTAATAACGAAATCTGGGTCCTCCGTCCGTAGTAAGTGTTATAAATATGCTTCATATTTCAAAGTCGTTTGCATCTGGACACTGGCTATTAAGATAGGGACATGCATTGGAAGAATTATTTAGATTTCATTTGCCCTCTCCATGGTATTGCATGAGACTTATTATTTTAAAACCTCTCAAAATTTAATAATATCTTCATATCGTTAAAAATCTGGGAAAACTTGATTGAACTTTTTAGTTAGTTATGCAGTAAAGTTTATTAATTACTTTGTAATTATTACCTATCTTATAACAATAACCATAATTTGAGTTTTAAGATATGCCTGATGTATTTTCATGGAGCCTTTAAAAGAATGGTATGAATTTCGAACGACAATAAGCTAGTTAATCGTCGAGTTGTAAAAAAACAGACAAGACAAGGGTGCAGAATTGTCACATTCTCTCAGCACTCCCTTTGTGACAGCTCATAAAACGCAAATTCGACAATAAAAGGAGCACCCCGGCAAAACATCCTTCCTGGACACTGACTCAATACAATGCCCACAATTCACAACGGATTATTGTATTTTTCCAGTACTCGAAATATTTAAGAAAGAAGCTAATGAATCTAAAATTCTCGCAATTCAAGATTGGACCCTATTAGCGTCTGGTTTAGGCCTATTTGAACGAGAATTCGATGAAAAGTAGAAAATGCGGCAAGATTCGTTTAACAATGAAAACTGTAATTAGCTGTCAAGGCTGCAGATTTCAGTCGTCCGTTGTCTGTCCCAGAAATAGAAATTATTCAAAAGACGTCTCCAGCGATTTCCTTCGGTTTGTGAAAAGCTGTGTGGAAAGCTTGCATCAAAACTACAGGCGTTTTTTTTGTTCAGCTTTGTTTCCCTAATAAATTATTTATCATGTACGTCAAGATAACGGAACTCAATTATCGAGATATTTTCTTCCCAGAGTTGTCATTTATTTGTGAAAATCTAATATATTTGTTTATCGTAATATTGCTTAAGTATCAAATTACCTAACAAATTTTCAATTTTCAGTTAAAATCAAAATAAATCACGTGACGCAGGAACAACGCATTCAAAAACAATTACGAGGGCGTGATGTTGGGTGGCTGCCTAATTGATATGAAATTTGCAAGTGTTTCTAATTGCGACGAAATTTACGAATTCAAGGCGATCAGTCATAAACCCATCAGGTTAATTAAAACCATTTGTCTCGTATTTTCATTATTTATAACTCATGTACGGAATACTTAAGCTATTGATGGCTAGATTTTTAGTAGTATTGAAAAATTTAAATTAAATTTCTTTATTGAATGGCACTGAAAGAAAAATATTAGAACTTTACGACTCCCTCTTTCATCTCTTACAAAATACTAAAGGTGTCTTCATAGACATAATCAACTGATTAAAATAAAACTAAGGCATGTTTATACGTTAATTATGTTTAATGAACATTTTCTACTTATAGTTGAAATTGTTTTAGATATGATAAATACTCAGACAAATATATATTTACATATACAAAGATAAAAAACATATACTTAATAAATTATGTTACAAATTTTATATACATATTTTTAAAGCGAAAAAAAAAACGATAACGAAAATTCTTTACCATAAATAACCCTTTTTTAAATTTGAACGAAGCTTTTTCAGAACCGTTTTCATTAACACCATTGGCTCACATACTTGTCATAACTGAGCCCCTGTCCTCGTACTCATGTTTCTTTTTCGTACATTTTTAATTTACGCTGTTTCAGTTTTGTTCCTTCGCACGTTCCTTTTCAAGCAAAATTTTACTGACGACAGTATAAAAAATTACCGGGCAAGTGCAATATGTTGTTAGCTTACTCGAATTTAGTGCGAGTAAGGAGATATTTTGTTTATAAAATTAGTTCATATTTCATTTAGAAACTGATGTAGTAGTTACGTACATGTATTCTAATATTATTTAAAACAAAATGTCTTGTGTGTGCTTGGGCTTGTATGTGTTTGTGTTTATTAATCACAAATATCATACCTTTTTTCTATTTTTTGTCTATTTTTAACAAAAGTAATTGATTTAATTTAAGGTAGAGCTTATAAGTAAGAGAAACCAGAGCAAGAAATGAACTATTTTGGGTTAAGATAATATAATAAAAAAGATATACAGACATTTTTTTGTTAATTAGCTATCAATATACTATATTTAACGACGTAGTATGAATCCACTATTTGATCTCTTTACTTAATCAAATATTCGCTCGTGGCTGGAGCCACGTCTAGACAGCGTTGTACCAGACTCTCTAATGTAGGGATCTCTTTATATTTTTATCACTGATATTATAAAATTGAATATATTTGTGAATATTATTGAAACGTATTTTTAACTAACTTTAACCTCTATATTTTTATCGATACTGTATTAATATTTAGTTTTTATCGATACTACCTACTCGTTAGGCCATAATAAATCAAAGACGCTTTTATAGATATATTTATGCATGTAAGTGCAGCGAATTTTTCGGACCGCGACTAATATAATTTATAATATAATGAGGGAAGCGGATAAGTGTATCGATGGTAAACAGCATCAGCTGATTGAATTTGTTAAGCGTTTGCAAAATAAACCCCAGCTTCATAGAAATTGTTTCCAACCATGCATAAATATCTATTAGGCGTCCTAAGATTAATATTTTTCAATGGGAACATTTATTTAACTGTTGAGGGATTGTCTGGGATAAATAGACGTGCAGACGCAAACAAGGGAGTTGAAAGTGTGGTGGAATTGAGTAATGTGTACAAGTGTATTTTGAACACACAAAATTGAAATTGTTATATACAGTCATTATGAGCATTAAGTAGAAAACGGACTTCTTTTAAAAAAAACAAAAGTAATAAAATATCAATGTAAGAAATGTTATTTTTTTTTCAATATTTCTGCCTTGCAATGTATTTGGCTTTTCTCTTACAACGACATCCTTTTAGCCCTTTATAATGTGTTCCGTTTTTCACCCCCTTACCCTTAAGTAGATCGAAGGTGCGAAATGATATAGCTTCCGAGGCCCAATGTCAGACAATAGCTAAAATTCATACGTACTGTGCGACTTGAATGCAAACCACCTAATTATTGAAGCAAGATGGCGTCTTACTGTGGGCGGGCTTCGCTTGTTTTGGGTTAGTATAAAAATGAATTGAATAGGGGTTTTAATATTAATGAAATATTTTTTTAACTTTGAAGGAATAATATAATACATATATCAACCGTTGCAAATATTTTTATTGCTACCATGTCATCATAATTTTAACCAATTATGTCTTTTTATGTCTATATTGATTGAAATAATTACGTGTTATTTTGTGCAGTTAGATGGGACAGTTTGCAACACTTTTGTGTTGACATCACAATATTTGTTTGTAGATAAGTAAGTGAGGGCGAGTGTAGGTTAGTTACTTTTTGACGGTAAAACGGCACATCAGATTTGATTGAAATTCCGAATGGAGATAACTAATGTCTTAGATTACCGATTAGATTACGCCTATATTATAGACACTTTTATCCAGGAAGCTACAAGGGCAGAGCCGCGGGCAAAATTTAGAATTGAAATATTTTAGTTGTATTATGTTGATTATGTTATAATTAAAGAATTAGTTCAATTTTTATACTTATGAAATATTTAAAATTCTATTTAATATTGATTTTTTATTGTTGCGCTATTTAATTTTTTATCTGTACGCGTCTTTAGTATAGATACATTGAAATGTGATAGTTTTGTGTGAACATAATTTTTTCCGTTGCTATTACATTTGTGAAAATGTAGTTGGAAATTCAGGTGATTTCATTTAACGAAAATGTAATTGCACCTCCCCATTATCAAAAGTAGAAGAGATCAATAAATCGGAAAGACATCTTTATCTCGAGGTAAGAACACTCTAAACTTAAGCTTTACTTCGGAACTTAACGGCGTTTCATTATATCGTTAGATAGGCTCAGGTTCAGTGAGTTATGGTTATTTGAATTGTACGAAACAAAATAAATTTAGTGAACGTGCTTCTATACCGTTCTGCTCTTTGCATTTTTGAGTGCTTATTTCGAGCGGGATAAAAGTTTGCGTTATTTATGGGCCGCTTCTAAGATTTAATGTGAAGTCAAACAGCGATAATGCTCCTAACTGTATATTATTGTCGTCTGGCCTTACTTTCGATGTATCAACAAACCAAAGGTAACTCAATTTAGTTGATTTATTTTAGAATATTTTACAGATATTTCATTTGATTAAACTACAATATATATTTCGAAAAAGTGTTTTTTTTTTTTCAAATAAAACTAAGTATAATATTATGATTTTTTATGTATTTACTCCAAACTAAAGATAATTAAAACAATTCTCATATCAACCTGTACTTTGTAAATGTAAGTTAGATTATATTCCGTTTATTAAACTACATAACCCAAACAAAGGTGGTCATGTAGAACATTATTCAAATTATATAATTGGGTCGCATCACTAAATTAGATAAATATACCATTTCCGAGACCGGAAGTCGTGTTACATTGCTTTATTGTCCATAAGTAGCCAAATATCCTCGCATGTTGTTACTATTTCCTCCCCCATTCCAGCATCCCGGGATCCCGGACCGTCCCGTTACGCGAGCCATTTAGCGTAATGCGCGGTTTGGCGGGATTGACAGCTTCACGATCGCTTACGAACCCTAATGATAGTTTCAATCCACGGTGTGATTTAATGAAACAACTTTAGGACCGATTGTTGCTAACTATTAATTAAATTGCTTGTTTAATTTAAACATTGGATTGCGTATATCATATATGAGATTTCTACGTTCTTTTTTATCATATTTCTTCTTTTTTATTTCTACTTCTACTCTTGTTATACTACATGGATTGGCAAAGCGGTTACTTCTAGACTATTACAGTAAGTTCGATTTTCGCGCACGACAAGTGTTTCTTTTGATTTACTAGTTGTCGTTTTTTACCATGATCTTCAATAGAAAATATTGAATTGGTATCCAACTTATTTTAAAAAAGGTATAGTATACATAAGTAATACAAGATTTTATAATTACAAAGTTATCTCTAATATAACACATTTAAAATCTAATTTACTATCAAACTACGTAAGTTTCATTATTTTATCATCATAACGATGTACGGCAGCTATATGGAATGTTCTGTGAAAAGGGTGGATTAGTTGACAGTAAAATTTGTTAAAGAGGTGGGATACGGGCATATATGGTGCCTCATGCGTGTGTAACAACCACTTTATTTAGAGCTAGGGCCAAGCTTCGTTGCGTTGGTTTATATAAGATAACATTTTAATTTGAACCTATTATTAAAGAAACAAAAATTAACGGTTCACAGATCATATTATAAATAATCTTTACGTAGTCAGAAATTATCCGTCAATTTGTATAACTCAGAAATTAATAGTGACTTTATATTCAGAAATAGTATTAAATTAATTTTATATCAAAAACTGATTTATTTAGTTAAACTTCGATCGTAATAGTAATAAATATACCTACTTAATACAAAATTTAACTTTAACGAACGAAAAGTCCATATAGAGTCGAACGACCGTTTTTGAATTCGGTGTCTTCCTTCACTGGCACATGTGTAACGGTCGGACCCGCAACTATCTCCCACTCACAGACGAACACTATAATCCCGATAAAGCCCGCACATTTACATTCAATTCTAATTCCAGGCTACTCGCTGATTGCCTGCTTGTCGGCTTGATTAAATGGACGTACAAGTTGAAGTTTAGTTAAGAATATTTGTTATATATGTATGCTATAAATATTACCTAGTTATATATTATGTTAAGGAATTTTACATTGTTTTGTGACGGTAGCCTTAAGCATTGCCTGATAGATTATACTAGTATTAGCGACTTATGTTCGCTTCGCTCGGTGAGTCCTTAAGTGCCTAACAAGTAGTGCCTTAATTTCATCCAAATCCGTCCAGCCAAAAACACATAAACACATATTCCAACTTTTGCATTAATTTATTAAATAACTACTACTAGTTTGAAGTAATGCTTAACATAATTTCAATAATAAAAAATATTTTAAATATTATAGAAATAAAGTATCATTTTTACAAAAAAAAAATGTTAAATTTGTACATTTTTTTCTGTATTAAATCGAGTTGAATATCTCGTATTTGTTAAAGTTTCTTGATGAAAATGACTCAAAGTTTTAACTAAAAAGAAGGAAAAAAGCTCGGGTAACATAGTGCATTCGCTTAAGTCCGCACAAGTAGGTACTTTCATAAAGAAAATATTAACTTTAAAGAGCAGGCAAAGATCAACATGTTGCCAACACTTCACGGACACTCAATTTAAAAGTTTCGCTTCTTTGTTTTGTCCTGAACAAACTCAATTAAATGACCTTTCAGTTTGGAATGTTTTAATATTTGTTCCGACGTAAATAGAGCTTACATTCAACATTCTTTTCATTAATCAACAATATTTAAGATTTCAAATCATTAATTTGTGACTTTCAATTTAACTTTACGAAACATAATAATATATATACATCTACAAGTAAGTACGCTTTATATCAATAGAAAAACAAGTTATGACACGATTTAGAAAAGTTCCGAAATAGCTGTAGGAATACAATCTACGAGTATTACAAATACGATATCAACTTTTTTACTGCCGCGTATTGCACCTATGATATGTGCGACACGGGGAGCAATAATTTGTTTCGCTTTTATTTACAAAGTTAGGTTATGGCATACTAAATTATTATGGAAAAAACAAATTCACCCTCTATTTTGCTGTACTTCCCTTAATATCACAAACTCGTTAGTTAGAAGGTAAAGAAGAGGTATTTTAATAGATACTAGCATTGCTCGCGGCTTCGCCCACGTTCAGATGACCAACAACCAAATTCTTAGGTTTTACATATTAGTATACTCTTAAATTGCAGTTTTTGTATTTTTTTATCAGAAATGAGATATTTTCCCAGGGTAAATAGTATCCTATATATTGACCCGGATAACCAAATATCACCATACCAAATTTCTTCAAAATCCCTCCAGTAGTTTTCTGTGATGCGGTAACAGACAGACAAAAATTCTATTAATTTATTCATATATTCTATTCGGCTTCTGTATTGATAATAATGTTTATTTCAATAAGATTTTCCAAAAAATATTTAATGTACATATTCGGCTTAGTTCAAATTTTATTATATATGTATAGATATAGTTGTTCTAATTAAAATCGACTCTACTTAGAAAAATATCGTGATTTATATTTCTATATTGAAAGTTAATCATATTGTTCACAAATATTTAGAAACTTTAAAATAAAATTAATTTATTACAGTAAAAGGCGAAAAGCAAAGCGCAGACTTATTTTACTTCCCGTAGCAATTAATGTTTGAAAGTGAAAAATCTTTCGAGCAGCCGGCTCGGCGCTTATTTTGTTTCTTAAATTACCAAATTTTTCTTCGGACAAACTTTTCGATTTACCCCTTTCTTTGGCAATCAAACAAACCCACAGTTCCAATTTCACAGATTATTTAATCTCAGAGAAAACCTTGTTAAGCAGTTTTAATAGTATTTTTTTATTAATTTTGAACTATAAAAATATCACACTCTTTCTCTCATTCTATTTCTTGAATTAAATATATGTTTTTTTTTCTATAAAATAAATACCTATATCAATTAAGTATTAAATTTATTCGCAAAATTGATATAAAATCTCACTAAGATACTATTTTAGTCAACTTATTTCCATTATATTAAATAGAATCTATATTATTATTAATTATCAAAATTTCGTTATTCTGTACTTATCACAAAACACCATAATAATGGAAGTCGCGGCAAATACAATTAGGTTAATTAATGAATTAAGACGCGCCGAGTTTCTTTATCTCGTTATTAATTTGTCTAAGGCGTACCCAGACGTCTTACAAATGAGAGAACTGTAAATGTTTGTTTTAAACACACAGATATTGTAAAAACTAAATAGATTTGATTTAAATATAATATAATTTTACGTTTGTCTAAAATGTTACAAAGGAAATTAATTAAAATTCGCATCTTCTAGCTCAAGACGTTTGCAAATGATCATAAGAAAATAGCATTAATCAGTTCCAGGAAGCTGTATGATTTGAATATAAAACATGAGGTGTGAGGGCATGTGAGCTGGTCATTAGTCATAAGGAGGTCGGAACGTGATCAGACTTTTGACGTCTTATAAGCCCTCATACAGAAATGAGGCTCTAACTGAAGCCCTTGATCTTTCTCCTCAGAAAAATTGCTCGGTAATGGTAAAAAAGATGATGGTCTACACTCTACATACAAGGTCCGTTAAAATTAACATAATATATCTAATATCTTGTTGTTATTCGGTTATTTTTATAAATAACTATAATATAAAATATCAATTTTTTTAAGTATAAGTATATCCACCTCAATTCCTATTTTGGGAAGACGCAAAGTCTAAATTTGATAAAAAAGTTACTACTCACCATTCTTTTCTAACCGGATTATGAAGGTGAAATAGTATGCAATTGAAACATCGGCCGGACAGAATATAAATATGTGTATTTCATGTCCACGTTCCAGTGGACATTGGGTGATAATCCGATGAATATAAAATTTGATGATCCGATATATATAAATTCGTATCTCTTAGGAATACTTTTCAATTTTTGACCGAATTCAAAAAATAGCTATTTATTTTTTACTAGCATTGCCCGCGGTTCCGCCCGCGTTCAGATGACCAAATTCTTAGGATTTACATATAAGTGTATTCTTACATTGCAGTTTTTGTATTTTTTCTCAAAAATAAGGTATTTTTTCGCGGTAAAAAGTATATTATATGGTGACCGCTATCACCATACCAATTTTCACCAAAGTGGTTTTTCTGTGATGCGGTAACAAACAGACAGACAAAAATTCTAAAAACTATAGATTCGGCCTCTGTATCGATAATAATGTCTATTTCAATCAGATTTTCCAAAAAATATTTTATGTACAGATTCGGCTTTGTTACAATTTTATTATACTCGTAAGTATAGATTTCAGTATTTTGAATAGTCCCGAGAGTTTGATATCTTCCCAATTATAAATCGATTTTCATAAGTTAATCGTTGGATTAATTATATAAACAAAAAATATTTTCTCTTAACATTTAAACAGTTAAATTCAGTATTAGAATTATAGAGAGAAAAATGAATGATGTAAAAAAATCTCTTATAAAAAGGAGCAAATAAGGGGATCGCGTGGCACGTACGTTTTAACATTCCTTGAAAGGAGTGAAATCAGAGTGGTGGTAAAAATCAAATTGAGTGGCCGATAAACATCCGACCGCGGGGCTCGGCAAATTTTGATTACAGAGAAAAGTGTTACTTATTCTCAAATAAAAATTCCCGGCGAAAAATTTGCTGATGTCGATATTGTTATGGCGGGTTTATGTCGAAAATTGGGGGTACGGTTATTGCATGTCATTAGGAATTATGGGCTTCCGAGGTACGGAGAAATTTGTCGGCGGTGAATGGGACAATTTTTTTCGATAATGTAATTATTGGAAATTTATTCCGCGCCTGAGCCAGGTTTTGTAGGCGTTGCGCGTTCACACACCATATCTCATTGCTCAGTTAGTATCGGTCGTGGTTTGAGACGTGAAATATTTTTCTTTTCCATTCAATATATCATTTATTTTATACGGTTGGGTTACTATTATTACTTTATTATAATTAAACTAGTTTTATAATAAAATTTAAATAATTTATAGTTACACTATTAATTAATAAAAAAGAAATTCTATATTTTTTTAATACTTAATTATATTTTTTTTTAAAGTTTTAGGATAAGATAAGACAATAATATGAAAAGGTAATAAGTATATTCTAAACAAGTTCAAAAATTATGCGACGTACGTGCTCCCATGTCTCATAAAGCACCGAGTCCTTATTCATATAGTTACGGGCCCATAAAGCATAAAAGGCATTCAAATGTGATGTTATTTTGCCGCCAACACGGGGTAATTTATTTTCGTGCGATTCATAATTTTCTTTTATTCACTTTATGTTGATTTTCCTTGGAGAGTAAGTACGGAGTCGTAACGATAATATTATTTCAACAGCCCCATGCATCACGTGGGTCTACTTCGTTTTATTTCAATGTTTATGTTACTGTACGGTCTGTCTTTGTATTATCATTAATGGTTAATTAAAATAGACGCACACTTAAACCATTTAATTTTTTATATACATTTTTAATATGATATATGTACCTACTTAGTTGTTGTAATCAAACCTATAAGAACAGCAATTATGTTAATAATCTATTATAACTAAAACAAGCAACAACTACAATGGAGGCAGTGGTAGCCCAGAGGTAACGCGCTCGCTTGGGAAACCGAGTGAAACGGGTTCAAATCCGGGTCTCGCATCTCCGATATTTTCATGTGCGAATCATTTCCAACATGATTACCACTTGCCTTAAGGTGAAGGAAAACATTGTGAGGAAACCTGCATGTCTGAGAGAACCTAGCAAGTTTTCGAAAGACATGTAAAGTCCGCCAATCCGCACTTAGCCAGCGTGGTGGACTATGGCCTGATCCTCCTCGTATTGAAGGGAGGCCCGTGCCCATCAGTGGGACGTTAAAAAGACTAAATATAACTAAAACAAGAATTTTATTTTAACAAAATACTCCGGTAAATATAACACAATATGTAAATAGCACCCTCGTATGTTTGATCATGCATTTTTGCAAGTTGAAGTCGTTTAATATAAATGCGCTGCGTGCGGTGTAGTACGAGCGCTAAGCCGAATATTATGAGACGATAGCCGACGCAGGTGGCGTTAAACATCGAACTTGCAAATACTATGGTATTTTGGCATATAAAGCTTAAATTTATACTTTATTAACATACATTTAAGGATCATAATGAAATGTCAAAGATTATCTCGTAAACTCATGTCAGTCACGTCTTGAAGTATCGAAGTTACGTAGCACTGCTTGAATTTGATCGATTTCATTCATTAAAATGGGTTTGATATATTTTTAAGTATATAAGATATCGATTATTCACTAATCTCTTACTTTCGCAGGGAAGGACGAGAGTACTCCAGAAGACTACCTGAGAACAATACCAATATCAACGAAACTTGTGATATCAAAACAAAGCGACGAACACTAAGATGTTTTATCTATATCAAAGGAGTAAATGTTTGTATATCTGATTACCCGCTTGCGTCTCTGTTGGGTGGTCAGTTGACCGTCATAATTCGGCCGTTGTTGGGACCGACAGAATGCGTTCAGTGACGCATAAAATATTTCTACCCAAACTTACCATGAAGCGCTTTAAAGCGGTGCTATTTAGTTGACGTTTTGAATATAAAGCAAATACAAAGCGATAGAAATGCTAGAAAGTACAAAATAAGTGGTATAAGGGAAATTGTAGGCATAGAGAGTGCAAAGGGAAAAATCGCGAGCCATTTCACTTCTCACCTGGCGGCCTGTCGCTTATTTAGGCTTTAACTAAATAAACAGGGGACATTTTCCTTTGATAGAATGTTATATTAAACCTTGTCTTATTAAATGTATTACATTAAATAATATGTATTTTCTCTTTTTATTTATCTTTCGCACTGGAGGTTTTGAGGCAGTTTCCGTATCCGATAAATATTTATTCACATTTCATTGAAATCCATTCAGACTATGTGGTGCTAAGTGCAAAAACACCTTCAAAAATCTCATAAGAATATTTTTATTATAAAATGTTCAACATATGTTTTTTTTTTTATGAAAAAAGATTATGTATTATGAAAGAGAAATAATAAGACAATATTATTATTATCCAAGTAATAAATCTATATAAAATAACAACGTACATCTCGACACTGTATTACACGACTTACGCCGTAATAATTTCTCACATCCGTTTTCCGGAAACAACAAAACGACGTCATCCATCTCCTATGACGGTTCTGATAGTTTTCCTATAAATGACCACCTCGGACGGCAATAAAACCTCCCTATATCTAACGACTTTTCCGATACACTGGCTAGTGCGGACACAGCTAACAATTATCTAAATAGCGATCTACATCTTACCCCTTACATTTTATTATTACCAGTCCATTTATCCGATAGTCCGACTGTTCGCAGATCTCAGCATATCCTTCGACTTGATGTTTGCCTGGTAGATGTAGCGATAACAATATTTGGCAGTCAGTAGTTACAAATAAAATTGGATTAATGATTTTATTGACGAGATTCATACATAGTTGTTTATTTTTTAATTAATAAAAAAAGATTTATATAATATATTTACACATATTTTTTTTATATTATTCATAGATATTATTTTTATTATATTAGTATTTTCATTTTAAAATTCCATATTTATTTAAGTAACTGGGTATTTTCAAACTTTTATTTATTGACAGAATAAGATGAATTGATTGATAAGTTACCTCGTAAAATATTGCGTTTTTAATTTGCTCATATTAACGTTGTTCTCTGGACTACTCTGCTTTAATTCCAGATTACTAATACTATAAGTATAATATTGTTTATTATGAAATGGTTGAAAAAATTATTGACAAAATATAAAAAATATATAGTATATTTAAATACTTGTCTTTTCTTAATTGTTCAATACAACGTCTGCCTATGGCCCAGTCAAATTAAAATCTTCATAATAGGTCCAATGTTTATAGAATCAAAATAAAACTCAGAAAGCAATAAATTTTCCACTTCAATGCCCAATTTTAGTCACAATAGGTAGTGATTTTAAATAAAGTCACCCCCCGATTGATAAACCGACTGCGGTCTGTACTTAATGTGCCGGACCTTCAGAGCTCAGATCTTTGGTGCTGATTTCTGAATGCACTTCAAATATATAGAAGTGGCGACGTTCAAAAAGAAATAATTCATACAATTTTTTAAAAAGCAATGAGTAGGTGTATCGATTTAGAAGAATGACAGTATAATACTACAATGACCTGGTATGGATAGCCCGTAAGAAAGAATAAAAAAGAGGCAATGTTTATATAAACATTTGTTTCTGAGTCACATGAAACTTGTTATTAACACGAAGCAGACCCATAGTAAGCTTAGGTATAGTTATGATATCTTTATTTGCATGTTAATTACATGTCTTTATTCTATAGATAAGAAATATAAATCAATTATACAAACTATTTAAAGTTGATACAAGCAAATCTGTATGTTTGTTAAATAAAATTAAGCTCAACTAATATATGGGGCTTTTCAAGAGTTGTGTCTTTAGGTCTCTTAAAGGCTGGCAACACATTCGCAACTCTTTTTATGTTGCAAAAGGCTATGAGCGACGATACCATATATACCATCTATACCATCCAACATGAGTCACCATACCTTGAGCTAGATCGTTTACTCGTTTGCCCCTTTTACTATATAAATAAACTGGAACATAAAGATGCCCATTTCTAATTTTTGTAGCTCTATCCTATCTAATATTTCTTGACCACTGGCGATTGCTGACGCACCGCTCTTTTCTTACATTGTCTCGTTTCGGCCGGACGAGACAAAAGACACACATCATTCGAACATCCCCTATCTGCTAACAATGATTCCATTCGGCTTGCAAAACTTCCTTATAAAGAGTATGGCAATGGAATAATTCAAGATATTTTAAAAAACATATCCTTACTTTGCCTTTAAGAAATTAATAATCACATAAGCTGTCCCGAACAGTTCTGAAAACTATAATAGAGACGATTAATTCGTTAATTTATTCTGATGACAAGACCCAAGAGGGTAAAATAATGTCCCTCTTAGCACTTTAATAGTACGGAGTATTCCCTAGCGGACGGTCAAGCTGTGGACAACCCAAAGGCGTTTCCAGGACATTAATGGGAATCCCGCTCCGCCCTTTATTTGTCACCGCAAATTAGCCCAAGAAAACCAACCTGTATTCCAAGTTTTCTTTTACAACAGCTAACAACGAGGATATTTTCCACGCGACAATATCAAAATATTAATATTGGGCACGATGTTGAAGGGGGTGAATTCTAAATTAACATCCGCCTACCTTAGGCAAACATCGCCAAGACACCGGCTCGTAATACAATGTTTGTTCCATGTAAGGGCCTTTCGATGAATCTTAATCTTCCTGAGTCAGGGTTACCCTCTAACCCGCATGTGTATAACTTAATCGGCACCCCTGTCTCCCTTAACTTGCCTCTAATTGTTTGCTCTCAATATTGTCGACGTCCGTTGTTATATTAAATGTATTCATTATACTCGTACATATACTCTAACATTGCTACAAGCTACTATCTTAGCCAGCATCGTTAACAAGGGTAAGTATCACATATTGCTTAAGAGCAAATGTAACAATAGCCCGACTATTTATTTATATCTAAAGAGAACGTATATAATAGGAATTGTTCTAAAATTTGTAATTTTCTTTAAAAATTACTTTTTATTTTTAAATAAGAACCCTTTCTGCTATATGCACCTTCAAGTTACGAAGTAGGAATGCTTAAAATTAACAAAGTCCCGGTGTAACTTTTTATTGTTATTGTACTGCGTTTAAGAAATGTGTCTCATCAGACCCTCGCATGTTCAATTGTCGTGACGAATCGCACTCATAAACTTACATGCTCCTTATATTATACTCTTACGGATGTACGAATAATTAAATGTGTATTAAGTTAGCTATATTATTTCAGTTTCTTAAAAGGCGTTTCGATTAGGAAAATATACTTAAATGTTTATAAGAAATATCTTCAAAATTTACTATACATTAACTTTTGGTTTCCACCATTGAACCACATTCTATCGAACAAGAATTAAAAAAAAAATCTTTTAACTGTATCAAAATAATTCTAACAATTTAAGAATTTCAAAATTTGATCACATAAGGCCAAAGCTTGAAACGAAACTTTTGATACACTCTTTTAATGGAGAAGAAATTAAAAAACAATCGCCGTTTTCTGTATCTGCTGACTCAACATAAACATGAAACACGTACTGTATATTTTCCTTTAATTAACATATCGTTGTTTTCTTGTGCGCTCTGTTCGTTATATTATTTCCATATGGAAAAATGATACGAATCTCGCCCTAGTAGTCTCACTCTTCCCTAGATACAACATTCACTTGTGGTTTAGCGCAATCTGAAACCCGTGTAAGCAAATCTGGCAATTACTACACTAGAAATAAACGAAAATTTTACATGAAACAATTTGGGGGCTGACGTTAATTTATAAGGTATTCAATATGTTGGGATGTCGCAAGAAACCCTCTCATATGCGAAAATTATACGGTTTTGAAACGCATTAATTTGCCATATTAATTTGGCCGTAAAACTCTGCTCGCGACAAGCCAACAGGGAATTGTTGAAGTTTTGCGTCCCAGGCGGCCGCTTGTTCACACAATCCTTGTTCAACACGCTTGCTTTATGAGTCTACAGCTATTGAGGGAAATTCCTCTGCATGTAATGTAATTTCTAATAACGTTGCTACAAAAGCGTCACTTGATCATATTTGTATAAAAACATGTGTAGAAAAAATATTGTTATATTACTTTTATTTATAATTCAATGAAAAAATCAAAATTGTATTTTTAAGAATTAATGGATAGATATTAATATTCCAATTGTTTACTATAGTATAAGTTTCTCTCCTTCCCATATCTCCTTTACTACCAAATGTACAAAATTGTGCAAATAACTCCCAACAGATATTTCTTCTGTGCAGCGGAGTGATTCATCGCGGCTGACAATTGGACTGCGAACTCATTTTTAACGCCATTGTTAAAGTGTCCGATGCCGGCCCCAACGCTAGATTAGAGTAATCGAATGTTATTTATGATGCTTAAAATTTCCACAAATGAAACCATTTTGCGTCACTATAATCATCGTTGAAATACAATACTGGAATAAATATTTTTGTAGCTAATAACTACATTATTATGAACAATGTCATATTAACTATTATATCTTATAAATAAGTTTTTCGCAAGAAAGTCTTGTTTCATGGTTATTTTATCTACACTAATATTATAAAGAGGTTAGTAGGTTTCTAAATTTGTGAGTTTGTTTGTAGGAAGTAATTTCTGGTCAACTACTAAACCGATTTAGATAAATTTTGGGAAATATGATAGTTTTTATTCCGAAAATCATCCCTTAAGGAGTAAAAAGAGGGAAAAAGTTTGTATGGGGAATCAATCATTTCTCAAGTAAGGGATATAAAACTGTATGTATATACTAATATACGAACTGTATGTATATACTAATAGACGAACCCGAGCGAAGCGAGGGTGAGTCGCTTATACTAAATGTATTGCAAAAAAAAGCTTATAAATATGGTGTTGCACACATTACTGGAATTTCAAGCAATATATTATTATATCTTTACAAATGTGTAAAAGACTATAAATAGTTATGAATAGTATTGTTTACAGAAACAATACAAGATATGCAAATTTGTGTGAACTAAGATCACATAGCGATGTAGCAATTCATCTCACGTCTATCTCAGAGGTATCTAAACCTTGTGATAAGCGCTTTCTCATGACTTGCATATTCGAAGGGAGCGCGGCCAGGCGTGACTCGAGGAATCGACATGTTTATCGCTTTAATATAAAATAAAGGGAACAGGGTTACAGGCATATCGATATATGAAAAACGTCGACATGTGATCGAAAGGGAAATTGTGATTTTTTATAGTAGCATTTGTTTATTTCCTTTTATATGATTAAAACTATCAGGATTTCGAAGATGGAAAAGAGAAGAAAAATTCATTGTGATTACAAACGTGTATGTATAATTTTACCAGTGACCTACGTAGTTCTAATACGACCTGCGAGTCTTTTGTCCTCAAGAACTTTAGTATAAATTACCTACTTATTAGTAAATAATTAATAATGTTATTAATTAATAAGATATATTATAATTTAATTTTAAAAAAAGCTAAATATTAAGGAAATAAAGTGGTTCAATGTTAGTACCTCAGGAATATTGATATGTATAAAAATATAAGATCTCTATACATATATACATTATACAGGAAATCATAATATCGGACCATAACTTTAATGAACAAACTTTCGAAATTGTAATATTCAATGTAATTTAGTTGGTTCTCATTTACATATTTGATTAATTTGTAATAATTTATGTATAAAACATTCATTTATGTGACTTTGGCATATAGGAATGTAATTAAAAAAATTAAAAGGACGCGAATATTTATTTGTTTTCCCGCGCTTTTGCACAGAGATGTCGGTACCACCTTGTAGTGACTAGTCACGAATTGTTTGTATTATTGTAAATTATTTATATATTGTAGACTATTATAAAAAAAAATAAGTTGATATTGCAAAAGTGATGTTCTCCTGACCGATTCCGTCCACGGCGGCCAATCTCATTGAGATATTATTGAGATATTATAGTGCACAAGTGTACGCGAGACACAACGTGCACTCTCTATTCCTGTCACTCTCATCCTCCGGTGGGACGACGCTTGACACGACCAGTGAGAGTTAAGGCGCAGAACCGACGGCTCTACGTGCTCTCCGAGGCTCGGGGGTGAAACACCGCCAACTTCCCAACTCCGGGCTGTTACTGAGGCTTACTATACAGAAAGACTCAATAACTAAACTTAGCCCACCCCGGGGCTCGCACCCAGGACCTCCGGATGTACAGGCGTACATGCTAGCCACTACACCACCGAGGCATTGCAAAAGTACTGAATATAAGAATGCAAGGAATGTCTTGAAATTTTACAATTAGTGTCATACTTCAAGATGGTAAGCAACAAATCACAAAGTTAGAACTCACTAGCGACTCACCCGTTTTAATTTTTTTGAGCGGAACCCTATTTTATTTCTAAAATAAAAGTAGCGTATTTAACATCATTATAATTATAACCCCTGTAACATCAGCTATCGTCCGGTGAAAGTCCCGTCAAAATCTGTCCAGCCGTTTCAGAGATTATCCGGAACAAACAGACAGACAAAAATAAAAAAAAAATTTGTTTTTCTTATGAGTACCGTATATAATTTCATATGCATTTAGTAAAACGCTGTTATTTTGACATTACAAACAGACACTTCAATTTTATTTATTTGTATAGATTAATATCTGATCTGAACCGATCATATTAGTAAAACCTAATGTACTTATTTAGACTATCATTAAAAAAAAAATTATTATTGTTTTACTCATTAGATTTATAAATAATCTCCAAGATTTAATATTTGAATTCATACACGAAATATTCAAGCCACGAATAGATTCGTAAGGGCGCGTGTTGAATAATTTTATTTGTTTATAATTTTAATAACTCCCCACGCGCGTCGTATATTACGATAGGGGGTGTGCATACATTTTTCACTGTGCGGGTACAATAAGGAATAATGTCGCTTTAAAATTTGCGAGCGAAAGTGTCGAGGGCAATATCTATAGATTATCCCGGATTTTCCTCTTGAAATATTTCGTAGGTCATAAACATATTTCTACACGGTACGTCACATTATTGTCGTTGATCAGATATGGTTTGATTGGTCGTTCATTTTTTAGATTTAGTTATTTTAACAATAATATCTATATCATACATAAATCCATACTAATATTATAAATGTGAAAGTGTGTTTGTTTGTTTTGAATCAGAGTGACGGATTGGCGTAATTTTTTGTTTAGAGATTGTTGGAGGGCTGGAGCTGGGCTGGCTGGACATAGACTACTTTTTTGCAGGGGAGATTATGTCATTCCTACAGGAAAATACGTTATAATAAAACCCATAAAGATATTTATGATCAGAATTACTGGAAATTTGGTATTAATATTCTTCAATACAATTAAATAAAGACGTGTTTCAACATTTTTCGTAATTCTTCCCATAAGGGGGTAAAATAGGGGAGGAAAATTTGTATGGAACCTAATTTTTTTAGAGATTTTTGTAGTTTTAGCGCGAGCGAAGCCGCGGCTTCTGCTAGTGTACAATATATTTTATCAAATTATATATCTAAGGACTACTTTTTACTTATTAAAATTCTAAAGATAGGTCCTGAATCTACATATATTTATATTTTTATAAAAGTTATCTTTAAGTATATTTTTATAAAAGTTTCTTAATATTTTATTTTGGACGCCTTTAATTTATTTTTTCTTCCCGACGTTTTAAATGCTTTACAGCAAACATCTTTAAGAGTTTATTTTGTGACCATGTTTGTTGAAAGTCATCTAAGTTAATCCGAACATGAAGCTTTTTAAAATGTTAATCAATCTTAAACTATAAATGTAACTCAATTCATGTTTTATTACTTTATTCATTCACTATCCTCTCTTTTAGATATAAATATGTAGTTTTATCCTCTGTAAATGCCATATAAATTTTCATATTCCATATAAAAATCAAGTAACACAACACTGTTGCCAATGCAAAAGCCACAGCTCGAGATTTGAATTCCAAATTCAGGTCACGGTAATTTCGATTCACCTTTCTGTTTGTCTTCGTATTGTTTATCTTCTTTTATTTTCTTATTGACAGCTGCGGGTGGATGTTTGTCTATGCTTATGAGATTTTATAAAATCTTTCTTGGAAGATGTACATGAACTTTTAAAACTTTATTGTTCTATTTAAGTATATATCTAAAGTAACAATTTGTTTTCTACATTTAATCTATATATTTTATTTACTAGCGGCTCACCCTCGCTTCGCTCGGGTTCGCCTGTAGCAAAACCAACACAGACCTATCCCACGGGAACCTATCCCTATGTATTATTCCAGACTATAATCTATCTCTGTCCCAAACATCCAGATCCGTTCAGCCGTTCTGGCGTGAAAGAGTAACAAACATAAATACATACTCACAAACTTTCACATTTATAATATTAATACGGACATTTAACCTATATATATTTTATTTACTTTCAAATGTATTTTGAAAAAATAGTAATATTTAAATCGTAAATATGATAAGCGAAACTTTAAAATTTTCTTTTATTTAAACATTGAATTATTATATAATAAGGGTTAAATTATTTTGAAATTATATAGAAGCACAATTAATTTAAAATCGCATATCAGATACATAAAAATGTAGACATTTTTGAAGTCGACTTAAAATAGTAGGTACTTAAATGAGAGCGTGTGAGGCATACCTAAATGTTCATATAATACCTATTTGTACCCATGTACTTATAATATTTAACATTAATATCTACCATATTTAATCTTAGTCCCCCGTGTATTTCGGGAAGTGTTCTCAAGTAGCTCAATGTTATGGTGCTTGTAAGCAGTGCGCGGTCACCCCTGTTGTCTTAGTAAGCACTAAGCTCAGGTCAAGTAAATACCCATAATGGATTCTAACCGTCGGTAAATTATCATTTACTTGGATATTGAATATATTAAGACAATATTGCCGTTTGAGGATGCAGAATAGGTTTATATTAGTGTAACTGTCAGGCCGACCTACGGCATAGTTTGTAATTAATATGAATTAATTCTACAAAGGGTGTATGTATGTACTATGACCATATATACATACATAACTTAATTAGAATTCGATGTTGTATGAGAAAATACTAGAATTTCATTTATTTTGCCTTACAAATTGTGAGTTACAATATAATTTTATAAGGTGGTTAATTAAAAAAGGAACATATGATCACTTGCTTAGATATTTAATATAACTCAGAGTATATTATCATTTGAATCCGTAGAATACGTTTATACTCGTCTAATGAGACTAATCAACAGTATATTTTGTAATTAAGATTTATTTTTTGTAATTATGATTTAAAGTTGATTAAAATTTGACTTTGTATTAACAGATATTAAAAATTCTCTACTTTTGCTTTAGAATATAATTTTGTAAGGCAATTAGTTGTAAAAGCAACATCATTAGTTTTGAAATCAAAGTGTAAAAGACAATGACGTCTAGGCAATAATGGTAAAGGAGATGAACTAGACCGGCCGAGTCCTGATATTATTAATCGACTGCGGGAAATGGATTAAAAATTAGTTGTAATAGCAACATAATTAGTTTTAAAATCAAAGCGATGGTAGAAGACGATGGCGTCCAGGCAATAATGGAAAAGGAGATGAACCAGACCGGCCGAGCCCTGAATATTAATCGACTGCGGGAAATGGATTAAAAATTCCGTGTCCCTACAACTGTGGCCCCATCACGATCTTGTGTTTCCAAACAACTTTTTTTTTAAACATTTCGATCTAATTTACATTATTTTTCTTTGTTCCCTTGTGAATAATTTAATGAATCTTAAGAAATATCTTTTCATTTATTCCTTTTGAACAGGAAGTCTCATTTGCAAGCAAATGTCCACAATCTATCACTATACAAACCAGAATTATAAAATATATATTATAGAGTATATTTTTATTATTGTAGTAACACACCTCCTCACTTCACAGCAATATTTAAAGTAAAAATTATTCAGTACTTTTTCTTCTAAACAAGATTGTCGTTAAGTGCTCGCATTTTTTCCCAGAATCTCCTTAAAAGGCATTAGAGTCTGCGTAACAAAATTTAACGGATATTAAAAAGTTTAACTCGTCGAGGAGTTAATATCGACGGGCGTAGCAGATGGGAAGAAAAGGGTTTGTTCAAAAGAATTCAAAACGGTGACAAAAAGGCGTAAAGAATCACGGAGGAAGGGGTGAAAGTAACTTATGCGGCGAAGAAAGAGCTCTGAGAATTAACAAAAATAAAAGGTGACGGCCGCAACGCTGTTTACGGGGTGGCGAAGGGGCCAACCTTAATTAAAGGCTTTCCTTGGACTTTGCGATGCAATTTGCCTAAAAGACAAGAATTATTTTTATTGAAGTCATCACTAATATCGCTAGAAAAGGGGCCCGAAAAGACCGTCTATTGTTGTGGACAAATGGTTCCCTAATTACGCGGTTTTTAGGACGAATTCGCATAATTACTTGCCATCGATTATGAAGACTTGTGAACAAATGAATAATTAAAGGTCGTACTAAAAGATATCGAAATGAATTTATTTTCTTAACAATATAGGTACGTATGTATAAAATATATTTATTTGAAATTGCGTAAAAGGTCAATTTAATTACAGTTAACTATAAAATGTGTTATGTTTTATATTTATACTAGTGACTCACCATCGCTCCACTCGGGTTCGTCCCTACTTACGTTTTAACTACTACATAGTAAAGATTTCTCAGAGATGAGATATTTTCCCGCAGTAAAAAGTAATCTGTATGTTGATTCGGATAATCAGCTATCATCATAACAAATTTCATCAAAATCCCTCCAGTGATTTTTCCGTGATTTCAAGACAGACAGACAAAAATTCTAAAAACTATAGATTTGGCCTCTATATCGATAATAATGACTATTTCAATAAGATTTTCCAAAAAATATTTAATGTACAGATTCGACTCCGAATTTTATTTTATCTATAGATACTCAATAAGAGTAGAAAGATTAGAGATTTTCTATTACTTTATTTTAAGCAATAGTAGTTATTTGTTTTCTTTATGCTAACGCTTCACCAGTAACATAGGATTTTTTAAATAAAATTAAAATATGGAACAATATTTACTTTACAAAAATCCCAATTAATTCTTAAAAACTTAATCAACATTTAAGTAGTATTAATTATCTTCCCTTTATTAATAAAAGTCGCGAACTTTAAAAAAAATCAGAGTGGAGACAGTTGTTCGAAAATCCAAGATTAGACGAGGGTGTCGAGAAATTAAAATCATAAGAAAATAATTAAAGTCCGTAAAGAATTTATTGCGCTTTCGCTAAGATAGAGGAGACGTGATTAATTGGTTTTTCGATATAAATTCGGCTAAAAGCAATAAGTGTCAATTTTACGTTCGGAGGTGGACTCAGAAAAATTAATAAAATCTTATAATTAATGCTTGTCTGTTATTGTAAAATTTTTGAGTTTACAAATTACTGTGAACTCAAATCATAAGCTTTATTGTGACAATATTGAACTTTCATTGATTTTAATAACTAACTGTTCTACGTGGCTTAGATAATTAATAAAATAACACATGTTTAAATTGAAATAAAAGTGCCTTTACAATGTAATCAGATTAGTTGAAATGGTTAAAGTATGCATAAAAGATAAACATACAAAAATAATTAAGTGTATATCTATATTATTATTATAAATGTGAAAGTGTGTTTGTTTCTTTGTTTGTTTGTTTGTTTGTCTGTTTGTTTGTTTGTTTGTTTGTTTGTTTGTTTGTTTGTTTGTTTGTTTGTTTGTTTGTCTGTTTGTTTGTTTGTTTATTTGTCCTTCTTTCACGTCAAAACGGAGTGACGGAGAGATTTTTTAGAGATTTTTTCGTAGTTTTAGCGCTAGCCAAGCCGCGGGTTCTGCTAGTACTTACATAATAATATTTTTATATACTTACGTTAAGTTACATATAGTAACTATCTATTCTTGCACATTTTATGTCATTTAAACTTTGTATTGTTTTAAATAACATTATTAACGAATTAAAAAGAAAACAACAAATCATGAACAGTGTTACTGATTTTTTAATAAATTAGCGTAATTTCATAAAATATAGCATCTTATAACAAATGGTGTCAATTTAATAATTCATTTAAAGCAATCAGTTTCAATTGGGGCGCGGTGGGGTTGAACTTGACCATTAATAAACGCAATGATACTTCAAAGTTAACCCTCTCGCAGAGTGAGCGGTACAACCCGCCACTTAGGCAATTCTCATCTGTTACATCTCAAAAACCAAAGTATTGCTTCTGAAGTTAATTAATTTGAATACTTTTAATTCTCTTTATAGTTATAAAATATCAGAAAAATCTGGAAGATAATACAAATAATTTTTAATATTTTAATTCTAATAATCTATACATATAATAAAACTGAAGAGGTCGAATGTCTGTACATAGAAAAAAAAAGCTAAAAGCCGAGTCAGGGGGGTAAGTAGAGAAATAGAACAAATCCAGATTTTTTCAAATTTTTTGTTTCTCTATTTGTCTGTTAGTACGGGCTAATCTTCGAAACTGTTAGACCGATTTAAATAAAATTTTGCATGGTAGTACCTTATATCCCCGGTCAACATTTTAGATACTTTTCATCCCGGAAAATTAAAGAGTTCCCGTGGGATAGTTAAAAAACTATAGTATCTTATACACCTTAGTACACAACAACTTATGCACCTAATTTAGTAAAATTTGCCATGCTGATTCCTTATATTGCCGGTCAAACAACAGGTTACTTTTTATCCCGGAAAAATGAACGGTTCCCGTTGGATAAATCTGTTTGTGCTTTTCTAGAGGAGAACCCGAGCGAAGCGAAGGCAAGCCGCTAGTCTTATAATAACGCAAAAGTTAGACAGCTAAATAATACTCACTAAATATTTATTTAAACTTGTTCTATTTACAATAGATTTATTCGAATCCATACATAAAAATGTATAACGCCTAATTTACGATACCATACAACGGCTATTATGACTGTTACACACTTAAAAACGCATAAAATACCGCCCGCCCTAACCTTTTTAATGGTCTTGGCCCGCCCTGGGGGAAACAAAAGAGAAAAGAACTTTACAGAAAAAGTAGTGTTTTTGTGATATTTATTATTATATTAAAAGCAGATCTAGGGTCGGGAGAGAATTTCGCCTTCGGCAAGCGGACGATTACTAAGACCACCGAATTTATGGTCAAACTTCGTGCGAAGGCGACGGCGCGAGTTTTTATTATGATCAAGCCAGTGGACCGTGAAAGCAAGTCGCCGCGGGGAGACGTAATTTCCATACCTCATGTCTGTTTCTGTCGCCCTGGTACTTTCTTAATAAAAGTTCCGCCAGAGTTAACAAAAATAATATCGGTTAACTTTTTTATTGTTATTCTAACGAAAAATTGTCTGTATGAAAGCATGTTTTAGTTCTACATTATCAAAATTAGATTCTAAGATTAGGTAGGTTAGAATCTGATTTAGAATAAAAATGAAATGCAGTTCGTTTGTTACCGCATTACTTGAGAATAGCTTGACCGATTTGGATTTTCTTTTTGTTAATAATAGTTCGAATACGGTTATTTAGAGAAATAAACATGGAAAAGTTGTCTCGAAAACTGGAAGAAACAGGAAAAAATGGAAAATGCTTTTTTCTAGAGGATTTTTGTTTGAACTCACATCACATCACGACCGTTACATCAAATCACATCACAAAATTTATTGAAAGACATGGCAACGTCTGTAGAGTCAGCAAGTAAATAATAAATATCTCTGAAACATGTTTTAGTTTTATCACAAAGTAACGAATTAAAAATCTTTTTCCAGCCCAAAGGCTTTATTACTGCCTATTTTTTAAATTATTTTACTAAAATGAGAAACTCTTAATTCAGACAGCACCTAAGCAATTAGGGAAAACAAACAATTCGAGAACAAAATTCTTTACAGGAAAAAGTCAAAAATAAACAGAGGAATTGTAAACTCCCCAATCATTGGAAACTTTAAGTAAGACGTGAAAAATGGGAATATGAAAAGAAATAATTTTCCGCGCGAGTTGTCTGTGCAAATGAGCTGAAGAGCAGCTCATGCGAATGATTGAGTGCTCGATGAAACAATGTTCAACTTTACATTTCTGGATTGCTAATCTTAATCTATAAAGAATTTATGTATCGATTTTGTAAGATTTATGACAGACAGACGATAGAAAATAGAGACAATATTTTATAACTTTCTTAAGCATAACTCATCACAATTGCTTTAAGCATTGAAAGCATTGCATGAAACGGAACACATAGCATGAAAAAAATTATTAAATTGAGTTCGTGGATTTTAGTATGGCTACAGATAGCATGATGTTGTGATTAAGGTTCATCTCAACTCTAGATGTGACATTTATAATTGACATACATTTTTTTTATTTCTGTCTCCATAAGTCGTAACTTTTACTACGGTTTACTAGTAAAGTAGAATGAATATTAGTCATTAGTACAATTTTCTTTAAAAAAAACAAAAACTTGCATAAATAGAAAAAAAATAAGTGAAAACTTTGTATCTAACCGGGATTCGAAACCGGACACCTATGACTACGATGCTTATGCCCGAGCGTGCGAAATTATAGACCATATTTTGCGTGGAATAATGCGAAAGAAAATCGCATGAAAAATCGAAAACACGCGTTTTTCCAGACATAAGACTAATCTAGATCGATTTTTTGCCACAGACAACCCCCACATACCAAATTGCAGCGAAATCGTTAGAGTATAAATAAATAAATACAAAAATAATAATACAAGACTTGCTTGTTTAAATATATTAGATAAAACAAAATACGTCTTACGCATGATTAATTTTACCTATTTATTTGCTTTTGTAGAATCTGCCACCTGTCGGTAAAAAGCTATAAGTACATGTAGCGCCATGTGTATTGTAGCGCCATCTATCATGGAATAGCTGTAGCTTTCTTTATTGATAGAGCTTGATAACGTAGAGCAGAGATCGTGTATACTAGCGTCGAGTAACTCTTGTGAGTTGATGCGAGCTTGGTACTGAGTGGGCCAAAATTGCCGACAATGGCGGCGGATAAAGTGCCGCAACCACCTTGGAGTGCTAGGGAATTATTAAGATGCTTTCATTGAATTTTATTTTTTCTGTACTATGTAGTAAAATTTTTATCAACTAATTAGAATAAAATTTTATTTACATGGTGATTTTATAGAAAACAGTATCGGATGCTCGGGGCATTTATTTCTTTAAAAATTGTTAACAAACACAACAAGTAACAGTAGGTTTTATTAACAAGACGTAATGTAAAATATAGAGTATACTGCATAGACGATGCAATGGCCAAGAAAGTATTTGAAATGACTGTCTGTTTAAGTGGGAATCGCTTAAAAATACATTTATATTTATTTTAATAAATTATTTATAGCATATTCATTAAAGAAGAATATATTGCTATGATAAGTATGTGTATTGCTTTTTAATAAATTTACGCAAAAGAGATACTCTTAGGGTTGAAGAAAAATATAATTATTAATTATATTAATTACTAGCAGCTCACCCTCGCTTCGCTCGGGTTCGTCTCTAGGTACGTTTTAAATAGACATAAAAAGTTATTAGCCAACGTTAGCCATATAAATTTTAATATTTTTTTCGTTTTTTTTTTTTTTGATGTTTTAATTCTTATTATCCTATTCTGGACTAAGAAAAATCCAAAAAATCAATAATTGGTCCAGCCGTTCATGAGTTATAAATGGTGTAACTAACACGACTTTGATATATATATATATATATATATATATATATATATATATATATATATATATATATATATTTCTTTATTAAAACTTTACGTGAACATACGAAAAAAATAGCTGAATTGGTCGAGCCGTTCTCGAGTCTTGCGCTTAGCAACATTCATTTTTATTTATATAGACTAGCGGCTCACCCTCGCTTCGCTCGGTTTCGCCTCTAGAAAAATACTAATAGAGATCTATTAGTTCCCACGGAAACCGTTCATTTTTCCGGGATGAAAAGTAACCTGTTGTTTGACCGGCAACATAAGGTATCAGCATGCTAAATTTTACTAAATTAGGTGCATAAGTTGTTGTGTACTAAGCTGTATACGTTACTATAGTTATTTAACTATCTTCACGGGAACTATTTAATTTTCCTGGATAAAAAGTACCTGAGATGTTGCCCGGGGATATAAGGTACCACCATGCCAAATTTCATTTAAATCGGTCTAATCGATTCGGAGATTAGCCCGTACAACGAGACAAACAGACAGAGAAACAAAAAAATTGAAAAAAATCTGGATTTATTTTATTTGTCTTCTTACATCCCCCTGACTCGGTTTTAGCATTTTTTTGCTATGTACAGACATTCGACCTCTACTGTTTTATTATAGTATAGAGTAGGCTCTATAAATTATCATATGTGTTACTAGCGACATACCCTCGTTTTGCTTGGTTGCATTGATAGTTCTCTTTTAAATTTATGAATATTATATATATGCAGCGCCATCTCTTGGCAATTTAATTACTAATAGTGGCTCCATGAAAACGTGTGTTACTCCAAGTTCTACTATATCTGTGCACTAAGCTTCACATAAGCTTCTGCTAGTAGAAAGTATGATAGAAATTGTTTTTACTCGTACTCATATATTGACGAAAACAAAAATCTTTCATAGTTTCTTACAAATTAATGTTCTTTTTAGTATAATTCATATAGGTTACTAGCGAGTTACCCTCTCTTCTTAATTTTTTTTTTGTAAATAAAAGTAGCCTAAGTTACTCCTTATAACATCACCTATCTGCCAGTGAAAGTCCCGTCAAAATCTGTTCAACCGTTTCGTAGATTAGACTGAACAAACAGATAGACAGACAAAAATTTTAAAAATTGTGTTTGTCTTATAAGTTCCGTATATAATTACATATGCATTAAAAAGCTGTTATTTTGATATTACAAATAGACACTTCAATTTTATTTATTTATGTGTAGATATTTTTTTTATAGCAAATACTCAAATTATACATATGTGGAAGTCGAACCCACAAGCTGTCATGAATTTGCACTTAAATTCGACAATTAAATAACTTTAACTAGCCAGAATATATTAAACAATGAAGACAAATAAAACAAACATATAAGTATAATCGTATAACTTTATATTTTATAACAAATATAGAATTGCATACTGAAACAGTACGGGTAATGTGGACGATAAAATAAGTATTTACAATAGATTTATTAAAGCTATAATTAATTTAAATAATACGTTTCCTTACATTATATTTATATACAATAAAATGTTTCATACAAGTACAAAAATGATTTATAAACCAGTCATAAATAAAGGCAGTTGATTTATTAGTTATATCTACTAATACATTTATGTGAAAAACTATTTACAACGTAATAAGTTTTATATTCAATAAATAGGACGGAACAAAGTTTACAATTATTTGTATTATAGAAAAATAATATCTATAAGGCACTCTGGATGACGAATCAAAAAAAATATTTTTATTCAATATGACGTGGAACTACTGTCAGGCCTCAGTTGTTTTGTTTGGACATCGTCATAAGCAATAGTAAAAACGCTTTTTTTCTCTGTTATTGGTAATCTTTTTATATTACCAGCTTGTTGAACTAGCGTGCTCATGGCAATTCCAGAATCATTATCATCAATTTTTGACGTCACACCTCTCTGAGCTATTTCTGCAGTAGAATCTCCCCCAATATTTATCTTGGAAACATGCACTTCTCCAGCAGATTTTCTATCATTATCATATTTAGTTGAAATTGATATACTATGCGTTAAAGCACTTTCCGAAAGATCTTGTTTATCTTTATTCTTTATATCATTTTGATTGACATATATGGGCTGTTGTTCTAAAGATTGCCGTCTAGGTAGAACAGGAGCACTCGTCGAACCTCCTAGATATTTTGGTATATGCGTTGGTTTAATGTAACATAATGGATTTTGATTTTCATACTGGTGTTCGTATCTATGCTCAGAGTGCTGTAATAATGGATGAACATCAGGTAGCGGTCCCTCTGGTACAGGTGTAACTCTGCCTTCTCTTAATAGCCGTGGATGAATAAAGTCACTTTCTTTTTCTTTGTAGTTTTTTTTTGCCTCTCCAACTTGATTCTGACTTTCTTTGCTCATTATTTTACCATATCGACTAGATTTTTCTTTAGAATCTTTTTCTTGCTCTGTTTTTGTTTTTGAGGGTCTTTTAGGTTTATCCGGCGCAATTTTATCTGATGCTGTTGGTTTCGAGCTTACATTCGTCTTTTTGTTATACCACTGCATATATCTAGGTAAGCTTTTTTGGACTGGTTTTGAAGAGTCACTTAATTTTGTAGATTCAATTTCTCCATCCTTTCTCAACGACACCTCTTTTCCACTAAGTTGTCCTGTTTTTGCAGTATCAAGTCTTTCATGTTCGTCTATATCAGTAATCAGTACTTTTTTGCTAGATTCAATAGCATGTTCCCGTTCTTCGGTTGAAGATCCCTGACGTGAAAATATTAAATTTCTTTTGTCTTTACTAGCTGAACTACTAGCACTCGGAATACTTTTGGTACCTTCATGTTCTTGGATAAGTTTTTGTCTTGTAGTTTCTTCACTTGTAGGAGTTATATCATGTTCTATTCTTGATTTATTGTTATATATATCAGAGTCAAGTTTTTCATCAAGTGAATCTGAAATTTCCATTAAAACTTCTCGTCGCAATTTCGGTTTCTTATCACCATCTGCAGCTTTAATTTGAGTTGAACTCACAGTTTCATTTTTTGAAGTAGTAACTGTACTTTTGGTAATGTCTCCATAATGTTTTATCCTTTCTTCTCTTTCATTAGTTTTACTAATTTTAACATGTTTTTCACTTTCTAAGGAAGGAGAGACGTCACTTTCTTCAATTATAGGTGTCTTTATTTTTCTTTTTAGTTCATAAACACGTATACTTCGTCTAGGGTCTCTATATTTAATTTTTTTCTTAGGTTTTTTCTTTTTTATCCAGGCACTTTTTTTGGTATGATCTGTTGTTGGCTGAGATTCGTCTTCACTATAAGAGTCATTGTCACTTCTAGATTTCCTTTTTACTTCATTTAATAAATGCGGTTCTGTTTGAGTGCCAATATGACATTCTGTTTGAGTAGCCATAACAGAATGCCCAGGTAAACTTTGAGTCTCCAATTTGCTTTCTACTTGTGATGCTGTTTCTTGATTTTGCAACATCCTTTCCCTTTCTATTAATATTTGATGAAGTAATTCATTTTGTTTTCGCAAAGAAGATTCTAATAATTCTTGATGAATGGATGACTTATTTTGCATTTCTAATAAAGCAGTTTGTAAGTAATCTGATCTCTGTGGAACTAACCCCGGGACATCTGGTTGCAAATTTGAATAAGCGTGAAGATTTTGATTGTCAGCACGTTGTGATTTTTGTCCAATACTTTTACCATCCTTATCATTGGAAATATCATCGAGGTCAGTGACTTTATTCATTTTTTCTCTCATATTACTCGCTTCTTCACCTTGCTCTCGAATAAATCTTTCCATCAGCATTTCTTTACCACTATCGACAACCACATATTGAGTGTGAGGAATTAATGTTACAGGTCGCTGTTGATGAATGGGAAGATTAACATAGCGTTCCTCTTCATTTTTACCACGTGTTACTAATCTTAGAATTTCAGTATTACCCTCTTTTATAAAATATTGATCTCTACCTAAGGAGGATTGGGCATGTTTATCAAATTCACGCTTCGATTTATTTTCTTCTTTTTCATGAATGTTTCTATCATTTTCCGACTTAAGAAATCCTCCAACTTCAGAGCCACGCTCAATTTCGTGCCTTCGCAAAGAATCGTTGTCTTGTTCCTTGCGATGGTGGTGTAAAGTTGCTATTCTGTCGTAACCGTTTTCGAGATCTTCAATATATTCTTTGTGTTTATTTGTGAAAGCTTCCTGAAGTTGCATTTCTTTTGTATAGATTATATTTGGACCATCTCTGAAAAAAAATATATGATGACAATCGATGGCTTTAAATTAAAAGTAACTTAACTAATTGAGTGAAAATAGATATAAGGTCTATTATTTGTGCCAGAATTTAATACTAAAGTTGTTTATTTAGCATTTAAAAAAAATAAAGAGAATTTTAATGTATAATGTTCTCTCTAGCTATTTCGCCAGTGATATATCTTGAATATGTATAATATTTTTTTGCTAAGAATTAACAATTTAGCTTACCTCTGTCGAATGGACTGTCTTGCGTCATCATATTTGTAGTCATTATCAGTGGCAGCATGAACAAATTCTTGCCGAATGTCACCAGGTGTTGAAGCTGGTTTAGTTGGTTCTTTTCCTCTGTAGTTCCTTTTATTGAATTTCCATTGCGTTGGTTTTGTTCTTAAATCGGTTTGTTCTGCACTCCAGGCTTCTCGTCTTCTCCATTCAGGTGCTTGTATAGACTTATTTTCTATATTTTGCGTCGACTTGTTTTCCCTCCCAACTCCCTTGTCGCGTACCACTAAATGCACGTCGTCCTCTGTGGAGTTGACACGTATCACTCTTTTCCTAGAATTTATTAATGGATATCTATGTACCTATCTGTTCTTTATGTTATTTTTTTAAAGTAATTAAGACCGACAAGTGGTGGAAGTGCTATAATTTGCTCTATTGAAAAGGTGGGATATAAATATGTGCGTTTTGTTAGAACGTAATATATTTTTCAATCCTTATACAAATAAATAGCCAATAAAAAACTATTTTAGTTAACTTTTTCCTTGTTTATTATACATTTCAAATAAATAAGCAGCATACAATTATTAATAAATATGTACATAAATTATGTAATGTATAATAATATATAATAGAATAATTATAATAGTATTATTAAAATTAATGTGTAGACAATTATTGCTATAAGCGTGTATACAATTCTCATATAAAATATTTAATACCTTGGTGGCATATATAAGGGGCAACCCTCGCATATACAGCAGCAAATAAGTAGAAGTAGCACTAGAGCTATTAATATTGCTAATAAGATCAAAAGCCAAAATAATAAACGGCTTTCTGCTTTGTATACACCCTGAAACAAACAACAAACAATAGTATAAATTAACATATTTTTTAAAATAAATTATTTATTGTTTCGTTTTGTAAATATAAATATATTACCGAGTTATCTTCGGTGGTCGACGTGTGCTCATTACTGTGTGTGTGTACTGTGCCTGTTGAATAAGCAGTCATGTTTTTTGTTAATTGTTCCTGGAGTTTTGCTACGTTGATGGCGGAGTTGCCAGCCATACGTACTACAGCTATGACCACGCTTCTAAAAATAAATTTAGTGTATTAAATGTTTGTTAAAATTCTTCACAAATATTTATTCATATATATTTAATGATATATCTTACTTTTCTTGACTAGACTCTTGGCCACTAAGATCTGGTGTTCCTTTATCATCACCCTTATAAGGTTTTACATCTACAATAGTAACTTTTCCTCCAGATAATGTACTTAAAATTTCTTCTAATTTCTTTCTATCTGGATTAGAACCAGGAACTATAAAAGACATAGTCCGTGTTTTACTTTCTGGAGGATAAATTTTTACAGATGCGCTTGAGAATAATCTTGGTATTCCAAGATCATAAGCTCTAATGGTTAACATAAAAACTTCGTTTTCTTGTTCGTCGTCAAATTGTCGCTTTTTTCTATGAACGTTTTGTTTCTTGGTCCTTTTTAAAGTTTCTAATAGATATAATTCGCCTGAAATAAAAAAAATTATAAAGTATATAGTTTGTACAATGTTGTAATTTGTACTTGAAGAAACAATGTAAACAAACCTACCAGTATCTTCATTAATTGCAAACTTTCCGTCTCTATTTCCTTCAATAATTTCGTATTTTACTATATTATTTGGTGGCTCAGCGTCTTTATCAACTGCCTTTACAAATGCCGCTGATGTGAAGTTATTTAAACTTGACGATAGTACAAATTCATATAACGACCTCTCAAATTCTGGTGGGTTATCATTTACATCTAATAACTTAATAATTAATGGCACTGTTACTCTTAAACCTACACCTTCATTGTCTCTAGCCTCTACTAAAAAATGCAAATCTGGCATCGCTTCACGATCGAAGCCATGATTATTGGTCGCTATAGTAATTATTCCCGACATGGGATCTAAGTTTAATGACGTATTCAAGTAACCTAATATGGCAGTAAATTGGATTTTCCCAAATTCGCCTGTATCTACGTCATCGGCGGCAACTTGTACAACTCTCGTACCAGCTGTTACGTTTTCTGGTAATTCTACATCGTATGAGAGTGCTAAAAATACAGGAGGGTTATCATTAACGTCATTTAAATATACAGTTACGTTTGCAACTGCTGATAAGTTCGTTGCTGGACCAAGTTCTTGCGCCAAAATCTAAAAACAAAATAACATTGTGACTTTTTCTTAATTTATCATATTTTATATAATTATTTTTTTTATTATAGATTTTTATTCCTATTCCTCATGTTTAATGTTTCAAAACTATAAATAAACTATCGGATTAAAATATACCTGAAAAATGACTGATTTGCGGGCCTCGAAATCCAGCATTGTGTTGTCCCGAACTTTGATGATAAATTGCGCATGCCTCTCCGCAACTGTTGGTGATATTTCAAAAGTACCATTATTCCCAACTAGTGAGAGAGAGAACACACCATTTTTTCCAGCATCGTTATCATTCACTTGGGGAATATAAGGATCGTTGAATACTAGCGCCGTACCTTGAGGAGCATTTTCATCCAAATAACTTATGTATCTGGAAAACGATCAGTAAAAAAAATTACCATATTATGCTTTACACATTTTAAGAAAATAATAATTTTAATATTCATAATTTAGTCCAAAAAAATATTTTAAATAACTCTTTTGAAATATAAGAAAAATAGGCATCGACACCAAGTATTAGAGATATAAGATTTATATTAATTTCAGTATAATCTATAAGTAATATAAAGTTAAATTATTTGTGAAAGATGAAGGAGCACACTGTGGACGTGTTTTTTTAATTAATATTGTTTTATTAATTTATAAAAAATACAATATTGTCTTACGATTCATTCTCAAAGTACGGCGGTGAGTTGTCCCGTTCAGGTAGTATAAAAGCTAATTGAACAGTTGACGACATGGCTTCAGGTTCTTCCCGAGAGAGTCGTACCTCTTCAGCTACCACAGTAAGAAGTATAGGAGCTCCTGCATGCGATATTGCCGCTATCTCTTCGATCGGCCTCTCGAGAGTCACTTCACCTGAAAAAATATTAAATTGGACTATTATAATTGTAAAAGTATGTATGTATGTGTATGTTTATTACTCCGTTAAACGGTTGGACGAATTTGGATGACATTTAGGATATAGACTATAATCTGAAGTAAGCATATGTTACTTAAGTAAGTAAGGTGATATCAATGTATACATTGTATTTATTAAATGTATAGAACATTATATATACTATAATATAGTTTTCACTTCATAATTAGTAAAATCTTATATTAAAACTACTTTTTTTGAGTTGAACCCTAATTCTTTTACTGAAATAAAAGTACCCTAAGTTACTCCTTATAACATCAACTACCTGCCAGTGAAAGTCTCGTCAAAATCGGCCCAGTCATTTCGGAGATTCACCGGAACAAACAGACAAACAGACAGACAAAACATGTGTTTTTTACTTATAAATACCGTATATAATTCCAATTGCATTTACTAAAAAGCTGTTATTTTGACGTTACAAACAAACACTTGAATTTTATTTATCTGCACAGATATTTAAAAATAAACATAATATAATTAAATGGCAATAGGTGGTCGGATTACATATATTATTTGTACATATAAAATATACCATAGTTACAAGTTAAGTAAGTATAATGAAGTTGTATTATATTGTGGCTTTACAAACTGTGTTTATAGAATTCTTTTAAGAAAAATACCAAATTTATGTTTTTGTGCCATCTAGATATTTTTTCGTATACAAATAAGCTTATGGAATCTGAAGCTACCATATTTAATGCGTAGTCTGTAGCGCTTTACGTATTTCAGTAGCTTTTCGCTAGATGTCGTTGAACAAATAATAATAAAATAATATTAATTTAATGATATTATTTGTATTTAAAATGATTTTATATTTGCATCACAATAAAGTAGTTAAATAAATTAGATAGTCAAATATTTTTATATTAAATAAATTTTATACAAACAATTTATTTATTTTTTAAATTTATTTTGTATGACATGTACCTATGCTCCTCTACTATACATATTATCAATACTAATATTATAAATTGAACGAGAGTGTGTTTGTTTGTTTGTCCTTCTTTCACAACGAAACGAGTGAAGGATTAGCGTGGTTTTTTGTGTGGAGATAGTTGAAGGGCTGGAGAGTGACATAGGACTTTTTAAAGCGGGAGATTATCTCATTCCCACGGGAAAACACGTTATAATACAACCCAAAAAAAAAAATATTATCAGAATTACTTGAAACTTTGTATTAATGCTCTTCAATATAAATAAATAAATAAGTGTTTTAGCATTTTCGAAATTCATCCTATAAGGGGGTAAAATAGAGGATGAAAGTTTGTATGAAACCTACTTTTTTAGAGTTTATTTTTGTAGTTTAAGCGTGAGTGAAGCCGTGGGTTCTGTTAGTATACAATATAATATGTACATTATTTATGAAAACAAGTACACGATTAGTTATTGTATAACAAATTGCGATATTAAAACTTTACAATAGGTACAGAGTATTCATTATAGCAAATCATATTTAGTAATGCTGTGATTAGCATACAGGCTTAAGCAGATATTGCGTGGACAGAGTGCATTCAGAAAATATCTTTCCAACCGTATCCATTTAAATATGCTTTGAATGACAGTAACACCTACGTGATTTCTGCTTACAAAAGGAAATTATAATGAGTCATTAGGTACTTAGGTCAATGGGTGTCATGAGAAACAATTTAGATTTAGTGTTTTAGGTACTTAATATCTAGCTTTTAGATGTTATTTCTGATCGACTTATTAAATATTTTTGTAAATACATACTAATGATAAATTTTGAAAATTTATCAGCAAAAATTCCCCTTAATGTTCCCCAACGTGCGTTCACCTTGTCGTGGTGGAGGGGCTCATTAGCAGCCGGGCACGACGTCAAGAAACGCACAGGGAGGTGACCCACTTCGGTGGGCGGTGTATCATGCGAGTTGCTCTTGGGACGTCTCTGATAGCAGAATGGACTGTGGAGCAACCCCATGGTTGTTGTGGTCTGCTTCGGCAAACCTGCCGTCGGGGCGTTATAGTTGAATGCGTAAGCGATCCTGCGACACCCCATGAAGACAGGAAAGGTATTGTTGGGTTTTAGTGGGTAGTACTGGCTTTTCTAGCCGGTGAGTCCCACATAACCACCCGTATGTCTACGTAGGTGATATGCGTAAATGCATTTCCCAACATTAAAAAAAAGACTTAAATTGAATTAAAAAACCATACCAATACTTTTGTTGCCTATTTAATATTTGATCCGTCATTCTGTGTACTAAAAAAAACAATATAACTTCTCTAAAATAATGTACTGTAAATGCATTATAAATAGCAGCAATACATACAGGCAGAGCCGTAGGTTACTTACTAGTATAAAATATATAAAACAATATGATATGAGATTCATCTTAACATGGGTCTTGTCGCGCGCTTGTCTGTTATTATATTAGGACAAAACAAAAACCATTCTTCACCCGTCTCTTTGAATAAAACATTATGATACCCATGTTTTGTTCTGAAGGTGACGAGGTACGTGTTTCATTACTAAGGCTGTCGTATGAAAGGTATAACTCAAAGTTACTATTCGTAGACTTACGATACGATATAGGATATAACCTACTACTAAACTATATATTAAAAAAATAACTATCTGGCTTATTGCATATTATGCTATTTACATTAGAACTCCGTCTTTTTTTATTAAAATTATTTTTTCAGTCATTTGAGATAATGGAAGTGCAGAATTCTTGTATATTTTTCTTGAAAGAACTTAATATATAATAACATTAAATATTTCATAACAGCATAGGTCCAAAGTGAAAGTGGAAAAATTGACACTAATTACCTAATTAGCATACAAAAGTGTTTCTTGCTGTTTATTACTCGAATTGTTACTGAATAAGCATCTTTGTCTCATTAAAGTTTCATGAGTTCGTTAATAAATTACGTTAAAAAGTAGGTGCGTCTGTTAATCGTGTTAGTACAACCTTAAGCCTTTTAGACATTTTCTATAGCTATATCATTCATATTATCATATACCTAATAAATATGTTAGCGGGATCTTAGTCATTTAATATAGGCCAAACTCATCGTTTTTAGCATATTTTAGTCTGTTTATTTAGTCGCGCATTACTCTATAAATGCCGTACAAATTTCCATTGTACAGTTATCTATACATATAATAAAATTCTAACTAAGCTGAATCTGTACATTAAATATTTTTTGGAAAATCTTACTAAAATAGTCATTATTATAGACACAGAGGCCGAATCTATAGTTTTTAAAATTTTTGTCTGTCTGTCTGTCTGTTACCGCATCACAGAAAAACCACTGGAGGGATTTTGATGAAATTTGGTGTGGCGATAGCTGGTTATCCGGGTCAACATATAGGATACTTTTACATTTTGGGAAAATATTTCATTTTTGAGAAAAAATACATCTATGTAATAGTATACTAATATGTAAAACCTAAGAATTTGGTTTTTAGTCATCTGAACGCGAGCGGAGCCGCGGTCAATGCTAGTTGTACATAAGGTAATAAAAATTTATCAGAAACCAAAACGTAACGTAACAGTAAACAGAATTTTTCCATCGTTACTGTAGATTCAAGGACATCAACAGCAAGTTCAGTTCTACGCAGTCTAAAAAAATTAATAAAATAACAAAGGACATTCATTACGCGAGCAAAGTAGGCCCGCAGCAGTTGGTGGGTCATTTTTTTCAAGGCTTAGAACCTTTTTTATAATAATTAAACTACATAAATATTATTTAAATAAACCTATTAAACCTAATTGTTCATTCAATAAATATTTATTTATTTATTTATTATCAGTTGGGAAACAAACAGCTTTTATAATACAGATATGTGTAAATACAAACTATTCTTCTCATCAGCCAATAAAGTTTCCACTTATAAGTAAACATGGAGTGAAAAAAAATAATACAAACTATACGTAAAATAAACTAAACATAATCTTTGTGTATAGAGAGGGTTGCAAAATACATATTATATCAAGGATGATCGAGTTTATGCTTAATGCTTTGAGAAAATTTGTTGATATTACTATCAAATATGTTAATTTGGTTATAATATGTATTAAGCGATCTACAAGCATATAAATATTACACACGATTAAATATTTGACCGTCCACTACGTTTGCAATAATAAATTAAATTAATTAATATCGTACATGGATTTATAAACTAAAAGCATTAAACCATTAACGTACTACAATTTAATACATAATAGAAAAATCTGTCACAATTTATTTACCCGTCAAAAACATTTGCAATAAAATATATACAAGTTTTTCCTGAACAGATTTACTGAGAGTTTGTCTTTGACATGTGATCCATCGGGAACTTCTCAAGCAAAAATACGATATTGCGACTCATTTTATGTATCAAAACCATTAGTCTGAGTGAGCTGTATAACTTTGTTAGAATAGAAAATGGGGAATTGAGTAAGGTAAGGTGACCTTTGAAAGTAGTTATTTATTCATTGTTATACATCATTTCTACTGATTAAAATAATTTGTTTGATTTAAAATATTTTTGTGTGAAAATATACAAAAAGAAATAAATTTAGTCTCTCGGGAAACTAAGTGAAGCGGGTTCAAATCCCGGTGTTTCACCTCAGGTCAAATCAGTTTCTATATGATTTACTGTGGAAGAAAACATCGAGTGGAAACCTGCATGTCTAAGAGAATCTACTCGTAGAATGTTTTCGAAAGACATGTAAAATCCGCCAACCCGAACTTGGCCAGCGTGGTGCACTATGGTCTGTTACCTCTCGTATTGAACATGCCCAGCAGTAGGACGTTAAAAAGGGCTGAATACAATAGGCCCTGAATTGATAAATAAAAAAACTTAAACAATGTAATATTTAAGAGCAGATTTTTTTATGATGAAAGAAAATTAACAAAGAAACTTTTTTTATGAAATTCAACCAACTTATGTGAAGAAAGTCAGTAAAGTTTATATGGAAAATAATATCTATTTAAAATACTATTACTTATACATATTATGCTATAATACTATAATATAGTGATCTTAAATTTTTATTAACAAGTTTCTAAACAATGCGTACAGGATATATTTCAATATATTTTTCCGAATTTATCCCCTTAAACAAATGACAAGCAACAAAATTTGAATTAGTAATAAAAAAAAATAGATAAAAATCGGAATCTACAATCACAAAAAACTATAGGTACAAAACCAAAACAAATGCTATTGTAATACAAAATAAGCGAAAAGGTAGAATTTCGTTACGTATGATTTGAATCATTATCATTTAACGGTAAAGCTGAGCGTATCTGTGAAGCGCAGTTGTCTCTAGCCGGAACCGTAGTGTGTATTGTCATGTCTACCAGAAGACTATTCAAGCTAAGTATCCCTTCATTATGAAAAGTAAGTTAAGACAGCTCGATTGTTTACAATAGCATGCCTTGTTTGCGTTTAAAATTATACACTGTTTACTTTAGAACCTAATAGGTAATCTTAATATATAGTGAAAATCATAAAAAATGAATAAATTTATTGATATTTATGATATATTTTAATTTATTTAAAATAGTATGAAATTAGTAATATTATGAAATACAGCGGCTTACTCTTTACAAACAATGGTTGTAAAACGACAGCGGGTATGGTCTAATGAGGTATTAGGGCTAGGCATTCGATCTTCAACTTTTGAACAACCCAACTTGTATCGAACTACATCAAACTTTTTTTTTAAGCCACATTAGCTTGTAATAATCGAATAATAAAGTACACTTTGCATTAACCTGCTTCAACATTCCCATTTTATACTGTGGACGATTTCAAAAAGCTCCTTTCACAGTGCAAACATTGTGTTAGTCTCGTTATCTAGCGCCTTCAATTTAAAACCTCATAATTCCATCTGACATTTAATGAAGACTAAAAAGCTCTAATGTAATTTGGCTTTGATGCTTCAGAGATTTAAATAAAGTCTACTTTACTATGAATATAGTGGAGCTTTTCAGTTGATACCAGGAAATAAGCACAGCTTAGTGGTTAATTGTCAAAGTTAGCGGCTAGAGTTGGATTTAATTTTGATAAAATGGCTAAAGTTATTTTGTATAAAATAGTAAGTGAAATGGGTCACGCGATGCAGTGGTGGCAACGCTTAGGTCAAAGGCCATGTTCGATAAGGAAGAAGGATACCCTTTGGAAGCCTGTGGACACCGAGCTGATATTATCAGAGATAGACTACAATGACTGAGTATCTAATAAGTACAATTGAAATATATTTAAAACATTGTATTGGACAATGATTGCCAATTTTTTATTCTATACATAATTAATAAAATTCTGACTTGAATCTGTACATTAAATATTTTTTGGAAAATCTGATTTAAATACTCATTATTATCGATACAGAGGCCGAATCTATAGTTTTTAGATTTTTTGTCTGTCTGTCTATCTGGGAACGGATCACGAGAAAAGCACTGGACAGATTTTGATGAAATTTGTTATTAATGATAGCTGCTTATCCGGGTCAACATAAAGGATACTTTTTACTGCGGGAAAATATCTTAATTCTGAGAAATCTGTACAAAACGTCAAAACGTAACGTTATTTTATTAATAAGCATTATGAAGTAGAATTTCATATACTATAAAGACTAATAAACAGCCATAATAACGCCATAAGGCATATATTTACAACCACATCTATTAATTATTACAGTGCAAATTGTATTTACATTTTATATACTGTATATAAAAAGATTTATTGAGAAGTTTTATCTATTGTAAATTTTCAAAATGAAACTTTTCGATAAAGTAAAATATCGTTCCATTACAGAGCGTCGACCTTTCGCATTAATAAGTAATCTGAGCGGAAAATTACGTAGGAGAAAAATCAAGGTACTTTCTAGTGGCGAACAAAGTTTGCCCTGGTATAGGTTTCAACAAGCTGCGGAAAATAAATGTTAATTTTAAAGCAAGCAGGAACAGATGTTTTGTTGTTGTGCTCAATATTGTTTTATTATATAGTAGGTACATCATAACAGATACTACGTATTACTATTTTGTTTATTATTTTTAATAAGATGATTGACTGCATATTATGTAATGTAATATTTTTGGTTATTAGTTAAATGCAATTATCGACTATGTCCATACTAATATTTTAAATGTGAAAGTGTGTTTGTTTGTTTGTTTGTTTGTTTGTTTGTCCTTCTTGCACATCGAAACGGATGACGGATTGGCGTGATTTTTTGTGTGGAGATAGTTGGAGGGCTGGAGAGTGACATAGGCTACTTTTTACCGCGGAAGATTATCTACTTCACACAGGAAAATACGTTATAATACAATACAAAAAAATATTTATGATCAGAATTACTTGAAACTTGGTAAATGCTCTTCAATAAAATTAAATAAACACGAGTTTTAGCATTCTTTGAAATTCATCCTATAAGGGGGTAAAATAAGGGATGAAAATTCGTATGAAACTACCTTTTTAGAGATTTTTTTGTAGTTTTAGCGCGAGCGAAGCCACGGATTCCGCTAGTAATTATATTAATAGCTTTATTATAAAACTTGCAACTGCCAGCTGCATATTCGTCACTGTTTCTGTTTAATTTACTATATTACTAAACCTATCCCCAACTTTGTATAACGCTGGTATCTCTACGATAAATAGACAAAAAAAATTTTTACTTCTTTTCTATCTCAAAAAAAAAAATAAGAATAACTTTGACCTCTCACCTCAGTACGGTTTTATTATGTAAATACATAGATAAAACAAGATTTTGTTTCAAAATGTTCTCTAAACTAATAGAGTTAAGGATAACACGTATATCTATGCAATTAATCTATCAAATGTTCTCAACGATGTTTTTCAATGTTATAAACTAGTTTAGAACAGTTAAATATTACGACATTTATACACACTTTCAATGCAAATTGAAGTCTCGAAGAACAGAAATATAGTAATCCATTACCTTCAGAATAAATGTTAAGGGCTCATTTATGTCAATGGATCTTCATAAGTCGTGGCTTTCGACATACTAATCTAGACCTGTACAAAGTCTCTTCGCGTCTTCACCACGATGTTAAACGATTATTGACATAATAAATTTCTTAGGCCTATAGAATTTCATTTTTAATGCCAGGCATTAAGGATATTTTATATGATTAAAGGAAAACGCCGCAAGCTACTATATTTCAGCCAATACTTATCAAAATCTATACTTTTTTGTAGACCATCGAGTAACTCTCATGACAAATCATTTGCGCACTTAAAAATTAAAGATATTATATATTTTTTTGCTGTTTATTATATTTGAGTGTAAATTTCATAGAAAATGCACTCTATTTACATTTAAATGCTATTTACATTACCATAAAAGTCATAAACAACTGCCACTTGCAACACGCGAGGTTTTGCGCGACGCTTACAGTCGGGTGATCCTTTATTATAAACTTTTTTCACTAATATGAATGATATGCAACTACTTGAAATTCTTAGAAAATGTTATTTATAAAGATTAATATAATTCTGTAAATATTATTAAAGTATCTATCCAAAGCCTAAATACTTAGTATATAAGCTAGGCCCACTGTTTGTAAACACTAATAATTGAGATTTCATTAAAAATCCTTTTTAAAAAAACTTAATGAAAACAATACAAGCAAAAAAAAACAACAAAGCATAAAAAAAATTCATTGGCTTTAGTAAATAGTAAGAATCGTAGGTCTTGAATGATAGATAAAAGGCTTTTATAAAAAAACCCTGTAAAATGAAAAGGACGATCTAACCATAACACAATACTGGCAGGAGATCTGATATCTTAACTTCTGAATATCAAAAAGCAGTTCGATCGAATTTGCTCTAAGTGTGCAGTGGACATGCATTTTACATGAAACTTTCGACTTATACAATGTTAAAGTTTAAATGTATGTTATCGGTGGGCTACGCACATAGTGTGGAAATTGTATTTCCGTACATTCGATAAGTGTCTCATATATAGCCTTGTTCAATACATTACCAATATCTAGCTGCTTTAATATAATCTAAATTGTGTATTATATTTCTATGACTGTTCACTTAAGTCATGTACGTGTAAATATACTAAGAAATTTACAGCTTGGATTTTATTCTCAAATATATTATGGCATGTAAAGAAAAAATAAGATCTAAATTAAAATCTATTGATAAATAGTCAGATATCACTTACCTGTAGTTTCATTGATGTTAAAAAACGGCGTGAACGGGTTTCCTTCGGATACAAGGCCATATCTGATCTGTCGCGGCGCTCCCTTATCCCCGTCTTCAGCTCGAACTTTCACTATCATGTCACCGGGCGCCACTTGACGGGGCAAATGCGTGATGGGAGGTGCCGATGTAAACACCGGAGGCATATCTTGAACATCTTGGACTACTACAACGACTTCCAAACCGGCAATATTTCGAGTATCTTTTCCCAGTTCTACATAGGGATCCTGTAATATTTAACATACCAGTGTAGATATAAAAATGTTATCTTATACACTTATATTAGTCGTTTCTTGTTTAATTACAAAATTAGTATCACAAAATCAATTTAATAAACTATTACGACGTTGAAATGCATCTCAAAACATATTTCATGTTAATCAGATGTAACTAATGCTACCTTAAAATAACGAAAATTCAAATGACCGTCATTTTTATCATTCTCGTTAATGCATACCAGTGAACTACATTAGGCTTTCGTAGAACTTACCACAGCTAATAATGTTAAATGATACATGGACTGAGCCTCGAAATCCAATGGGCCGACTAAGAATATCGTGCCTTCTGTGTTCTCCGTAGACACACGACGCTGCCTTATTGCGAAGAGCGGAGAACCCTGCACAAAGAGACAATGGAGACGTGAAAAAAGGTTTTAATCAACCTTTATGAACTAGTTCTTTCATACAGGTTATATGACCTGAAACTTGGTATAGCTTTGATGTCGTCGTAAAAGCTGCGAATAGGTTGAGCGCTCGAAATTAAAAAAAATATTACGATCGTAAAAATTCCGCAAAGTTTTATTGTGGATATGATTTTGTATATAAGGTTACGGTGAAAGCATGGTAAGAGATCGTTGTATTCCATAAGGATTGGATAAAGAGGACGAGGCGATGACGAGAGCCATTATTATAACAAACATGTAGTTACGGCGCGAGAGTATTAAACGGCGTTGAATCAGTGGGTACTTAACGCTCGGATTATTTGAAGAGGCTGACATTTGAATAATGTATGAATATTCTTTTAATATAATATTTACGAATAATTTACATTATAGGAGTCACCCAAATTGTTATTTGCGTCAGCAATTGGAAGTTAGTGTGTTTTATTTTGTTTGTCTGTATGTTGTATGCCAATTGAGCTTTTTAACTACCTATCTATAGGGTTAACTGATTTATTATAAGACCTCACGGTGAAATTGAAAGTGGTACTTAGTTTTTAATTAGACAGTCATAGCATATTACGTGGTAGTAGGCCTGGAATTAAAAAAAATAAATGATTTTTTTGTAGATTTTCAAAATTTTAACAAAAATTTCATTCCATTTATTAATTCAGTATAATTTTTAACTTTGCAATGAATCATTACTGTTTAGAATGAAATTTAAATGAGAAAACACTATATAATAGTTAATTTCATCACGTACAGCCAGCTTTAAATTACAGTGCGTGTCCTTACACGCTCCATCATTACAGCGTTTAATGGATGATAAGAAGCGTTTTTCCACAGGCCTCTCAATAGAACCGGTAAATAAAGTACGGCACGATAACATCTCGGGTACACCGTGTCAATAATACCTTTACCTATGTTAGTAGTTTTTTCATTCTATTGAATTATATAGGGTAATTAAATGCTAATAACCCTTTGAAACGGTTAACGTTTTTAATTTTACAAATTATTTGATAAACATGGAGGAAAAAGGTCATCCAAATTATACTAGTGATATGGCTTTTGAAATTTACGTTAAGGTACATTCATGTATTAATTAAAGTTTATCATATATTTCGTAAGAAATTTCCAATGGAATATATAAGACCTCAAGGCATGGGTGCCACCCATTTACAGCGAACTGTGAGAAATTTAATACGCCTCAAGACTTCTTAATGCTCTGTAATTGTGTAATATTGTGTTCCGTATAACCAATATTCTAACCAATTTTAATTATGCTGGATAGTATGTAAATATGTATGTAGGTATATGTTTACTAAACGGTCTTTTGAAATCTAAATATATTTCTTGACAGTAAGTAAAATCAAGGATCTGCTACATCCCTTAACTATCTCTTAAGTTAATCTAAACTATATGAATGAAAAGTTCCATTTATGAATGTTTATGATTGTAACGAAACCTCAGACTTAGCATCAAACACTACCTATAGATGTCTTTGAATTATTTTTCTATGTTAATTGAATGATAAAGAAATATTTGTTTGCATGTTTGATAAAGTAAAACTACTGAACTTTTGATTTTAATAACGCTTTTAGCATTTGAAAGCATACATAGCCCAAAAGTAATAAAAGCCATATTTTATTTCAGTAACAATATACGAGTATAACGAGCTTCAAATTTCACCTAAGGACGAAAATGTGTCTTTGTAGTTTACGTGTGTAAAGGATAAATATATTATCACTCAGATCAATTATACCAATTTACAATTTTAAAAAGATAACTAAAAGAGATAAAATCTTTTTTAAATAAAACTATCTTTTCGGATTATTTCGCGGATTTATTTTGATTTTTGGTTCCCGACGTTTCGAATGCTTTACAGCATCCATGGTCACGGGAGAGTCTCTCCCGAGAGAAAAGATAGTTTTATTTAAAAATGTCAAACATTCGCGTAAATCTAAGAAAGTATTAGATAAAATCTTATAATAAATGTATTTGCTTCCAAAATGAAATGATAAATGAGTTATCCTAGTGAAATTCTGTCAACGCGATATCACGATGAAAATGAGGCCTATTAGTGGTGGCAGCGAAACTTCATTATGCGGTTACATGGAAATGCGCGTACTGAACGCTGTCACTCTGGGAACATCATTAAAACCAATAATCACTTTATACACTTGTTTAAAATTCAAATGTACACACCCAAAGTTCCAACTCCAGTGGCTTTGGCGTCAATGGATTTTTTCTAGCAATGACTATTTCGAGGTCCGTTCCACGTTTAGCATCCTGCAACAATTAATTTAATAAACGTCAATTAATCATAAATATTAAATAAAAATTAATTGCCACTCTGATTTATATTTTTTATGTAGTAAATATTATTTTTATCGTCTTTTAAAAGGTCACTCGCAAGTGGTTAATTTCGATTACGTTTCCGCGAGGAAGCGAGGTTTCACGTCATCATCATCAATCATGGCACATCACGCCGCAGGCGTCCTATGCTTCATTTGATGACATCAATATTGCGAAGTGCAGATATCGGCAGCTCTATACACAGCTACCAATAGTTATTGGATGATATCGTTTTTTGCTTCACGCTAATCTTTATTCATATTTTAAATGTATCTGCTTAGTTATAAAATGTGAATTTATTTAAAATAATTTGATTTAGTGAACCGATTTTGATATAATTTAGTAGGTTGGTAATAAAAAATGTTTCAGAGACCAAATGAATTAAAAAATATTCTATGAGTCAAACCTATTACTTACATTTTTTATAGAGATTAAGTGTATTTTGTGTAAATTTCTGTTTCAACGCTGGGTACTATTAAACTATTTTAAGCAGATAATGGGGTATTTAAAAAAGCAGCGGGTTACTTCTTATTACTATAAATAAAACGTTACGAGCGTATAGCCTTTTTTAAGTGATAAAATTGAAAATTATGTAGGGATTTGGTATGGAGAAGTATTAGAGACTATCATACAAATAACGTGTTATTACATAATATTACTAGAATGCTGTTGTCTGTTAGTTACCTCAGGTACTAATATAATACCAGGCTGATGGGGGAATATCGTGTCTCTAGGAGTGGTAGCATTAGTGCCGGTAATAGAACAAGCGATTCTGGCACTCCTGCCTCGGGTGTTGCGAGCCGACAGTCTGAAGTCGACGTAGCGGCCAGGTTCCAGCCTCCGAAGTAATATGACGTTGGCCTGGCATACTGAGTTGTAACGCGTGCAAGGAAGTGACTCGATGCCGATGTCTAGACGACCCATTTGTCCTGTTAATAAATTATTTGAATAATAAAAAATAATATACGTTATTTAAGAAATGAAAATTATATACATACCAGCTGTCATCAAAATCCGTCAAGTGGTTTTCTCGTGTTGCGTTCCCGGACAGACAGACAAACAAAAATTCTAAAATCTATAGATAGATTCGGCCTCGGTATAGCTAATAACGACTATTTTAATAAAGTTTTCCAAAAAAATATTTCATGTACAGATTTGGCTCAGTTAAAATTTTATTATATATAATGATAATTGAATTAGTTTAGGTATATCATAATGCATCTATGTATATGTAGATATAATTCAGCATAATATATAAATATTTTGTCCATTTTTACATATATAAGTCGAGCTCAAATGTAAATCGCGATTAGTCCTCTTCAAATTTTAGGCTTATTTAGTTAAGACAATATATTTGAAGACACGTCTTTTCGGCCTCTGTTTTATACATACACACGTGTCCATCCATAATTTTCTTAAGTTAAGGGCAATATATTTATATAAAAGACCATTACGTACTAAAAAGATATATTTTCTAATTTATTTATGACTAGTGACTCAGCCTCGCTCCGCTCGGGTTGTTCGTTTCTGCTTACGTTTTACGTTTAGTATAGATTTCTCAGAAATTAGATATTTTTCCGCAATAAAAAGTATCTTATATGTTGTCCCGGATAACCAGCTATCATCATACCAAATTTCATCAAAATCCGTCCAGTGGTTTTTCCGTGATGCGGTAACAGACAGACAAACAAAAATTCTAAAAGCTATAGAGTCATAATAATGTCTATTTCAATAAGATTTTCCAAAAAATATTTAATGTACAGATTCGGCTCAGTTAGAATTTTATTATACGTATAGATTTTCTCACTCATTCATTACCTTATAGAGGTGTAAAGTTCATTTTTTTGACCGATACAAACAGTATAGCCATTATCATTCCAATCTTTTTCATGTATCGTGATACATACATATGTACTACTCGGACTACTATTACAAATACGAAAGATTTATGTAAATGTGTGCATGTTTGTTACTTCTTCATGCAGAAACGGCTGAACTAATTTAGATGAAATTTAGTCGAGTAAGTAGATAATATTACCTATTAATACCAATTATAATTGAATTTAAAACCAAATCGTACCGATAAGTTCAAAATGTAGCGGATAGTCGAAGTCCGGGTCAGAAGCTCGTACGCGGTAGACGACGGAGCCGACGGCCGCGTCCGCCGGCACCAGCACTAGCCGCATCAGCGTGCTCGGGTCGAACACCGGGTCGCCGCCACGCGCCGCCGCACACCACGCGAGCAACACCAGTGCCGCTGCGAACGTCATCCTGGGAGAAAAGGGATAAATTAATGGATGGGATGAATCAATAGAAATATATTTTTTTACTTGTATTTTCTTGTGGCAACAGCTGCGTAAGCCAAGTGTAAGCTGCGTGCGTTAAAGTATGTATAACAATATTATCTTTATAAATAATAGTTCTGATGTACAAGCTATATATCTGTAAAGTTATATCCATACATACATAGTAATTATATGAACATTCAAACTGCCTCGGTGGTCGTGGGTTCGAATCCTGGGTCGGGTCAAATTTAATTAATGAGCTTTTCCGTTGGATTTTATTTAATCATTTAAAGTTGGGAAAATGGCGGCGTTACTCCTTCGTGTCTCGTAGTCAGTAGTTAATTGTAGTTCCACCCAAGTTTGATAGTGATATGAACGTGCATACTTGCGCACTATTTATCCTCCTGGTTCTCCTAGTTTCATCCCTCAGATTGTATTGCATAAGTAATGGTAGCCAATAGCAGTTGTGTTAGAGAATCTAGTGAAATATTTGTCGGTTCTTATATTAAAATAGCTGAACAGATTGTTTTATCATTTATTTAAATACGCTCTAGAACTATCAGATTTAAAAAAAAAATGATTTTTCATTTTTAATATTGCATGTTATAGCCCATTTATTACACAAGTATAAAACTATCTAATATCACGACACTACCCTTAGAAGCGAGAAATTATACATAAATAAACTACGTCAAGCGGAGTTGCAGGAAAAAGCATGCGCCAACATATTAAAAAACTGCAGTCGAAATCGATTATCTTGATGGTGTACAAATAATAATTATTTTAAATATATGTATATCCGTTCTGGAATAAAATGAATATCTAATTAATATATACTCTTATACTATTAATAATATAAAACTGAATGAATCTTGTTGTACTTTTTATTGAAAAATAAATTAATTTCGTAAATATTTTATTCCTTTGTTTAGAAATAAAAAGATATTTAATAATTAACAATAATTGGGTATTCCTTATGAAGTTGCCGGTATAAATAATATGGAATAGTATAATATAATCAGAGAATAAAGTCCACAATTCGTGTTCTTTTTGAAAATGCTATAATTTTATATTGAATTTGATTTTATTTGAGTTATTATTAATTTTGCACAATTTTAGTTAATATTATTTATGCGATAAATAATAACTTGAAAATAGTAAAATATTCAAGCTTTATTATCTAAGATAATTTTACGGATTTTTATAATTTTTCTTTAATAACAACAATAATAATAATAAGACGTAGTTTACGTAAGGTTTAGACCATAATCGTGTCGCAAAGATTCTGCACCGTTTTACTGTATGTACTGTTCGGTTTATTAAGTAGGTATGAGTACCAGGAATATGCTCGTATTTGAAGAGAAATTTTATTATTTTATAGTAATGAAAGTATAGTACTAAGTAAAAGTTATTATAGATAGTGATCGCTGGTTAAATTAATATATTATTCGTTAAAACAATGAAGAATAAAGTTCTAAGCAGTGTTGTGTACTATAGTATGGTAGTTTTACATTTTTATTATTCATATTACATACACTTACGTACATTTATTATTCTAGTAAGTAGGTATGCCTGTATTAACTGCCCCTGTGGTGTAGTGGCTAGTATGAACGGCTGCATACCCGGAGGTCCTGGATTCGAGTCCCAAGGTCGGGCCAAGTTTAGTTATTGAGTCTTTCTGTATAATTAGCCTTAGTAACAGCCCGGAGTTTGGAAGTTGGCGGTGTTTCCTCCCGTGCCTCGGAGAGTACGTAAAGCTGTCGGTCCTGCGTCTTAACTCTCACTGGTCATGTCGAGTGGTCATCCCGCCAGAGTATGAGAGTGACAGGAATAGAGAGTGCACCTGTGTCTGCGCGTACACTTGTGCACTATAATATCTCCTGCGCAGTTGGCTAGTATCAATTAGATTGGCCGGAATCGGTCAGAAGCAATTCATCATCATCATCATCAAGTAGGTATGCGACTACTAAACATGACTGGAATCTCACAGAACGCAGATCTCAAGTTATAACTTTGGATTAACGCCATCAATTGAAAAAAAAAATTACTTGTTTTATTATTACCTACTTATATGAAAAATATTTGTCTGTAATTTATTGTGAAACAATATACGATTTTGCCTTTCGCTATTCAAATAACAAACGATTTATACAATAGAAAAAACCTACATTGCGAATAATTTGCAAAAAATACAATATATATAAATCCTGGACTGACAGACAAGACACACACCAAACGTTGACTTGATTTTTATTACATTCCAAATATAAATTCGACATAAGTTTTTCATTTAATATTCAATGTACAATTCTAATATCAATTCAGTTGTATATAATACTAAAATCTATACAGAACCCCGGCTTTGCTCGCATTCAATCTACAAACAAAAACTCTTTGGCATTACAGTAATGTATGGAAGTCTGCCCGATTTGTTGACATTTATGATTACTACTGCTCCGCTCCCTTAGGTATGATATATAGTCTATAGCCTTCCTCAATAAATTGGCTATCTAATGCAAAAAGAATTTTTCAAATCGGATTAATACTTCCTGAGATTAATGCGTTTAAACAAACAAACAAACAAACGAACGAATAAACAAATGAACTCTGCCTCTTTATTATATTAGTATAGACTTTTAAAAAAAAAGGTTTCGTTTCAACAGCTGCGTCATCTACCGAGCTCAACTATAACTAAGAATCATCCAGGTGATCTCATAAGTGCAAAAAAATAATGTAAATAAACCAGTAAAGTCGTTTAGGAGGAGAAGAATAAATAAATAAATATGTGGGGGTACACACAGCACCATCTAGTACAATGGTAAGCTACGAGGCTTTTCAGTCATGGAAACCAAGTAATTGATATATTACACATAATATATATTTTAAATACATAGGTAGGGGAGAGGGGGGCAGTTTAGTACAGAGGCAGTTTTGAATTGTTTGTTTTATGAACGGATCCTTTATCATTCCTAACCTCTGAAACCATTTTAATACTGGTAAAACCGACCTACACACCTGTCAGTTTCCAGCTAACGTCAATGTCAGTGTAGTTTTGAATATCATTCGTCGGTTTGTTTACGAAGACCAGAGTAAATAAATTTTTTTTTATTTGTAAGCAAATTACTGAAAAGGTAAGTATTATTTTCAAGTTATTATTATTTTATTGCGTTGTATATATTATATCCCGAGTATTACAAATGAAAATTAATTTGAACTCAAGTAAGTTTTTCGTTCAGAGATGTTTATTTATGCAAAATAGTGTTAGGGCAGATTTGAACAAAATTGCTGGGGCACTTTTGAATAAAATGTTCAAAGGTACCTAACCAAGTGAATATCATGAGATTTCTAAATTTTTAATTGGTTTCTTGTTTCAGTCATCATGGTTAGAAATTACAAAAAGAGAAAAGAAAATTCTGTGAATGAAGACGATGCTGAAAGAGCTGTATTATGTGTTGTCAATAATGGCATGAAGCTTAAAACTGCTGCTGCTATATATAACATAAAACCAACTACTTTATACAACAGAGTTAAATTTTTTTAAAGAGAATATTACTCTAAAAAGTAAAGAATATAGTAGCAAACACACAGTTTATCAAGTTTTTACAAATGATGAGGAATATATGCTGGAAAAGTGTTTCTTAAGAATGTCTAAAATGAACTACGACTTGACCTACGTGCAAGGGAGAGAGAGAATTAGCATACCAATATGCTAATGTCTTAGAAAAGTCCCCTGAGACGTGAATAAACAATAAGATTATTGTATTGAACGGATGCGAGTATTGAATGGATGAAAGGATTTATGAAGAGGCATTAATTTTTATCATTACGAAAAACCCGGAAATACAAGCTTTTCTAGACAACAGACATAACGTTATGATGTTTTATAATAACTATGAAAAAGTACGAGGAAATTTTACTCCAGCTCGCATTTATAACTTGGACGTACATGTACGTTCCTAAGACTCTTATGTTATATTTTTAAGATAGGATTCATAAAGGTACCTTTATGAGATTGTTTTGCAATATTGATATTGATCTTTTTTATAACTTGTTAGTTAGTTTAATCTTGTTCAAGATTACCCCAGACTGTTTAGTGTTTTATACAATTTATTTAAAAAATAACCAGTGTAGGTATAAATGACTATGTTCAATGAATAAAATTTAAGGTGTAAATAACTTAAATATAGTCTTAATTATATTCTAAGATACGTGGTTTTCATTTTATCTTGGTTTTACAATACTGCCCCTAGGGGTTTCAAATGTGCCTCGCGGATGGGGCAGATTTGAAGAAAATATGGTTTTTAAAAAATGGACATTGCGTTAATTTGATGGGTCAAAATAAATAAATATCATTTTTATTATTTAGTATAAACCCTATATCTATTTATAAAATATAATACATTTTGATTTTTAATACCATATGGGAAATATAATTTAATAACTAAAAAGTGTTCAAAGGTGTCCCCCTCTCCCCTACATATATATGGACACCCATGAGAGGTGTACAAACATTCGTGCTCATCACACAAATGAATGCCCCCAGCGGGACTCAAACCCGCGATCGCTAATACAGCAAGTAGAGTCACTATAAACTGAGCCAAACACAACGTCGCGCGTAAGAATGCGAACCCCATTATCCCATAAATATTATAAATGCGAAAGTTTTGATGGATAGATATTTGTTACTCAATCACTTCAGAATGGCTAAACGGATCTGGATGAAATTTGGCATAGAGATAGTTTATAGTCTGGAATAGTACATAGGTTAATTTTTATTCCGGAAAAAATTACGGTTCCCGTGGGATATCTATACAAACCGTTAAAACGTACCTATACTGTATATATACATATAATGAAGATTATTTAAAAACTCGTATATTTTCATACTCAAACTGATGTTAGTATCGTTTAATTTACTCGATAAAAACAATTATATAATAATTCCTAATTGTATCTCATACTCAAAGTAAAGGGATTATGTATCCCCAATAATATCCAGTAGACTCATAAATGCCTGTAATTATTTAGTACCATTTTATTACGTATCGTATTGGTATAAATATATAGATTTTCAATTTATAGTAAATTAAATTCATTATAAACTCAATTTACACTAATTAATTTTGTTGCAGAACCGTAACAATATTACCTACTTATGTTAATTTAATGCGAAGTTTTTCAAAGATGCTATAAAATGTATTAATTAAAGAGGGTTTGTTTTACAAAAAAGTTTTGTTAAATCAATTTTCTATTGTATGCTTTGATTACAGTAAGTTTTTATATAAATTTACAATGTACATATTATTAAACACAATGTATATTAAATATTTTCTCTAAGTTTTTTCAATTAACTTATGTGACTCTTTAATAATTCAGTTATTTAAATTAAATTAAAAATTAAAAAAAGCCCGACATGTAATATGCCAATTTGTGGTAGCAACTATATTGGATTTAAATTTATCATAGTGTATTATAGTATTCTACTAGTCGAGCCCTTTCATTTGATATCCATATTGAGGGAGTTGTGAAAAAATAATTATATAATCCGCCATTTTGTGACGGCGGCCATCTTGAGCCGATTTTCATCAAACATAAAACAACACTCCCAACTAATTCATCTTTCAAACAAAAAAAAAACAAAATCAAAATCAGTTCATCCGTTCGGGAGCTATGATTCCACACACAGACACATGTCAAACATATCGTCTTTTTTGACCCCCGTCGTTTTTGCGTCGGGGGTTAAAAAGACTTACATATTTTTCATAAATAACTAACCATAACAGTATTACAAATCTTACTTCTAATCAATTGTAAATTACCCTTATCTCGGAATACCACAAATCCAAGTTGCGAAAAGGGAAATCATTATGAAATCACCCGCTTCTGTTATGACCAGGAAACATCCACTCAATACTCGTAGCTGTGTAATAACTTGCTTTAAACTCAATTTCGTGAAACCCTCGCCTTTATACTCACTAATCGACCATGTCTGTAAAATTGTACAACAGAAGTTTCATATTTTTATAACTTTTTGAACGATGAAGAGAAATAAAATTGTTGTTTTTAATTTTAAGCAAATGTGAAATGATTTTTTAGTATATAGTTATGTTAATGGCTCCCAGCATTCTCAATATTTATTATCATTGGATCTTGTAACAGTGTAAAAAAGGCACAACATTATACGTTTCCTAGTGTCAGAACAGTTTATATCTTATATTAGCATACAATACAACTGTAACTATACAATTAGCCAACAATAAAACTGGCATGAATTTTAACTGACAACCGTTTCGCTTGAATAAGTAAGTGCCCGACAATCTAAACTATAAGATATGAAATGAAAATTAAATCGGCACTACTTGCTTGCATTTTCCGGGCCAAAGGTTGGGTAACCCTGTCACGAGTTCTCCTGACACTTCGCGTATCAGTTTAACATATTAAGCGTGCAATAGCTCATTGAAGCGAGGTATGGCCTGACGTTGATTTCGCAAAGTGAAGCACGAACTGAACATTCGATTATGACCAGTTATTAAATAGGGTGTTACTAATAATTTTGAATTTTGTTAAGAAATTTTATTAATGATGAAAGAAAGTAGAAATAATTTACTATGCCGCATCCAAAACACAATACGTATGACGTCTTTGTTACTTTAACTAGCTTAATCTGGCTCACAGTAGATTTAGAAAATTTATGTAAATCACTGCTTGACTTTGAGATTCATTAAAAGCTTTCAAGAATTTACATCATACTTCTTAAAAGAATGTTAAATAATAAGTATTAGCCTAAATTATGCAAACCCATCTACAATACATTCCAAGCCATGTGCATAGAGCTATATATTTTAGTTATCTGCGATAACAAACGTGATCTATGCCGAAGGCGTTGAGCATAATTCCGAGATGGTGAATTCGCGGTCCTTATCTCAGTTTTGCAGTTGTGTAAGTAACAAGTTCACTGGCACTAGAATGCCAACTTGGAAAGTACCCTAGTATAGTCTGCCAACAGCGTCTCAACCAGTTGGCGAGATTCAATTGCATAATTTAGGTATCAGCTGTTACATTTATAGTATTCTATACATATAACATGCCCATGTTTTAAAAGATATATAGGGAAAATTATTTTCAATTTAATAAAGCCACTAAGTAATAACATACACTTAAAAAAATTACGATTTTCTTCGTTAGTTTTAGCCCGCGGCTCCGCTTTTGTGAAGGAATGTTCATAAAAACAGTCCTTATGTTAAATCAGGCTACAAGCTATCTTCAATATTTCATTCAAGTCTATTGAGCATACAGTATCAAGAAGTAATTACAATATACTGACTCACTTTTCGTATTTGTAAGTGTGGTAGGTATAGCTATTCATTTCATTGAAAAATAAAAATGATAAAATCGATTCAAAATCATCGAAGATATGGAGTCTCATAAATATAAAAGATACAATTGATTACTTCATCCTGTTTAAAATCGATCACTAAAGTACTTACATATATCACAAATCTTCTATCGGACAGAATGGATAAACTATATAATATGTCATTATAAAAAACACGGCGATGTGTTGCTCTCTTGGTGTGGAAAAGAATAGTATCAAAAAACATTAGTATCTAAGCAGTGTATTAAAAATATGTTTTTTTTAAATTGAATGTAAATAAACTGAATTTGAATACCTTTCCTCCCTACGAATGTATGTGCATTTCATTATAATCGTAGCCTATCCTTTACGATTGGTATTCTTAGCATTAGATGAAATATTTGTGACACAAAACTCGTCCAAGACACTTTATCTTATAGAGCGCGAAGCTAGCTCTTTATTTGTATCATACGTTTAAATCGACATCTTGATAAACGAGACAAATGATTTAAAGATTTCCATTAAATGGGTTCATGAAGTAATATTTTCCAATGGAAATCTATGTTCCTTCATATTATTTTATACAAGAAATATCGCCTTCAAGAGGAAATTTATTATGAGATACAGGTATAAGTAAGGTTTTTTCTTAGCATCTAAGATTTCTGCTCTTTTTTATGGGATTGTTGTAATAAATTTTTTCATTGCTATAGTTTAAAAATTGAGTTTTTACAGTAGGATTATATTTTGAATTATATCAGTCTTTCCATCGAAACAGCATCAAATAACGTGGTCAGTTGAATTATGAACGTGCATTCCAACAACAGTGCCAATTAAACCCGTTTAGTTCCGACAGAAAAGCAATTACTGCCATTCGATCATTTGGAAAACCAAGGGAACGTAATTAAGGAATTATTATCCTGACATCCCGGACCAAACACGACTCCTAAATCATCAATTTTTGTTTTAGCGGCCAGCGCTGGAATGGCGCTATTTATTTTCTTATACATTAATGAGATATTTCTTTGAACGCTTCTATCGCTTGATTCTAGTGCCCTAGGGATTACGATCGGCTTGTAATTTCTATAAATTAATGTTGTTTCTACAGTCGTGACTATCATTTTCGAATTATACCAACATGATTCTTTTATGATCCGAGTGATGAAATGGTTTGAACAATGACGATTTTGTAAAGAAACAGGTAAACAAATGCTGATACTGTATAAATGACCTGAAGACATACAAGTATCACAATCGCGTGTAAAACTGATCGTCTATCACTGTACAAAAGGATAATCTGCAAAGCCACAACACAAGTAACTAGGTGTTGCAGACATTGTGAAAAACCATTTATTTCCTTTGATCATAGGAATTTCATGATCGATGCATTTATCATTGTCGATTCTAAGAAGTTTCTGTGATTGGAGATTTCCACAGGGCATGAACAGCGGGAGGCAGTGCAATGGTCGCGGCACGATGTCGTTTTGACCCTAGAACCACCATATAATAAAGTGCTGTGCTTTTTGGTCACGGTTCTTTATTATCATAATAGGTACTTAGTATTATAAAATTTATAATGTTTTAGAGTTTAGTAAAGTTTTTTGTCTTAATTTAGAAGTTTCTTTTAATTAGTCTTTTCTTTTAGCAATATGCTTAATTTTCATGGGAACACACATGGAGAACATGTGCTTGGAAAAAATGACTCGTACGGTCTTTTCGTTCATCCATTACTAATAGTAGGAGATCCCGATTTATGTTGTGGATCTGTCTCTTTTTCTTCAAAAAACGCTTTTTCTTTTTTTATTAAAAACCTCTAGTCTGGAGATGTTTTGGTATGACAACCCTATACCATTAAATTTATTATAGAATTATCTACAATTTGATACTTGGATCGTTCCCGAAAACGATACAAGCAATTAACTACTTCAATTTACCCGTTTATACCTGGATGTCAGGTAATGTTTTCGAAAAAGAACGCCAAACGTATAATGGCAATTTTTACATATCTTTTAGTTTCGATTGATACTAATTTGTCAAAAGAATTAAGTAGAAAAAGAAATTAATTTGATGATGTACAATGTACATATTGCAAATATTTTATTCATATTATAACAATCTACGTTCATTAAATAAATTCTATGAAAAGCTCAAGCTTTATAAGCGATCAATATAGGATTTATTTATGTTTTTAATTCAGTGCATATAGTTTCTGTTTATGAGAACAACTAGCGTCTTACTCTCGCTTCGCTCGGGTGCGTCCCTAGATACGTTTTAATTTTTTTAGCGGAACCCTAATTCTTTTTCTAAAATCCTAAGTTACTCCTTATAACATCAGCTATCTGCCGATGAAAGTTCCATCAAAATCGGTCCAGCCGTTCCGGAGATTAGCCGGAACAAACAGACAATTAGACATATTAGCAAAAATGTTAAAAATTGTGTTGTTCTTATAAATACCGTATTTAATTTCATATGCATTTAGTAAACATATGTTATTTAAATATTATAAACAGACACTTCTATATATATTTATACTATGCAGATAATATTAAAAGCAATCTCTCCATTTTCGAGTGATATATAATTAAAGCAGATATTAAAAAAGTACAAAATTAAAAAAAGAACATTCATCCCCCAAATATATTTTTTAATAAATGTTCAATTTTAAATTTTACAATTTTAATTTGCCACTAACTTTCGCCTTCAGCTCCGCGCTCGTGTAATACGATAAATAGAAAGCCTCCAGAATATAAGCTTCCCATTCCGAATTTCTTCAATCATAAGAGCATGACGGATTAACAATTATAAACACTCACAAACTTTCACATTTATTATATCAGTAGATTTAAATGTTAAACGATTATTATTACTTATCAATGGAATGCCATAAAATGATAAACTAAGCGATCAATTCTGAATACAATATGTCGCTTTTGTCCTCTAACTGCTTGGAACTGCACAATAAAAATTTATTTCCATTATAATAACTCTTTTTGAAACATTTTATTTATAGCTTTCTTTGGTCATAAATGATATTGTTCAGAATCCAGTTATCGTTTGTGCAGTAGATTAAGTTAATCCCATATTGGGTGGGATTACGAAATCTCGGGTCTCTATAATGAAATTTCATTTCATAATGCGTTTTGACTTTTCATTCGATACGATAATGTGAACTAATGGTCTTTAAAACCTTGCTCTTATAGAGTAAAGCTGTAAGCCGGTTGAGAGGAATGGTTTTAATTAAGTGGCCGCATTTTAAAAGTATACATTAAAAAATCAAATTCAGTCTTACTATATTCAAAGATTTAGAATGTTAAATTTTCATAGGATTCATAGAATTCTAACAAACCGTCGTATTTTAGGAAATTATAAAGCATTATTTTTATTTAAAAAATTAATTTTATTAAATAACTAGCATTGCCCGCGGCTCCGCCCGCGTTCAGATGACCAAAAACCAAATTCTTAGGTTTTAAATATTAGTTTACTCTTACATTGCAGTTTTTGTACTTTTTCTCAAAAATAAGATAATTTCCCGAGATAAAAAGTATCCTATATGTTAACCCGAATAACCAGCTATCACTATACTAAATTTCATCAAAATCCCTCCAGTGGTTTTTCTGTAATGCGGTAACAGACAGACAGACAGACAAAAATTCTAAAAACTATAGATTCGGCCTGAGTATCGATAATAATGCATATTTCAATAAGATTTTTCAAAAAATATCTAATGTACAGATTCGGCTTAGTTACAAATTTATATTTGTATTTGATAAATGAATAAATAAATAAAATAAATAAATATGTATAGATAAATTCGATTAATTTAGAGGAATAAACTTTACAATTTGAATAAAACGCAAACCACTACGCCAACGCTACACTACCTTTGTTATCCACTGGTCAATAATATCGATTTGCCGTTAATTCCACTGTATGTAGGCTACCTACATTTTAATGACAGAACTTATTGTTATTAAATATTTTATAGTGAAGACTGGGTGGTTATGTTCCCATATTTTTGGTAGACCCACTTACTTGGAGAATCAAATTTATCTTTTGTTTATAGTATGATATATTTATTTGCGTTTAATTTTAGATATATCTGTGGATATATCTAATTTTTTTTTTATTGTTTTTATTGTGGTCAGCTTCTTATTTGCGTTTTTAATATGTGGAAACTTCATTGGTTTATGTGTTATCCTATTATTATTTGTTATTTATGTAATATTGTTCTGTTTGTTTCCCTAAAATAAATAAATAGATAAAAATAAATAAATTATACATTTACATATAGTGAGAGATGCACTGTGGACGTGATTATGGGAGTGATATTCTGTGGAAGCGATGGGGTTTTATAGGAATTATCAGTTAATTAAGTACAAGACCATAGGATTACTCATAGCTATTATCTAATACTTTTATAAACCTATTTTAATTGTTGTCTTACTTCCGCCTAATTTCTCTATCTCTGCTCTCGATAATTAGTAAGATAAGCTTTATTGAGTGGCCGTAATCTTGGTCGGCTTATTAAGGTTTATAAGCATGGTGTTTGACTCCCTGACCCTTATACGGTGGTATCGCGGCAGTGTAATCTGTACAAAAAGTTAACTTTATAGCAAGGATCACGCGAGCTGACCCTTCGACTTAGTTACGTTAAGGCTAACGTATAAGGCGAAGTTGACCTGAATACACTTACGGCGTTGTACTAAATCTATGTGTTGATAACGATTATTGATGTGTCTGAATTTTGTTTAAAATGTGTATAACATTTAAGAAATTATGTTCGACATTTTTATATGAAACATATTTTTCTACTTTAGTTTACACGCAAAGCACTTTATTTGGTTATATATTTATGTTGGATTTGTTATAAGTCATGAACGTGTATAAATATAATATTTTTGAATCATAGCGTCCTTTATATCGTAAAGTCCCTTTTTAAATAAGAGCAGATTTAATGCTACAGATGTAGAGACAACTAAATATTTTACATGTTTGTCTTATCAAAATGTCTCTATGGGATTAGTTTGTACAGATTTGCTTAATAAGTGTTATTTAAGTCAGATTTGTTAAGACATGTAAGATTTTATAATTAAACTAGCTGCTCACCCTCGCTTCGCTCGGGTTCGCCTCTAGAAAAGCACAAACAAATCTATCCCACGGGAACCTTCAATTTACCGGGATGAAAAGTATCTAAAATATTGACCGAGGATATAAGGTACCATCATGTAAAATTTCATTTAAATCGGTATTACAGTTTCGGAAATTAGCCCGTACAAACAGACAAACAGACAGAGAAACAAAAAAAAAATAAAAAAAATCTGGATTTGTTCTACCAGTATTTCTCTTCTTACACCCCCTGACTCGGTTTTGAGCATTTTTTTCTATGTACAGACATTCGACCTCTACAGTTTTTATATATATTATATATATATATATATATATATATATATATATATATATATATATATTATATATATATATATATATATATATAGATGACAGTCAATTCATATCGACGACATCTAAATTATGTAAATACCGGCTATTGTAATATTATATCCTACAGCGTTACAGTTACGCAATAGCTTAGAAAGGTTAATCAAGATTGTTTCAAAAAACCAGACGGCTTTATATTATATGGCTTGGAATTAGGCACGGCAGTTTATTACTACCGTGTTCTGCAATGACGTCCTTAACATTATTGTGCTCATAATAAGAATTCATATTTTGTATAAGGTTTATTTTAGGTTTTTGGCAATTTAGCTCAATAAGCACGCAAATTTTGTATGAACATAAAACTTATTTTACTAACAATGTTATCATTCCTTTCTATTAGTTATTTTTTAAAGAAAATAGTATCTTCATTGACATAAATGCAGGTTATATGACACTAGCATTGCCCGCGGCTCCGCCCGCGTTCAGATGACCAAAAACCAAATTCTTAGGTTTTAGTATACTCTTACAATGCAGTTTTTGTATTTTTTCTTAGAAATAAGATATTTTCCCGCGGTAAACAGTATCCTATACGTTGACCCGGATAACCAGCTATCATCATACCAAATTTCATCAAAATCTGTCCGGTGGTTTTCTCGTGATGCGGTAATAGACAGACAGACAAAAATTCTAAAAACTATAGATTCGGACTCTGTATCGATAATAATGTCTATTTCAATTAGATTTTCCACAAAATATTTAATGTACAGATTCGACTTAGTTACAATTTTATTATTTGTAGATATAGATTTCTTAAAGCGTTAAAAATTAATACAGTTCTTTGTTTAAAATAATAAATTATTAATATCATTTTTCAAACATTCCTTATTAGTTGTTTCACTTTGCTCTGAAGTGAACTAAATTATGATTATGCAAATTAAACGCGAGTGCGGGCAATCAGTATTGGATGGATTCATATTGTTGCCCTTCCTTTGAATGTACATATAATTTCTTCCTACAATTAATATGAAAGGAAAGCTAAACTGCAGGGATAATGTATTTCTAAGTGTAATTTTTAATATAAATATAATTATCCACAATTTGTTAAATGCAGATTTATAGTAATTTTAACTTACTTCTACTACTCGTACTGCTAACAATTATAAATTTGAAAGTCTTTACAATTACGTTTTTTACTCATTTACGCTGAAGCTTTGGATGGAGTAAAAGCTTGAGTCATAAGTTTTTTATAGTCAGTAATAAATTTTGCTAAAAGGTAGCTATAATTAATATTAATGAATAGATCAAAATATTCTTACAATACAAGGTTTGGTCAACTAATTACAAATGAATTCAACAGAATGACAGCCTAATTTTTAATTGAACATGTCGTAAATCATTCGAAATCTTTAGCATCACGATCAATTAAATAGGCCATTTTAAAGATCTCGTAGGTGGTCTAATGAAGTACCAATAAAATATGCTTCTGATATATTAAAGTCGATTACGATTGGTCGTTATCGATTTTATGTAACTCTTGCCATTGATTAGTTTGTCAGTGATTCAATGATTATTATCTAATGATAGTAATCTGCGCTCATTTAACTCGATACAAGTGTATTAGTTATATCGAAACCGAAGAAAGATTGATATTTATTCATTGTAGTTAGATACTATTATATTGAAGACTAGCGACTCACCCTCGATTCGCTCGTGTTCGTCCCTAACTTGCTTCCCAATACAAACTTTCATCCTCATGATCACCTCCTTAAGGGGTGATTTCTGAGATAAAAAGTATACTATATCCTTCGCAGGGTCTCCAACTATCTTTTGAACAAATTTCATCTAAATCGGTTTGGTAGATCCAGAGATTACTCCCTACAACGTCACAAACTCACAAATACACAAACTCACAAACTTTACTTATTTATAATATTAGTATGGACTAAAATACAAAAGAGAATATTTTTGTTTGCGTAGTAAATTTTAAAACTTTACAGGAATACCTATACCAAAATATAGAATAGAGCGAAAAATTTAAGCGGGGCATATCAAGTAGTTCCAATGTGATTTAAAGACATTGTAAGAGTAAAGAATAATTCAGAAAATTGTACTGCGAGTCATTTATTTTTTATTCCCTCTTAGTAATTATATGGAAGCCAATTGTAGTTTTCTTCGGAACTTCATTCCCATACTATTTAATATGCAATTCGAAGTATTACCATATAACATTATTTTCAAATCCTTTTTTACATCGTTGATTTATAAACTATTTTCTTTTATACATAATATAACAATATCTATTTATTATATCCTATATACATATGTAACGACGTAGAGCACGATAACATTACTTTTGTAACAAGTAAGCTCGTACAACGGACGTTCTTAAAAAATCCGTTATATTAATCAATATTGTCTAAGTTTCTACATCTATACTAATATTATAAAGAGGTAAAGCTTATGAGTTTGTGAATTGTGAGTTTGTGACGTTGTAGGGGGTAACCTCTGGATCTACTGAATCGAAATGAAATGTGGTAAGAATATAGTTGGCGACTCTGAGAAGGACATAGGATACTTTTTATCGCGGAAATCATCACTTAAGGGAGTGAAAATGGGGGATGAAAATTTGTATGAGGAATCAACCTAGGGACGAACCCGAGCGAAGCGAGGTTGAGTCGCTAGTTTAGGAATATAGACCACTAATTTACTTTAAGAATAAATCAATGTTCTTGATAAAAAATCGGTACACAAATCATTGTTGCGTCGTTATACACGTATCAGTGCGCGTGGACCACTTTCTCTAGTCACGTCTTTATCTAAATACGTACGTTGCGTATAGTATCTGGAATGTTTCCTCTTGATTAAATCGATTTATTTTGCACGATCGAACCGACCCACATACAAGGCTCTTTCAATGTATACTCCATAAAAATATAGCACTTGCATGTTTTCATTTTATCGTCAAAATCAAGTAATGAAGTTTTAGAACGACTATATGTATATATATATATATATATATATATATATATATATATATATATATATATATATATATATATATATATGGCATCATACATCCATATAGTACGAAATATCCTGTACATTATAAACACAGTCATTAGTTTATCACAATTTTTTAAATGATTACCCATTGGCTAAATAAATGTCATGAGAAAATTTTCAATGCATTTTTACGTTGTTCAATCCATTTAGCGCATGCTGCACTAACGAACTAGTAGCAATTAATAATGTTATCTTGTAATCTAAATGTTAAGTTTATAACACCATTTAAAGGAAACTGCAAAAAACAAAAATTTTCTCACACCACAAACATATTTTGTTTTAATTTTCTTCACACGGTATTTACAATAAAGCGACCTCATATATTATGATATTCATTTTAAATTTTCCCTTTTTTTAATTCATTACTTGAGTTTCCCATAAATATTAGTTAAAATAAATAATTTATCTACACAACGCGGTGCTTTTGCTTTCCTAATATGCACACTATGTAATTGCGAAGTGTCTATATATGTTCAATTCATTTAGAGAATTTTATTACAGCGATTCGCAATAAGTGGTTTATTCCAAAAAAAAATATCATCGTATAATTCTAGAACTCCTGAGTTCTCATTTAATAACTTATCAGATCATTTAGGTGTTAAACTGTGAAGACAGATGGCCGCTAAACGAGTTAACAGTTACACAATCGGTTTGACCATATCTATATATAAGTTTTTTTACTGCCTCCCAACCTCTGCTTTGTTCGAGTTAAGAACAATGAAAACTCTGTCCATTTTCTATTTACGTTTTTGCTTATCTATCGAGTAATCTAATTTACAGTTGTATATGTCGTAACTGCATAGTACCGAGTAAAGTAAGGCGCTTATTATTCATGATTCTGTGCTCAATATCGGTACGTTATTGATGCAGAATGAAATAACAGAACATAACAGTGGCATCATGCATTTATGCATCGAATGGTAATCATACGTCATAGTCGATGTGCATATGCTTTTTAAGTTTATTTTGCTTAAAAAATATTCTTTTAAATGTAACTATGTAAATAAATAAAGAAATCAATATGTTGGAACATTATTACACAGCACCATCTAGTTCCATGGTAAGCTACGAGGCTTGTGTTATGGATACCAGATAGTTGATACACTACATACATATAACTTTAAATACAATACATATTATAAATATAAACACCCATGACTGGAGTACAAACATTCGTGCTCATCACACAAATGAATGCCCCCAGCGGGACTCGAACCCGCGACCGCTAGCACAGTAAGTAGGGTCACTACAAACTGAGCCAAACGTGTCGTCAGAACAAATAGAACCTGAAGAATCAGTCACAGCCTTCATGGTGTATATATTTTCGATTCATACATTATTGAAAGCTTAGGAAAATTAACTATTCGACATTTAACTCGATTTAAACAAAATAATTATTAGTGCGTATCTAGTATTGTAAAAATCGATACATCGCAATCGAATCCAAATCGTGTTTGAGGGTAGGCCAGTCGCCGGTCGTACACAATGCTTCTTTGATATGTTCAATTACGCGATGCTAACTAGACGCTTTGTACACTCTTGATCAACTAATTGGATACATTCTACACGCTTTTAGCATCCTTATTGTAAGCTCCAAAAGGCTTATATTCCTGTAACAATTTATTAGTTTTTTACAAATACTGTCCCAGTTTTTTAAGCATTCACACTGACACCGTTATAGCTAATATTAGATCACGTACAAATTGTAAAAAGTAAAACGGAAAATTTTTCCCCTTTGGATTGCATACAAGGTTGTTATTGCTTAAAATCTTGTAATCTATGAAATGAAACTATGAATATAATTTAAGATTTCCCTTAGGTTTATGCATATTCACTTAGAATATGCATAAACCATTTTTTTTTTAATGAAAATAAAATATAATATACTCGAAACGCAAAAATATATTAAAAGGGCCATCAAAAACTATAAATTTTAAAATATGAATAGTTATCGATAGCTAAAAATGATTAATATTTTCAATTATTAATTTTACGTGACCTTTTACAGCATCGTGGGAACACTCTACGTCTCAGTAATAGAATGGAGAAACATTCCTCATTCAAAGGACATTAATGGCCCACAATTTAATAACGTTCAAAAATATCATCTACATTAAATGTCCAAAAGTAGATTTCGTAAATTATCAAAATCATTTCGTGCAGTAATCAGTAGATGATTACGTTTTGAATGTTATACTTTAATAAATTATGATTATGTACGCTATTTATTGAAAGATTATTAAAAGGACGTGTTCGTAAGTCATCTGAGATCGTTGTTAATTTATAGAATGTCTAAAACGAGTTTGAATTGTGGACGACCCACGCTGTATAATAAAGGGATATTGTCTATGTTTCCGGGCCTTACTGAACATCCATCTCTATTATTAGTACCTGTATTAGTAATTTGTAGTTTATAACTGTTTTTGATTTATCTTTTTTTTCTACTATATAATATGTTTTCTACACAAATATGTTAAATTGTAATCTATACATATAATAAAATTGTAACTAAGCTGAATCTGTACATTAAATAATATTTTTTGGAAATTCTTATTGAAATAAACATTATTATCGATACAGAGGTCGAATCTATGGTTTTTTGAATTTTTGTATGTCTGTCTGTCTGTCTGTTTGCTACCGCATCACACAAAAACCACTGGAGGGATTTTAATGAATTTTGGTATGGTGATAGCTGGTTATCCGGGTCAACATATAGGATACTTTTTACCGCGGGAAAATATCTCATTTCTGAGAAAAAATACAAAAACTGCAATGTATTCTAATATGTAAAACCTAAGAATTTGGTTTTGGTCATCTGAACGCGGGCGGAGCCACGGGCAATGCTAGTGCTAAAATATTTTGTTGTAATCATTAGCAACAAAAAAATCTTGTATGAAATAAAATGTTAATAATAAAAGAATGAGAATCTATGGCATCGTTTGAAGTTAATCCCTAAGGACCTAATGGGTCTTTAAAAGGTAAAAAATGAACCTGTGAAGGCGAACCTCATCCTCAATACACAAAATATAATCTTAATAATAATAAATCAGATCCGGATGTGGAAGGTTGCTCTAACCTATGCGGTCTTCTTAAGTGATTTTTTTTTGATTTTTTGTAAATGAATTTTGGATCGAGAATCTAGATTGCACGTGAAAAAAATCTTTAAATCATTTTCACCGTATAATAATCCTTTTTATGCAAACATAACATACACTAATATTACAAAGAGAAAAAAAAATGCTTTTTTTTGCGTGTTTGCTTGTAATGTATAAACTAAAAATCCGTTGAACCGATTTAGATGAGGTATTTGGCCATGAATATAGACCCTGGGCGTTTTCTCAAGTAAGGGATATATATATATATGTATATATATGTATATATATATATATATATATATATATATATATATATATATATATATATATATATATATACGGTTAAAACGTACCTGGGACGAACGCGAGCAAAGCCCCTGGTAAGTCGCTAGTTATTTATAATTATTTTAACTATATTCATATGTGCAATAAAAAATGTTTATATACTACTACTACTACTAGATACCTTATGACGGTTAGTATGGAATACATAGACTATATTATAGTTTTTCTATGTGTATAGGTATGATGAGTTTCATATCCCTTACTTAAGAAATGATTGATTTCCCATACGAAATTCCACTCCCGTTTTCACCCCCTGATTTCCAGAGGTATAAACTATCCTATGTCCTTCCCAGGGTCTACTATCTCCATACCAAATTTTATCTAAATCGGTTTAGCTTAAGCGTGAAAAGGTAACAGACAGACAGGGTTATTTTCGAATTTATATATTAGTATGGAGTATGGATTTTCTGGATGACTTTTGTAATTAGTGCTACATGGTTTGATGTTTATACTAAAATAGTGATCTTCTTTAATTAGTTATTTGTTAGCGAGCAATCCCTGCAATATTTTAGATTGTTTACATCTATGTACGCGTATGTACGGCAGATAGTTCAGATTTAATGAAGGTGAGTCGGGATCGTTATGTCGGACTCGTGTATTATTAAGCCTAGGAAGGAATGCTGGTTGAACCTAGGTCACTAACAGCGCGGTAGCACGCGAGATCGTATACCTTATGAGCCAATAATTTTGACTGAAGTGTGATGCCTCGATGATGCGGACCGTTATATGTAGTATAAAACCTTTTCCCGATCATACCATAATTTACCTATCCCATTTACATGAGCATTTACTTAAGTATTAAGTATTAAAAATAATTAGAAATGTATGTATGTATGTGGATGGGATCAAAAAAGAAATTGTGAAAATTAATTCACAATTTTTTGACGACACGTTTGGCTTAGTTTGTAGTGGCCCTACTTGCTGTGCTAACGGTCGCGGGTTCGAGTCCCGCTGGGGGCATTCATTTGTGTGATGAGCACGACTGTTCGTACTCTAGTCATGGGTCATTTATATTTATGTTTTTATATATATGTAGTGTTTCTACTATCTGGTATCCATAACACAACCCTCATAGCTTACCATGGAACTAGATGGTGCTGTGTGTTAATGTCCCACCATATTTATTATTTATTTATTATTTATGGTATCATTCACGTAACATTCACGTTTCAATAATTCACCAATACAACAACATCACTATTCAACGTAGGTACGTATTTGTTAGACTTTAAACGTTTAACAATTTTTCTCATTATCTAAAAATATTATATCATTACATTGTTCTTCTTTAGAACCTTGTTACCGATAAGTATCTAACCTCTGGCCTCTGATAATCATAGCGAAGAGCCGTCATTTTTACCGGCGGGAGATTATTGTTAGATTTTGCCGCATAACCTCTAGTAAGATATGAAGGCCGAATTAGACAATTCGACAAAAGTATAATAGCAATTTTTCTATACAAATAAGTATGAATATATATATTTGAATGAAATAATAATAAAGCAATTCCTGCATTTAATCCATCATTGTTTAGTTTCGTTTACAAAGGATAGTGAGCGGTAGTAATAAATACTTATTATTGGGAATGGGCTTGTCATCGTAAGGTACAATCAAAGCTAGAGGTGAGTGCGCCCGAGGCTTGGTTCCCACTTGGATTCAACTTGTATATGTTTTCTATTCGAGTTATCTCAGGGTTGAAAGATGTTTCTAAAATTTAATTTTAGGTTTCAATAACCGACCAGAAATTACGTCCAAAAATAAACCGTTTTTAACAATTTTATACGTATAAGTGTTACGAGATGATTTATAATTTTGACTACAACATAACTTATGTTTAAATATATTATTAAGGTACTCGTAAATATGAATTATAGAATATCCCACTGATCTATCAGAATACTATTAATATTGATAACGAAATTTTGTTACGTGTTTGTTTGTTTTGCCTCCACTTTAAAAATATTGAACGGATTTAGACGAAATTTAGTATATAGATATATAGACTTGAAGTAATACACTACTGTTAAGCATCTAGGGATACACCTGAGCCAGGTGGAGGTAAGTCGCTAGAAAAAGTTAGATGATAATATCAAATGAAAACGTAAATGATAATTCATCTATTTTATAATAATAATATTATAAAGAGGATTTTTTTTGTTTGTTAATTTGTATCGTATAGGCTCTGAAAGTACTGAACCGATTTACATGAAATGTAATAAGAAGATAGTTTGAGAGCCTGGAAAGGTTATAGGATAATTTTTATTCCGGAAATTATAATCATAAAGGGATGAAAATGGGGGTGAAAGTTCGTATGGGGAAGCAACCTAGGGACGAACCCGAGCAAAGCGAGGATGAGTCGGTAGTCCTTAAGAATTACTTAATTATAAAAGTAAATTACGTGTGTAAAAGTGCTATTAGTCTTATCTATAATAGATTTTAACACATTGTCTGAGCTTGAATGGAAAAACGTGTTAAATTCTTCATAGGAGTCGAGAGAACGACACGTCGTGTCGAGGAGTCATTCATTAGACCCGTCTCATGAATATTGCTTCACGATGATTTTAAAAATTATAATTTATGGCTTGTTTGAGTGTCGAAAGAGGTACACAAAACAGTGCATTGTGTGGGCGGGACTAGATACACAGGATCGCTTCTTAAGATGCTGTATACGAGCCCTGTTGTTACGTTACGAATTATTTGAACTTTCAATCGCTGTTCATTAATCGTTTTGTTGCTATTGTTACCAAACGTTTGCGCATTTGTCTCTCTTGATTAATGAATTAAGAGTCACTTTCTATTGATTTCCATTGTGATTGTTCAATTGTCTTAACTAAGTTTTGATTAAAATCCAATGTAACTGTTTTAAATGTTCTTTAGACAGTATAATTTAAATTCAGTTTTAATAAATAAAGCTTTTTGTTGAAAATCTAAAACACAAAGTTGGGGATCGAGTTCCGTTTCATTTTGACGGGACTCTATGTTTGTTTATTCCTCTACAAATTTGTAGAGCAATAAACAAACTCCCTGTTTATTTATTTCTCTACAAATCCATAGATGCAAAGCCGCCTTTGCGAAGCATATTCTGCCCTTCACTCGGCGTGATAATATAGGTACCTCAATATAAGCGAGTTAGCGGAAATATTAATGAATTTAATTCCAAAAGCAGAGTTTACTTACAGATATAAGTTTAACCTTTTATATCATTAATTATAATTCCATTATTTAGCAATTGGATGAGCAAGTATACATCCAATTAATGCCTGTACAGCATTCGGATTCTGAGGATTTGTACTCAGCAGCCACCATATTATTACGATTGATTGTTATAAATGATTTTTGACCTTTTGACACTGTCTAAATATATCAATCAACTTGACTAGTATTGTTGATTCTCGAGACAGATTTAATTTTCATAATATTTTGAACGTAATAAGTCACGACTAGTTACCAAAAAATACTCCTATTAAATATTTAAATGTAATGAACAAATATTGAAAAATAATATTTACATAATTATTTTGTTCTGTGTTTATATATCATATAACAATTTGGTACTTTAACGAATGGTACTCATAATTCTATTAATTAAAAAATTTAAGGCTAAAGTATTTTTGTCTTTCGCAAATATTTGTATGGTCTGTTACTTTACTTTAGCTTACTTATAGTTCATATACTTACATTCTAAAGCCTATTTAAGAGAAGTTACATTCATCAGTGCCGTTATTTTCTTTATCAATTTACCATAACACTGTAATCTGAGAATGTTTTGTTGGATACACTAAGACCACGTACTGTAGTTGAATCAACCTATTATAAGAAGACAAAAACCACCTGCTTATCAAAGTTAGCGGTATAACAACAATGATAATACAAAAATTTAACTGTATCCCATTGTGGCTATACTGATTTCGGCAAGTAATAGACACGGTTCGTGGTCTATACGAGATCAGATAAGAGGAGAAAAATATCGAATACAATATCGATTGGATGGCGAGATCCGAGTCGTGATCGATAGAGAATCGAAGTGTCACGAGCGGGGTTGTCGACCTGGGGTCAGGGTCGGGAATGCTCGCTCGCATGCGCGAATATCATTTCACCGTGATTTCTTCGATGAGTGTCGTTACGTGGTATATCTCATGTAACCGCTTCATTGTTATGTTGGTTCGGTTCTGAGTTAGATATAGAACTGTCATGTTTGACTGAAATGTATGTATTAGGTTTTAGAACAAGCGTAAAGCTGGTACATAATAATAGATAAGTATAGTATGTACTATGTAGATATATTGTCTATACATATATATATATATATCTATATATATATATATATATATATATATATATATATATATATATATATATATATATATATATATATATATATATATATATATAATAAAATTGTAACTAAGCCGAATCTGTACATTAAATATTTTTTGGAAAATCTTATTGAAATAAACATTATTATCGATACACAGAGGCCGAATCTATAGTTTTAGATTTTTTGTTTGTCTTTTACCGCATCACGAGAAAATTACAGCATAGATTTTGATGAAATTTGCTATGGTGATAGCTGGTTATCCGGGCCAACATATAGGATACTTTTTACCGCGGGAAAATGTCTCATTTCTGAGAAAAAATACAAAAACTGTAATGTAAGTGTAAACTTCATGGAAAACGGTGACAAGTGAGGAAATTCGAATTCTAGATCCAAAGATATACGTGTGTTACTTTTATGAGATCCAAACAAAGCCTTAGATTTTTGTAGTCTCAGTAGGTACCTATTATGTAAAAGTTTCTAAAAATCTACTTCCTTTAATGGACCGTATACAGCTACAACGCAAATGTTTTGATAATTACGACCCTAAAATAGTTTGATAAGCGATAAGCGATTCGTTCTCTGTCATGTCGAGTCGGAGTCAAGTTGAACACCAATTTCCTAGTGAATGGTACCAAATCACCATAAACTCATCTCGATATGGAGTTGAGAATAACGGAGTATTCCCAATAAGATGACGTATAGAATTTATATTCGACCTTTGTCTGTTTTGTTATTCAGATTAAAGTTCTACTACCTATATTGTATTTCTACTTATTATTTTTTAACGTTTTCTTTTAAGAATTATTACTTCATTTCACTAATTTGCTGACTAACTCTCGTACAATGAATTATAAAATATAAAAACAGCATTGTATGTACATATATACGATTCAATATGCCTGAAAAATATTTATTCTATGACAGATTCTTACTTACAAGTAAAAATATTGGGTAAAATACTGTACTCTATGCAGTTAATAAATTTAAAAATTATAAAACGTTATAGTTGCGTATAAAGTGACATATTTATATAATACTTAATGGATTTTAGGAAAATCTTCCCAGTTAGTGCTTTATCAGTAAGTCTTTATATTATTTGAACCAAGCATTTTTATCTAATGTTAATTTGTATCAATATTGATATCGTAATGAATGTAAATATATATATATATATATATATATATATATATATATATATATATATATATATATATATATATATATATATATATATATATACGTAGTAAATGAATTGTATATAACATATTATATAGAGTTTTAAAACATTTTAATAGAAAAAGAAAAAAAAAATATTGGTTTACATTTTATATACAAGAAAATATCTTAACAAGCTGAAAGCAAAATTGGATAGAGTAAATATTGCAGTGCAAGAGCAGAGGTTAATCGCAAGCCTAAAGGTAGAGTCACACTAGGTAAAGCTGTCGATAGATAACTTAGGTATAAGTTATATGAAAGTTATGTCTAATGATAATCTTTTAAAAGGTCAGAGCTATTAACATCATTTTTCTCACAAAAATATTTAATTTTCTTTAGGCTATTAATTTCATAATCACATATTCTTATTTGTTTTTTTTTTTTTTCATAAAAATGTAGCACTTGGTTCTAAGATAGTAAAAAATATTATTAAAATTGCAACGTTACAAAAACTTGCAACAAAAAATACCTTTAACATACTTCATTGAACTTACATATAAATTATATTATGGCATTTTAATTTATACGATATTCTTGCCATAAATAATTTACTAGAGCGTAATAAATATCATATATCGTAATTTAATATCAATGTATATACAAATAAAATAAAATACAATAATTAAACTCGTCCTACGCACGCTACAACGACGGCGACGCGCGTCGACAGCTCAGACAGCGGCATGTTCCCATATTAAAGATACAAAAAATATCTAACACTTAAAAAAAGTGATTAAGAAAATTTTAATGATGCCATAAATAACATTTGAAGCGTTGATTTCTCAAAAAGGACAAATTGGAAGTGCACCCTTCCCAAGCGATACAAAGGTAAGGGTCAAATATATTTTCTATCGACCAAAGACCAAATAAACCGCTTTGAATAAAGCCTGATTTTATGATTTATAGTAACTTTTATCCTATCCCGGCTTCCCCGCATTTTGTTTTGATTGAGATTCCTTTCAGAGTTCGGAAGATTGATTGTTCTATTTGGTGTGGGAGTTTTTGTTGATTGCTTTCGAGTGTAAATATTTTTCATAGGTTAAATTCTTCGCTTACTTTTAAAAAGGGCTTTTTATTTTTTAATGCCATTGTTATGGTTACCGTATAAAAACATTATATATAAGCCCATTTAAATCTTGGATCAAATCTAATCTATTTGATCGTTTTTTGAGTCCGTGTTGTAAAGGAACTTATCTAAAATCATAACGAAAATATTTATAGTGGAAGCAAAGTTTTATTGAGATATGAAAATTCTCAGTATCGATCTCCATAATTTTTGTTTCCTCGCAAGCCCTCTAAGGTACAATTGCGGAGTCAAACGTCGAGTTCCGCTGATTATTGCCTTAAGCTCCTTTCTGAATTCTTGTATTCTTTTACGATAGATTTATTACAAAACAAAATTTTCTTGTAAGTTATATAACACAGCAAAAATATGACATGTAAAACCAACGTTCTCCGAGTACAATGTACGTTTCTTTGACAATAACAGATTTTGTCATGTTTACTTTAGCCAAGTATGCACGAGTTTAGTAACTAATGTCTCTTGGAAAATTGATTCGCGGACTCTTTTATAGTCATCTCAGGTCGTGCAGTTTGTAGATGCTGAGTGTCATTGGATACTGATTCTTGGGTAAAAACTGGTAGGGTTCTTACCGACTCGATTAGGCACAGCAGGCCGCGTTGCGCCGAGGGACCGGCATTAGTTAGTCACGCGCGAGCGCGATGGTATTTCTCATTAGGTGGCTCGTAAACACTTCGACGCTTACCAATGTCCTCACGTTACAGTTTTACGACTATCAAACATTTTTAAGTTTTCAAATGTAATGAATGTTAGACATAATGGAATTGTAATAAACTTTAAGAAACCCATTCTGATCAGAGAAGGGTGTTCAACCACGCTGTAAATAGTCCGATGTAGTAGCGTTTAGTATTTAATAAAATGGATCTTATTTACTTGTAATTGACGTGTTTAACTTAGCATTATAATTTTCAGGTAAACAACTGTTTTAGATATTTTATGTGACGTGATTAAATATAAAGGATATTCCAATTATAAATTAAGTAAAGCTTGTAAAATAAATACTTGTGCATGCTTAGTCGAGTTAACGAGTCGAGTGGAAAATTATCATTATAGGTTTTAATTATTAAATGTCTATAATTTTTTTTAAACGGTACTTTTCACTGAAATCAGAAGAGATCACTTAAGGCACAATCGCTCACATGTGGCAATATTTCATTTAGAATGATTATAGAATGAGTAGAGCAAGAGTAATTAATTCCATTGTAACATGACCGGTGTATCCGAGCGTATATTTACTTACCGATTGAAACGTCTCGGTGCTTGTATGTAAGCTATTTCCGCAATTTCAAAGTTGAGATCGTGTACCGACAATAGGTTGTATCGTGTGGCGTCTAATCAAGCGGAGTACTGTTAGCCTACGCCTAGGGCTCTGCTATGCCCGTAATATGCGTGCGAATAATCTGATAGTCATGTTTAAGCCCTTACCCTATGTCTGATGCGATCTCCTGCGGTCCTGGACCTCGACTAAACGACCTTCCAATACATACGTTGCTCATCGACAAAAGGCTACTTTTTGTAATTTTATCGACTTTAATAGCATTACATCTCCATTTGAATATCTTCGCGTAATGCGTATTATACGTAGCTCTCGTTCTGGCAATATGCATTTTGTCATTGTATGATAGTGAAACTACTTTATTTATTAAATAATAATGCTAAGTAGTTAGAGAAATAGAATTACGTTCTATTAAAATTAAATATTTAGTTGAAAATATGTACTATATTTGAAAATTAATTTAAAGAGATAAAAATATTCGTTAAATATTTTTGTCTCTCCATTTTAGTTTTAGCCTGAGTTTGAAGGCTATTTCAAAAAGGTTTAAGTTCGTTTCGAGTGGTAACTATCGAATAACTAGATATTTAATTAGGGCCTGCCGTTACATAGCCTTGTTCTAAGTTTACTAGTACTTTCATAATCTGACGTATGTCCGGTAACAATTGCACTATGATTTATACTTCACTGGACCCTAGATTGATACCCTTTGTATTGCAAACCAAGTTAACAGCCACTTTTATCCCCTTCGTAAGAACAAACAATAGATATGTTGATCTGCTTAATAAGATATTCATTGTTGTAATGAATATGATTTACAGCCTCCATGTTACTTTACGATTGGTTAACAACATTTACTATCTCGGACCTAGAACATATCAGTGTAGAACAAAACTACTTATATTTCCACGTTAATAATTCTGAAGGCAGTGGTAGCCCAGTGGAAACGCGATCGCTTGGGAAATCTAGTGAAGCGGGTTCAAATCCCGGGTCTCGCATCTCTGATATTTTCATGTGCGAATCATTTCTAACATGATTACCCCTTGCCTTATGGTAAAGGATGACATCGTGAGGAAACCTGCATGTCTGAGAGAACTTAGGAAGTTTTCGAAAGACATGTGAAGTCCGCCAACCCGCACTTGGCCAGCGTGGTGGACTATGGCCTGATTCCCCTCGTACTGAGGAGGCCGGCGGCCGGAGGCCCGTGCTCAGCAGTGGGACGATAAAAAGGGTTGAATACAATTCCGAAACTATTTTAGTTTATCAGATTTAATTCAATTGTAGTTAAAATTTCTCTAATTCATGAATGCGAATATACATTTCATATTTACGGGTTTGATTATACAAAAGCGGTCGCTATAAATTTTTCACTTAGTACATTCACAGCTGAACAATACATTCACTTACGACAAACAACGTTTTATTAAGACTAGTGTATAAAGGCTCTGAGAAGGGCCCGTAACAGAAATAAACACTTATAAATCTCTAGTGGGTTATATTTAATCACCATTGCCCTCACAGAGCGCACGTTTGCAGTTAAAGTCTGAATTATTTTAATCCTGAGCACGGAGATATCTTTTATAGCAGACTCCGTGGGTCTCTGTAAATCAGCTTAACGGACGGATGGTACAAATGCTATCTTCATCGCTTTGTATTATACAAATCTGTCAATGTACCTTTTATTTTAATATGATGAGCTTAATAAAATTTCATGGGGTTTCTATATAGTCATTTAATTTACAATTTAGATATTTAAAATATCCTATTATTCATATTTTTATTTCGGTAGTGAAGAATATGGCCTATTTTACCTGATAGGCTATAAATAATTATATTTTATTAACTTACTAGCATTGCCCGCGGCTTCGCCCGCGTTCAGATGACCAAAAACCAAATTCTTAGGTTTTACATATTAGTATACTCTTACATTACAGTTTCTGTATTTTTTCTTAGAAATGAGATGTTTTACCGCGGTAAAAAGTATCGCCATACCAAATTTCATCAAAATCCCTCTAGTAATTTTTCTGTGATGCGGGAACAAACAGACAGAGAGACTGACAAAAATTCTAAAAACTATAGATTCGGCCTCTGTATCTATAATAATGTTTATTTCAATAAGATTTTCCAAAAATATCTAATGTACAGATTCGGCTTAGTTACAATTTTATTATATGTATACGAGCAGTTTATAAAAAATCAATCCAAAAATTAATTTAATTGGTTACATTTCAGCCAAAGCAAATTCACAAATACTATCAGATTTATAATACTATTTAAATGAGAATTACTATTCAAAGTATTAGTAATAATATTTTGTTGGACCTTATCGAAATTACCATAGATAGCGTAGTGACGTATTGTTTTTTGTTAGATAAGAAAAATATTACGAAATACAAAAATATCGATTTTAAATAGAAAACGAAAGCAGATTTTATAAAAACACAACTTATTTAGAACGCAGGTTGTACCTAATTGAGCGTTTAGTTGTTAAGCCCTAAAGCTGAAACCTTTTACGGTGGATTCCTTTTAATGCTATTAACAGGTTAAGTGCAACTAAGAAGCTACAGTAGCCGCGCAGGTATTCTTGGTCACGTTCAGATCATGTTTGCTATTTTATCTCATAATTGCATAATTGTAGAGCATAATTTGCGTGAAGTGGAATTAAGTTCTCGATTAGATATAATTTGATAGCTTGATGATTTTAATATTAGGTTTCTCTATGAGATACTACGTATAGATTTGTCTTTCTATTATTTTTTGTAGTAAACCTAACATTTAGATATTTGTTTATTTAATTTTTATTTGAAACGTAATTGTACACCTAGCCATATAAAGTGTGTGTACCGTAGATGGCTTTAATTACATTGGATGGAATAAATTATAATTAATAAATTAATAAAGAAATTTTGGCAATTAAATTTTTTAAATTCTAATAATTTTCTTTGTGAAGAAGACACTCCAAAAAGTGGTTTTCATTACGATCTCTATTTTGTTTACTAGGCTCATAATATTGTTAAAAGTACAAATGTTTTCAAACTAAAAAGGCTTTTGCATAAAAAATATATTTTAAAGCTCTACAAAACCACAAACAGCCAGTAAGCTTTAAAGAGCTTATCGTTGATCCCCTGATAAAGAGCGGCATCAGACTATGTATTAGATAACTAGTGATCTTTTTTTCCACAGTGAATTCATTTACGAAGATTTTTTATTTAACTTGTTTTATTCGTATATTCTCCCTCGTTTGTCTATATGTCTGTCTTTTCAATTTAATCTCCAAACACTTTCTGGCATTCGATTGGGATATTATAGCTCCAACTACTTAATTAAATAAAAATTTATACATATACTTTTTTTAAAACTTTTTGCATATTTTATTGTTAATATCAATAAATAGCAATTTTCAAAAGATATTTCTCATCTCTTTTTTATGTTATTTCCAATTAAGTAGAATTATAAAGCATTAAGTAGAATATTATTGAAGCGTAATTATAAAAATAATTTAATGGACGCTGGTGCGTCTGTTGCGTTTAATTTATTCCACAGAAAGCACCTATTTTGTTTTAAGGTGAATGTAAGTTATGAAGTTGTATAAAACAGGCGTAATAGGTAGCTCCTATCAAGTTGTATAATAAGTCGATGTGAGTTTATGAGTAATTGCAGCCTCACAGAGTAGGTATCGCAAAATTGATGTTTACCTTGAAATTTATCTTTCAGAACCTTTATTTACTTATTCAATGAAATCCTGAACTTCTAAGCTGGTCCTTTACATGCTAACACCTATTACAGTAAGCCAATGTGACCACAACTGCGGTCGTAAGGCGTCTAAGGCGCTTAGCGCCGTGCCGATAAAGCAGAATTTTTTTTTTTACTTCAATTGAATGTTTAGATTGAAGGAAATAAATAGTGTATTATACTATATAACTCTAAAGATATTTTTGTTACGTGAAGAATGTGCTTAAATAGTGTTTGTTTTTTAAATAACCATACTTATTTAATATTATAAATGTGAAAGTGTGTTTGTTTGTTTGTCTGTCCTTCTTTCACGTCAACACGGAGTGACGGATTGGCGTGATTTTTTGTGTGAAGATAGTTGGAGAGTTGGAGAATGACATAGGTTACTTTTTATCGCGGGAGATTATCTAACTCCCACGGGAAAACACGTTATAATACAATCCAAAAAAATATTTATGATCAGAATTACTTGAAACTTGGTACTAATGCTCTTCAATAAAATTAAATAAAAATATGTTAAAGCATTTTTCGAAGTTCATCCTATAAGGGAGTAAAATAGGGGATGAAAGTTTGTATGAAATTACCTTTTTAAAGATTTTTTGTACATTTAGCGCGAGCGAAGCTGCGGGTTGTGCTAGTAATTTATGTTTTTTTTAAATATATTGTCAAAAAATATTAATTTACTTCAAACTCTTTAAAGTCGCAAATTCGGAATTTGAATTTTTACTATAGAACTTCCCCAATGGTCTTTTTTTGTAGGTTTTGTTTAATTATTTGTTACTGTTAATTCAATTATCACAGTTTTATATTATGAATAAAACTTATTTACATTAAATATATAGAGTAAATATTACCAAATACTTTACTTAGAAAAAAAATCACATAGACAGTTAAAAATATTCATTTTATACATCGCAGTAACCAACCTTATTATTGAGCTTATATAAAATTATTCCTGTAAAATATGTAAAGAATCTTAATCGTCATAACGAACAGTTACGCGGACATAATGATATACAATATGTCCACATTTTAGATGAGTGATGTCTGACGACTTTTGGCGCCGGGGCCAATTATATTGGCATTTATTTAAATATTTAATGTCGATTATGGTGATCAGCGTATGTCTAGTCGTTTGTATGTCACAATCGGCCTGTTCGAATGCTTGCAAAGATTTATAATTTGATATATTCTAATCCATTATAAGGCTAGATCTTGAGTATGATATTTTGAAACAACATTGAAAGTGAAATATATGCACTAAACTTTAAATACTCCATAAAATGTATTATATGACTCGGCGCTACGTATGTTTTATTAATTTTCAAGAATGTCATAGTAATTGATTACGACCAAAAACTTATCTACGGTACCTACTTATGAAAATATGAAACCTTCGCCTTACCACTTTTTTATTCGAAGAAACTAGATATAACTAATATTACAACTGCTTAAGCCAATAAATAGCAAATAGCATCATATACAACAAAAAACTAAAACATGCATTTAAGATTGTTAAAAAAATTAAATGAAAAAATTTTTTTCGCTTGCTTGTTTATTATGATATTTTTTAATTTAATTAATTATTTTTAATTTAAAAATATAATTAAGTTAAATATATCATTACTCACTGAGTTTTGTAACTTTTGTTTTAGTTATTTTCTATAGAATACACTAATATTTAAGAGAGCACTTACAATATTTATCGAGACACGTGACTACTATTACGGTCAAGTGGTAAGAAGCTTAGCGGTGACCCCTACAAACTTGTTAACGTATGGAGACGGATTAAGTATATATATATATATATATATATATATATATATATATATATATATATATATATATATATATATAATGTTTAAAGCCATTTATTAAAACAGTATTTTATTAAATTTATATATGTGTACTTCTAATAGGAAGTTGGTGTTACATATCTTCTAAAACAAACATAAACGTCTATGCGGCCTTGTGGGTGGAGAAATATGACGCATTGACAATATTTATCTATACATACATATAATAAAAATTATAACCAAGCCGAATCTGTAAATTAAATATTTTTAGGAAAATATTATTGAAATAGACATTATTATCGATCTGTCTGTCTACCTGTCTGTTACTGCATCACAGAAAAACCACTGGAAGGATTACGATGAAATTTGGTATGGTGATAGGTGCTTTTTGGTCATCTGAACGCCGACGGAGCCGCGGGCAATGCTAGTTGAATATATTTTGTTGTAATAACATACAACTAATCTGATTTACATATGAGATGGTAACAAACCAATTTAAAGTTTCACTTACAGGAAATGAGTGCAGGCTCGAATATCACAGTTATTATTCACTTAATAATAAATTACTCCTTAGGTATTATTGTACTTTTGTCATATTCCAACATACCTGTAACAACAAAATAAATTAGGTGTAATAATATTTACACGTTAAAGAAACATTAAAAAGATCTAGACTTTAATTAGACATTAAGCTTTCCACTCCTTTTTATGACCCTCGCTGTATTCTTAATGACACGCGCTTATTTTAAACACCCCTAAATGGCTAAAGCAAAAATATCCAAGTACAAATTGTAAATGTATCCAAAACCATTAATTTAAAGAGAATCATGATAATTAATTACAGCGATAACATAAATAATATTTTCTTATACTTATAACTTATATGGTACTAGCGACCCTAGTTACGTTTGAACGTTTAGTATAGATTTCTCAGAGATGTAACATTTTCGCGCAATAAAAAGTATCCTATATGTTGATTCGGATAACTGGCTGTAATCATACCAAATTTCATCAAAATTTGTACAGTGGTTTACACGTAATGCGGTCACAGACAGAAAAACAGAAAAAATAAGATTTTCCAAAAAATATTTAATGTACAGATTCGACTCAGAAATTTATTATATGTACAGATTTGCTTGGTTGACAGTATAAAATGCCACTTTATATTAACATTAAAATCAAACTTGCATGATGTAATTTCATTTTAGATCCCATGAATAATCGTGCGATCGATTTACGTCTAATCATCTGATCACAAGCTTGGACAGTATTGTTACAAACTATGGAAGTTTCTTGCACAACGTATTACATCAGTACCAAAACTTTGAAGCTATTAATTATGCTTTATGGGTCTTCAATGTTCGGGCCTTCGGGCTGCTTTGTTATGCGCCTTAGGAAATCTCAAACCGGGTCAGCACTTAATGAGACATATATAAATTACGATGTTTGTCACATTTCTTGTACTACTAAGTACTTTGGCAAGTACCTAAGTTAAAAAAAATTCTAACAATATCCATCATTTTAATAGGTTTAACAATGAGTCTTAGTTCTGTGCTCGCTTGTTAAACGCTTACAGAGACGACTGTATATATTATACATGCTTAACTCATATGAATTTTACACGTTTGATTTTGCTACAAAGCGATTATTTTTGGTTGCCATATATTTTTTTCAAGTCTGGTTAAAACAATGCACGGTATCAGCAAGCGCCTATATTATATAAAAAATATTAAATAGTTCATATTCGTCAATGATTTCACAACAAAATATTTGTATTATAAATTAGCATATCTTAACGCCATAGTGTGGGAGTCAGAGTTGAATTTGAGCAATTTTTACTGCGATACAAAAATCACTAACATACAATTTTATGATTGCTGAGATAAGACGAGTAATACAAATAAGTATGTAATCCAAAACAAAAATAGTATAAAATCAATAATAAATAATTGTAGAAAAGAAACGTGAGTGAAATCGTAAGTTAGAACTGTACCTTGTAGCTTAGTACTGTAAATATGTTATAAATATTTGTCGTAGAGCACGTAATATTATAAGCAAAATGACATAAAATTCAATATAAATGATTATTAAATTGGAGTTTTTTTTTTGTATTAGTTCATGGCTTAAAAGCTTGCTAAATTCTCAAGAGAAGGGAATTAACTACTTTCATTTATTGAGGCAGCATTATTAATATTTAAATCACAAATTATTAAACTGTCACAAATATCGATAACTAGCGACTCACCCTTGCTCCGCTCGGATTCGTCCCTAGTTACGTTTTAACATTTTTATATTATAGATTTCTCAGAGATGAAATATTTTCCCGCAGTAAAAAGTATTCTATATGTTTTCCCGGATAACCAAATTTCATCATAATCCCTCCAGTGGGTTTTCCGTGATGCGGTAACAGACAGACAGACAAAAATTCTAAAAATTATACATTCGGCCTCTGTATCGATATTAATGTCTATTTCAATAACATTTTCCACAAAACATTTAACATTCAGATTCGGCTTAGTTACAATTTTATTATATTATGTTTAGATGTATAGCTTATTATACTTTTTATTTAATTTTATAATTATATTTTTTATTTAAAAGAAAAGTACCTACGTGAGAAAAATATGAAGATATAAATTAATCAATAGCGGTTACTTAATAATAGCTGTAGCGATTGGTCACGGGTAATAACAAACGTAAAGGAAATTCACACACTGAGTAACGGAACATAATACCGGACGGTTATTTTCTTCCTATTTCTTTCGATGAAAATAAATGTCAATACTTTTTGCACACATACTAGGCGCGATATTTTTTTATATTTAGTACTACACTCGTAATACTTTCTATATCTTAGCTATTTTTGTTGAAATTGTTCGAATGTTACTAAAACTAAAAAAGTTATGTGTAAAATTAAATTTAACTTTTCTTCTCTTTCCTGAAGTTCCTATACTCAAGAATATATATATATATATATATAGATATATTATGGATCGATATGATAATTACACGTAAACAGTTTATGGGTTAATGAAGTGGTTTCCATGAAATATCAAGCTGGTGCAAATATTGACGTAAGGCTACCATTACCTGATAAAAATATCAATATTAATAACAAAAAAAATGTTAAGTTTTATAAAATGTTACGATGTAATTTAGCTTAGTTTGTAAATCCTCTCGGTGACTACGGCGGTGCTAGTTTTAAAATTAAATGTAAAATTTTAAATTCACAAATTTTACTATACCTACATCCATTACTTTTTTCCAGTATTTGTTGTAAAAAAAAAAATGTCATATATAATGACATTTATTGTGACAGATAATGAATATGTTTACAGAGGTCTCTCGTAGCTCTCCCGACCAAGTTAATTAGTTTCTACTATTTGGTCATGTTTTATAATATAATCAGATTTACAATTATTATTACATTCGAAACATGTCGAAAGCGATTAGCAAGCTTAATAATACGTCTGTCCAAGTTTGATTTATGCGCTCCGAGCAATAAGCGGTTTGTATGTAGATATTTACATTTCTAGCACTCGGTTTACATTATTTTCATACACATTTACATTTATGAATCATCGATTGCTGAGTATATAAATAATACGATAGCATTGTGCTTTAAAGTTAAAAGTTGATAAAAGCTAAAGTAAGCTTAAAAAATGTGCAACACAAAAAGAACGCGAGTAAAGGCATTTTTTAGTCATCTCATTGAAATGTGAATAAATTAAGATAAGTGAGGTGGGTTCGGCGATATTGCACCAGGGGTGAGTGAATGCAATAAATATACGTGCGTGGTGATGAGATATGTTTAGAATTTCCAACCAAGAAAGACTGATCACTGCAATGTTATTTTGTAGGGAATTCTAAAGATTTCTTTTTGTAATTTTGGACAAATGGTCAATTCTTTATTTATTTATTTATTAAAGGACAACCAACAAAAGATACATTAAAAACGGCATAATATTCATGGTTAACAATTTCATAAATGTTCTTTTAGTAATAGGTTATCACAGTATGGTCTTTTTTTTTTAAATCACATCAATAACATTTAATTACAAGATTAAGAGTTTTTTATATATATATATATATATATATATATATATATATATATATATATATATATATATATATATATATATATATATATATATATATATATATATATATATATATAATTAAAGAGTTGAAATTAAATTATAAAATTAATGAATGACAATTTAAATATTTTTTTAATATTTACGAGTATTTCTTATCCCTGCTTTATACTTAAATGGAAACATTTAAATAAAATTTCATCAAAACTGCCTCCATTTTCCTATTTCTTGGATCACGGCACTACTTTCTAAGATTATCTAGTTCATTATGTTTATTATATTTCAATAAACACGGTTTCAATAACGGAACATATCGTTTAAAAACAATAGGGTGAATGGTTTGATTCTAAAAATCTCTTACTTTTTACGAATAGTAAATACTTATTTATCTTACCGCAGGAATACACCTAACACTACAATCATCGTTCCGGGACAGTAAAATAGGATGGTATATCAGGAACATTTCTTCTCAAATCATTGAACATTACGTGATACTTATAGTTTTATAAAAATTAAATATATAAATATGTTAAAATATGTCACATTCAAATTATTTTTAAATAGATTTATTATTATATTTATTGAAATAACATTGTCATTTAAAAAGGTACCTTAAAATGACTAAAGCTATTTATCAGAGATTCTTATAAAAGCTGTTTAAGTAACAATTATATAACATACTAGCGACTCACTCTCGCTTCAATTCGGGTTCGTCCCTAGACAAAAACTAATCTATCCCACGGGAACCATACATTTTTCCGGGATGACGCATTCCTCAATAAACGGGCTATCTAATGCAAAAATAATTTTCAAAACGGATTAGTAGTTCCTGCGAAACAAACAAACTTTGCTTTTTTATAATATTAGTATAGATTTGAAAATTACTTTTCAGCGACATCACAAAAATGATATTTTATTTATATTCTCTTTTCGTAAACGAAAACTGATATAAAACGACCTATAAAATCGTGACTGTCGATTTGTAAATTCTTGATAAGTGGACATAAGCATGCCGGAAGGTCTCCCACAATACAAGCTTTTATGTAACCATGTTGAACATAATGCGCTGATTTAACGACCACTCATGTAAAAATGTATGGTTTCTAGTATAAGACAGTTATCATTCGGCGAGCGTAACTGGCAGAGTTACGTTCTATATCGGTTATCTCTGCGCCCGCGCATTGTTAGTTCCGTGGACAGAATAACAAGTTTATCTAAGCTATTAGCAAATATGAAACCTCAAAAGAGCCTTATTTATTGCCAGCTGCGAAATAATTGTTTAGTTATGCATTGGAAATATATTTGATTTATTATTTTGTATGCCAGCATAGAACGTTTTCGTCGTTGGAAATTTCTCTGCGTAAAGCGTTTCTAGTACAAATGGCATCAGTTATGACAGGTAAGACTTTATGTCCAAAAATCATCTATTGTTTAAAGTGCTTGCTATTAATTGACTGTTATTATAAAGTGGCGTGTCACTTTTCTTTTACACTACCATAAAATCATATGTTAAGTTTAGTTCGCGTGAGAACCATAACTATCTGCTTGTTACAGCTTGCGTGCTAAATATGCAAACACGAATTTAAATATTCTGCAGCATGAGTTATGATGCTTGGTTCATGATTATCTGCAATGTTCTTTAGATCATGACGGGAATAGCTGTGAGCGCTTGCGTTGGAAAGGACATAATACACGCCATACAAAAGCTTTTGTTGGGCACTTTAGTGACCATATTTGCGAAATTTTAGTGCTAGCTTAATCCAAGTACCACTATGACCTATGAATGTGGGATCGTAATGTATTCTCAGTGGACTGTCACGAACTCTTTTTCACATAAGAGTCTGTCAAGTCAATTTACGTCTATATTTCGAAAACATTGCTGGTTTATTTAAGATTGAACCACATGTATTGCGAATATAGCCAATGCTGATTATTTTATATCTATACATATAATAAAATTGTAACTAAGCCGAATCTGTACATTAAATATTTTTTGGAAAATCTTATTGAAATAAACATTATTATCGATACAGAGGCTGAATCTATAGTTTTTAGAACTTTTGTCTGTCTGTCTGCTTGCCTGTCTGTCTGTTACCGTATCACAGAAAAACCACTGGAGGGATTTTGATGAAATTTGGTATGGTGATAGCTGGTTGTCCGGGTCAACATATAGGTAATAGGATCCTTTTTACCGCGGGAAAATATGTTATTTATATATACTAATATGTAAAACCTAAGAATTTGGTTTTTGGTCATCTGAACGCGGGTGGAGCCGCGGGCAATGCTAGTTTGTTATATAGCCTTTGCAATTTAACTCAAATTTCTACGAGCTAAAGTAAAAAAAAGGTAGATTTAGTATTATATAATATGCACTGCTCTTTTGCCTTAGTCTATAGCAAAAAGTATCTGTAAAATTTGCACTAGCAATAATGTAGCCAAAGTAAATTATAAAACAACGGTCATCAAAATACTTTAAGAAGTTATAGCCATTTACTTTGTGCCCTGATACTTGTCTGTTATTTAATATACACCGTGTCATTACTAGCAATGGCAATCGTGATTGTATCCGCAACTGGTTAATTCGTACAAGCTCACCCAACAAGTTTGCGGTTGTAGTAATTTACACTGGCCTATTTGATTAGCTCCTAGAACGCACCTATGTTACGCAGATCAAAATTAATATCAAGCAGCAAAACCATATGTTATACACAGTTCTTTAGCTAACGAGATTCGCTCGACGTTTTATAGCATCGTGTTTTTTCGGAAAAGATGTAAATTTTTTTTAAGAAGAGACACCCAAAAGAGACGTCCAAATATAAGGATGCATATCGTTGGAGCCGTTTTCGAGATACACGAAATAAATTTACTGAGCAATACTTGTATGTATAATATAGGGACATTGTATTGATACAATAATTGATATAATACAAGAATTGCTCATTAAATATTATAAGATTAGACAGTCACACTAATACCCATCGTTGCCATGGAAACAGAATTAGAACCTCTTTTTTGGTCGGCTGAAAAAATTTCATCACAATCAAACATTTTATCCCATAAAAAGTTTTAAAAAGAAGAAGCTACGTATATAACGATAAAAGATTGAAGAAATATTGTAAACATTAAGAAATAGCGGTCGTTCCATTGTTGTGGACAAATTTAATAGAAAATTGTGCAGTTATATTTCATCATTGTTGGAAAAGTTGATGCTCCTCCATTTCCAGTTTTATTGTTAAGACAAATTTTAAATTATTATATATTTGATATTTAGAAAGTATCAGTACAAGTACCACAAAATAATGATACGCCCCTTTGATAAATTAGAATCTTAGACTAAAAGAATAATACAGATGGGCTAAGATGGTAATTAAAGCCTGAAAAGGTAGTATATATAGCTGTACCCGCAGTATATGAAAAAAAAAACAAAATTATTCTGACAAATTGTATTGTAAAAAGTTTAAAACTTCATCAGACAAATATAAATAAAAAAAATAGTATAGTAAATAATTATTAAAATATAAATTAACATTTTTTCATTCTGATAATAACAAATTCGTCATATTTACTATACACTTAATCTATATTATTTTCTTATGGTAGTTCTCAATAACCTATATTTTTGAAGCATATGCTTGAAATAGAATTATGATATTAAGCTAAGCACAGATTATTTCTTTATATCGGTAGAAAATAAATCCTCAGAGAAAGGTTTGGGATCCACCGTCACTATGTGACTAGGATAAAAAATATAACATAGGTCAGAACTACAAACCTTTTACAACAAATAAGGAACGTGGATAACAAACATACATACTTTCGCATTAGTAATATCAGTTCGTATACTACACCCTGATAAATAAAATGATTTCAAATTTTTCTCTAACGTAATATTCTTCGTCAAAGAACTGGAACTTTTATAACAATACGGGTTATATTTCATAACGCCGCTGTCAGACAAAAGGGCTTAGCTAATAAGATAGAAGTTATACTAAAACTAGTTTGACAAATGAAAGGACGGGTCACAGAGCGTTCGCTCGATGATTGAACCACAATTGGTCAATTTCCTTCGAAACTACGATGCGATAACTCGTCTCCAATCTCACATAATTTTGTATTGCTTATTTGTTCAATTATTTGAAATGTCGTTATAGAAATCAATACCATTACTCATGGGAAACGGGACGATGATACAGATAGCACTATTGTGTTGTCATATCGCCTAGATATATCTATAGTAAACTATGTTGTTCTAGGAATATTAGAAAGTGTATTCAGAGTAGATGCAGGCATAATTTACTATTCTATCTATCTTTGAAAGTAAGTAATAACACTGCTCACTCGTCACTTATCTACTAGGTAGCTTAAAATGGGGGGTCCATGAAAACATACAATGAACATAATATAGAAACATATCCAGAAAACTGTAAATGAAGCTATATCTAAGACTTGAATCTACGAGTTTTACTATTGCAACGAAATCACCATGCATCATACAAATAAAATAAATTTGTAACTAATCGCTGTCTGTACATGGAAGATATTTGACAGAAACTATTTCTGGGGGTCTTTATTAACACAATAGAACCTAAAACAATGATTTTTACAATTTTTGTCTGTTTGTCGGTTTGTCTATGCGTTTTTGCGCGACAATCTCAGAAACGGCTTAGCCAGTTCGGGTGTAGTTTTCATTAATGTATTGTGGTAAGTTTCATATAACATTTAGTATTTGTTTTATTTCAATCGGTTTATAAATAAAAAAGTTATGTCAATCTAAATAATCACCTAGGGACGAACTCGAGCGAAGCCAGTCGCTAGTTGTAAATAAAATGCAACGTGAGCGTGACATTACATTACACATAAAAAGTAACTAAAATAAAATAGTATATCAAATCAATAGCTGTGCTATATTTCCTTTACCCTGAATTCGTTGATTAATCTGTAAGTATAATTTAAGGAAGATAAAATAAAAATACAAATCTTTGATTCTAAGTAAATACGGGTACAATTTAAATCACCTGAAAAGATCCCCTCTATATAATATAATAATCTTTATATATATATATACATATATACTATGATTCAGAGTAATATTTGGTCAGATAATATTAAAATATTTTGACAAGAAAGCTATTGATATGGTCTTTTAGTGACATAAGAAAGTATTGTTTAAGCAACGTACACGGTGTCGGTTTCAGTGTCATGTCGTGTCGTCTATAGTAAAACCGCCCATGAGATTACAGCTTTGAAAGTCAACTTATATAATAGGAGTTTGAGTTGTCGATATAAGGTTACTAGCACATTACATAACACTTGGAATTTGTTAAATGTGGTATAGATTAGGCTAATTAGGTTAAACTTTTTTTTTTCATATATTGCTATGATTTAGAACAATGTTTCTTTTTAATTTGAATGAAGAATATATTAAAGTTAATATTAAAATGAAGTCGATCTATTATATTGAATGCCATACTCATGAATAAATTTCTTTTAAAATGGCCTTGCCTGCTTCCCCTATCTAGAATTATCTCTTAGCAGACCTCTATATAATTCTATACCTATGTTTGACCATACTAGGGTTCATCGTTTATTGGCTACATATATTTGATTATGAAGTACTAGCGGCTCACCCTAGCTTCGCTCGGGTTCGCCGCTAGAAAAACAAATCTATCCCAGGGGAACCGTACATTTTTCTGGGATAGAAAGTAGCCTGTATTATTCTACTGTATGAGCTATATTGATGTAAAGATTCATTAAAGTCCATTCAGTAGTTTCTCCGTGCAAGAGTAACATATATCTATACATCCAGACATCCATACATCCTCACAAACTTTAGTAAGGATATAGCAAGACGTATACTGGCAATGCACAAACTCGTGTATAAATAGTAATCAAATATAAAAATATTATTTAAAATGTATCTATATATATATATATATATATATATATATATATATATATATATATATATATATATATATATATATATATATTAGCATCTGTACTTTCAAATTTTAACTTTTAAAAAAAACAAAGAAAACCAGTAATCGTATGTTAAATTAAGATAATTGCTTAATGACTTAAAGTCTTATAAAGGCAAAACAAAAGTTTCGATCATACCAATTCAAATGAACTTACGAATATAGCAGAATTTAGAAAGCGCAAATTTATTACCGCGTGAATAATACAATTACGCAAAGAGTATTGTACTTAAAGTGACATAGTTGTAATGCCGCTGTTACGTTTAAACAAGATACTGAATTCAGTATCATTTATCACCCGCCCAACGTTTACTAGGTTTTTCAATTTAGTGTACCGGTTATGAATAGTAATGATATACAGAAATAATAAGTTATGTGAATTGAAATTTATATTAATTATTCTACATATATTCTTTATTGCACATTAAAAACAAATTACAAATATTAATACACAATTGAAGGTAAAGGTGGATTTATCTCTAAAAGAGATCTCTTCCAGTCAACCTAGGAGGTGAGAACAATTGTCATTTAGCGGAGCAGAAAAGTGCAAGGTAATATGGAAATAAAGTACAAAAAAACACAGTATATATATATATATATATATATATATATATATATATATATATATATATATATATATATATATATATATATATATATATATATATATATATATATATATATATATATATATAAAAAAATAACATACGACATGTAGTCTTAGTATAATAAATAATACAAACATACAAGTATATAAAATATATAGATAACAATAATAATTATAATAGGTACATATATTATATACCTATATATACAATACATACATATTAAAATATAATGTTGATGACTACTAAGTAACTTCATATAGGAAATGTTCTTTTAGACGATATTTCAAAAGATGCAATGGAGGGACTTTCCTGAATAACCTTAGGAAGTTTATTCCATAGTAGAGGAATGATTTAACACTATGTAAATCAAGAATGGTAAATTCTTTATGTGATTATAAATACTTTATTTGGTTAGTACTTAAATTACAAGACCATATAAAATGTAAATAAATACAAATATGTATATAGACACTGTTAAATAAAAAAAAACATACATAAATTATCCAGATTAAACATATAGTATCCATATTCAAAGTTGAATTAATTAATGATTAGAGGTGACTCAGAGAATGCTTTTAGAAATAATAGAACAGTTTTATTGTTAAAAATATTCTGAAGTTTCCCTGCAAAGGATTCTACGCCACTTTATTTCACTTCCTTTCCTTTTGTTCTCAATTTAACAAACCTTTATTTTATTCCTTAGATAATCTTTTGATAGGGGAATTGAGTGAATTGCCCAGTTAGTTGTCACAGAGTTTCACGAGAGTCACAATGGAGAGATATTTATTAATTACATTTGAAAATGTTGGTAGAACCCAAACTTTTGCGTACCTAAAGAATAATATCTGCTCTTATATATGTAAATATAAATTATTATAATATTATTTTTTTTTCTTTTCTGATTATTGTAATACAGTGACCTATCCTTGACTCGCCCGGGTCGTGACTATAGCCGTTTCGTAGGCCTTTAGTTGTTTGTGATAAATTAATTTTAAAACCGAAAAATAAAGGTATTTATATCAATCCCTGACTCATAAACTGTCCTCTACACAGTCTTTAGAAATATAGAATAATCAATCGGTTGCTTTAATGCTTCTGAAAATATAACATAAAGAAGGCGCTTCGAAATTTTATTTATAAGAGCGTAATATATATACATAATTCTATTTAGATATAATAGAATTGACCGAAGGTATGAGCAAGTGGTATTATGTAGCACCTTTTTTAAATTCCAACAAAAAATCTTTATTTCACTAGAAAATCAAATTGGCGTCTGTTTTAGTACAGAAAGTTTTAGTTAAAAGTTTAGGTACTATAAATTTCTTGTAACATAGAAAACAGTTAAAGAAATACAGTCATTGTTTTAATAGACGTACTTTTTTAGACAAAACTCAGGTTGCTTAGGTTCAAGCCCGGTTTATCTTGTCCGGTGGATCGCATTTATATCAACTCGTTTGTGCATGTCCGTCAACATGTTCAAAGCAATATATACGGCGGGTGCTTTTACTGCATACCGTTATAGCGATATAATGTCTTGATTAGCGATGCACGCGAATTTTTTGTTACACAATGTCTCCTCTTAACCGTTACAGAACTAAAAATGTACCCATAAAATGACTTATTTCAAACAATATTACATAAGCTTATGAGTACGAATTGACGCAATTATAGTGGGCCTTTTGAAAATGTTAAAGAGTAATAAAATGCGTCCGTCGAATCACTGGGCCTAATAGGCTGTCTAAAAAGAAAACATTTATGCCATACCAGAATGCGAAGCTCTTATATCTGTCACAAGCGGGATTCGAACCCGTAAATTAAAGTGAAGAGACGTACATTTTATATCGGTCGTTTCCTTAGGATTATTAATTTGATACAAAAAGTTGCTTAGGGAAGTTACTTTCGGTTTCCTCAAGCAGGTACAATAATCTCATTAATGTTATAAATACGAAAGTTTGGATGGATGTTTGTTACTCAATCACGCCAGAACGGCTGAACGGATCTGGATGAAATTATGTACAGAGATAGATTATAGTCTGGAAATGTACACAGATTACTCTTTTTATTTTTAATTTAATTCCAAAAAAATGTACAGTTCCTGTGGGATAAAATCATTTTTGTTTTTCACTAGCGACGTGATACAGATATGTCATTTTTATAATTTGTTTATTTTACTTTCTAATAGACTTACTGTGGTTAGTTCAGCGGGAGTAGTATTATAAACGTATAATTATAATACTATTACAGATTTCATTCTCAATTGTTTGAACACTATCTATTTTGAAACATTTAATTCTAAATTGATTTATGTCAAATATAAAATTTTGTTATTTTATATGCAATAAGCGAATCTATAAAGGAATTGTGAAAGCATGACAAATTGAAATTATCGATCGTGACAGTGTTGCGAAACCGTAGTTTTTACTTGGAGTACTCTCTGTGTGGTCTGAGATGATGCATGCTGATGGACGTAACGAGCGCCGATGAATTTGTTTCTAGTTGTCTCGGATTTCATTTTCTTAGTTACGAATAACGATTTGATACATACATAAGTTGTTTTTAGTTCGACAGTTGTTTATATAAGCCCATATTTCTTGATAACTGAAATATAAATAATAAAATAAATGACTTCTCGTTATATTTTAAATCAGTTCATTAGTTCTATAATTGGTGAAAAGCGGCCAAAGTGACTTTAATATGACATGTTACATATGTACCTATTTATAAAAAAAACGTATGTGTGTACTTATGTACGCACGCACGAAGTTATATTTCTTTGGCGTAACAAAAATAGCTAGTTTTAATCCTTTATGTCATAACTCTCTGTTTGTAAAAGGAATGATAAATTAATAAAATTATTAAATAAGGCATATTTGGCATATTACAATCATATATTTATTAATTTCATTTAAGGTAATAATATAATAATATATATGATTTGTCACACAATAACCACGGTTACCATGGCAACGAACAGTTATCAGCTAACTTCATCATGTCGCTTTTTGGCTGTCGGCGTGCCCGCGCATCGTGAAAATTTTACTTTCATAATTTTTGGCAAACGTCCCAAAAAAAAATACATGAAGTTATACACTTCAAAAAAATATACAAGTAGCTAGACTAGTATAGATAGCAAATAAAATGGACTAGCACAATAATATAAGAACATATATTAAAGAACCTATCCCAGAACATCTTAAACGTCTATAACACTCACGTATTTACAGGAAAAAGGATATCCTACTCAATAATAGAGTATTTATGCATTTATCGATATTGTTATGTAAGCCGTACAGTATGAATTTCCACTTACAGGTGATCATAAATGCATCGTCTATAACATGTGATATTTTAATTTAAATACTTGGTACTTGCGATAGAAATCTCTAATATATGGGTACTTTCGCACCTAATGGTTTGCCATTTTGTAGTATATAAAAGCTATTGAAATTACAGTTTAACCATCTGTATAATAACACTAACCGTTAGAAAAAAAACGTACCCAATAGGGGAAAGATCCCTTCATACATTATACAGTCTAATAGAACGGTATTACGTAGTAATAACATATTAATATTGATGTCATAATACTCATAAGTGAATTTTATATAGCCTTGCGGTTAAGAGATGTCATTCTAAAGTCGTTGTCGAATATGTCAATAAATATATGGGGATGATTATGATTCTATGACATAACAATTAACATTTAATATTAATTCAATATAATATTTAATCGAATGTCATCTCTATAGAAAAACGGTGATCAACAATCGTTTGTGATTAATATATATATATATATATGCATATTTATATTATAACTTGTTGATATTGTTGAAGCACTCGCATCACATATCAATAGTTGTAAATTCAATTGTGAAAGCGGAACGTCTGTCACCTAAAATACAGGCTCTGGCTTAGTTTAGGAGATAGTAGTTCAACTTATTTTTTTTTTATCCTTTTTGTACCACTTGCTTTACATACTTTAACCCCTTATATTGTCACTTTATATAGTACAATAAATAAATTATTATTATTATTATACAACAGATCAAATCTCTCCAATAGGTGGGCCATTCTTTTAGAATCATTATTGAATTATGGATAATATGTGCATTTGCTTATAATTTTTCATTATTATTCAGAATGCATTAAACGACCATCCGTTTCAAAGAACCCTGAATTGAATATGCTATGCCGATGACAGGCATATGTCGCTAACCGATGCGCTCGAAGTATCGATGCAGTTCGCATCCCATTGGCAGTGACAGTAACATATACATTGGCGGAAATCCCGAGGTTCGGTATGGAGACATTAATTTATACATATAATAAAATTCTAACTGAGCCGAATCTGTACATTTAATATTTTTTGAAAAATCTTGATATAGAAGCCGAATCTTTAATTTTTAGAATTTTTGTCTGTCTGTCACAGAAAAACTACTGGAGGGATTTTGATGAAATTTGGTATGGTGATAGCTGGTTATTCGGGTCAACATATAGGATACTTTTTACCGCGGGAAAATGTCTCATTTCTGAGAAAAAATACAAAAACTGCAATGTAAGAGTATACTAATATGTAAAACCTAAGAATTTGGTATTTGGTCATCTGAACGCGGGCGGAGCCGCGGGCAATGCTACTATGCAATATAAGTCATGACCATACTAAATCTAAACTGGAGTCTTTTATGGTCCAGTCTATTAAAAAAGCTATTTTTAGTCACGACTGAGCTTGCGGAAAAGTTACGCCTCGTAAATGAAGCTAATCGAAAATATAAGCTTTTTCAAATCACTAAGATGTATTGAGAAATACTCATAGTGTGGTTTAATTATCAAAATTTATTGATTTTTATATATTTATTTTAATAACATATCTCGTCGACTAATATTTAGAATACTATTTATACATACAAACTTTCACTAATGCTCCTAAGAGTGTAGGTGTTCTCCACCTATTTATTATTCCATATAAAAATGTTACGTAGGCATAGTATTAGTACTTCCTTAGCAATGCAAACTGTGCCGTAATTATTACTGTATACGGTAAAAATTTGCATTACTCTAGTTTTTTATGTCTTTCGGTATTGACATCTTCGAAGCTAGAAACTCTTTCCATGTAAATGGGGCCTTAATAAGTAACTATATAATAACAACGGTGATAGATATTATATATATATATATATATATATATATATATATATATATATATATATATATATATATATATATATATATATATATATATAATATATATCCGAGTATTTAGAGAGAGAGAGATAATATTATCGAATGGTACCTGTTTAATTCTCTATAAAGTACGTCATGCTTTGAATTTTTGACTAGATTTTTGCCCTCAGCTCTACTTGAGTGGAAGGCCCTTCTATTAGAAGAAAATTATTGAGAAAGAAGTTATTGCGTGGATTAGTGACCGATACACTTACCAACTCATTTTCTCATTCACTCATTACCTTACATACATAATAAATATGAAAAAACCGAGGTTAATAAAATCCCTGGCCTCCCAAGTTACCTTGAAAGAGTATGACAGTTAATAAACACAAAAAATATACCAAAACCATTATTATAATTACATTATTGGTATGATACTCGCACATAAGGTTTCTTTACTCGGCGTACTAACGAGTTTAAGCGGAAATACGTTTTAGGCAGAATAGCTGGACTTATACGGCTAATTCATGAAAGATTTCATGCATTTAACCTCTCGTTATTTATTTAAGGAATAAGTGGTCATATATTTAAGCAATAATGCCGTCTTTAGGTACTTCAAGACTTGTATATATTACATGAACTCATACTCATATATGTACATTTTATAACAAAACTAGTGTTCGCCCAGTGGTGAAATTCGACCATAATTATTTTTTTATCGATAACACTAAAATCGTCAATAGCTATTAAATAAAAAGAAGAAGATAGACAAACAGAGTAGAAAAAGGTACTGTACAGCCTTGTCTTTGATTACTTGTAAATAGATATGTAAAATATTTGAAATATATTTATTTAGAATAGTGGATTCCAAGTAAATACATCTATCTACCTTCTATACAAACAATAAAATTCTGAGTCGAATCTGTATATTAAATATTTTTTGGAAAATCTTATTGAAATAGTCATTGTTATTGATACAAGGCTGAATTTATAGTTTTTTGAATTTTTGTCTGTCTGTCTGGAAACGCATCACGAGATAACCACTGGACAGATATTGATGAAATTTGATATGATGATAGTTGGTTATCCGGGTCAACATATAGGATACCTTTTACTGCGGGAAAAAGTCTCATCTCTGAGAAATCTATACTAAACGTCAAATATTTCACAATAGAGTATCTATATTTCAAAGTATGTCCTTTTTTTAAAAAAGAGTATGCAAACGCATGTGAAAAGCTTAAGCCGATTGTGCTTGTCACGATCGTAGATAAGCCAAAACGATTAGTCCACGAGAATGAATTTAGATCTGACTTTACCAATTTTCTTTTTTAGAACGGAATAATATTGAAATTTTACCAACATACCTATATTTTTGAACCTCTTAAAAATATAAATATTTATTCTATTAATAAATGTGGCTAACTAGTATACGTATTTTGTTTAGTAATATACGTATACATCTATCTAATACTATTTATGGACGCGTCTTCAACGTAGAGCCACCTGTCCCATTCTTGATTTTACTGGATTGAGTAAAATAAAACATATTTTCGCGTATAATGTGTAATTATATAAAAGAGCCGGTCGGTACCTTTGATGATGTGGATATAATTAATGTTTTTTTAATAATAAGTTTATAGCGTTGTACGGATGTACCTCGTTAACGTCGCCATTTTGTTATTTTAACGATTATTACCAGTAATAAGGAAATTTTAATTATTTAAATTAATAATATACATAATAGATGATATTTATATATATTTACGGATTATTCCATATGGATATTTAACTCGTGGCGATAACTTATACGTACTAATATGCCAAAAGGTATATATATCGTATACATACCGTTACCGTAAGGTATATATACCGTTATATATATATATATATATATATATATATATATATATATATATATATATATATATATATATAACGGTAATTAATACTTTCTTAGATTTACGCGAATATTTGACATTTTAAGTACGAGCGAAGCGAGGGTGAGCCGCTACTTTTAAATAAAACTATCTGGATTTTTAGATCAGGGAATCAAAAATCCAAAAAAATCCGCGGAAAAAATCCGAAAAGATAGTTTTATTTAAAACGTTAATTACTTAAACCTGTTTCAAGGATATTATTGCAACGCAGCTCGGTTTGAAGAAGGCAATTTATTATGGACTGGAAATGGAAAGCAGATTTATTAGTTGTAAACGTGAATTACGAATGTAGTTCGCAACTAGGCGAGTAAAAGAAAATAAAAATATAGTAACTTATCCTTAATTTAGGAGTTTTTATATAGTTTTATAACTATTTTATTTATATATCAAGTGCCATAACTAAAGAAATTGATTTTTTTAAGCACACACAAAATCAATATAGAGGTTGAAATTAAAAATTCATCGAAGTTTCATTTAAATCACTCAAAATTTAAAGACTGAAGCTGGAAAACCACCATTCAACGAAATCTTATAGCTTTGTTAGGGTTAATCTGCATAACTAAATAATATTAGCCATGTGTTTAAATAACGAAAATAAAAACGCATACTATATCTATACTAATATTATAAAGAAGTAAAGTTTGTGAGCTTGTGAGTTTGTAAGTTTGTGAGGTTGTAGGGGGTAATCTCTGGATCTACTGAACCGATTCAAATGAAATTTGGTAAGTAGCTATCTTCTTTGAGACCCTGGGAAGGACATAGGATATTTTTTATCCCGGAAATCATCCCGTAAAGGGGTAAAAATGGGGATGAAATTTTGTATGGGGAATCAACCTAGGCTCTAACCCGAGCGAAGCAAGGTTGAGTCGCTAGTATAAGATAAAGAGATTTAGAATTTACCGATTGATATTTAACGAAATTTTCAATTATATAACTTAATTTACATTATTAGCAACGAACATTTTTCTATTTAAATAAGTGTCAAATTAGCCAAAAAGAAGGAAATAAACCGCTATAGCACAAAAGAATCGAGAGTCATCCACCGCTACAATTTAATTCAATCCGCTTTACGCTCAACTAAATTGCTCTTTAATCCAGATAAAAATCTAAGGCAAGTAGACATTGTGGCTACCAAATGCCTTGACTTTCTTTCGCTCCATTATATTCCATTATGCCCGTTTTAGCTTCATTGTCGCTCATAAAGGATTTAAAGCCCTTTAAAAGTACATTTTCTTTGACAAGCAAGATTAGCCTTACGTAATTATCGTTTTAAACGTATGAATGGTTCATAAAATGCAAAATGTTATTACAAAACATATTACGCGGGATATTATGGTAATGCGTAATGAACAGAGCCTATAGTTCTTTTTAGTTATGGTAATTGTTCCTTAATTAAGGCCCCCGCCTCAAGCTGTTTCGGAAGCTTTATTTGTTAATTGTGTTTTTAAATATTTAATTTTAGTCAATATTTATCTGTACTTTAGTGTTAAAACGTAGAATAATGGAACAAAATATACATAAACATACAAATATGAATATCTACATATATAGTAATAATAATTCAAGCCCATCTAAGGTCCCATTGATGGGTCTGACCTCCTCTATTAAGAGTATTCTTGCAATAGCAAGAGGAACAGACCATAGTCCATGTATAATTATTTATAGTAATTACTACAGTAATCTCATTTAAATCTCCTCCAATAAACTATATTGGATAGCTATAATATTACGTTTAAGATTATAATAAAAATACATTTAACTAATGAGCAAAATAGGTACATAATAGAAATGATTAAGAAAAGCTCGAGAAGATTATAAGCTCACAAAACAATATGTAAGCTATTCATCGTAAACGAACATTTAATAAAATAAAGCATTTTCTCTACTACACCTACATAATTTATGGTAATATTATACAATAGCTTAGTAAAACCTTTATAAATTGAATTATTTATATATCACAAGCGGAGTGTCAAGTTTTAAAAAGCTGCCTCCTGCTTTTTATACCCGAACAATATTTTTGGCCATAAAAATCTTGCCATCTCTTTTTAGTGTAAAAAACTTAGGGATTTAATGTATTAGGTACTATAGGAATAGGATTAAAATATAAAGATTATATATATCAACCTGGAATATTAAAAAGTTTCCGTCTTCCCGAATATCTACAGCAAAAAGTTAAGGAGGAACGCGTCTAAGTAAATTAAGGGTGTACCACATGTTGTTATTATTTTAAAAGATAATATAATAACCGTGTTAAGTGTGATAAGTAAGCTTAATTTACTCACGTTTTTTGTAGATCATCAGATATACTATGACCATACATAACATGTTAAGTCGCGAAATTATACAACACGACGTGGGTGTGAAACGAGATGTGTTAAAGCTTATGGAACATATAAACAGTGGATTTAGATTTCGTAAGCGTTTAATTTTAAATACTCCTTTTATGTAATCACAATGCTTGTCCTCATTAAAGAACATCTTAATTTTGCAAACAATCAAGTCGTTTACATCAAGATAAATGAATAAGCAGCGAGATGTTTGTTAAAATATTAATTGAACCTATTTTTAGTACTAAATTCTGTAAGTTTCACATACTTATAAATTTTTATTTAATTCTTAATTCAATTAGTAATTCTTTTTTCACCAACTCTAAAAATAAAGCAATTCAATCGAGTTTAATTTTTTTTGTCGTCTTACAATATTCAAAGATGCAGTGGTAGCCCAGTGGTAACGCGCTCGCTTGAGAAACCGAGTGAATCGGGTTCAAATCCCGGGTCTCACACATCTGATATCTTCATATGTGAATCATTTCTAACTTCATCACCACTTGCCTTGCGGTGAAGGAAAAAATCGTGAGGAAACCTGCATGTCTGAGAATACCTAGCAAGTTTTTGAAAGACATGTGAAGTCCGCCAACCCGCACTGAGCTAGCGTGGTGGACTATGGCCATATTCCCCTCGTATTGAAGGGAGCAGCAGTGGAACGTTAAAAAGGGCTGAATACAATATTCATAGCATCATTTTGCTTTAAAAGTTTCTTTGACACTTACCTGTTGCCTGTAGCGTATCCAGGCAAAATAAGGTACTCCAGCTTCGTTGCTTACTCCTCATCCTTTGAAAAGCACTGTCTTTACGGTGTTAGTCGTACACCTGGAACAAAAGAATTTTATTAACTTAGTTCATGTGATTCACACGGCAAGAGAAATTCAATTAAGGGCAATTAGTAACAAAAAGCTACCATTTTTGTTTCAATTAGCACATATCTCGAGAATTAGAGCGATCTCCTCATTAGGAGAGTCGAATGTAAGAGGTAGATTTACGATAACGCATTACGCATGCTGTCTATTGTCCGCGGGACTTAGATAATATGCGGCGAAAGCTCAACTGGTAATGCTGCATTATAACTGTTTATCCCAATATGGTATTAATAAAAATTATTGTTTCGTTTGTTTATATTCTCTTATATAATATTATCATAGGCCAATATTTATTTTATTGACTAATAATTTATTTTTTAGTATTTCTAGAGACAATATTACATCTATCTATACATATAATAAAATTGTAACTAAGCCGAATCTGTAAATTAAATATTTTTTGGAAAATCCTATTGCAATAAACATTATTATCGATACAGAGGCCGAATCTATAGTTTTTAGAATGTTTGTCTGTCTGTCTGCCTGTCTGTCTGTCTGTTACCGCTTCACAGAAAAAGCACTGGAGGGATTTTGATGAAATTTGGTATGGTGATAGCTGGTTATTCAGGTCAACATATAGGATACTTTTTACCGCGGTAAAATATCTCATTTCTGAGAAAAGTGCAAAAACTGCATTGTAAGGGTATGCTAATATGTAAAACCTAAGAATTTGGTTTTTGGTCATCTGAACGTGGGCGGAGCCGCAGGCAATGCTAGTATTTTTATATAATGCTTACTATTATATACAAATTTATTGCACTTTGTAAAAGCTACAAAGAAAATTAGAACCACTTGTGACTCAGACGTTAGTTTTACTCAATATAACAATCTTTAAAAGCTTTTGAACTTAAACTCAGTCCTGTTATACTTTTGGAGACTATAACAAGCAAATCAATCAGGCCTTTAATAATAATCGCTACAATTTTGAAAGTGGCTGAACGTTATCTTAATTCAAATCTATGTACAGTTGTCTCAGCTCATTTTAAACCACTTTGAATGAAAATTCCAGACAGCCAGTAGTAATGTAATATCAACAATCTTTTGTAGCTTGTCGTGACTTTGCTTATACTACATAATTGCAGTGTTAATGTTTTAGTACACGTGGCCAAGTGCGTTCCGCCGACGCTTGAATATCTTATGTCTAAGATTAAAGCAAGTATTATGGCAGTTATAATATCATTTGCGAATACGAAATAGTAATGAGTACCTAAATTCATACTTAAATATACATTTCATTGTTCCAAGGGCAATTTTATCTGATACAATTTATATAGCATATGTACAATTTGTAGTTTATAAAATTTATAAGTTTTATATTTCTGGTTTATCTTGCAGAATAAAAAGGCAAAAATAATGGCTTTATAATTTATATGTTATAATTATGAATATTTGATGAAGCTGCTCTATATGACTCCGCAAACCTAAATACACTCGTACATACTTATTTAGCCTACCGTTTCGTAGAAGACATTCAGTATACAAAGCAAACGCTTAATTGAAGATTGAAACATGTTTAGTTTTCAGATCTGATGTTTACCTGTACAGTACAAAAATTATTTAAAATCAGGCTTGGAAACGATAATTATCACGGATTATCACGGATCTTTGATAATTATCATGATATTTATCATGATAAGTATAGGTTGACAATTATCTTTGATAATTATAATCGAAAATATTTAATTTGCATCTCTTCAAAATGTCGAATTGTTTCAATCAGCTAAAAAACTCAATTAATAAACTGAGAACAGGATGAGGATGATATTCCACTCGTTATTTTATTAAATAGTGCCTACGTAGGTAGTTGGTTAAATTTATTTTGTTTTTGTTTCATATAACTTATTAAATTTGTATGTCAAAATTATAAAACAATAATAATAAAAGATTACCTTGATTGTCAAAAATGTATAATTTATTTTAACGTAAATTATGGTAGGCAAGTAGCCAAATACCTACCCAATGGTTGCTAAGTTTATATCTGTTTGATAATTGTCGGATGATTATCTGATAATTATCTTGATAATTATCGAGATAGTTATCAATAGACATATTTATCTTGATAATTACATTCTCCGTTTAAAATCCACTAACAGAATGAGAGATAGACAAAAATATAAAATTTGTAGATTATGTTTCAATTGAATTCTAAATATTGCCCAAGCACATGGACTGTAAAATTTTTTACTACCATATAAACAATTTTATACTAGTGCTACTATAATATAAAGTAAAGGTATAAAAATACGCTTTATTATTTTTGTTATGCCGCAATTTGTTTCGAGTTCAAGTTTGAAAATAAATACGGGTTATGCCTCAACTCAATATAAATTTCTTAGTGGTCTCCCGAGAAAACTTATAAGTACTTGATATAACTGCCGCGAGTAACCAAAAGTTATGAGTCATAAAATTCTCATACACTAGTGCAAAATGCGCTTTTTATTTTTATACTTTCATGGTAAATACTAGCTATTGAAATAAATATTTTCTTTCAAGCAAATTAGCCATTAGCTTCTAAGCCAAGGTAATGATTCCAATAAACGTTTAACCCAAACATCGTTAAACGTCGGTTAAGTCAAAGTTGAATTATTAGAAAAGAAATATATAGGTAATATTTGTAAAGAAATTTCTTCATACCTAAGGGCTTGTACCGGATGTTTTGTTTGTTCATTTATGCCCAAGCCAACGTAAATATAACGGCACTACAGTAGTTTGAACAAAGCGATGTTATCTATGAACTGAATAGTTATTTAGCAAAACGTGAGCCAGATTAAATGAGCCTTTTTTTAGTTTATTTTGTTTAAAAAGGAGTGTCAATGTTGCTTGAGATAATGAAGTTTTAAGTAGGCGTAGCTCGTGTTGACATTATTATTCGTGAGCACGATTTCATATGAAGTGCATTACTTGTTATATGAACTTTAGCACTTCGTAATAATATTGTATTAGTTATTTTATATAATTAAATCAAATATACAAAATAAGTGCATCATATAACTACGAATTCTAAATTCACTATATTAATATTATAAAGAGGTAAAGTTTGTAGGTTTGTGAGTTTGTGACGTCTTAGGGGGTAATCTCTGGATCTACTGAACCGATATAGATGAAATTTGGTAAGAATATAGTTTGAAACTCTGGAAAGGACATAGGATACCTTTTATCCCGAAGATCATCCCTTAAGGGAGTGAAAATGAGAATGAAAGTTTGTATGGGGAATCAAGCTAGAGACGAACCCGATCGAAGCGAGGGTGAGTCGCTAGTGTACAATAAACTAGTTAGTTATATATTAACTTTAGTGTTAATATTTTAGTACTTATTTTATTTAATTAAATCTAATATACAAAATAAATGCATCATATAACTACGAATTCTAAACTCATAAGCTATACAATGATTATTATAAATAAGAAAGGTACGTTCAAACATTTCAATATTAGTATCACATTTCACAATTACGCCCAGAGATCAAATATCAATGCTTGCCCAGCTTTATACTAAACAATAGCGCAAGTCGGCCACTGTTGATTAGTAGCAATTTACGCGTCAACTCTTGCCCAAGCAAGCACCAGCCAGCGACCAGTTTTTGCTGATGAAGATATAGAAAGCGTGATTTTCACAACACTCCAGTAATTAATGCTGTATCGCAATCTTTGTTTAGATATCTGTAACTTCTAGATAATATTGACAACCGACAAGTAAGTTTTTGTTACGTTTCCACAAAATTATTAATTTACAAGTAACAACTTATTCAATTGCACCAATTGTGTATTACAATAGCGATATAAATTTCCAATAGCAGTCAGTTGGGTTTTGTCAATAGTTAAATAGATCGTAATTAAATATCTAATATACAGCTTGTTATGTACATACCCAACTAAATGAATGATAGTGTTTTAGAATTCATTCATTAATTAATGATATTTAGCTAAATTTTTCTTATTCCAAAGACTGTGCATTATCAGAAAGAATTTTTTTTTATTAATTAATATTCAATATCAGTTCAGTTTTAATTATTTATTTAATTTATTAATAATAAATTAAATAAATAATTAAAACGTTTTCATTAGTAAGTCATTACTCATTATAATTAGCAAACAGTGCATCTACAAACTCTAAACACAGAGAAAAGCCAGTTAAATAATTTTAAACGAGGCGATCGTCAAATATCTGTAAAAAATATATAGTACTAAGAAAGAAAGAATTCAATGAACCCGACGATAGCGTACGCGACGCGGCCTTGATGATTCAAAACGGCAAAACCAATATAGGTATTTATTTTATAACACCATATAGTGTTACCTAAACGTTGCGCTACCTTCCGCCTACCTGCGACTTCTCACAGGTTTAATAAAAAAATAATGTTTAGGTGTTTTATTCTTACGGATAAACTATACCATTTTCTCTATTTAATACGATTCTGTTCATCTATCCAGCGAATAAGATATAGAAAATTACTTAAATATTTACGACTAGCATTACCCGCGGCTCCGCCCGCGTTCAGATGACCAATAACCAAATTCTTAGGTTTTATATAATATTAGTATACTCTTACATTGCAACTTTTGTATTTTTTCTCTTAAATGAGATATTTTCCCGCGGTATAAAGTATCCTATATGTTGACCCGGATAACCAGCTACTATCATACCAAATTTCATCAAAATCCCTCCAGTTGTTTTTCCGTGATGCGGTAACAGACAGACAAAAATTCTAAAAACTATAGATTCGGCCTCTGTATCGATAATAATATTTCAATAACATTTACCAAAAAATATTTAATGTACAGATTCGGCTTAGTTACAATTTTATTATATGTATAGATAAAGAAAAATACATACAGACGAACATAAAATCTCCTCGTTTTTGGAAGCCGGTTAAACAACAAAATCTTAAGTATCGTAAATATTCCTAGGTATTTTTTAAACCAAATGTCTTTTTAAAGTGTTATTTTTTTGCATTCAACAGTTGGAGGTCATACAACTTTAACACACAAAAGCCTTAATGTCTATTATTAGGTGTTTCTACTGGACTACTTACTTAATGACCGAAAGGAAGCACTACTTTATTTTCTTTTACACTTGTACGTCCGTGACTGATGCTATCCGTCGCATATAATTTAGCATATAATTTGACGCCATTTTATTTCAGTTAAAACTAGATTATTTAAAGTTTAGTACTCGTTGATCTTAGAGTAAAGATTTTCTGTTTCTTAGTCACTGGTGGTGGTGAATTATATTTTATTAGGTACTGGTGGTACTGGTAGTAACTAGGTGTTTTATTAGACAAAATATATCACACACTATTTACTCAATATGTAACCAACGTTAATGGCATTACGTTAAAAATCTTTTTATATGCATGTATGTATTCAATCCGTTTTGACGTCCCACTGCTGGGCACGGACCTCCCTTCAATACGAGGGGTATCAGGTCATAGTGCACCACGCTGGCCAAGTGCGGGTTGGCGGACTTCACATGTCTTTTGAAAACTTACTAGGTTCTCTCAGACATGCAGGTTTTCTCACGATGTTTTCCTTCACCGTTAAGACAAGTGGTAATCATGTTGGAAATGATTCGCACATGAAAATATCAGAGGTGCGAGACCCGGGATTTGAACCGGCTTCACTCGGTTTCCTAAGCGAGCGCGTTACCTCTGGACTACCACTGCCTTTTGAATGTATACACAACATTTTACCAGTTTCATCAAAATTGAATGGATGATTTAAAAAGTATAATAAATATGGAATCATCATACAAACAAACGTACTTTATTTTTTATATAATATTTATGTTTCTAACGTGATCCAATGTGAAAATTTATAATTTTATTAAAACTCTGTTTATTTTCATCTTTTAATGATCTTCTAGTTTATAGAAGCACATAATATATGTACTCGTATATAGATTTTTAATTTGTATTCGGTACATTACGCATTTATGTGTTGAGATCGACCGCTATCCGAAGGTAAGCGGCTTTCCTCAATAAGCCTATGTTACTTCCAACATGGACGAGTTTACGACCTTTAGGTAATTCTTGTTGCCATATGTCTCTTTGGCTAAGTTTTTCTTACATAATTTATGTATGCTGCTAATAGTAGCACAGGCCTAGTGCCTTATAAATATTTATGTCAATTTAGAGTTATTAATTTTTCAAAACTATGTTGTTATTATCTAACTATCTATCTATATAAATAAAAATGAATCACCGAAATGTATGTACGCGCATAACTTCCGATCGACTGCACCAAATTAGACAATTATTTTATTGTGTTTGTTATTGTCAGGACAAGTTTTTTATAAAAGAAAATTAAATTTTTTTTTTTTATAAAATAAGATTTTTTTAAATCACACGATATGAAAATGAGTGAATGAAATAGTTTTTATCACGGAAATCATCCCTTAAGGGAGTGATAATGGGGATGAAAGGTTATATGGGGAAGCAAGCTAGGGACGAACCCGAGCGAAGCGAGGGTGAATTGCTAGTTATTTAAATAAAATACATTTTATTAAGACGGTAAATATTCACTTTACTAGTATATTGATAGTTAACAAAAACTTTTATTATCAACCAAGCGCGGGTTTTGAACCTACAACTTTTGTTTTCAATAAATTAAGACAAGTCACAATAGAGATATCCGCGAAGTACACACACATGTATATTAAGCCACTTTTCCAAATAATTATTAATAATAACATTAAAAAAACTAAAAAACTAAGCGTATTTCTAATTCTTATTTCTAATTTGTATATTTGGTACACTTGCATTAAATGATTTTGGTCTCTATTTTTTACAAAGCTACTGCTATTTGCCATTACTCGCGAGTACTTCAGATTTTATCAAGCTTATGAAAATCTATTGTTAAATTTTTCTAAAACCACTTTCGTAAACGTAATTCTTACACCAAATAGGCTAACAACTATTGATTCCTGCTTGACTATTTTTGGTCACATTTATGTGTACATTATTACTACAAATATTTACTTCCCGCCAAATGCAGTTCGAGTAAAATGCGTTGTAATACGTTTCTGTATTGCATAACATTTTATACATTCTCAAAGTTCTTCTTTAAATAAACTAAACTTTCTAAAATATAATCTTAGTTAAATAACTCCTGTTAAATATAACTTTGAAAGAGTAACTATAGCATTTATTATTAACGTTTTACATATAAATGTTATTTAAAAAAAAACTAGTAACCTTCTGTGTGTGTGCGTGCTTCGCTTATGATGCGTTCCTGAATGGCTAACTATGTCTCCAAAGTAGTACTCTAGATCATAGTCTATATATGTATGTACTGAATTTCATCCAAATCCGTCTATACGTTGCAGTTTGTAGCAGTAACAAACATACACACACAGTTGTAAAATTTGTCATTTTTTAAAAGTATTCACCTCAAACAGTCATAAGCCCCAACGTCAACAATATTTCTCAATACTTTTTTCATTTTGATGTAATTTCCAGAGTGACGTAATAATGTCACCAAGCGGAGGCGTAATCGTTCACAGTAGAAAGTAGTTGTATGAAATTCTTGTGACAAAAAGTTAACCTTACATGGTTAACAGCGCAATACTGGATATCGCTGGATCGATGTCCTTTAAAGTCCCGAACCACTTATGATGTGTGTATCCTCGACTCTTCAGCGTTTCTCATCGACAAAGCCTATCGAGTAATCATCATCGCAAAATTACTCACGAGTTCTCAACAACCCATTCATTCCAATGAATTTTTAATTTTAAATTCACGTATTCCACAAACACGTTTCGAAGTAACTTCCCGGACTTGATGTCGCAAACTACATTTATTTACGGAAAAGTGAGAAGTTCTAATAAAATACAAATAAATCCTAGTATAAAAAATTACTCATCACAAAGCGAAATCAAAATTTTATTATTGTTAAAAGTGATAGATATTCATCATAAAATGAAGTAAACTACTTATCTCAATGAGTAAGTAATTTTGCAACATTAGCCTTAAAATGTGAATTAAAGCTGGAAATAGATAAAAAATTTTGCTTGACCTTTTAAATTGCCAACGGCGAAGTTGCACTAGTTTAAAATCAGAGCTGTAGAAAGCGGACAGAGCAGGATACGACCTTTTCAAGTGACCTTTAGCTATTAATAGTGGTCTGGTACGACCCCGGTAGTATGTGAAAATGGCTACCATTTCTCCGGGACTTATTCAACAAGCACAAATCATAGAGTAAGCTGCATATTGTAATGTCGCTGTGGGCGTTGCTCATACACGTTGCAAAGTCGTTTAGAATTCTGTTAACACGAAAGACTAACTTTTTATGCTTCTGGAATGCAACCATACGCTGAACCGAAGCACAAAAATACTCAGTTAAAATGTAATGGGAAAATAACACATGAAGCGTATGAGAATAATTTGCCGGTGCAGCTTTGTCTACAATTTTTGCTATACTTAAAAATGCAACTAGAATTTGATCTATACTTTAGGTTAGCAAGACAAAAAATAAAATAGTAAACCTAATTAAAAGTCAATAAATTATAAATGTAGATGTCATCAACTCATGCACAGATTTTAAATTGCAACATTTTTACTCGCATATTGAATGTTCCCTAGTTTTCCTTGGCCGTCTCTGAGAAATATTAGCACGTGGGCGTGAGCATCGGTCACGTATTGGCTTGAGTTATAAGCTCGGAAATAAATCCAGCTTCACATTCGACTGCTGCATTGTTGCCAACACCTTCCTCCCACGCAAAGTTAAACGCACGTGTAAGCCCAAGCGTTATCTATTTATTAGGCATAATGAAGTCTTTTCCGATTTAATACGGCTTTGCGTAAATCTTTAAAGTTCAATCTAAATTTCTTTATTTATTAGTTGAAGTAAAATTGATATTTCAATCAACGTTTAAAGCTGCCGCAGCAGATAGGTTTATCTTATCTGAACATAAATAAATGGACATATTATACTATAATCATACTTTTAAATTTCTAATTATAGAATGTAAATAAAAAGTTCGTCAACAAATGACAATGCACAACAACCAAAATGTACATTTTGACAAAAAAATACTCGGTTACACTTTTGGCAATAAATATTTAGGGTTTACGGTACTGTCTAGTATACCGCATTCAATTTTGTTCAGAAACTATAAAATTCTCATGGGTTTTATTCACGGCTATCTTAACATTCGAGCCAGTGTGAAAACATTTGCGGTCGCATTCTCGATGCTTTTTTTCTCAATTATACAAGTTTTGAATTTACGAGGCAATTGTGTAAAATAATCACAAAGTTGATTGCACTTGTCGGTGTAATTACGGTTGATGGGCGAAATTAATTTCAGTCGGGCAAATAAAATGCACCACTTTGCAATATAATTTGATAGATAAATTTGATTCAAATATATTAAAAGTCACTTTAGAATCATGTTATGTACTACACAAACGATGAAAATATTTTAATAATATAAATAAAATTACTGTTTATAAAAGCTACACTGTTTAATCAATACTGGATTGACTTATTGATAATATGGGTTGGTTCTAGCCTGTTTGAATATTCGACGTATGTAGACACTAATAAAAAAGGTACACGGGTGACCTTAACCAAGTACGTCGACATCCGGTACGTAAGGACGCAATAAAATACATAAAACACAAGGAATTTCAACCACGAACCGATGAATGGAATAATTGAAAAAGTAAAGTAAACCGGTTCATCGCCTTATTTTAAGATGCATATAAGTATAAATCTACAGTTACAAAATTTAAAATGGCGTGTCATATATTTCATATACTCAAGGCGAATAGCAAATATATAAATAAAAATAAATAGGCAAATAGTATGTACCTAATAGCAATAATATCAAAGAATGTTGCAATCTCATTAATGTATCAAAAAATATATATCCTTCTCTTCTATTGGATTAGTTTTCAGATCGCCTTATGCAACATACTAAAATCGCCCTGGAATGACTTGATGCTGGAAAAAAAGTATAATTTCACCCACCAGGATGGAAAATATCTATCTATACTAATATTATAAAGAGAAAATAAATGTATTTTTTATTGTGATGGATAAACTAAAAATCCGTTGAACCGATTTAGATGAAAAGTATAAAGATAGTTTAAGACCCTGGGAAGGACATAGGATAATTTTTATCCTGAAAATCATTCCGTTAAAGGGGTGAAAAAGGGGTTAAAAGTTTGTGTTGGGAACTAATAATTTCCAATTTAAAGGATATAACCCCCCTTCATACCTATGTATATATGTATATATAAATATATACTAATGTATAGTATATCTATTCCATACTAAAACGTACCTATTATGCATAGAAGAAAATATAATTATGATAGAAAAAATTATGTCAAACCGTTGTTTCTTTGCTGAATGATGGACAAATGATACACAATTTCGTATTGAAACAAAAAATACAAATACTTAAAACAGGTCTTCATTTTGATGTACTCAAATCAATTCTTCATACTTATAAGTTTAATAAAATTTTGACTTTCCATTGATTTACTATTAGTATTGTCGTATAATAGGTAATATAATTTAAGTTAAGTTGGCTATAAAATTTAATTATTAGTAAAGTCCCCTGTAGTTTTCATCTCTAATTAAAGCATACTTGTTTTGTTGTCTGTACGTACGCCGTCATAAAAACGTGTGACAAGCCGGCCGCCCGGGCGGGGAGTAAGGTTTACGATCGGTCGGACATTTCGACCACACGCCATTCGAAATATCGGTTTATCTTTATAGGGTGTTTGGTAAGTGATATGATAGATGAGGATTTAATTGTGGCCTTTATTTTGCTTGTTCAGATTTTAAACATTGTAGTACTAGAAAGAGATTGTGATGACTAAAATTGTATCCTAACATATATTAAAAAAATTATACTTGTCTAAAATACAACGTATGTATTTAGAAAAATGGTTTTATATTAAAAATAAGTATCACCAACTTCACTGTATTATAAACATCTCAAAAATGTACATATAATAATAAAATTGTAACTAAGCCGAATCTGTACATTAAATATTTTTCGGAAAATCTTATTGAAATAAACATTATTATCGATACAGATTCCGAGTCTATAGTTATTAGAATTTTTGTCTGTCTGTCTGTCTGTTACCCATCACAGAAAAACCACTGGAGGGATTTTGATGAAATTTAGTATGGTGATAGCTAGTTATTTTTACTGCGGGAAAATATCTCATTTCTGAGAAAAAATACAAAAACTGCAATGTAAGAGTATACTAATATGTAAAACCTAAGAATTTTGGTTTTTGGTCATCTGAACGCGGGTGGAGCCGCGGGAAATGCTAGTTTAATATATTGTACTTACTATGTACGTAGTTTAAAGCTCAAAATATATTTAAAAAGATTCTTATGTAATACAACGAAGCACTTACATGCCTTATATGGAGTCAATACGTAAGTTGACCCGCGTAATCAGTTAATTTGCGTAAATAGCTGACCTAAGGGCCTAACTATCTGATTGACATTCCCGTTACTAATATCTTGATGTGAAATCCACAGAAAGAACGTGGCGAATAGTTAAACTATGTAAATTAGTTCTATTCCATTCGATTAAAAGTTCCACGTTTAGCCACATCCAGATAACATAGCATGTTAATTAAAGGCTTGGTAACAATACAAGACTTTGGCACCAATAATACTTGTTCGGTTTGTATTGATACCGTTTGTCCGTTTTCGTTTGTTGTTCATTAGACATGATCTATAATACTACCTTATGATTTCTTCTTCGCGCCAGAAGTAGCGGGTTCAATCTTGGTTAAGGCATGCTTTAATTCTTGTAATGTGATCTCGGTTACTAATTGTATCTGAAAGATAGAACCGGGACCATTATTAAAAAAAATATTATCTGTATAAGCCTATCGATTCAGGAAGTCGCGTAAGCGAGCTACGAGTTCTTCAGACGATTGATTTATTATACTGTGTTGTGGTGCTATTAAATTTTGTATGTTATGTTACATCCTATCTACAAGGAATCTGCACTTTATATTTTGTTAGAGCTTTATTACTGTACGATAAGTATTTACTATATTTATTTTGCTAGTTTTAAAATATGGACCACCTTTTCAGTTCTATAGTTATGTAATTAGTACCTACAACTAAATTAAAATTGATTTTTTCTTATTTGTTGATGTTCTTGTTTATGTGTTTTTTTGTGACATATAATTCTATTACCTGTCTCCTATCTCCCTACATGTATGTAAGCGATGAGATGAATGATAATAAATATTTTTAGTGTTAAAAATGAAGATAAAGGTTATTTTTAATGTTTAAACTTTACGACATAATCAAAATAAACACCACATTTATCATACCACTATCGACTCACCCTCGCTCCGCTCGGGTTCGTCCCTTCGATTTCTCAGAGATAATTTCCGGCAGTAAAAAGTATCCTATATCTTGACCCGGATAAGCAGCTATCATCATACCAAATTTCATTAAAAATATGTCTAGTGCTCTTCTCGTGATGCCGTTACACACAGACAGACAAACTCTGTATCGATAATAATGTATATTTCAATAAGATTTTCCAAACAAATGTTAAATGTACAGATTCGATTCAATTAGAATTTTTTTATACGTATAGATTACAAGATGCGTAGCGGTTACTAACAAAACTTAGTATAACTTATCGACTTGACTGTTAAATGTGACCTTTTCGTGCTACCTTCTGTATACTTTTTTAATCTTAAACCTTTTAGCATTTAATTATTTGAAGGTTTTAGACACATTATTCATGGCTTTTTTAGTAATTATTTATTTTGAAAGTCAGACTGACCTCATGTCTAACATTCCTTGTAAGCCCGAATACAAATTATAAACCCGTCGCTTTTTGCCAACCTTGCTGCAGACAAGCAAAATTGTATTATAAATCACTTACAGGAATAAAAAATAAAGAAATTCGTCTTGAGCAGGTAGAAGGAGGAACGCAGGGTATATATTTTATATACATAGATGTATAGGGTATTTATGTATATGTTCAGAATCAATATAGTATTTAATAATGTTTGAAAATTATTAAATAGCTTTTATGGCCCAGGTCAAATAAATCTACTTTTTTCCTAACGAGACGATTAGAATTTAACAATCGACCCTCGCCTTTAGCAAGCTTTTATTATTCCAATTTATAAAAACTGGTATTTTTTTAAAATGGAACACAAAAAACACGTACCGATCTTGATTCCCATAAAAACTTTCATCCCCATTTTCACCCTCTTAAGGGATGATTTACAGGATAAAAACTACGCTATGTCCCTCCCAGGGTATTTCTTTCTCTATCTTCGTACCAAATTTCATCTAAATCGGTTCAGTAGTTTCAGAGATTACTTCCTACAAACAAACTTACAAACTTTACCCCTTTATAATATTAGTATTATTATAAACAATCTTTGTCATTACATATAATAATATAAAAATCATTATTCCTATTACATAAATGTCAACACTTGGTAACTTAATGTTAAATTAATAACATAATATTCCACTCTCTCTGCCTTGAAGATAAGTCAATTATTTCAAATTCGATTTGTAGTTACTAAATAATTTGCAAAAAATGAATGAACCATAAGCTTATCTTATAAGGAAAAAAAAAGAAAATGATTTTTAAATCTTTTAATTTTAAATTTTAATGCTTATTAAAATAGAATTAACAGTTTTAATTCAATAAATTGGGCCGTTTTTTAAAAAAATAAGTTTCTTATAATAAATATAAATAAAAGAAATAGGCATTTTCCGAAGTGAAGTATCTGTTACTTATAATTGCTTCCCCATAGAACGAAGACGGACGAAGAAGAAGTAAAGTATCGACTGAATTGATTTTGATTGAATTTTCACTCGTGGATAGAATATTTGAAAGAGAATGACATGAGCTATATTATATATCACAGTTACATGTGAAAGGGCAATCCGTACTAATATTATAAATGTGAAAGTGTGTTTGTTTGTTTGTCCTTCTTTCACGTTGAAACGGAGTGACGGATTGGCGTGATTCTTTGTGTGGAGATAGTTGGAGGGCTGGAGAGTGACATAGGCTATTACCTAATTACCACGGGAAAACACGTTATAGTACAATTCAAAAAAATAATTATATTCAGAATTACTTAAAACTTGGTATTAATACTCTTCAATAAAATTAAATAAATACGTGTTTTAGCATTTTTCGAAATTCATCTTATAAGGGGTAAAATAGGGGATGAGTTTGTATGAAACTACCTTTTTTAGAGATTTTTTTGTAGTTTTACCGCGAGCGAAGCCGCGGGTTCTGCTAGTAATATATAAGTCACATAAGTCTAAGTCATAAGTATAAGGACAAATAAGCCAATAAGCCAGTTAATAGTAACATAAATTACTCTACAAATTATTATTTTCCAGTAGTTACCTCTACATCACTTTTCATATAAGTACCGAATAAAAAGCCATATTATATTTAAAGCCATATTAAGTCAATTACGCCATGTTTCGTACGTAACAAGCGATCGCCACAAATTGGACGAAAAGATAGTCAGTAGCGTAGTTTTGACAGGCGTTTAAAAGATGTTACATGCAACCGTGCCAGCATTCAGATACGCAACCATTAATCAATTGATATAATAATATAGTAACATAATATATAAAATCTAGGTTACATTTAACAAACCATTTCAATGCTCAATATATATTTTTATTAGCGATTCACGCTCTGTTCGTTCAAGTTCGTCCCTAGTGAAAAACAAAAATAAATCTATCCCACGGGAACCGTACATGTTTCTGGGATAAAAAGTAACCTTTGTGCTATTCCAGCCTATAATCTATCTTTGTGAAAAACTTTATCCAGATTCGCTCAGCCGTTCTGGCGAAATTCGGTAACAAACATCTATAAATATTAATAATGGGATAATGGAATTTTGTAGCTAACCCTGATTTTGCAATTAGTAATTAATTTTGTACAGAAACGAATGGTTCATTTTTTTTATCTTAGAATATGTCATAGGATTATCTTAGTAGTTAAAATTGTATGTAATTTAATGTAAAAGCGTGTGTTCTCTTTCTTCTTTTTTCTTTCATTTATTTTCTTTAAGAACAATCTAAATTTTTCAAACTACTTTAAAATACATAATATCTAATATTGCAAAAAAATATGTAGGTAGCTGTATTTAAAATACGTGAAACGATTGTGTTAATAAATAAATATTTTTGTAAATATTAGTATAATTTTAATTTTAATTATTTACAATGCAATATAAATAGAACAATTTATATCGCTACAATTAGTTACACGAATTGTTCCATATAAACAAATGACTCTATATAAAGTCATAGGTAACGAGTGATGTTTTAATAGCACTCATAGCAAAATAAACAATTAAAATACACCGATAAAACTGACCTAGTTAAAAATTGAAATGTTATATTGCTACCATGAGGTCTTTTCCAGCACGAAGCTCTAACAGAACCTATACGAGCTACGTTACTACGTGAGCTACCGGTATTTTGCGTGAACAACAACCATTTAATTAGTTATAGTGACCTAAAAACATTATGCTTGCAACTAGCCTTTTGCTAATGGCTTTGTTCAAGAGACGTTTAAGATTATTTAGCGTTTAGTGTTAGAAATATGAAATGAAAATTTAAATTATTATTATACTAGCGACTCACCCTCGCGTCGCTCGTGTTCGTCCCTGGCTTGATTCCCCATACAAACTTTCATCCCCATTTTCACTCCCTTAAGGGATGATTCCCGGATAAAAAGTATCCTATGCTCTTTGTAGGGTTTCAAACTATCTTCTTACCAAATTTAATCTAAATCGGTTCAGTAAATCCAGTGATTACCCCCTACAACGTCACAAACTCACAAACTCTACCTCTTAATAAAATTAGTATAGATATTTTGGGTCATTGATTTTGTATATATTGTGTAGTGTCAAAATATATGAATAACTAAAATATTCTAAGGAAAAACGCACTGACGTTGAAGATATCATGTTTTTACTGCTTAAAGTTAAATCAAAAGTGTTGAATATGTCAAAACCTTACTATGATTTACAATTTCAATTGGACTTGTGGCAATAAGTTAAGTTCCAGCTATATTTACGTGATTTTGTAGTAGTTATACTATTGGGGTCATAAGGCGAAATTTCATTATAAACCAGTCGTAATAATTAACCGGATTTGGCTACTAAATTTACTTGAAACAAAAATAGGTGAGGCTAATAAATTTATATTAGTATCCTTTTAGTTGTTACATATTTGACAGTATGATTAAATTTTATATATTAAAAAAGTCCTTACTACAAAATACATAAATATATGATTATATGGTAACATAGCTTTATATACGCGTTTCTTTTATAGTTTTTTTGTTGTATATTAACGAATTATAGCTTAAATACGGCTTAATGAATAAATTCTACTTCCATATATAAATTAGAAGGAAAGTTTTCACCTCACTCTAACTTATATACTACGAGATCTACTTAATGTGCCGGCAAAAGTACATGGAGTCACTCTGCGGCTCATAAGCTATCTCTACGTAAAAAAATCATATCAATTTATCAACATACATTTCGTTATTACATGCAATTGAAAAGTTTATTAATACAATAGAAAATCACCTTTTTCGTTAAATAAAACTCAAACTTCCTCTTACAATGTAGAGTCATTAATTATGAATTCATTGTTTTATTTTCCACAGTGGCTTTGACGTTTTAATTAATTTCCTTTAATTTTAATTAAGCTTGAATATCATATATTTGACTTTTATGTTAAAATCAACTTATACTCGTAGCTATGGAATCGCCTGAGTTAACATTCAAATAACGGCAAAATCCTTACGCATATTAAAACGTTCTCTATTCCAGTTCTAGTTGGACGAGTTTTACAACAAAATCATTCACTACATCTCAATTATTTTCACTGCTTATATAACACTAGCAATACTTTTTGCAATATACTAATGTTCCACAAAAACGTTGTTCTGAAGAACAATACTCTATGGCAATCCTCTAAACTATCTATAGAAAAAAAAATAATATAGTCTGTTTTTGTGAAACAGTGGTAGACCAGTGGTAGCGCACTCGCTTCGGAAACCGAGTGACGCGGATTCAAATCCCGGGCACTTCTGATATTTTCATGTACGAATCATTTCTAACATGATTACGACTTGCCTTACGGTGAAGGAAAACATCGTAAGGAAACCCGCATGTCTGAGAGAACCTAGCAAATTTTCGTAAGACATGTGAAGTCCGCCAACCCGCACTTGGCCAGCGTGGTGGACTATGATCTGATCCCCCTCGTATTGAAGGGAGGCCCGTGCCCAGCAGTGGGACGATAAAAAGGGTTGAATACAATAGTCTGTTGGTGCACTTATGGAAGAAAAACAGTAAAACCAATAAACAAATCCAATTTCGCATTAATAATATTAATAAATGCAGAGCGCTTCACTTCCGTTTAAAGTATACATTACAGTAACTTATTACAACATGTGAGCAGTACAAAAAGCTCAATAGTTCGCAGGAACAGCCAAAGGCGTGAAGATCGCAGGATCGATAACTTTGAGAACCATTTAGAAATTATTTTATATTGATTTATATACTTATCAATATCTATAGTAATTTTATAAAGAGCAAAGATTTGTTAGTTTATAGACCTCTTTGCCTCCTAAGCCGGTTTTTATTTAATTATTTTTTCAATAAGACATATCTAAATTATTTCTGAGTGATAAAGGCTATTATTTTTGATTGTATTGCGCGTTTAAACCGAGCTCTTACGATTTGTGTCTAGTGTTATTTGAAAGCATATAAAGCATATAATATTTCTGTCTGTCTGTCTGTCTGTTTATTCCGGATAATCTCTGAAATTGCTCGATTGATTTTGACAGGACTTTCATTGGACAATAGCTGATGTTATAGGGAGTAACATAGGCTACTTTTATTTTAGAAAAATAATTAGGGTTCCGCTCAAACAAAATAAAACGTACCTAGGAACGAACCCAAGCGAAGCGAGGGTGAGTCGCTAGTTTAAAAATAATTTAACCACAAACTAACATAATATAAAAACTATAAATTCATCGTATTGCAACATTACAAGAATTAATAGGTATTATAATATATATTAAGGTTAGGACCTTACTAATTGATTAGCTGTTAATTCTACAGATAGGCAATGAGGGTAACGGTCAACTGGTGACATTTAGGTTTGCTCTTTGGCTCGACAATTAGCTTAGCCGTCCATCGGCAAAGATCGGCCGTTTTACGATAGCGTTACCATGGAAATGAAGACCACACACGAACAATAAGGCTACCGGGAACTATGCAAATCAGAGCCTTCATTTTATAATACTATATAATATTATATAGGTTATTTGATTTTCTAATTATGTTTACTATAGTGTTAATTATAGTTTAACATTGCTTTTATACGAGTAGTATATGTGAAATGGATTAATTTATATTTTATTATAAGATAGCTTCATGTAGAGAAAAAGAAAAATTATTTAAAGCACTTCATAGTTTTAATATAACCAAATAATGAACTTATAATCCATACTTCCATACTAATATTATAAATGTGAAAGATTGTTTGTTTGTTTGTCTTTCTTTCACGTGATCTTTGTATGAAGATAGTTGGAGGGCTGGAGAAAGACATACATACTCATTACCGCGGGACATAATCTCATTCCCACGGTAAAACACGTAATATAACACAAAAATTATTTATGATCAGAATTACTTGAAACTTCAATACAATTAAATAAATACGTGTTTTAGTATTTTTAGAAATTTATCCCATAAGAGGGTAAATAGGGGATGAATGTTTGTATGAAACCTACTTTTATAGAGATTTTCAGTAGCTTTCGCGCGAGCGAAGCCGCGGGTTCTGCTAGTTTATTATATGTATTTCAAAATTGTTTTTTTAAACCACCTCTGTATATAAAAAACACCTGCGCACCAGTTCGACGACATTTAGAATCTTTATGAATATCACGTAAGTGTCCGGTAGTGAATACAATAAATGCTTTAATAGTATTTCGTTAGGAACTCGATTTGATGAAAACGATTGTGTACAAAATTATTTAATATTTGTAATTTGTATTCTTGTAACTATCGATTACAAACCTATGATAAATCTATATTTTAATTTATTCATGAGCCAGTTAGTTATATATGCATAAACATGACTAGTACAAATACCTAATTTACTAGCCTAAAATTGATTTTGTAAGTAATATAACTAAGAATCACCCGAGACCATATTTGCTGTAAAGCATTCGAAACGTCTGGAACCACAAATCAAAATAAATCTGCAAAAAAATAGGAAAAGATAGTTTTATTTAAAACTAGCATTGCCCGCGTCTCCGCCCGCGTTCAGATAACCAAAAACCAATTTCTTAGGTTTTACGTATTAGTATACTCTTACATTGTAGTTTTAGTATTTCTCGCGATAAAAAGTATCATATATGTTGACCCGGATAACCAGCTATCACCATACCAAATTTCATCAAAATCCCTCCAGTGGTTTTTCTTTGAAGCGGTAACAGACAGACAGACAAAAATTCTAAAAACTATAGAATCGGCCTCTGTATCGATAATAATGTTTATTTCAATAAGATTTTCCAAAAAATATTTAATGTACAGATTCGGCTTAGTTACCATTTTATTATATGTATAGATGTCAAATATTCTCGTAAATCTAAGAAAGTATTAATTATTTTTTAATATTTATTGTTAAGAAAATCTTTATAATGTAAAAGCTATTTCGAATGCTGATCTTAAGAAGATGATATATCTTAACAAGTCCGCAAAACATCTACGTACACCAGATATGGACAATTTCTTAAATTTGCTTACAGTTACCGTTAGAAATATTTGCATAAAAGATGCAACAGATATAACAGTTTAAAGCAAAGTTACAAATGCAAGGAAAATATATAAGGATAATTTATTTATTGCCTTTATAGATAATAAAATTTATTAGTTGTGAGAATAAAAATCTTATTTATTTCTTCACAAAAACAAATCTATCCCTTGAGAATCATACATTTTTCCAGAATAAAAAACTTTTTCAGATTATAATCTATCTCAGTGTCAAATTTCTTCCAGATCTGTTCAGCCGTTCTGGCGTGATTGAGTAACAGACATTCATCCAAACGTCAAAACATCTAAACTTTAACATTTTTAATTAGTAAGAATATTCTTATATAAATGTTAGTCTTTAATAAGTTTGGGATTGCTACATCTGCACATCTTGCAAATTCACTTCTAAGATCAATTAACAATATCCATACTAATATCATAAATGTGCAAGTGTTTTTGTTTGTTTGTTTGTTTGTCCTTCTTTCACGTGGAAACGGAACGACGGATTGGCGTGATTTTTTGTGTAGAGATAGTTGGAGGGCTGGAGAGTGACATAGGCTACTTTTTACCGCGGGAGATTATCTAACTCCCACGGGAAAACACGTTATAATACAACCCAAAAAATATTTATGATCTGAATTACTTAAAACTTAGTATTAATGCTCTTCAGTACAATTAAATAAATACATGTTTTAGTATTTTTCCAAATTCACCCCATAAAATAAATAAGGCATGAAAGTTTGCATGAAACCTACCTTAGAGTTTTTTTGTAATTTTAGCGCGAGCGAAGCCGCGGGTTCTGCTAGTATTACATTTATGTAATGATTTATCATAAAACATTATTGTAATAGAATATAGCAAGCAAAATCTTCTGCAAAATAACGATGTTTGATATTCAAATCATAGTTCTTCATTCTACTCGATCGAACTTCAAGGGTAGACAGCGTGGACGAGTCCTTTATTCAATGCGCCCACGATCCACTTGGGCCGATATCGAGAAAACAATTATTATCTACGCCAAAGCGATAAATCCCTTGTCCCGACGCTGACCGTTATTGCCATCGCGACATGCTATCTGATCCTGTACTGTGACATATTGCTTGGAATATAGGTATGCTATTGAGCATTTTGTCTCAGTCACGAATTGAGATTGCTCTATATTGTTTTGTCGAAGCAATAAAATTATTTATTGTATTTGCTTTTTGTAATTTTTTTAAGGTGAAAAATTTAAAATGTGTTTGATTATCGTTATTTTCTCATCACTTATTAATAACAAAAATTAATTTCCAAGAAGTTATTGAGATTTTAAGCATATTAATAAAAAAAATTAAGTACTGCTCTGTGAGTTTATTACTATACTAGCATTGCCCGCGGCTCCACCCGCGTTCAGATAAACAAAAACCAAATTCTTAGGCTTTACATTGGTATTAGTATACTCTTACAATGCGGTTTTTGTATTTTTTTAGGAATGAGATATTTTCTCGCGGTAAAAAGTACCTATATGTTGACCCGGATAACCAGCTATCACCATTCCAAATTTCATTAAAATCCCTCTTGTGGTTTTTCTGTGATGCGGTAACAGACAGACAGACAGACAGGTAGACAGAGAGACAAAAATTCTAAAAACTATAGATTCGGCCTTTGTATCGATAATAATGTTTGTTTTAATAAGATTTTCCAAAAAGTATTTAATGTATAGATTCGGCTTAGTTACAATTTTATTACGTGTATAGATAATATATATTATATATTCTAGTTATAAAATGGTGTAGATATTTCAAAACAATAGCAATTTTCGACCCGTTCATATATTATAAAATACGACAGTCTTTATCTAAAGTAAACGTTAAACCTGAAAATTGTACACATAAAATATTGGAACTAGATAACATTTCATTATTTACTAATTGCTTTCCTGTTTATGTTCAAACTGCAAGCCTTGATATTTTACTTTTATATTTTGACTATTTTCACCCTCGACTTCGCTTACCTGAATTATTGATAAAAATAGCCTTTTAACGATAAGATCATTAGCCTAATAGAAAAATAATTTTTAGATTCTATATACTACTTTCAGGCATACGCAGAGAACATACGAACTAACAACTAAACAATTTTTATCTCTTTATAATGGCGTGTACATCTCAGCGTACTGTAGGCTATATTCCATATATTACTTGTTTTTAATTTTACTAAATAGTTTTAATGTAACTGTAAACCTAAAATATCAGATACTCTATACTAATATTATAAAGAGGCAGAATTAGTTTGTCTGTTTGTGTTTTTGTTTGAATTCGCTAATCTCAGGGACTACTAATCTGATTTGAAAAATTCTTAAAGGCCATATATAAGCTATATATCATCCCAGAAAAATGTAGGTACGATTCCCGTGGGATAGATTTATTTTTATCTTGGGATGAACCTGAGGCGAAGCGATGGTGATCCCCTAGTAGTTTTATGTAAGTAAAATCCTTTTAAAAGCTAGCTATGAGTATAATATGCTACAAACGTTTAACTTCACATCAAGCCCTCAATCATCGATTATCCATAATGCAAATCAAATGAGCATAACAAAGCAGACTAAGAATAATTTAAGCAGAATTTTGTGTCAGTAAATGCTAGACTTTCTACATAAGTAGTATCCAATAAGTTTATACTAATGTTAATGTTTTTTTTAATTTTACAATTAAATAGGTTATGCAAGACTAAAAAGTACATTATCATTATGATCCCTATTAATATTATTCGACGACACGTTTGGCTCAGTTTTTTCGAGTCCCGCTGGGAGCATTCATTTATGTGATAAGCACGAATGTTTGTTTACGTCATGGGTGTTTATATTTATAATATGTATGTATTTAAAAATTATATATATATATATATATATATATATATATATATATATATATATATATATATATATATATATATATATATAGTGTATCAACTATCTGGTGTCCATAGATGGTGCTGTGTGTTAATGTCCCAATAAAATATTATAAATGTGAAAGTAATTTTATTTGTCTTTTACCTTTTCACACTAAAACCGCTGAACAGATTTCTATGGAATTTGGCAAGGATGTTTGTAGATTGTATAACGGGTACGGACAGACCACCTTTTATCCCCGCCCCGCTGACCAGCGACGGGCGGGCACTGACTGACTGACTAAATAGTTGACAATAATGTAAATTATAAATGATTTGTGCTAATGATAAATCCGTATACGTTTTTTGCTAATATACATTTTATATTTATTGACATTCAGTGGCATTGCGCAATGTTAGACATGTAGCTTACTCAAGAATATACTGATCACTTTTTATCAAACTTATGATGCTGTCCGCATTTACCGAGTTGTTTCACGCCGCCGGCAATATTTCTAGTTTCCCATTTATGGTTATATGAATGAATAATCCTGCCTTTACGGAATACGTTTCTTAATTCTTATTCCGTAAGCAATAAAGGCGTTTTAGACGGAGGATGTTAGATACTAAATAGCATTTCATATAAGGCCGGTTATGTAGTAGCCGGCCTAGTGGAAGATGCTTTTCCTGAATGATTCAAAGCAAATGAAGGAAACATTTAGCTTGCGTAACTCGTCGTGGAAATGTTGCTTTAGAATTTCTTAAAATAAACTTTAAAGGATTTATTGCGAACTTATTTCATTATAGATTTGTAACTGTATCAAAACGTTACTACCTTTTTAGATTTTAAGTTAAAGTTTCAAGTTAAATCAATCGTTTCTGTGAAAAATGGCGCCGAGTTAATTGATCTTTCAACCGTTTTCATTAGTGCGGTGCAGAATTATTCATCAATCTAACAGCCTGATGTAAAGTACACCCAGTTTCGACATTATTACAGCATTCTTTTTTTTGAGAAAAAATATAAATTATAAAATATAATAAGAATTTATCTGTCAACTAAACTACATACGTTTAACTATAACATATGTTTCAATTACTCTCCAAAGTGATATTTTCTATCGAAAATATCGTGAATATTGTACCTTTTTTTTACTTGAACGCTTAATAATCTACAAACAAAGGTTAAGATCAAGTCAAAAACTAGCATCGATTTTACCATTCAGTCCGTATATACAATAAATGTATGTATTTGTAAAATTAATTTACACTTTTATATCTATACATATAATAAAATTGTAAGTAAGCCGAATCTGTACATTAAATATTTTTTGGAAAATCTTATTGAAATAGACTTTATTATCGATACAGAGGCCGAATCTATAGTTTATAAAAATTTTGTCTGTCTGTCTGTCTGTTACCGCATTAAAAAAAGCCACTGGAGGGATTTTGATGAAATTTGTTATGGTGATAGCTGGTTATCTGGGTCAACTGGTACATATAGAATACTTTTTACCACAGGAAAAATGTCTCATTTCTAAGAAAAAATACAAAAATTACAATGTATACTAATATGTAAAACCTAAGAATTTGGTTTTTGGTCATCTGAACGCGGGCGGAGCCGCGGGCAATGCTAGTAATATTATAAAATAAAACTACATATATTCTTTTGTATTTTTTAAGCATTGGTTCTCTTTTTCTTCCCTTTAAAACAGAGTTTAATATTATTAGTTTATTTACTATTTTTCTTCATTAAATTAAATCTGTTAGCAATTTTTATTTAATAACAATTATTCACTCAGTTATAAAAACTGTCATTAATATATATTATAAAGCATTATGTACAATTATATTAGTTTAGTTTAGTTCTATGAAACTCTGACTATATTATTTGTTAGGCTAAGATGAAATATAATACAAATAAATTGTAAAACTCCACTGTTGTTCCTTCGTTCTAGCAACTGTATTTGCTCGCTATTGTTACTGGCCATACAGCTTGTAGAGATTGACAAAATCTACTCAACAAAGAAATCTACTTTGATATATTTCGTAAGACCAGTCGGGTCATTGCAGAGAATAGTTACGACACCCATACCCACTTTGTTTTAAGCCCATGCTTTATAAGGGCAAAATGAATCGAGATTTTACATGTAGCTAAACAAAACGTTAAGAAATAAAATTCCTTTTATTTATAATATTACGATTAATAATTTTTGACTGATTATTTAAATGTAGAAATTATTATGATATTTAAGCAGTCATTTTTTGTAACCTTAGAAAAACTAACGACAATATTTTTAGTTTACTATTACAAATTTTACTAAAACCTACAGAAAGGTCACGTAACATATAAAGAGCATACTTTTATATGCCGCTTTAAATTTTATATAATATTTTTGAACGTCTGCCTCTTATAAATCTCAGTTGTGACGCAGACTTGCGTGTTGTAAACCACTCACAAGGCGAAGGTTACGAAATGATTTGATGCTATCGACGTAATATCAGCTGAAATGGAAATTGTAGCACTATGGAGATATAAGACCTATTTATCACTTGGAGGACACTCAATAAACCTTAGAATATGAAAGCATGAACATTATTCATGATTTCTTCAAGCTTTTTCATCATGAAACTATAAGCTCAATAGATATTATGAAAAATAGAAAAAACATAACATATTAAAAATACATAGAAACTAAAATTTAATTTTCGCAAAAACATTTAAATAATAATATAATTCCATTAATTTTATTAAAAAAATATACATTTTATGATATTTAATTTACAGCCGGAGAAAATATTGAAAGGTAACCCTGATGTACTGAAATAATTTAATATAATTAAACTCACCTACTGCACATGATTCATTGAAAATACTCGGTATATCGAATAAAAGCTTTTTTAATTACGATATTGAAAGAGGACATACCATTGATATTTGAAATGTGTATTTAGCAGAGTATACTATATACTAGCAGAACCCGCGGCTTTGCTTGCGCTAAAACTACAAAAAAATCTCTAAAAAGGTAGTTTCATACAAATTTTATCGCCTATTTTACCCCCTTATGAGATGAATTTCGAAAAATACTAAAACACGTATTATATTTAATTTTATTAAAGAGCATTAATACCAAGTTTCAAGTAATTGATCATATATATTTTTTAGATTGTATTATAACGTGTTTTCCCGTGGGAATTAGGTAATCTCCTCCGGTAAAAAGCCTATGTCACTCTGCAACCTTCCAACTATCTCCACACCAGAAATCACGCCAATCCGTCCATCTGTTTCGACGTGAAAGAAGGACAAACAAACACACTTTCGCATTTACAATATTAGTATGGATATCGACCAGATAGTCAAGGGCAAAGTCAGTGGAGTCAACGACAAGCTGTCGCGTCATTTAACTGGAATTATTACTCTGTTTGACTTTCGTGTCAAGCGTGGGCCTGGGTTCTATTGATTACCGGATATACGATGTTATTTGTATTATTATAATGCATTTGTAAGCAAAAAATAAGCTCATTGAATTATTAAAGTAGTAACAAGCGGTAATAAATGAGCAAGATATAATAGATTTGCTTGCTACAGCAAATAAAATTTAAAGAAAGAAAAAAATCTACAACTATACTTCTGATCTCACTCGCTTCATTGGTCGTGGGCCCTAAGTAAGATTAATGATGCAACAAATCATGGGCCATATGTGAGCCAGGAATGGACCAGGCACGGACCTTTTTAATCGTTTGGAATCTATAGCGAAGAACCGACCGCGAAATCGTTAATAAGCGATTTTGCGATAAAGTGCAAAGGAATTTGAAATGAGCAAATAAAATGCGCCGATAAATTAAATTATCAACATCATAATAACCAGCCCGGTTCTAAGATGAAAGTGACTATGAAAACATATTTTGTATGCAAATTAAAAAAAAAGCAATTACTATCCACGTGCACAATGCATCATATTGTGTGACACATTTTGATGGTTTTATTTTCTAAACTGAAAAATACTATTTCAAAATTAATTAATAATTAAATTATTATAAATTAATATTTAATATTTTATTTGTAAATTAGAAAATCTAAAATATATATAGAAATAAAACTACCTTTTTTCTAACTTTGTTGAGATTTAATCGGTAGAGCTTAAAATATGATTGCAAAAAATGTCAAATAAAACATAAATTCTGCGATAAAATCACGTAGGTATTGAATCATACAAAGTTCTATAAAGTACGTTAGCTTGAAATTTCTTTTAATGAGTCACCATAGTACTATAATGATTTTGTGTCAAGCTTCAGTTTAATGAATAATGTAGAGCACGTTCACGTTGCCCTACATCTAAACACTACATTAGATTAAGTCAAAATTGCCGTGGTATTCTGGTTCACGAAAAATTTTTATATATATGTACCTATTCTTAACTCCCTATATTATATCTTATTCGATATGCCTATATAATATAATATCTATAATAATTATCTAATACCTTTACATACATATATTAAACTAGTGACTGGCCCTCGTTTCGCTCGGGTTGGTCCCTAGCTCGATTCCCCATACAATCTTTCATCCCCATTTTCACCTTTTTAAGGGATGATTTCCGGGATAAAAATCATCATATGTCCTTCCCAGGGTCTCAAACTATCTTCCTACCAAATTTTGTAAGTTCTGTAAATTCAGAGATTACCCCCTACAACGTCACAAACTTACAAACTCACAAACTTTACCTCTTTATAATATTAGTATAGATAGATGTATGTAAAGTATATTAATTAGTAATATTATGAAAATTATTCTAAATATCTTTTATAACTCAAAGTAGGCCTATTATGATTTCTTCTCTTCCTTATTTTAACTCCAAGCACTGTGTACGTATGAATCATAAATTAAGTATGAAGTTTTCTGAATGTATGAAAAAAAAAAACAAAATATATTACCTCAATAACTATCCACAAAACATAAGAAAGCTATAATCTTAACATGAATCATGGAAATGAGTTTTCCATTGCCTTTTGACCTTTGAATAAATCTTCCTTGATTAGTCTACAAAAAAGACCAGAGGGTTGACCACTCCACCATTATTTATTACTTGTGAGCTACGTATTCCTTGAATAGACGCTCGCTTTATCGTTGTGCTATTTTTAGATATTTTATTTATATTTTCCCATTGATAATGCTCAAAAAGTTCTTTTTAATAAACAAAGCATAAAGATTACAATAGTCATTCCTTCTGTAATAATTAATCAATATTAAGTTGAGAGTTGGTTGACTTTCCCCAAAATTTACTAGAAAATACAAACACATTTGACTCACAATAAGAAAGGTTAATAATACTTCTGAGTGGCTTATTTACGAGGATGATTAGAACAATCTGACAATATATAATGAAGTCGCAATAAAACTCTTAACGACAGAGAGAAATATAAAATTTATCTCTTTGGAATGCGAAGAAACAGGTAGTTATTTTAAATTGCCTCAGAAAATACGAATAAGCCGCCAGGGCGTAACAGTAAGGAATGGGTAAGACCTAACTTAGGTAAGTCCGTATTGGAAGCGTCCGTATTCTAACTTGGGAAGCGTTGCTATTGTAATTGGCTATTCAAGTAGCTCGTAAGTTTTCTCTTATAGCGCGATATACATACTTCAGTCTCTTATTATCCTTAATGGCTTTGGAGGACTCACGATTTTCTCATACAAATTTAGCACTGCGATTGGCTTTTGTGTTTTTCACAACTGTGTGCATTTTATACCTCCTGCTTTTGAATGTATTTATATATATATATATATATATATATATATATATATATATATTAAAAAAAAAGCTTAATATATATATATATATATATATATATATATATATATATATATATATATATATATATATATATATATATATTAAGCTTTTAAGTTTACACGTGCCTTGTTGTGTTCCTAAAATATATTTTTTTAAATATGTATATAATCAAAACATTCTTGTTCTAGTTTTGCAATGTATGGCTTACAATATTAATATCGCCGCGCAGGCGCATGTTCTGTATACGAAAGAGTTCAACGAATTGCACATACATACTTTATCACGATTCAACTAAAGTGTTTATTTTGACATCCTTGAACAATTCAAAAATATTTAATGATTTTTAATTTTACATTTTTATTATTTTCTTAATTTTTATTTGTTTGATTAATAAACAAGTCATCATCAATTATCATTTAAATTAATAACATACGTACAATATAAATGTAAAATATACCATTTAACTAACAATATAACAATAATTTAATACGTACGAGTATCTATCAATCTAATTTAAGCTAGTTTTCGCTGTTATATATCTGTATATATACAAACATAATAATAATATTTAAAACATTCTTACTAAAAAGCATGTTTAAAATAATTATTTTAAGGATTCAATTACATAACAATAAACTTTAAAATAGGAACAACTAAAACAAAACAAATCTCTACATAAAACCAAAACAAAAGGTATAAATTAACATGTGAAAGGCGTTCGTTAACCATAATATTTCATAGCAGCAATTGATAGTAAATCAAATCAGTACTTACTGTTATCACGGGTTACGAAAGCTTTTATGCAACTTTCCGTCTCCCGCCAAAAGCACTGACACCCTATCTTTGCACACAGTCCACAGAAGCACAAAGTTCCTACACACGTGTTCCAAAGTTCGATATATTTAGATGCGCGCGCCTCAGAGTACGCGTCCGTTACGCGAGTTGGCCCGTACCGAACTAGTGTCTAGTGGAACTAAGGCGACCGCCGGTCGAGTTGACAAACCACCCGCCGGATAGAGCCCGGTACACATGGAGTACATAGTTACGTCGACTTTTCGTATAACTAGACTTGTAAGGGTCAACTTCGGTGTACAAACCTATCATTTAATACGATCGAGGAATATCGCTTACAGAGTTTTTGTTTTAGCTAGTTACGTGTTGTCAGGGGTCAACTGAGCTCGATGATTAAACCTTTATAATATGCTCCTTTCATGGTTTTATATTTAAAATTTAATTTTGAGTCAATAATCTGAGAATAGATAAAATTGTAATAATTAGAGTTTTGAACTTTTATGAAAAACCATTAATAACCAAAGTGAATTATTGATGTAATCCTAGTTACAAGCACAATAAATATGTTATAACATATCAATTCGCACACTTACAGTGGAATGAGAGATGACGCGAATACTACAGCTCGCGGCGGTATCATGATATGTATTGCTTTTATGTTTTAAAGCATTTTTATGATACCTATTAAAGCATGTTGTGACACAAAATATTTATTTAACTTCTAAAAATTATTAACGTTTAAAGGACGATTATCCGTTAAAAAAAATCAGTTAAAACATTACTTACGTTATTTCATTTATATATTATACATACGTATGTATTTGAAATATAATAATAATCACTGTGACTGCCACTGTCTATTACGTCAGAGGTTATGGGTTCGAAATGGGAATATGGTTTCGAAGTAAAGAGTTTTAATGACGACGGATTTATTATCTATACAGATAAATAAAATTGAAGTGTCTGTTTGTAATGTCAAAATAACAGCTTTTTACTAAATGAATATGGAATTATATAGGGTATTTATAAGAAAACCACATTTTTTAAAATATTCGTCTGTCTGTCTGTTTCTTCCAGGTAATCTCCGAAACGGCTGGGCCGATTTTGACAGGTTTTTCACTGGCAGGTAGTTGATGTTATAAGGAGTAACTTAGGCTACTTTTATTTCAGTAAAAGAATTAGGGTTCCACTCAAAAAATCAAAATCTGCCCTGGGGATGAACCCGAGCGAAGCGAGGGTGAGTCGCTAGTGTACATATTAAAGTCCTACAAATATGTAAGTACATATCTCTCAGGTCTACCATGCAAGGGACTGTTATTAATAATACATACATTTATGTATATAAAAGTAAAAAATAACAAAATAGAATAAATTGGTTTTTAATCAATTTATTAAAAGTTTACTAGGGAAATATTTTTTCTTGCATTAAGGCTATTCATCGCGTGCCATGTATAGGGTGCGAGCTACCAGCTTGTATAATTACCAAGAATACGAAGTTTGCTACTTTTTGGGGTCTTGAGAACTCTTTTAAACAACCGATACGATTTTTTTTAAATAGATTCGTAAGGCTAACGATGACGTATTTAATTATAATATTTTGTTTATATATTATATGTTATAAATTGAATTAGCCATACAATCGGAAAATTTACATTTTTTTATATATAGGTATATTTTACTAATTATAGAACATAATATATCAAAGCACATTTCAAAAATTATTCTACAAAACGAAAGGCATTAACTTCAAGGTAAAGAATAGATAGAGAGGTAATATTTTAATATAACTTTCAACTCAATTCAATTTTCTTGTTGATGTCTCAAAGCGTGCCAGTTGAGTACAGATTACTTCGCTAATGTCAGGTAGAATGGAGAATACACCTGTCTTATATTTTATAAAAACATTTTAGTCTTGAAAATCTTCAATAAATAATATATTTTCTGAGAGAAATAGTTTTAATATTACCTGAAGAATTTTTCTCGTAACAACGATTACGATATCGTAATCGTTGACGTTACATTTAAAATGCATTGAAGGCGTAACTCATTTTGACCCTTAAATCATATTATAGAGCAATAAAGGGGTGCGTTACGGTGGCAATTCCCAATTATAAGAACAAATCAAAGTTAGAAAGAAAATGTTATTGAGATTTGAGTCAATTTAATTTGACTCAATTTTTAGATTTAAAATACGCAAGAATGTCTTTTTCTTTAAATAATATGTTAATGCTATAATACACTTTACATATCCATCAATTAATATTAAATAATTAATCAAATCATTAATCAAAATAATTCTTGATCATTAATAAAATAAATGTAATAAAAACTTTAAAATATAAAATAAAAACCGACTCCCATGCACTAAAATGAAAAAAGTAACTAAACGGGGGATTTCATTAAGAATAGATACCTAATCAGATATTTGGAAGTCAGCGCCAGCCGATGCAAAGCAAATCTTATATATTTCGATACGTAAAATACATATTTAGCTATTAGATATTCATATTTTAAAATATTGTAGGCTAAAAGATTCTGACGAATTGATAACCTCCTCCTTCTTGAAAGTCAGTTAAAAAAGAAAGCTATTCTCTAATAGTAGTATAGAAAAAACAAAAAGTTTGTTTACTTAAAATAACATAAGAAATATGATACCGAAAATATACACATATATATCAAGTTAAGTAAAGGAATTTAATTATTATGTCATGTTCGGAGATTGGAATTCCGAAGCAAAAAAAGCCTTGCGAACCGGTCAAGCGATGTGATTCATTTTTTTGCTTGTAAAATATTTAATATCATAATGTTATCTTTATTGATATTTTTAATAATAATTTATAGGATCGAGATTGTCACACTTATGAAGTAGTTAATTTGTTTTGTTTTCGTTGACAAATTGTTATGAGAGAGAATCTAAGAAAAAATATATATTTATTTTTTTAAATTACAATTTTTGTTTATAAAAAATGTAATTTAAAAAAAAACTTTATAAAAAATCTAAACATAAAGTACAAATATTGGCCAAAACACATATATGTATAATACAGCATTTATACTAAACATTATATTACTCCTTGCTATCTTAGCACTAAAAGTTATTTGTTACAAAACCTGTTTACATAAAATCAACATTTAAAATACAGTTTTTGAGAAAAAATCTAGATAAAACATATCAAAAGAGTCCGCAAGTATACTTCACAGGCCGACGCCCGACAACGGTTAATCAAAACGCTATATCTCATTCGAGACCTTGCCTGGGACCAGACTTTATTTCGATTTCATTTGCTCGTGCGCATATTTTTTTGCCCTTTCTACGTCTGCGCCGGACTAAAGGTCACGGCACGTTCTCTTGTTATTCCCGAAGAAATATTAAGGAATATCTGTGTTGTATAATAATTCTTTTGTATATTGGAATATCCAGGCAATACTAAGAAAAATTAATTTTGTTACGAAGAATAGGCGTTAATCTTATTTTTAAAAAGTTTTATTTTTATTGTTATTTATCTATGGCTTGTCTTAATCGTGATCTATACATTTAAGTTTCAAAGATACGCTTGATGAGTGATCCTACTGGTTAGTTTATGAGATAAATCCATATCATCGTTCATTGTTTGGACTCCGATACTTTTTGTTCTTTGTTTTATTCTTATTCTATAGAAATATCGGGTGTGGATTGCCAGGTTCTTGTTATAAAAAAGAAATTACTAGTCACGAATATATTGGACCCCGTAGATGCCAGAAGATTAATTGAATTCTTAAGTGTGAATAGTCGAAGGGACGAGAAAACGATAGTTTAGTTATAAGGTATAAGTGAAAAGCGTTAACAAAAATTTAAAATTTCGAATTTTATTGTAATTATTATAGATTTTTGTTTTTAATAGTGTGTTTTATTATTACGATCATAAAAATGAAAAATTATGACATTGTTAATTATAAAAATTATAATAATGTATTGTTCATAATATATCGAGATACAACATATTGTTGGAACTATGATACTTACTTTAGGAGAGAATATTCTTGGAAGAAATACATAGAAACATTCAAAACAGATAATATTATTGCCAAAGTTAGTAAGTATAGTAAAAATATAATAATACAAAAAAAGAATATATACAGAAATAATATTTTAAGGAAATATATATGGTAAAATAAAATAAATTAAATAGCATGAAATTAATGAAACGCTCTTTAAATTTTCTCATAATATTGGACTAAAGTTGTAAACTAACTAGTTAAATATCTATCATCGCTCTGTCTAACACACTTTTATCATATTAGCATTTATTAAAATAAGTCTTATGATATAAGTAACTTTTAAAAGTTTATTTATACTTACAAAACAGCATAAATTGTAAGTACAATTTAGCAACAGTACAAATCAATTCTATTATAAAGCTAAAAATTGTGATTTCTGTGATATTAAATACATATAATATAGTTAAAACAGTTGAAATTACTCTTTAATACGAGGAAAGTTCTGAAGAAATTAATAAGTATAGTCAAAGATCTATCTTCCTTGCCCCTAAAAAATAACATAAGCGATTATTACTGTTTAATTACACTATAAGATAAGAAAGTCCTCCTGGCCGTTTTCGGCTACGGCGGCCAATCTCATTGAGACTAGCCAACTGCGCAGGAGATATTATAGTGCACAAGTGTACGCGCAGACACAACGTGCACTCTCTATTCCTGTCACTCTCGTACTTCGGTGGAACGACTGCTCGATACGACGCGACGGCAGGACCGACGGCATTACGTGCTCTCCGGGGCACGGGGGTGAAACACCGCCAACTTCCCAACTCCGGGAACTGTTATTGAGGCTTACTAAACAGAAAGACTCAATAACTACACTTGGCCCGACGAGTCCCGGGACTCGAATCCAGGACATCCAGATGTGCAGCCATACATGCTAGCCACTACACCACCGAGGCAGTCACACTATAAAATAATATTTAGATAATCTAAATACAATTTACAATGATTGTTGATTACGATTACTATACAAATTACATAAAACACGAAATGTATAATTCATTATTATACGAAACACGTAAAAACCTCCTCTCATTGACATAACATTAGCTGTAATTGCAAAAAATGTATAGGAATATTAATGATGGAAAAATGAATACCTGTACTGCATATTACATACCTCCATCTTTTTGTAGTGCTATTTTTAATGAACTAGTAATATAAGTGGACACTGTATACTGAAGAGAATTTAATTAAAATGATATGAAATACAATTTTTATTCATTTTTAGTCGTTAGTATGTCTGTATATCTGTCTTTCTGGTTGAAAATTGTGTAATTCGTTTTTAAACGCTTGCTGGTATTCGATTACGCTAATTTATACCTACACCTATGAAATCATATGTTTCAATGAAAATATAATTGCTTGCTAAGCGCAAAACTCGAGTACGACTAGACCTATTTGGTTATATATTTTTTTCATATGTTCGCTGAAGTCTGAGGAAGATTCTCATGAAGTGAAAAATTCACGAAAAAACTTAAAAATCACATTTTTCTTTCTCCTTACTACAATAAACGCAGCCTTAAAATTCAAATATAGTATTTGAATGCATTTGTAGATTTGACATTTCTCTTTCATATACCTATATAATTAGTTCGACTTTGACTTTGTTTGCTTGTTCGTTCGTTCGTTTGTTAGTTTGTTTGTTTGTTCTTCTTTCACATCGAAACAGAGGGAGTCGCTAGTTTTAAATGTTTATTTTTAAAAGTTGTAATATTAATATTTTTAATATCAAAAAAGATAATATATTTTATTGAAGGATGAAATTTTATTTACAAATGTAAGTTTATACATTAAACATTTCCACATAGTTAGGTACATCTCTCTCTTAGGACAGGGCAGAAGACAAAAAAGATAGTTATTAACTTAAGCATTTTTAAAGTTGCCTAATTAAACTTTATGCGTTTGAGTGAACAATGAACATTAAAGAGGATAAAGAGAGAGAAAAAAAAAATACGAACAAATGCGAATCGGACTCGCCCACCGAGGGTTCCGTACAAATTTGTAGGAAATCTGTTTAACTTTAATTTTCAACTTTTTTATTTTTTTATTTTTTTCCTTTATTTGCGCTATAAGACCTGGCTTTTTGCCAAATTTCGTGATTCTAGGTCAACAGGAACTACCATATAGATTTTCGACCCAAAACTTATAGGGTACTTCCGGTTGACATAGATTATAAATTTCAACTTGTCCACCCGTTCCTGAGAAAATCGGTGGTGACACACGGACAGACAGACGGACAAGATAGTGATTTTATAAGGGTACCTATTTTACCTTTTGAGGTACGGAATCCTAAAAACGGATTACTGAGGTAGAAGAAAATGATAAATAATTGAAACAGATAGATAATTCATAGTTCTACATATGATGTATATGTACCTACCTATATACTATAAATATATATACTACTTATAAACTATAAATATGTATAAGCAAAACAAAAACAAATCTATCCCTAGGGAACCGCATATTTTTCCAGGATAAAAAGTAGCCTATGTGTTATTTTAGACCATAATCTATCTCTGTGCCAAATTTCATCCAGATCCGTTCAGCCGTTCTGCCGTGAAAAAATGTAAAATATTGTAAAATATTTTGTTAGAATATCTCTACTAGTATAGAATTAGCTTATCTATTAGGTATCCTATTAGGTATATTTATTTAAAATTAGCTACTCACCCCCGCTTCGCTCGGGTCCATCTCTAGTGAGAGACAAAAAAAATCTATCCCACGAGAACTGTACATTTTTCTGGGATAAAAAGTAACCTATGTGCTATTCCAGACTATAAACCATCTCTGTGCCTTTCATCTAGATGAGTTTTGGCGTGATTGAGTAACAAACATCCGTCCAAACTTTTGCATTTATAATATTTATTTGATACATATTATTCGAAAAACATAGTGGCATGGATGTATACTTAAAAAAATAATTGTGTATATTATATTAAACAAAATACAATAGATAACGAAACAGTAATTGTTTAGTTTTTCGTTAATAATTAATAATGACACATTAATTTTATTTAATAACACAAATATAAATTGTGTGTCGTTACTCTACAGAAGCAATTATCTAAAATACAAGTACTAATTTAGAGTGCTTAATATATAGTATACTAGCATTGCCCGCGGCTCCACCCAAGTTCAGATGACCAAAAACCAAACTCTTAGGTTTTACATATTAGTATACTCCTACAATGCAGTTTTTGTATTTTTTCTGAGAAATGAGATATTTTCCCGCGGTAAAAAGTATCCTATATGTTGACCCGGATAATCAGCTATCATCATACCAAATTTCATCAAAATCTGTCCAGTGGTTTTCTCGTGATGCGGCAACAGACAGACAGACAGACAGACAGACAGACAAAAATTCTAAAAACTGTACATTCGGACTCTGTATCGATAATAATGTCTATTTCAATTAGATTTACCAAAAAATATTTAATGTACAGATTCGACTTAGTTACAATTTTATTATATGTATAGATTTAGAAAATATTCTACTTAATGGTAAAAATTATTTGAGCTCTAACTAAAGCACTTTCTATTATTATTTTTTTACAAAAGAAGCGATAAAATTCCGAGTAAAAGAGACAAAATAACATTCCGAGAGCATATCGTTTCACCGAATCTTAATGGATTCCACTTTGCTTTGAACACCGAAAATAAATGTGAATGAATTGCGTTGAAACGCTTTTAAATTGATAGAAAAAATATGTTTCCATGAAAATATGGCCGCAAAAACAAAATACAAGTAAGGCCTTAAGAAATTTTGTTGAATAGCTGCTTATATAATCTGTTTCACTTATAAATTAAATTGAAGTGTATGTCTGGGATTTTATAAGACGTATATGAAATACCTTACAAGTTCATTTGCCGTTTATTCAACCCAAATAAGTATTTAACAAAATCCGACAAGTGCGAGTTTGACACGCATACCGGGGTTCCGTAGAATGAAACATCAAATTTATGTTTTCAACACATTAACTGTTACCTCAACGATATTCGTTTACCCATCTACGATATTCATTTTAATGACCGCATAAATGAGTTTGTATTTCATAATATTACTGTGAAAAACAAGTTTAACTTTGCGATCGAAAATGTGAAATGGTAAATAGCAAAATTTACGATTAGAAGTTATATGCAACTCTGCAACTATTGGCGTGAACAAAAACTCTTATGTAGACTTTAAAAAATGTTTTTATCTCTTAGTTACATATTATATTGATTGCCACCCTGACGTTTTTATTTTTTACAATTTGACTACAGAATTGCACACTTGCGATTCACATGGGGCACCTACCTAGCAATGTAGCTCTAGTAATCTTCGAGTAAAATGGATAAGGCATACAGACAGTCGGACTGATGGATAGACAAAAATGGCCAAATTATAAATGTTCCGTTTAAACTATTTGGCTACAGCTGTACCTTAAAATGAAATATTAAGAAAAAAATCTGTATCTCTGTTCCCTCCTGTTGCTCTGCTAATCTCCACAGTGACTTAACCCTCTCTTAACCTACTATTTAGAATAGCCTACTCCGTATGAGGATAATAATAATATGAGGATTTCTGTAGGAAAAAATCCAACAAGGAAAAATGGTTTGACTAGGTTTATAGGGATTAATATTAGCTTAAACTTTTGACCAACTTAAAAAAGAGGAGGAGATACTCATTTCGGTTACACTCGTATTTTTTGTATGTACGAGTAGGTTACGCGAAATCAACGTCAATTCATAACTGACTTTCAAAATTATTTTTTTATTGAATCTGGTGGTCCCAATAAAAGTCACAAAATTTCCACTTATAAGGGTAAAATTTTTACTTTTTAAGTGATTTTGAAGAATTAACGTTTTGAAAAAGTTAATATGAGTGAGAGCTACATACAATATTTTTTAACATTGCATTGCAATACAAACTATCTTGTATCATAATTACAACTTCTTACAAACATTTTTTCACAAATTAATTCACTTTAAAGAAATTGAAAGAGACGACAATATTTTTATGAAACAAAGCAGATAATTGGTGATACTATATTTCTTTTATATTTATAGCCCAATGTTTTGAAATTTGATACTAATTTAATATTCTCAGCAGTGTCAATAAAATTCCTAAGTCATAAAATAAAATACATCCCACGGGTAATTGAGTCTCTAATCTTTTAAAAGTATTAAATATATATTTGTGCTTCTATCATCATCTATTATAGGTGAAATGAATTATTTGATGCCATTTTAATAATTACTGTTGATAAGTAAAGAGGTTTGTTTGTCAGCTTAAAAAATTTTATTTGAATGGATATTTTATAGTTTAGACAAATGTCTGACTAACATTATGATCGAGTCTACTAGAAACTACTTACTTATTTGGAATGCAGGAGTTTGATTATCCCTTTTTTAAGTTGTTTTTGAGCATTGACGACCCTACTTACTGTGCCAGAGATCGCGGGTTCGACTCCCGCTGGGGGCATCCATTTGTGTGTTGAGCACGAATGTTTGTACTCCAGTCATGGGTATTTATATTTATAATATTTACGTATTTAAAAGTTATATATGTATAGTGTATCAACTATCTGGTATACATAACACGAGCCTCGTAGCTTATCATGCTACTAGATGGTGCTGTGTGTTAATGTCCCAACATATTTGTTTATCATACTCTAATACACATTTATATTAAAAGTAAATAGTGAAAAAACGTAGTGAATCTCCATTGATTACATTTATTTACGTGTAAAAGCCTATTTTTGGCTTATAAAATCTATTGAATAAATATCGATGTAAAAATTTTGGCATATTTTTGCTAGTTTCTGCCTATCCCTTGCGCTATATGACTTTTTATTTTTTAATAAATAAAATAGCCTATTAATCTATTACCAATACTTTTTTCAGTATAATCATTTTCATCATTATCATTTATTCATGAAAGTAGAAATCATTATTATTAAAAATTTAATTACAAAAAAAAAACAATTTAAACAGAAAGAGATAGATAGGACTTACCTAATAGCCTCCTTGTCATAGTTCCTAATATTTTAAGCTTTTTACTACCTCTAGCTTTCCTAATCGCATCCAGTCCAATTCTTAATGAGCAAATAAACATCTTTTTATTATGACACTGTTCAACAGACGTGAGTTCAAGTTTTATTCTAGACAAAACATTCATTAAATCAAATAAAAAATAACATTGTATACATACTAATATTATAAATGTGAAAGTGTGTTTGTTTGTTTGTCCTTCTTTCATGTCGAAACGGAGTGACAGATTGGCACGATTTTTTGTGTGGAGATAGTTGGAGGGATGGAGAGTGACATAGGCTACTTTTTACCGCGGGAGTTTACCCATTTCCCACGCGAAAACACTTTATAATACCATCCAAAAAAATATTTATGATCAGAATTACCTGAAACTTGGTATTAATGCTCTTCAAAAAAATTAAACAAATACATGTTTTAGTATTTTTCGAAATTCATCTTATAAGGGGGGAAGATAGTGGATGAAAGTTTGTATGAAACTACCTTTTTAGTTTTTTGTAGTTCTGCTAGTAAGTTATAAAAAATATATTACGTAATATGAAAACACTTGGTATTTAAGAAATGCGAAACAATAAGCCATTTCTTGATATTTGAAAGGCTCGATAGATATGCAGAAACCAACATAATACATTGAATTAATACGATGAACCGTCCCACAGTCGGTGGTTTGTGACAACTTGACTATTTATTATTTCCTAAAAGGCATGTTTTTGGAATTAACACTTAATAGACACAAGAAAACGATTACTTTCTTAATTTATTAACCAACTTAATTACGTGATAGAATATAACACGAAATTCCATTAAAATTTAAAGAATTTTTGTTATTTTCAATTTTCAAATGAAGTTCTTATTAAGTACGATCATAAAGACAATCAATCTTAAATACTTGTCAAGATCTGATGATAAGTTGTTATCTAGATTCTTAAGTACTTTTCATCAAAGGCTGTTGCTTATCTCCGTTCTCCGTTTTCTAGTGTTGGACGTAAGCATACTACGCATCCACAAAACCAACCGACAAAACTCATTGGAGCCTTCCCTAGCCTATATGCAGGCCGATGGCTGGCTTGCCAACCAGACCCCAACAATCGTGTTGTTGCTCCCACAGTTCACTCTGTTACCAGAAAAGTACCTGGATCAATCTTACTGTGTGTAAGTCTCCCCAAAGAGCACCCACCATCCCGGTTCTCAACACCGTACCAGCCCGCGTGTATCCACAGTCCGCCACTTTTCAAATGCAAATAAATAGGTAATTTAATATAAAATTAATTTCTACTTCTTTTTGTTGATTTATCCTTCATTCACGCAGGAAGCGATCGTCGTAATGGCCCGCATCAAGATCATTTATGTGGCTGAAAATGCTACAAGCTACTTTTTAGTCAACTTATTATTTAGCTAACTAAAGTTAGATAAAATTTTAAAGGGATCTTCACTGGTGTTTAGTACTTTAGGCCAGTGCTTCATAAATGGTGGTCCGCGGATTCTTAGGGTTTCGTGGAAGGGTCAAGTGGGTTCCGAATTCCTTCCGAGAGTTAAATAAAACGTTATCAGACATGAAGCCTAATTTTAGTGCTATTATAAAAAAGTATGTGAAAAAATTTAAATTATCACATTAAACAGGTAGGGTTTATTTTTGATACAATTAATAGTTTTCATTTATATCATATGATTTGTTCTTTCAAGTCAAACAAGAAAGTATTGTAACTACAACACAATCAGTCTAGTTATTATCAAAATCGGGATACGTAAAAAAATTATGATCAACTAGCGGCTCACCCTCGCTTCGCTTGAGTTCGTCCCTAGGTACGTTTTAACGGTTAGTATGGAATAGATATTCTCTAAAATTTGACAACGTCAAAACAAAATTTATGATGTAATCAAAATTTATTTTAAAATACATCCGAAAATAACATTAAAAATTTAAGTAATAGTATAAAAATGTTTTAAAAGACAACAAAATCGAAAGTGCATAATAATTACAAGACTTCCGCGACACCATTCAGACAAAGAGAGACAATGGCATTCCCAAGGAGGGCTGACGTCAGGCACGCGGCCGGTCGTAAAACTTTTGCCAAATCCTTTCAGCAGTACAGAAGATGTACTGCGCCGACCCCAAGTGATTGGGAAATGGGCAGGGAGAAGAAAAAGATGGAATAGATATTCTACATATATATAGGATACTCTTTAATACGTGACATTGCGATTAACTTAAATCTCTTTTATATTATTAACATTTTTTTAAACACGCATTTTTTTAAATAAACTTTACACAACGATTTCAATTAAAAACATAGTAAATGTGTTAATAAAGTACTACGCCTAAGATAATTATTTAATTTATCAGAAACAAAACAACTCACGAACTCCTATTATATAAACAAATTAAACTTGAAAATACGGTTTGCGATTGGTACTAAATTTTGAACAAAGTTGTGCCATTACGTGAGGATTAACAAATGATCGAAACCGATGGTAAATTTATAAATTGTGTATTACATTTTTCATTAAACAAAATATTAAATGTATAATAAAAAAATACTTTAAATTATTTACACATACAAAATATTTACATAAACAAAATTATTATGTGTAAATATTTTGTTTTATATACAATTATAATGTATTTTAAAATGTAAATTTAATTTAACTAGTGTTCGTCGAGTGGTTCAAAATCGATCGTAATCATTATTGAAAAATAATAATTCTCCACAGTTTTGTCTTTACCTATCTACATAAAAAGGTGTTTCCAATTTTTTTTCTATCGATAACATTAAAGCTTGGCAATAGCTATTAAACAAAACAAAATCGATTGACAAACAGACGAGGGAAAAGTACTAAACTATTGTGTCTTTGCCTATTTATATATAAGTAGATTGTATTTTTAGTTAAATAAAGCGAATTTTAAATTTAAATGTACAAAAAGTTTATATAGATGGTACTTAGTTATATGTATAAAATAGAACACTTTGTAATCATTTAGATTTAACGGTCCATTACTGATCTTTTTTTTGTCCAACCATTCGAGTGTCTGGTAAATCACCACTTTCGGTAATATTTATAGTGGTGTGTATTACGGCACTTCAAATTTATGGGTCGCATTACGATGTCATTACCAAGGCTTTGAGGACCACGATGATATATTTTCTTAAATTTTATAAAAACTGCTGCATTCCTTACTTTGTTTACTAAAAAACAAAATCTTCAGTATATTTTAATTTTTTTAAAGGCAATTCAATATTTCATTAATATGTTTTGAATTTTGTAACAAAAGTACTTCCGGGTTACGGGTGTCGTTGAAAAGTATATCATAAATGGATATGACAAAAGTATTAATATAACTAAATATATTTAAAAAAGCAGTTGTTTATCAGTACAATACAATTTGTACAACACTATACAATTAGAACAATTCGTTCTTACGTTATTGCAGATGTGTATGAGCGATTATAGGCACTTACTATCGGGTGGATCGTTCATTGGCTTGACCCTTATTTCTTTAATAAAAAATTTACTTATTATTAAAAAAAAAATACTACTGCATAAAAGCTAACTAAAAAGATGAAAACAAATTGACAAAAGCATAAAGTACTATGCAGTCGGAGACACTCGTTTCATCCTTGCCGCAAGATGTATGTAACTTGTTTTCATCTTTTTAGTTAGCTTTTGTGCAGTAGGATTTTTTTATTTTTATAGTATATTTTTTTATTTACAGCTTTTTAGTTTTTGCCAATTAGACATTTGAAATTATATTTAGCAACTTTTTATTTTAAATTACTTTTAAACATATAAGGTGTATATATATTTTTGTGATAACTCTTAAGAACCCTTATATTGATACCCCACCCCCATAGGAATAAACAAACATATATACATACGTATATAGACTAATAAACACATTACCCTCGTTTGCGTCGCGCAGTCGGGTAAAAAAGGTAGAGTTTGAGTTTATCACCGATAAACTTTTTTATTAGAATTGCATACCAACCGGTATGCAATTCTAACCGGCTTCTCACAGATTGATTTCAATAATTTAAATACTTGTAAACGTATATTATTTTGATTTCATATGTATTTTCAGATTAAAAAATCAACAACCAATTAATTTTTTAATTTATATTGTAGTATATATAATAGGTATAATTAAAGTATTTTATTGTTTATATTGTATTTAATCCTATATCCTATATTTTAATCGGACTACAATTATAAATGCGAAAGTTTTTATGTTTGTATGTATGTTTGTTACTCCTTTAAGGCTAAAATCGCTGGATATATTTAGACGAAACTTATTATAATACAATAGATAGATTATGACCTGAAACGTTCGTAGATCCCTAGTTAATTATAAAGGTTTTATTTAAAAAAAAAAACAAAACCAATACAGTATATTTTCATGTATTTACATATAAAATTAAAGTTAATGCGTTTACGCATATCTTAGGGAAATCTTAATTATAAATAAGGGAACAAAAAACCCACTATAACTAGTAAAACAAATTGGCTTTGAACCTTAAATAGAGGTGCAATTACTCACGAGTAATTACGTTTCGAACGTGCGAGTATCGATATTCTCTTATTTTACAAATTACACGCAACTACAACTTTAGAATGTCAGTGCGATTAGGGAAACGAAGAAAGCATTTAAAAATTATGGCAAGCAATCTTTTAGCTCTTAGAATATATGTATAAGATTTTTCAAGTTTCACTTTTAATGTAATTATTTAATTCATGTTGCTTTTATTTTCGCTCAAGAATAAAAAATCTGTTTTATACTATACTAGAGGCTCGCCCTCGCTTTGCTTGGGTTCACCTCTAGACAAACACAAACAAATCTATCCCACGGGAACCGTACATTGTTCCGGGATAAAAAATTACCTATGTGTTATTCCAGACTATCTCTGTCTGTGTATCTATCTCTGTGCCAAATTTTATCCAGATCCGTTCAGCCGTTCTGGCGTAAAAGAGTAACAAACATCCATACTCACAAACTTTCACATTTATATTAATTCGGATTGATTTTTATTTAATTATATGCTACTATACTATACTAGCGACTCACCTTCGCTCTGCTCGGGTTCGTCCTTAGTTACGTTTTAACGTTTAATATTATAGATTTCTCATTTAATGAGGTATTTTCCTGCAAAAAAAGTATCCTTTATGTTGACCCGGATAACCAGATATCACTATACTTTCATCAAAATCCGTCCAGTGATTTTCTCGTGGTGCATTCCCAGACAGACGACAGAAAGAGAGACATACATTCTAAAAACAATAGAATCGGCCTCTGTGTCGATAATAATGACTATTTCAATAAGATTTCACAAAAAATACTTATTGTACAAATTCGGCTCAGTTAGAATTTTATTATATGTTTAGATATAATATTCTGGAACAGATAAGAGCTTGAAGTACCTAGACTCCCGTGACCATGGTTGCTGTAAAGCATTCGAAACGTCGGGAACCAAGAATCATAATTATAAATCCGCGAAAAAATCCAAAAAGATTTTATTCAAAAATAGTTCAAAGTAATTAATACATTTGATTTTAATATCCATTTGGTTTAATAGGTATGTTTATGTTAGATGTTACACACATTAAAAAGTGAAATTACATTACTATCATTCATTTTTTTATAATTTATATTAGAAAACAAAAAATGGAAACTATTCGGCAAAGTATTTACTATGTTGGTTGTGAATTTTGCATATTATAATATATTTTTTATTTAGCTTTTTCTTGTGTTTATAATTTGTGTATCTATTATATTCAAGGCCAGAAAATATTGTGTTTAATTAATTATTTCAATTTAAATATTTTTACAATTTTGCTATTCATTTGGGGTAAAATCTAGCGAATACACAAGGACATACAGTAAATCACAATAAGTCGTGACAATACGAGTAAACAAATCTAAATAAGCGTCGGCAATCTTTTAATTAACAAACTGTACTAATGTTACAGGTCCCAAGTTATCTCTGGGGTATATGTGTCACAGAACAGAAGACAATGGATATGGTATTGTCATTAAAAATTATAAATATAACAAAAAAATAATCTGTAACCTTCATAATAGCTTTCATTTCTTTATGACGTAACTATTATCTTTCCTACTGGATATGATTAAATTATTTTACCTGATATGTTATCTCTTAAGGTATGTCCAGGTGGGTCATAAATAGTTATTGGGCATTTTTGTAACGAAATTATCAATAGCAAATAAGGAAATTGTTTTAGTCACCCTATACTTTGTAGAGCTCGTGAATCGCCTGACCTCGTGCCAGCCTATGGGAGTATAAACAAATATATAGTACCTGAGATTGACACTTGTACTCTAATCTATCCTAATATTATAAATGTGAAAGTGTGTGAGTATGTATGTATGGATGTATGTTTGTTACTCTTTCGCGCCAGAACGGCTGAACGGATCTGGATGAAATTTAGCACAGAGATAGATTATAGTCTAGAATAACACATAGGCTACTTTCTATCTGGGAAAAATGTACGGTTACCGTGGGATAGGTTTGTTTTTGTCTTCCAAGAAGCGAACCCGAGCGAAGCGATAGTGAGCCGCTAATATCGCTAAAAAAATCTATGTCGCTGTAAAAATATCACATTTCGTGAAGTATATCCATGTTTTTATATTTATTGTACTATTATTTATATAATGAAATTGTTTAAACGAAAACTTGATATCATTTTTGTTATACTTTACTCTGAGGTCATCACCGGTAGGGTTTACAAAATGTTTGGAGTCACGCAACGGCTACACGAAGCGATGTTAATGGACGCTCGGGTTCTGGATGTTAATGATATACGACGCAGACAACTAGCAACACTATGGCCTTATATATTGGTTGTACTAACTGAGTTTCAGCTCGGATACCGAAATGGTAACGCAATAAGTTTAAACGACTTGTATGGAAAGGGTGTAGATTTATATATCTTCGTAAATGCAAATGTAAACCTTTGACCCACCTAACCTAAGTATAATATATTAAATTTTTACTACGTTTATGTATTTATTAGGCATTCACTGTTCATATTATAAAATATATTTTATTGAGAAATTTGATGGATGATAAATTTATTTATACGAGTAGTTTATAAAAACTCTTTTTTTTTTGTTATAATAATATAAAAAAGAACAACTAAATAAATATACAAAGAAGCATATGACAAGTTTGAACGAATTGTCTATAAAAAAATCAGGGACCTTACAAATTTATGGTTCAGTTAGAGTGCATTTTATACTTTTTCCTTAAGCTTTTCGGATCAAGGAACTAGCTAAATTTCCTGAATGACGGCTTCATACGTACGTATTGTGGAAGTTACCAAATCAATTATCATTTTCAGTGTAATACTTGAGTATAAATTAGCGAACTCTTAAAGTAGCATATAGGTTTATGAGGAAATGTCTATAAGACGGAGCTTCTATCCGAATAATAGGGCCCATTGTTTAGGAGGCAGATAAACAATCTTTGTTTGTCCGTCCATGTTTTGCAATTTCATATTTTTGTATTCTATGATGTCAAAACTAGAAAAAATAAGCGTATCTCCATATTTTTGTGTAAAGTAGAAACAAACGAGCTACTTCACTTTAAGTTTCATAGTAAAGTTATATTGTTCGTTGTTTAGTTTGTCGGGAAAGCATTCGGATCCATCGAGCTAGTTCGCCGTGGGCGGTATAGTACTGGACATGCAATATGAATTGTATGCTAGTGTAGAGACTTAAATGAAGAGTCGATAAATAGCTAAATTAATGATGTACAATAATTAAGAATTATTATTATTAAAAATATATATTACTTCTTTGGATTTCATGAGTTCGAATGTTCTCACTCACTTCGAAGGCTTGCGTGAGGATAAAAGTCTAACACGTAAAAGCTCACGTAAAATGTATCTCCTAGGAACTACTGCGAATTAGCCCAATTATTACGGACACTGAGCATTTTCAAACTTTCAATTTTTTTTTTTTGGATAATGCATTTACGCATAACACCTGCATACAAAGAGGTGGTTATGTGAAATTTACTGCCTAGAAAAGCCAGTACTATCCACTAAAACCCAATGGAACCTTCCTCGTCTTAATGATATACAGCATAATCGCTTACGTAAACCACCCAACCACGACGCCCCTACGGTAGGCCTGCCGAAACAGACCACAACAACCAAGGAGTTGCTCCTATAGTACACTCTGCTATCAGAAAAGTACCATGAGGAGGAGTGTGTCTTTTGGCTATACGCTCGGCTGGATAGCCGGACGTTAATGAGCCCCCACACCACGACAAAAACTTTTAAACACCTTTCAAACCAAACAGACGTAAAACCGTATCAAAAATATTTACTCCTTTATTCATTTATTTATGTTATTGTTATTTTAGTGATGTTTATGTTTGTATAAATGAAAACATTACTACAGTTAAATATCCTTATTTTTACCGTCAGAGCTTAATATTAAGAAATAATAAAGTACAAAACAAGTCTAGCTATAATTATAATATAAAAATTAAAAAAAACCCTATGCAAATGAATTGTCATTTAACGATTACCCTGGCACGCGTGAAGCACTTAATCGAATAATCATACGCCAAAATGCCTTACATCATTTTGGAAAAGAGCTGATACTCTTACATTGCTAGACCGATATTAACCAAACATAACTAAGAACCACCGCAAGGAAACTGGCTTTCAAATAAAAAAAACCGCATGGAAATCGGTCTATCCGTTTGAGAGCTACGATGCCACTGACAGACACACACAGACAGACATCGACGTCAAACTTATAACACCCCTCTTTTTGAGTCGGGGATTAAAAACCGTTTTGATTGAATTTATATTGAGCCCTTTTTTAACGTCCCACTGCTGGGCACCTGGCTACGTGCCGGTTGGCGGACTTCACATCTTTCGAAAACTCTTCTCATACATACAGGTCTCACGATGTTTTTTTTTTTTGCCGTAAGACGAGTGGCAATCATGTTAGAAATGATTCGCATATGAAAATATCAGTGGTGCGAGACCCGGGATTTGAACCCACTTCACTCAGTTTCCACAGTGAACGCATTACCACTGGGTTTTGAATAAAAAAAGCATTTTAATATTTTTATATTAATTTGGCAAATAAGTTCACATCACTAAAGTATTGCGATATTCAAACACTGCTTAATGGTTTTGTCTTGACACTGGCGCCATGTATGTACGATACTTGCTTAAATGTATACTATAGAGTATTCGAATTACCTTTGTGTAAATTGTTTTATATTAAGACCAGTTAATTAAATGTATCGAAAGCTAAGAAGACATTAATTAAGTAGTTTTGATTTCATACGCATTTATATCTGTTTATTTAATACTAGCGGCTCACCCTCGCTTCGCTCGGGTTCGCCTCTAGAAAAACATAGAGATCTATCCCGTTCATTTTTCCGGGATGAAAAGTAACCTGTTGTTTGACTGGCAATATAAGGCATGCCAAATTTTACCAAATTGCAGTGCATAAGTTGTTGTGTACTAAGCTGTATAAGTTATTATCGTTTTTTAACTATCCCACGGGAGCTTTATAATTTTCCGGGATGAAAAGTATCTAAGATGTTGCTCGAGGATATAAGGTACCCCCATACAAAATTTCATTTAAATCGGTCCAATAGATTTAGAGATTAGCCCGTACAAACAGACAAACAGACAGACAGAGAAACAAAAAAATTGTATAAAATCTAGATTTGTTCTATTTGTTTTCTTACACCCCCCTGACTTGGTTATTAACATTTTTTTTTCTATGTACAGACATTCGACCACTACAGTTTTATTATAGTATAGACTATCGACTTACCCGCTCTTCGCTCGGGTGCGTTCCTAGGTACATTTTTTTTAGCGACACCCTAATTTTTATTAAATAAAAGTCGTCTAAGTTACTCCTTATAACATCAGCTATCTGCCAGTGAAAGTTCCATCAAAATATGTCCAGCCATTTCGGAGATTAGCCAGAAGAAAGAAAGAAGCAGACAAACAAAAATGTTAAAAATTGTGTTTATGTTATAAGTACCGTATATCATTTCATATGCATTTAGTAAAAGCTGTTCTTTTAAAGTACAAATAGACACTTAAATATTATATAGCTGTATAAATGACAAAGGATTATAAAATGTTACCTTCTTGTTTTTTACATGTACATATAGGTATCATCCCAATACTCACCAGCAGTATAAATAAATAAATAAATATGTTGGGACATTAACACACAGCGCCATCTAGTTCCATGATAAGCTACGAGGCTTGTGTTATGGATGCCAGATAGTTGATACACTACACATATATAACTTTAAATACATACATATTATAAATATAAACACCCATGACTGGAGTACAAACATTCATCATTACACAAATGAATGCCTCCAGCGGGACTCGAACCCGCGACCGCTGGCACAGCAAGTAGGGTCACTACAAACTGAGCCAAACGTGTCGTAAATTGTATATATTTAGTTAGTAGCAATTTACCCTTATTTGAGTACGTCCATAAGGTTCCAGGTACTTAACGGTACACACGAACTATGTGTTACACCAGGTCATAGTTCATCTGTGTACTGTTCATCTAAACCTGTCAATCCGTTTAAGTGTGGCGAAGTAACAAATACTCATTCACTCATACAAACTTTCGTAATTATAATAGCTGTTCGATTTACTAATATATAATACTCGTATACAAGAAAATCGATCGAGTTCGAGTCGACCTTCCAGTGCTAAATTTTGGTCTAATTGGGTGCTGTGACATGTTTTATAAATGTACAATATACATATATAAAATCCATACTAATATTATAAATGTGAAAGTGTTTTTGTTTGTTTGTTTGACCTTCTTTCACGTCGACACGAAGTGATGGATTGGCGTGATTTTTTGTGTGGAGAGTGACATAGGCTGCTTTTTACCGCGGGAGATTATCTAATTCCCACGGGAAAGCAAGTTATAATACGATCCAAAAAATATATATAATCAGAATTACTTGAAACTTCATATTAATGCTCTTCAATAAAATTAAATAAATACGTGTTTTAGCATTTTTCCAAATTCATCCAATAAGGGGGTAAAATAAGGGATAAAAGTTTGTATGAAACTATCTTTTTAAAGATTTTTTTTTAGTTTTAGCGCGAGCAAAGCTGCGAGTTTTGGTAGTATTTTATATATGGCTATAATATGTATTCTTAATATTTGAAATTTAAATACAAAACCCTAAATGTAAAGTTTTATTTAGGGTTGAGTTCATGTTATAGGTTAACTGCGATAAAACTTTAAGAATACTATGTATAATGTATATGTAAAGGTTAAATACTACTTTTTTATTGCTCTAGTAAAGTAGATAAAATGATGTGACCGAGTCGCCTCACTAAGCATACAAACAACTATAACAAGGAAAGCTCGTATAAAATTACAATTGAGCGTCGTTTTTCTTATGCTGAGCACATATTGAACTGATTTCCATAATTTATATTTATGGCAAACTAAGATCTTTCAAATAATATCTTGATACTTAAATTTTATACATAAAGAATACTTAAAGTAGAACTGTAGTATGAGAACAAAATAATAGAACCACTTTTTTTCTAATTATAAAACCTAATTTGAAAAGAACTGGTTAAATAAAAATATTGTTATGAAAATTAAGTAATATAAAAGCAATAAACTCTCATAAACCCTTCTTATCTCCTGTTACGATTTTTTTTCCATTTCTTCCGAACATTAATTGGTTTTTCTTTATTTTCTTCTTCTCCCGTTTCTTCTTTTCGTCATATTTTTACACCTTCACACAAATAATTCTTCAATCAGTGTGAAAGCAATGCTATGATAAGTAAAGCATTTTACATAGCATTCGTTGTGACCAGTATATCATTATGTATAACTAACAGAACCCGCGGCTTCGCTCGCGCTAAAACACCAAAAAATCTCTAAAAAGGTAGTTTCATACAAACTTAAACGTAAAGTAGGGGATGCCCTATTTTACCCCCTTATGGGATGTATTTCGAAAAATGCTTAAACACGTATTTACTTAATTTTATTGAAGTTTCAAGTAATTCTGATCAAAAAATTTTTTTTAGATTGTATTATTGATAAATGTGATTAGTTTGTGAGTATGTGTGGATGTTTGTTAGACTTTCACGCCAGAACGGCTAAACGGATCTGGATGTAATTTGGCACAGAGATAAATTATAGTCCGGAATAACACGTAGGCTACTTTTTATCCCGGAAACATGTACGGTTCCTGTGGGATATATTTGTTTTTGTTTGTCTAGAGGTTAAATAATATATTAGAGCTACAGGTAATTGATAATAATTAGTTGGTACTAGAATTCCTTCTTCCGCATTTTAGATACTTTTTGTCTGTGTTTGATAACCAACTCATCAATGTATTAATTTAAAAGTTTCGCTGCTGGAATCCGTCTATTAACTAAAAAAATATTCTTTAAATAAAACATCAACTCTTACTTTTAATTTTTCGTCTTTCACCGACACTGTGCGTTACGTAATATAGGTATAGGGTCCCCATAATGGACCCGTAGCGTTGTATCACTCAAGTATTGGTTATGAATTGAAATTGTTAAACTTATGCATTCGGTTACACTATGAATCCTCATCGTATTGCTTGTGAATACAAGTGAAGTCTATGAAACTACTCAACGTCTAACAAGAAGATGTAGATTTGGTATACATAATACACAAAATATTTTTATGTTTTATTTTAACTACATACATACTGCTCTCAAACTTCTAAAACCCTGTTAATCTCAACTGACACTAAATGCAAAAGTGGTTATTTGTTTATTACCTAGACATCTCAACGGCGGCACCAATATAAATTCATCCTCATTTCATTGAAGAGAAAATCCAAAGTGGCATCTAAATGTTCACGTTTCTAGATTTTTTATAGTCTTTAAGTATACATATACAGGTCATAAATATTGGGCCTTAACATAAGTTTAGGAAAGCGTAGGCAACCTTAATGGAAATAACCGACATGAGAAATTTACTTTAGATCTAACCATTGTTCGATAAAGGTGTTATATTAAGTTGAAGCTCGCTTTAGTTTAATGTGTTTTGGAGTTGAAGATAGCTGAAATGAATTGCTTAGAAACAAGTTTATATTACATTTTGATCTTTAGATTATGCTACAAATGTTGTTAAAATCTGAATTTACGGGTCCAATAATAATAAAAATCAAGTAAATATACGAACAAATAATTTCATTTTTACTGCGGGTTTTCATTTAAAACAAAATAATATCATTGGAACGCTTATAAACTATAGAAATTAAGTGTGTAAACGTTTTTTTCTATCGGAATTCATAAAACAAACTGTACAGAAGGCAATAAAATGTAATATATACTGTGCCATAAAACCCATTATATATGTATGTAGGTTCTATTTTGACTTAGATATGATAGGAAAGGTGAACCAAATAGCACAGAAAAGACGAAGGGCTCTTGTGATTTTAATAGTTCGTAATTTTAGGGTTTTATAAAAATACATACTTACAAAATATATTAATATTAATTTAGATTACACTAGCGCCTCATCCTGGCTTCGCTCGGGTTCGCCTCTGAACAAACAAAAGCAAATCTATCCCACAGGAACCGTACATTTTTCCGGGACAAAAAGTATCAAAAACATTGACCGGGGACATAAGGCACCGCCATGCAAAATTTCATTTAAATCAGTCTAACAGTTTTGGAGATTAGCCCGTACAAACATACAGGCAGACAAACAGACAGAGACACAAAAAAAAATGAAAAAAACTGGATTTGTTCAATTTTTGTTCTTACATCCCTCTGACTCGGTTATAGTAATTTTTTTCTATGTACAGACAATCGAACCCTACAGATTTATTATATGTATAGATTATTGTAACTACTATGAGATAGCACCTAAAATAATATACTATGATGAAGTAAAATCTATATGTATTTCATTTGTTATATTACATTCTTTATTAAAACGTTCTAGTCTTAAATCAGTTTTTGATTAAACGATAAATCAATTATTGAACAATTCAAACGATCCATGTCGATGTAAAATTTAGTTTATTGCAATCAGCTGACAGCCCCGCGGGTGATCGCTTAGATTGCGAGCTCGATTGTCAACCTGTGCCATGAGATTCTATTTTGAAGTAAAATAATTTACCTTGGTGTACTTTTATATGTAATTTAGTTTTTATGTAAATTTATTATAACTATTACAAAAAAACTTTTTTGAGACAATATAAACTATTTAGTAGAAGCCTAAAACTTATCATAAAAGTAAGGTAAGAACGTTTATAATTTACAATAAAATATTTTTAGACTTTGGAGCCAGTAGACGCAATACTAAGCAAAAATTGCTTGATAAGAATAAATACATAACAAAACTTACGTTTTTTTTATTATTGTTAAAATTAACACATTGTATGCTTTTTTATTTGAATGAATACTTGCTCTCTTATTTTATTTGTCTTGCCTCCTTTGACTCTCATAAATGATTGATAGCGCGCAGCCTCAGCTTACATTCTGATTCTTTATATAAGGGACCTCGAAAACAAAATGCAGAGTACCTTATCAGTCGTTAAGAGTCGCTTGTTAGCGTACATACTTATAATTTAAGATATATAAAACTATGAAATATTGTATTTCCTTCTTAAGGTTCCATATCCGAAAAGTACCAACGGAACCCTATTACGAAGTCTCCGCTGTGCGTCCGTCCGTCTATCAGAGGACTGTACCTCGTGAACCGTAATAGGTAGTCAAAATTTTCACAGAAAATGTATTTCTATTGCCGCTTATTAACGACAAATAATAAAAATACAAGATTTTTTTTTGTATCGTTCGTAATCGATCATCGAGGTTAATATACATAAAGTAAAACTCATATTAATAAAAAATACATGTGTACGCTGTTACGGAACTCTTCGTGCGCGAATTTGACTTGCACTTGACCAATTTTTCTATTTTATAAATTGACTAGCATTGCCCGCGGCTCCGCCCGGGTTTAGATGACCAAAAACCAAATTCTTAGGTTTTACATATTAGTATACTCTTACAATGCAAATTTTGTATTTTTCTCAAAAATGAGATATTTTCCCGCGATTAAAAGTATCCTGATAACCAGCTATCATCATACCAAATTTCATCAAAATCCCTCCAGTGGTTTTTCTGTGATACGGTAACAGACAGACAGACAAAAATTCTAAAAACTATAAATTCGGCCTCTGTATTGATAATAAGATTTTTCAAAAAATACCTAATGTACAGATTCGGCTTAGTTACAATTTTATTATATGTATAGATTAATTTTAAGAGAAAGTTATGTATATAAAAAAATGATTAAAGAACTATTTTATTAACTACTTAAAACTACGAGTATAGAAAACAACACATAAATATTGTAATCTTCGTAATAAATATACACCTACTTCTAAAAGAACAAACTGATATAATGATAGATGATACACACGAGTACCAATCTTACATATTATAAATACACACGAAGATACCTTTAAGAATTATGAAAAAAAAAAATTATAAATTTAATTTATATCTAGTATTTTTGTCCAGGAAAACAGAAACAGGTTTGAATCTAGATATTTACAAAACTGCCTTAGTGGTCCAGTAGCTAGCATGTACGGCAGATCCGGAGGTCCTGGGTTCGAGTCCCGGGTCGGGCTGACTGAGTTTTTATTTTCTCAATAGTAGCCCAGAGTTGGGAAGTTAACTCTCACCGGTCGTGTCGAAGTATCATCCCATCGGACATTGAGAGGAAAAGGAATAGAGCGTGCACTTTTGCACTATAATATCTCCTGCGCATCTGGCTAGCCTCAGTGAAATTGGCCAAAATCGGTCAGAAGAACATTATTATTATTTACAAAGTCCTCTAAGAATTACAGACAAGGTGGGAAATTGCAATACTTTCAAGAAATAAATAACATAAATCAATATCTGTGCGAGTTTCTTATTCACTAGATTTTATGCGTTACTCAATTTACTTGATACGGAGTAGATACGTTGATAGTGCTAATTCACTACATAATCTATATCCATTCTTAATTTAACTCAAATCCGTTGAGTTGTTAAAACATGAAGAAGTAACAAGCTCGCTCACTCACTAATTTATGCATTTATAATTTAATTGTCATATATTGTATTACTACTGGAAAATATATTACTTTCAAAATAATTTTTGATATAATTATAAACCGATAAAAAATTATTTCGTGTTTTCGTATATATATATATATATATATATATATATATATATATATATATATATTATATATATATATATATATATATATATATATATATATATATATATATATATATATATATATATATATATATATATACGCGAAAACACGAAACACTAAAACGGCTAGACCGATTCTTATGATCTTTGATTTGTTGGAATTGTCTCCGCCACAAACACCAGAATAATTATTAAAGCTTTGGAAATATTCAAGAGAAAAAATTAAAAAGTTATATGGCTAAAGCTGGCTAATAATCGTTTATATCTATGTAAAACACACCTAAGGACGCACCGAGCGAAGGGATTGCACATATTATTTTCTATATATAAATGCGAAAGTTTGTGAGTATAGATAGGTATATGGAATATGGATGTTAGTTACTCTTTCACTCAAAAACTTCTGAATGGATTTTAATGATACTTTGCAATACTAGCGTATACATCAGAATAACACATAGGCTACTTTTTATCCCGGAAAAATATACAATTTCCGTGGGATAGATTTGTTTTTGTTTTTCTAGTGATAAAAATAAAAAACAACAGTATTATAATATAAGCAAAATATATTTACAATTATAATACTATCATTCACGATAAACGGTTTGATATTTAAAGGTTAACAACGCTTCGTTTCATAAATAATTATGTGTGGTTCCACCCATAGGCCTATTTGAGTGCCTGATTAAAAAGCGGACACAAGTTAATCGAAAGAACAACAATGGATGATAGATACATTGTAATCATCTACATACTATTCCATACAATCTTTTGCATTTTCCATCCAAATCGACTACACATATGCTGTATGATATAGGTATAGTGTTTAGAAAACCCAATGCTTCTATTAATTATTTTTCTTCATTGCGATGAATATTTATTGCATTATAATATTATTTTTACTATGTTTAAATAAATTTTGCCTTATTTGTATATTTTATTAAATTAACAGTTTTTCTGGTGCCATAAAGCTAAATTTTATGTTATTTGAATTCATTTTACGTTTTTCTTTATTTAACTTTACGTTAAGTAGATTTAAACGTCTCGGAATTTTTAAGTTTTAAACGTCTCTAATATAAATGACAAAGTGTATAGAATACAAATATACCTATATTATATAGTCGATACACCGAAAGACAAGTGAAAATCTATACTCACTGAATTTACTTTACTAATAATCACTATGTCATCATTTGCACAATTAACGATCAATTCTTTAGAATAACTAAAATAAACCTTATATTATTACTAAATTCTTAAAAATATCTCAAGGTTTATAAATATAAGAATATGGAAGACTAAAAATAGCGTATAAGAATATCAAAAGCACCTATTCGTCACATATCTACCAACTGAAAAGATGGCTCGCTAGAGGCGTCTTCCGAGGGCTCTCCGACTCCAATACGCTTGTTTGCTCAGCCGTTTCAATTGAGCTTGCACTGTCCATGACCTGCACTGTCGGCCTTGTAACCCTCATATCACTCTTTTAGTTTTCTCTATAAATAATATTTATGTAATCAATAACCTTGCTTTTAATTTAGACTTTCTCAAGATTTTTTATAATTATATAAACATTAGCAGAACCTGCGGCTGCGCCCGCGTTCATTTAAAAAAAAAACTCTGACTCATTTATATAATATTGTTCATACAAAAACACTAAAATCACGATTAAGAAATGGGGGGTTGTGGTAGGACGGTAAAAAATACTTTACAATCTATTCTCATATCTACCAAATATACAAAATTTATTAAAATCGGTCGAGGCGTTTCGGACGAGTGTGAGCACAACACTACACGAGGTATTTAAATATATATTAATAGATGATTTTTCATAATAATACAAATGCGGGAAAAATCAATCAACCATATCTAATAAAGCAAAAACTTTTCAGAAAGGTTAATTATACAATTTCACTGCAGATAATACTATGTATATATGTATATGCAAATCTATTCAATAGTCCTTCTCACGAAGAGTCGTATCGTGGAGAGCCTGTTACTTGTTAGATATCTTTAGTACGTCACCGACCGGGGTATCTAGCTTCCGGCATTCTAGCCTATTGTGTCCCTCCCGTTAAACATTTCCAAGTATTTACCGAAATATACAATATATTTCTGAGATCTTATTTGTGTAATTATAGACGATGCTTCACTTAAGTTGAACCTTGAGTCAAAATATCACCAGATGATACTTAATTATATGTTTGATTGATTATATTAATTAAATTTATGAGAAAACCCAAAAATTTGTATATACATACATAATTTCACCAATATATTTTTTTATAATATATGAATAGCTCAATAATTCTACACTTCAATTTTATATATTGGGATTTGAACCCGTAACATTCACTGCAGAGAAAGTTTATTGGCGACTAGCGACTTGCCCTCGCTTCGCTTCGGGTTCGTTCCTAGACAAAAAAAAATTCCCACGGGAACCGTACATTTTTCCGGGATGATATATAGCGTACAGCCTTACTCAATAAACCAGCTATCAAAAGCAAAACGAATTTATCAAATCGGATAAGTAGTTCCTGAGATATGTGCGTTCAACCAAACAAATAAACATACTGCCTCTTTATAGTATTAGTATAGATGTTACGAGCTTTTGTCGATGTAACGATGTATCGAGCTTTTTTCGTAGATTTATATAACTAGTTAATACACAGAAATAACATTTTTTTTTAATTTTGCACATCACATACTTTTCTAAGATGAACTCTCCTTGACTAAGCCGCGAATACAAAACGATCCGAGTTTCTAAGAGTACTTGTATTTGAGTGACGACTGTATTTATTTTTACTAGAAAAATTGCAGTGAGTAAACAATATTTTTATATAAATACCATGAAATAAAAATGATTTCTCACGCATATTATTATCATTACACTTATATGTATACAATATACATTATACATATCATCTTTATTTTCAAAAATAATATTTTTTAATATAAAAAGGAGGAGGCAGTGGTAGCCCAGTGGTAACGCGCTCGCTTGGGAAACCGAGTGAAGCGGGTTCAAATCCCAGGTCTCGCACCTCTGATATTTTCATGTGCGAATCATTTCCAACATGATTACCACCCGTCTCAACAGTGAAGGAAAACATCGTGAGGAAACCTGCATGTCTGGGAGAACCTACTAAGTTTTCAAAAGACATGTGAAGTCCGCCAACCCGCACTTGGCCAGCGTGATGGACTATGGCCTGATCCCCCTCGTATTGAAGGGAGGCCCGTGCCCAGCAGTGGGACGTTAAAAAGGGCTGAATACAATATAAAAAAACATATAATTAAATTATATTGCTAACTTAAAGTTTAATGAAGTATATATTAGCTGTACCTCTATATTATGTTGAAGTGCTATTGTATAGATATATACCTCGCATATGTATAAAATAGCAGTGGACTGCAGCGAACTTGTGAACAGTTACATTATAACAATTTAATTCAATTGAAGGGGACACTAACGATTTTCCTGCCATAACCATACCGATATAATACGTTAATGGATGCTGCAGACACATTAGCTGCCAGGAACATAAGCTGCATACCTTAATTGAATTACCTATATACGATAGTAAAAATATGAGAATATTTTCTTGCTTTAATTGACTTGAAAACTGGAGGAGGTTATGATCTGAGGAGAGTATATTCGACTATGTTACATATGGGTTTCAATAGTATTAATCATTTTATTCTATTATGGTAGATTTCTAAGTGTTGTCATGTAATTTCCTTAGATGTAGAGCTAATTTTTCTGAAAAAACAAATAATACTTGAAAATATGAGTATGTAATAATATATAAAGACTTGCGGCTCACCCTCGCTTCGCTCGGGTTTGCCTCTAGGTAAACAAAAACAAAACTATCTCATGGGAACCGTTCTGGCGTGAAAGAGTAACAAACATCCATACATCCATACTTACAAACTTTCAAATTTATAATATTAGTATAGATTATAAAAAATGTAGTTAATCAATTATAACTGACTTCATATTTTAACACACGTACAAATTTTATTAGTTATTCAGCACTTATTAACTTACCTAAAAGTATTTTACACACATTTTTTTAATTTACCTCTAAGAACTACTAAAAAAGAACTACTCCAACACGTTTATGCGCAGTGAAGATTATATTAGCTTCTTAATCTATACTAATATTATAAAGAGGTAAAGTTTGTGCGTTTGTGAGATTGTGAGTTTGTTACGTTGTAAGGGGTAATTTATGAACCTACCGAACCGATTTAGATGAAATTTGGACAAAAGGCATCGGATACTTTTTATCCCGGAAACCATCCCTTAAGAGGGTGAAAATGGGGATGAAAGTTTATATGGGGAACCATATAAAGGCTTTTATTTTTTTTATTTTTTGCAATCTGACTTAACCATTGTCTAGCGATTTACATATTATGATACTTAGGTAGGTATCAAACAGCTCTATAGCCGGCTCTTAACCGATTGTAACTGGTGAAAAAGATTCCGTTTTAGCCTTTCGGCTACGAAAGCCTAAAAACATTGTCCATCCTAAATTTGCACTTATACAGCACTGATTTTCGTGCTGCAACAATTTCCTTATTGCAATAGTCGGATCGGTTCCCAGAGGTTATTTCCAAGGACAGAGACCTTTATACCATTCGATACAGCATTATTTATAAAATAATTTATCCATATACAAAAATATGTGTATCCTTAATAAATATATTATTATATATTTTAGTTCTAATACAGAAACAAGTAAAAAAATAATGATCCGCACTCGTTTCTCTCGGGGACTATACGTCTTCTTCCCATCCTTTATAGTTATATCCCATGGGTCGCACCATAAATGTTATACCATAGATATACTGCGTAAAAGGATAAATTAACAAATATATTTATTTGCTTTTATAATAACAGCCAGGTTCTTGGAGTTCTTATTTTGACTCGCTACTAAAAAATAGTAATTAAAATACAATATAATGTAGAAATTTATAATATTACTATACACAAAGTGTTTGTTAAAATATTTTAACAATATCTTACTCTATAAAAGTACTTCGAGCCATCTCACTTGCGTTCACGCAATGGCACAGGATAGTTACCTGCACTTAGATAGCTCGAGTACATACATGTTCCACTAACTGCCTAATAACCTCTCATGAGTTTTGTTTCTCAGATTCAAATCTGGTACTAAGATAGTGCTTTATTTCCATCTGCTATTGAGATAATATTTGGTACACTCAAATTAGAATAGTAAAATATTTCGAGAACTAATCAAAACAAATAAATATACTTTAGATTAATCATAAATATTACATACATTAAAGTTTGTTTTAAAATAAAGTCATTAGATAGTAATATACCTAATATACTAATTATTTATTCGACAAAATAGTAGCAGGCATTTTCTTAAGATTCTAAGAAAACTAAGATTGTAACTCTAAAAAGTGAATTGAATATTCTTGAGTTTGATCTAAATACAATATCCATTTGGTATGTCCTTTGTTTGCCACTTCATCGCTTCAAATTTAAAATAAAATGGCTTTTATTTTAACTATAGCTTATTTATTAAAAAAAAAACATTATGATAGACCTTTTTAAAGTCAATCAATTAAAAGACTAATTAAACCTAATTATTCTGTCCGAAATTCATTCCGGGCTACATACAAGCCGGTGGTAGCTTTCTCACAGGCTGACTAGACTGACTTTAATAATTTAAATATTGACAATTCAAAATGATTACGAAACACCTTATCCATTTGAATAAAATATAATACTTGGTACGTCTTGTGATATTAGTTAATAATAAGTTTGAGGCAAAACCATTGGTTGTTGCGCTTTCCCTTTATAACGATTTTACGTCAAGTACGGAAGGACCGATTTCGATGCGGTTTTATTCATTTGAAAGCCAGTTTCCTCGCGGTGGTTCTTAGCTATGTTTGGTTAATATCGGTCCAGCATTGTAAGAGTATCAGCTCTTTTCCAAAATTATATAAGGCATTTTGGCGTATGACTACTCGATTAAGTGCTTCACGCATGCCAGTGTAATCGTTAAATGACAATTAATTTGCGTAGGGGGTTTTTTAAATTTTTAATTTATATGTGTAATGTGTCATCATACTGTATGTATTATTACGTTTGTCTTAATGTTTACATATTCTCCCCTTAACTTAAACTTGTTATATTAAATACTAATAATTTCTTTCTTTTTCTTTGACGTTTTCTTTTCCTTCGTCTTATTAGACAGTTCCTTAACCACCTGCTGTTAAATGAGTGTTTTTGAACTATAAATATTATTAGTTAGTAAATTACTGTTACTTGTTTTTTGCTATTTTTGAAGTGAATACTTCTATAGGCAGGTTTGGATGAGGAGTGAATTCATGTAAGTCTTTATTGACATGGTCACGTGACGTGTTAAGGCTAACATTCAGAGTTCCGAGATTTAATTACAATTTTAAGTTTAGATCAATCAATTATTTTGAATATCCAAAAATAACAACTGTTTGTTTATAGTTTTAAGTTTTCACTTCTGTCGTGAATCCTCCTGACTGCTTTTTTGTTAATTTAGATATATTTCTTTTTAATATCATACGTTATAAGAACTAAAATAATAACAAAACAAAGATAACTAAAATAATAACTTTTAATATGAAGTTGGAAAGCTTATTGTAACATATATGTACATATATTACGTACCTACTATATATTATAATCCCTATATATTTTGCAGGTTTAGTAATAAACCTCAGCGCTCGTATATTTTGATTGGTTATGACACAGCTATTGTATAACAGTGCGTGATTTAAGTGGTTCATTTAAAAACTCTGTAATAAACTTTCACTACTTCAAAATAAGCTTTTGTAGATTTAAGGGGACAGTTTGCGAACAAAGTAACTTTGTTCAGTGCATCATTTACTCGGAAAGGGAAGTTGTGTAATTTACAGACACTGTCATTTGACGCCATACTTCGCAACTTTAACTTTGTAACTTTGTCTAAAGGCAAAAATTTCTTGAACTATGCTTGAACAATTTGCTTTTGTGAACGTTGGAATATAAGCTTAAGTCGATTATGAACCTCCATCATCAAATCAACTTTGTTTTTAGCTTGCTTCCCAATACAAATTGTCATCCCCGTTTTCACCTCCTTAAGTAATGATTTCCGGGATAAAAAGTATCTTATGTCCTTCCCAGGATCTCAAACTATCTTCTTACCAAATTTCATCTAAATCAGTTCTATAGATCCAGAGATTACCCCCTACAATGTCACAAATTCACAAATTTTACCTCGTTATAATAATAGTATAGACTAGCGACTCACCTTCGCTTCGCTCGGGTTCGTCCCTCCTTACGTCATTCCTATGTACTTTCGCCGTCGTTTTACCGTTTAGTATCGATTTCTCAGAGATGAGATATTTTCTCGCTGTAAAAAGTATCCTATATGTTGACCCGGATAACCAGCTGTCATCATACCAAATTTCATCAAAATCCCTCTAGTGCTTTTTCCGTGATGCGGTAACAGACAGATAGACAAAAATTCTAAGAACTATAGATTCGGCCTCCGTATCGATAATAATGTCTATTTCAATAAGATTTTCCAAAAAAATATTTAATGTACAGATTCGGCTTAGTTACAATTTTATTACATGTTATTGATGTTTATTTGCATAAATGTTATTAGCTTTTATTATAATAAAAGTTTTAGTAAAAACTTTAGTTATAGAGACTCCCTTCTAGGAATACCTATCACTGTCAGTCATCACTATGTAGAAGTGCCTGGAAGTGCAGTGGCAAGTTAAACTGAGATACCAACTTATTTCAGCTTGCCTGATACAAATAACTCTTATTTTAATACAGTACTTTTATCTTCCAAATCTCAATGGAGAATATCTTGTGTTTACTGGTCAACCTCCTTTTGTCTTCTCTATATTGTATGGGACATTGTCGAAGTTAACTGTGCCTATCAGGCGCACCTAAAAGCAACAAACAAATTAATTAAATTATTATAAATATAATATATAATAAAGCATTATATTTATCCTAAACCACATAAAGAGTTGCGTCTATGACAACATAACGTAATTGGCACCGAGTTATAACAAATCTGCGGTATACCCTATAAGGTGATTATTTACGGCATCATAGCTTTTGAAACTTTCTAAAGCAACTCGCCATGTAAGTTTAAATTACACATATCCAAAACTTAAACGTTATCTTAATATATGTTTATTATAATTCTTACGGCTACCCATAGGTACTAACGTATGTGTGGTGTAGGGTATGATTAAAATAACAAATTTTCAAAGGATTTTTTTCTTTATACCCATGCATTTATTAAAAAGCTTTTTCATTTGAAGTGTATAAAATGTTAAAGTTTTAACAATAAAAATCTGTTATTTATGACATATTACCTATATATTTATATTTATGACATATTATAATTATAGTTCATTCTAATATCATAGTTGACTCAATACTACGAGTAAATAATAAGTCTATTCGTAGACTCAATACTATACTAGTAAATACGAAAGTAATTCTGTCCGTCTGTTAGTCAGTTGGTTACGTTTTCACGCCTAAGTCGCTGAACCCGTTTTGATGAATTTTGATATGGAGATAGGTTGGACCTTGTAGAAGAACATAGGCTAATTTTGATCACAAAAGTAAAACTTGAAAGGGGTGAAATAGGGTATGAAAATTAACATGAGAAGCCATCATTTTTAAAGTCAACAATATGAAAACGTCATATTTATCAAGGCTTTACTTAGGGATGGAAAAAAGCATTAAACCGAAGAGATGGTACGTCACTAGTGTTTTGTATAAAAGCAAAGACGTAACGCAACTCTCATTCAATATTATTCTATATATCACTTAATATGCTTTTGTAAGAGGTTAAATTACTCAATATTTGTGTAATTTTAATATTTATGTAGTTATGTTAGCTTTTAATTAAATATCAGTATCGTCCCATCTAAATTTCTATTTATATATCATTCCTATTAAAATACAGTTATATGTTATTGCTACTGTAATGTATAAACCATAACACTTGTACTATGAATCCATTTCCAAATTAAATATTTTTTGGAAAATCTTATTGAAATAGTCGTTATTATTGACACAGAAGCCGAATCTATAGTTTATAGAATTTTTGTCTGTCTATCTTTCTGTCTGTTTGGGAACGTATCACGAGAAAACTACTGGACAGATTTTGATGAAATTTAGTATGATGATAGCTGGTTATCCGGGTCAACATATAGGATATTTTTACTGCGGGAAAATATCTCACCTGTTAGAAATTCAAACTAAATGTTAAAATTTTAAATAAAACTATCTTTTCGGATTATTTCACGGATTTATTTTGATTTTTGGTTCTCGACATTTCGAATGCTTTACAGCAATCATGGTCACGGGAGAGACTAAGGTTATAGACGTCTCAAGCACATACTTGTTACAGACAGTGCCTACCCACTATTTTACAAAAATGATTTCAAAAATGGCAATAAAGTACCTTACAATATTTGTTGATTTTTATTTTTAGACATTTTAATTTTTTTTAATAAATATTACTATTAAATATAGCAATATTATTTATTTAATTTTGCTATTATTGTTATAAATATTACAATTTAAAAAAAAAAATTAATTACTAACATTATTTAGTGTTACTATTATTATATTATGTATAACCATATAGAATACTAAAAATTAAAAATATTAATGGTTTATCTAAGCAACATTATTGTTTTATATATAATTTAAAAGAAGTTAAAATATTAATTTAGATTGCTATTATTTATAGTTAAAATATTGAGCAACAATATTGCTACCTTTATAGATAAAATATATAGACAAAAAATATATTAATCAGAATTACTGTCATCATTACGATCCACACAGTATGAACTAACTACATCTACTGGTATGTTATATTTGTTTTTGTTGTTAGATTTTATAATGTTTACTAGCGGCTCACCCTCGTTTCGCTCGGGTTCACCTCTAGAAAAGCACAAACAGATCTATCCCACGGGAACCGTTCATTTTTCCGGAATGATGAATTTTCCGGATGAAAAGTAACTTGTTGTTTGATCGGCAATATAAGGTATCAGCATGCCAAATTTTATTAAATTAGGAGGATAAGTTGTTGTGTACTAAGCTGTATAAGTTACTATAGTTTTTTTAACTATCCCACGGAAACTCTTTAATTTTCTGGAATGAAAAGTATCTTAGATGTTGACCGGGGATATAAGGTACTATCATGCAAAATTTCATTTAAATCGTTTCAATAGTTTCGGAGATTAGTCCATACAAACAGACAAACAGACAGAGAAACAAAAAAATTGAAAAAAAAAACTGGATTTGTTCTATTTATCTTTTAATTATTATATGTATAGATAGAATAAATAACTTATAATAAAACAGTAATATATAATAATGAAAATAGTTATAGCGAGTGTACCTTAGGAGATAGACATATATTATGTAGAACTTTTCTATAGACCTTTTTAAGACTTACAATTTTCTTGCACAATGTTTTGATCTATCTCTTAAGGTTGAGCCAACGTTAACCATATAAATTTCTAAGGACGATTCGATAGAACCAGTTATTGTGTTTTCCCGTGGGAATGAATAATTTGCCTGTCGTAAAAAGTATCCTAAATGTTGACCCGAGTACTAAGTTTTATCACTATACAAAATTTAGTTAAAATCGGTTGAGTACTTTTTGCGTGAAACATGCACATCGATTTGACTAAGTTAGTTTTATTATACGTATAAATAAGAATAAATATTGCGAGTGTAACTTAGGAGATAGACATATACAATTCGGAACTTTTCTGTAGGACTTTTCAAGACCAACAATTTTTTAGTATATTGTTTCAATGTATGTATGTCTTAAGGCTTAGCCAGCGGAAGGATTCTAGGGAGGACTCGATAAAACCAGTTATTGTATTTTCCCGTGGGAAAGAAAGATTTTCTTGAAGTAAAAGGTATCTAGGTAGTGGTATCCCAGTGGTAACGCGCTCGCTTGGGAAACCGAGTGAAGCAAGTTCAAATCCCGGGTCTCGCACCTCTGATATTTTCATGTGCGAATCATTTCTAACACAATTACCACTTGTCTTAACGATGAAGTAAAACATTGTGAGGAAACCTGCATGTCTGAGAGAACCTAGCAAGTTTTCAAAAGACATGTAAAGTCCGCCAACCCGCAATTGGCCAGCGTGGTGAACTATGGCCTGATCACCCTCGTATTGAAGGGAGCCCGTGCCCAGCAGTGGGACGTTAAAAAGGGTTGAATACATACATATATAAATACATACATACAAAAGGTACCCTTAATGTTGACTCGAGTAATAAGTTATCACTTCACCAAATTTCGTTGAAATCGGTACATTACTTTTCGCGTGAAACGCTCACGCAAAAACAGACAAACAGACAAACAGACAATTTTTTTAATAACTATTGTTTTGGGGTCTATGTTGTGAACATAATACGTTACAAATAAACAAAAACATCTATCCCACGGGAACAGTACATTTTTCCGGGATAAAAAGTAACCTATTTGTTATTCTGATGTATGAACTAATAATAATATATAATTATATATAATTATTGTAAAGTTTTATCAAAATCCAATCAGTAGTTTTTGTGTACTAAGCTGTATAAGTTACTATAGTTTTTTGACTATCCCACGGAAACTTTTTAATTTTCCGGGATGAAAAGTAGCAGATTTGTTTTTGTTATGTATGAGCTATATTATTGTAAAGTTTCATTAAAATCCAATTAGTAGTTTTTGTGTACTAAGTAAGTATCTTAACTGTCGGTTATCTTAACTGTCGGTTATTTTAACTGTCGGTTATCTTAACTGTCGGTTGTCTTAACTGTCGGTTAACTTAACTATCGGTCTTCTTAACTGTCGGTTACCTTAACAGTCGGTTATCTAATCTGTCGGTTATCTTAACTGTCGGTTACCTTAACTGTCGGTCATCTTTAATATCAGTTATCTTAACTGTCAGTTATCGTAACTGTCGGTTATCTTAACTGTTGGTCATCGTATCTGTCGGTATTCTTAACTGTCGGTTATCATAACTGTCGGTCATCTAAACTATCAGTTATCTTAACTGTCGGTTATCTTAACTGTCGGTTAACTTAACTGTCGGTTATCTTAACTGTCAGTTATCGTAACTGTCGGTTATCATAACTGTCGGTCATCTTAACTGTCGGTCATCTTAACTATCAGTTATCCTAACTGTCGGTTATTTAAACTGTCAGACATCTTAACTATCCGTTATCTTAACTGTCTTAATGTTGACTCGAGTAATAAGTTATCACTTCACCAAATTTCGTTGTAATCGGTACATTACTTTTCGCGTGAAACGCTCACGCAAAAACAGACAAACAGACAAACAGACAATTTTTTTAATAACTATTGTTTTGGGGTCTATGTTGTGAACATAATACGTTACAAATAAACAAAAACATCTATCCCACGGGAACAGTATATTTTTCAGGGATAAAAAGTAACCTATTTGTTATTCTGATGTATGAACTAATAATAATATATAATTATATATAATTATTGTAAAGTTTTATCAAAATCCAATCAGTAGTTTTTGTGTACTAAGCTGTATAAGTTACTATAGTTTTTTGACTATCCCACGGAAACTTTTTAATTTTCCGGGATGAAAAGTAGCAGATTTGTTTTTGTTATGTATGAGCTATATTATTGTAAAGTTTCATTAAAATCCAATTAGTAGTTTTTGTGTACTAAGTAAGTATCTTAACTGTCGGTTATCTTAACTGTTGGTTATTCTAACTGTCGGTTATCTTAACTGTCGGTTGTCTTAACTGTCGGTTAACTTAACTATCGGTCTTCTTAACTGTCGGTTACCTTAACAGTCGGTTATCTAATCTGTCGGTTATCTTAACTGTCGGTTACCTTAACTGTCGGTCATCTTAAATATCAGTTATCGTAACTGTCAGTTATCGTAACTGTCGGTTATCTTAAATGTTGGTCATCGTAACTGTCAGTAATCTTAACTATCGGTCATCTTAACTGTCGGTTATCTTAACTGTCGGTTACCTTAACTGTCAGTTGTCTTAACTATCGGTCATCTTAACTGTCGGATATCTTAACTGCCGGTTACCTTAACTGTCGGTTATCTTAACTATCGGTCATCTTAACTGTCGGTTACCTTAACTGTCGGTTATCTAAACTGTCAGTTATCTTAACTGTCGGTAATCTTAACTGTCAGTTATCGTAACTGTCGGTTATCTTAACTGTCGGTTATCATAACTGTAAGTGATCTTAACTATCGGTCATCTTAACCGTCGGTTGCCTTAACTGTCAGTTATTTTAACTGTCGGTTATCTTAACTGTCGGTTGTCTTAACTGTCGGTTAACTTAACTATCGGTCTTCTTAACTGTCGGTTACCTTAACAGTCGGTTATCTAATCTGTCGGTTATCTTAACTGTCGGTTACCTTAACTGTCGGTCATCTTTAATATCAGTTATCTTAACTGTCAGTTATCGTAACTGTCGGTTATCTTAACTGTTGGTCATCGTATCTGTCGGTAATCTTAACTGTCGGTTATCATAACTGTCGGTCATCTAAACTATCAGTTATCTTAACTGTCGGTTATCTTAACTGTCGGTTAACTTAACTGTCGGTTATCTTAACTGTCAGTTATCGTAACTGTCGGTTATCATAACTGTCGGTCATCTTAACTGTCGGTCATCTTAACTATCAGTTATCCTAACTGTCGGTTATTTAAACTGTCAGACATCTTAACTATCCGTTATCTTAACTGTCTTAATGTTGACTCGAGTAATAAGTTATCACTTCACCAAATTTCGTTGAAATTGGTACATTACTTTTCGCGTGAAACGCTCACGCAAAAACAGACAAACAGACAAACAGACAATTTTTTTAATAACTATTGTTTTGGGGTCTATGTTGTGAACATAATACGTTACAAATAAACAAAAACATCTATCCCACGGGAACAGTACATTTTTCCGGGATAAAAAGTAACCTATTTGTTATTCTGATGTATGAACTAATAATAATATATAATTATATATAATTATTGTAAAGTTTTATCAAAATCCAATCAGTAGTTTTTGTGTACTAAGCTGTATAAGTTACTATAGTTTTTTGACTATCCCACGGGAACTCTTTAATTTTCCGTAATGAAAAGTATCTAAGATGTTGCCCGGGGATATAAGGTACTACCATGTAAAATTTCGTTTCAATCGGTCCAATAGATTCGGAGATTAGCCCGTACAAACAGAAAAACAGACAAACAGCTCTCTCGGGTTCGTCCATACCTACGAATATGTTGTATTATCTCTTTAACCATTTGTCCAAATTATATGCAGTAAAAGGGAAAATTCTGTTGTTTTAAACATTTTAGACGATAAATTTACTTATTTTGATAAGAATTCATAATTGTTGATAATATGACCAATAAACGTGACCTACCGGTTTAAATTATTTTTTTAATATAAAAAACTACCTTTTGTGACTTAAATATAAAAGTTAGATATATGCTGTCGCTGACTTTTTTGTAGGCATTATTAAGCTCTACAACTTTTCTCTAGAACATAATCATATATCTCTCATCGTTAAGGCAGCGTTCGTAAGAAACTTTTTCGTTCGACCGTTTTTTCTCCGACTTACTTTGCAAATCCGACTACCACGAAAAAGCCTTTTCATTTTTCAGGTTAATATAGCCTATGACACTCAGAAAGAACGTGGCTTTCTACTGGTAAAAGAATTTTGAAAATCGGTTCAGTAGATCCAGAGATTACCCCCTACAACGTCACAAACTCACAAAACTCACAAACTCACAAGATCACAAACTTTACCTCTTTATAATATTAATATAGATTACAGGATCCCAAGATGATGGTAGTACCCAGCCATTGTCCCTATTGAAGTTTGGATGTTTTTGTCTAGGGACGAACCCGAAGCGAAGCAAGGATGAGTCGCTAGTACACAATAACAGCATATTTAAAAAAATATAACAGTTTTAGTTTATGGCGTCTATTAAAAATAGCGTATGTTACCTATACAAAAATAATATAACTAATATAAAAGTTCTTGGAACTGATTCAAATTTATTCTTCCACAGATTCCTCTTATAGAAACGCGAAAGCAAATATCTATTTATAATAATTATAGATGAGGATATAAAAAACAAGTCTTAAGATCGAATGTTCGAGTCAACCTAAAGCAAGGCGATATACAAAGCAGTATGTGTCTTTAAACTTAGCGTCTGGTGTAAGTACTACGTTTCAATGTTAATAGTTTGCTTGTAATATATCTGAGAAAGTTTAATGACACCTAGCTCGCAGTGACATAATTAGACGGTAAGTTTATACGCTCTTAATGATTTAATTACTTTAAATTATTTCAAAGTGTAAACCACATAATAACTTGTTATATAACTGGAAATGTTAAGTTGACTTAAATATTCGTGTACCTGTTAAGTATGAGAAGTATTAAAATTAAACAAGGTTTTATTACGTGGAAAACTTTTTCATTACAATGTAAATACATACTGGAATTTTACTTATTGCTTATGAAATATAATGTTTAGAAGACAAACAAAAGAAGTTTAAAGTTAATCAAAACACTACATTTCTTCCAAGTTAACTTTTTGAAAGATCGCACTAATTGTATTGTATTTAGCCCTTTTTAACGTCCCACTGCTGGGCATGGGCTTCCCTTTCAATACGAGGGGGATCAGGCCATAGTCCACGCTGGCCAAGTGCGGTTGGGCGGGCTTCACATGCCTTTCAAAAACTTACTACGTTCTCTTAGACATGAACGATGTTTTCCTTCACAAGTGGTAATTACGTTGAAAATGATTCACACATGGAAATATCAGAGATGCGATACCCGGGCTTTAAACTCGCTTCACTCCGTTTCCCAAGCGAGCGCATTACCACTTTTTTTTTTTTTTTGTTGACGCTGGGGAAACCCATCATGGGGACCCTACCGGCCGTCAATGGGTAGGGTACTGTGAGACTCCTACTCACTAAAACCCACAGCGGAACCCGTCACCGCAGTGCAATGGGGTGTGCAGGATCGCTTGCGCATTCACTACAACACCCCTGCGGACAGCCCGTACCCCGCGAGCCTGCCTCGCCTAAACCGGGATGCCCTCGATTCACAGAGCATCCCGACCGCCCCGATGACGTGCAGGGGAGTCAACGAGAGACCCCCCCGCAGTAGCTCCTCTAGGGTGGCGGGAGAAGATGCGCATACCGGCGCCTCCTCTCCCCCAGCCGACGGCGACGAAGAGGGTCTGCTAAGGCGTTAGCCTCGCGTTCCCTCTCCGCCGTCTCCTTCAGTGAGATGACGGCCTCAAGCGCATTACCACTGGGCAACCACTGCCTAGACAATAACACTAATGTTAGTAATAAATAAATAATAAATAATGTTGGAACACCTAAATAATCTATTAAATTAAAAAAAAAATATTACTCTGTTATAAATAACTTGAAAATATACTAAGCATTTGTATGACATCCGAGACAGGGTATAATGACTTAATTCAGATTTTAAGCCGCGGGCTGTTAAAATATAATGAAGCGAGCGTATCACGTTAATAAGATGTGAAAATTTGAATGAAGATTATTCAATTATATCTTCACTGTAGGGATTCTATAAGGTTAACGTAATAATCGGTAAAGACGAGAAAAATAGGCTTTTTAAAAAGGCAATTTTAAGGGTGACCGTTGAGTAACAATGTGGTGAGTATTGAAGTGATTCGCTGGTGTTTCGGGTTCGATTTTAGCAAATGGAAATATTTTATAATTATTATCTTCACGTGGTACTTTTAATAGTTTACTACGTACATATTTACTTTTCTTTTAAGAATATTTTTTATATTAAATAAATAAATATATAGCTCAAATATAGCTCAAGTGGCTCCCTATCCGCCTTCGCAGGAATACTCAAATTCTTCATCTTCTGTACTGTATTCTGTTCGATCTCTGTACCCCACCCTACCTAAAGGAGCGTTTCCAATTTCTTGGCAATTCACATTCTCGCTGTCTTCGCTCTGATATTAAACCCTATCCTTAAAATCCATTCTAACTCCTCTTCCTTCTATAGCAATTCATTCACTGTAACAGCCCCACGTCTTTGGAACTCTCTTCCCCTTAATATCAGACGTGCGAAATCACTAACGATATTTAAAAAACTGCTAAAAGAATACTTTCTTAGTTTTTGACTTTACATACAATATACGAATATTATTATTATTGTTATTTTTTAACTTATCTTTCTTTGTAAGTGTCTTGCCTTTTGTTTTTTTTTTTTTATTATATTTTATTATATATAATATATATGTATATATAGGTATGTGTATCTGTGTAAGTATATGTATATGTATCTATTAGTATAAACATATATATTTATGCATTTTTCTAGTCTACTTTTTTTATATATCGTGATATATTTACTCTATTATTTACACCCCTTCCCTCTTGCAGTTTGCTATCTCCTACACATAAAAGTTGCCTGGAAGAGATCGCTGTTTTAGCGATAAGGCCGCCTCTTGTACATGTCTATTCTGTGTTTATTTATTTTTCTTTTATTCTTGGTGTACAATAAAGAGTTTATTATAATTATAATTATTTTAGGACAATAACACACAGTACCTTCTAGTTCCATGGTAAGCTACGAGGCTTGTGTTTTGGATACCAGATAGTTGAACACACAAATATATAACTTTAGATACATACATGTTATAAATATAAACACCTATGACTAGAGTAAAAACACTCGTGCTCATCACACAAATGAATGGCCCCAGCGAGACTCGAACCAGCGACCGTACGGCAAACACTATTTATCTATCGATTTAGCCCTTTTTTAACGTACCACTGCTGGGCACGGGCGTCCCTTTTTACCACTGTGCTACCACTGCCATGCCACGGCAAATATGGTGTCTACGAACTGAGCCAAACTTCTCGTCAGATCGTTATTCAATATAAAATTAAAACTAAGATAATTATAAAGCAATAAAATACCCGTAAGATCAATCTGTTAAATATATTTTATATGTAAAAAGTGGAAAGTTAACGAAACGTAATTTGATAGATTGTTACCTTGTATCGTTGTAGTTGCAAGTCAATAAATAAGTATTTATTACAGTGCTCTAAAGATTACGAAACAGCTTTTCATTTGACGCGTGAATAAATCTATTTAAAATTAACCTGTTTTATTATAGAACTTTAAAAATTACGAATGACTTATTATTTTAAAAATACTGAGTACTTCAAGTACCATTTCGAGGTAAGCACTAAGAATTTTCTGAGAAGGGTTATGTTCGCTACATTTTTAAGATTATAATTACCACATTAAGATATAAAAGAAACATATATTTTGTTAAAATAACTTAAACTTAAGTCACCTTGTAAATCGCGTTTTTTCACGTTATTTTGTAAACTTGGAAAGAAATAAGCTGGACGATTTATGTGAAGGCATGTCATAGTAGTAGTAATTGTTTTGCTTCAGCAAACGCTGACCATGACTACTGTCCATTGTATTGGTAGATACCTGAACCGTATTCAATTGGGCCAAAGTCAAAATATAGCACAAAAAACGATCGAGTTATTCGAGCTTACCTTAGACTGACACATTGTGAAGCGTAAAAACTTAAAAAGGATTTGATAAAAAGTGACCCTACTCCATAGCGCTTAATTCGGAGAACGTTCTTCAAAGAATTTATTCTACCTTTTATTATTTATTATAGGTAAATCAATTACCAACCATATAATGCAGTGGAAGCCAAACTCGAAGTTAAATAAAATCTGTGAAAAATTTAAAACGATAATTTATTATAAACTATTTTACAAATAGGTGTATACCTACTATATGCCATGTATTCAGCCCTTTTTAAGCCCCAATGCTCGGCACGGGTAACCCTCCATACTAGTAGGATCAGGCCATAGTCCACGCTGGCCAAGTCCGAAAAACAGACATGTCTTTCGAAAACTTGCTATATGCCATGAAATATATGTAATATTTTTAATTTATTAGAAACTTATTGTTTCGTGGGAACTCTAAAATCATAGATCACTTTATCATGTACACCGTCTTGTCAGTATCAATATTTGCTTACGTGTCTTGAACCGACTTCCTATACACGTATGACAATTAGAGTCAAATACGATACTGTAGAGCGAGCTTTCACTCTTGCGCTCACTAATCTAGTATTACATTGCATAACTGATTCTTGACGGGTAGTCACTAGAGCATTCGAAAGTTATAAAACAAAAACCATTGTCATGGTGTGATATTTTTACAGTTCATCAGAACCGCCTTTACTATCGTATAGGTACGGATTTCTTATTTCAAATATGGATAAGTATGGAATCAAATACCTTGATAAGTATAATATATATATATATATAATATATATATATATATATATATATATATATATATATATATATATATATATATATATATTACTAATTATTATATTATATTTCTGCACATATCAAACCATTTTTTTGTACTTTTAACCTATATCTTTATGTTACAGTCAATGTATGCAAAAATATGATTTTATAGTGTACAGTCATGAACGAATAAACCACTGGACGAGACATAAAATACAAATGTATGAAAACTCGTTCAACCAAAAGACGCATAACGCACACAAAGATTTTATTACATTATTATACACACAGGTACACAATACAATATTTCTAGTGCTTGAACGTAATCGATAAAATACATATATCGATGAACCAATTAATGACATTTTAGACATTGGTTAGCATAGTCATCATATTTTACATCTTTTAATTTAAAATATCTGTATTTATTATAATAAATTAAAATAAATGAATTAAAGAGGCAATAATAATGTTTCAAATAATAATTATTTTTTAATTTGATTTATATAAATACGATGGCATTGATGGCAGCATTCTGTTGGCCTATAATAATGTTAATGAACAAATGAATATCGGGTGTATATTCCATTAATATATAATAAAAATTATTTTTTAAAGATTAAAAAAATATTAAGCTAATTTAATTAAATAAAGTGATTTTGTTGATTCTGTTATTGAATTATTTTAATTGGCAATTGATTGTCTCGGGTAGCTTATAAAAATGTGACACTGTCCTAATATTGCTCAGTTCTTAATAAACATTTGTGAAATTAGGAAAAAGAAAAAGTGATTGCAAATTAAAGTGAGTGTTGGATCGTGAAAGTAAAATAGATCGTGAAAGTAAAATAGATCGTGAAAGTAAAGTGTTTTATTACAAATCGCCAACCCAGAAGTTTAGTGCTAAAACATTATTGTTTGATTTTGTGTAATTTATGTGTTGAAATAAAATGATCTTTATTATTATTACAATGGAATAATATTCCAAAGTATATAAATGTGGTATAAAATAAAATAAAAAATTAAGTACACATACTAATTATAATTTTTGCATTTATATTTTTATGTGACTTAGAAAATATTTTTATAAATTTATTGTCATCAGATTGTAGGATACTGTGATAAAAGTATTTTATGTTATTGTACTGTACAAATAACACAATTCGTTCAGTTATTTCGTCAAATATCGATATATTTTTCGACATTGTCAAGCACTAGTCGATGTCAAATGGACTCACTCGACAATTTAGTCATTTGTTCTGAATGGTATAATCCAGGGATTTTATGATGGTTGTCAGATGTCAACAATACATAGAAATATCGACTATATTTAACATAGTTGGATAATATGACATTTTATTTTACAATTTTATTAAATTGTGTGATAAATAACAATAAATGTAATAAAATAATGTATTTACAAGTGAAAAGAAACAGTGCTGCTTCCGCCGCTATAGTTTTTACACCATTTAACAGAACATTTAGTCATTTTTGGCAGATTGTTTGTTGACAAGTAAATGCTTGAGACTGACGCAAAAAACAAACAACAAAGGCTGAAATTTCCTGGCTACTAATAAGACAGATAAAGGTACGTCCGCTTATATGTCTGGTCCAGTGACTTATTCGTTCATGTGTACAGTGTACAGTTATACACTACCTGCTCCCTATACATGTATATACGAATACAAAACATATTATAACAATTAAGATCGATGAGTAGGTACTAATATTAATATTAAATTGATTAATTTGGGTCCTTTTCTAGTCGTTTTAAAGATTATTTAATTGCAGTTTAAAACATCTTCAAATATTTTTTTGTATCAAATGTTATGTTTATACTTTCGAAGTACTAGCTAACTGTAAATAAATGATAATAAGAATTACAAATCTATATAAATGTTGTCAGCATAGCCTTTATTTTTTTAAATAACGCAAAGTATTATATTTATATGTAGGTATAAACTTCGTAAACTCAAATCTACACTTTCAAGGGACAGGAAATAAAGAAATTCAAAACATCCATATATCCATAAATCCATTTTATAAATATCAAAAATATCATATTGTTACGTTACATCAATGAAATTAACACATCCAGGTAAATTTCTAAGAAATCAATTAAATTTCTAAGAAATCTATTGTTAACTGTAACGCCGGCGTGTCCACAGTCGTGGAGGGATTAATAAAACAGTATCGCAATATCAATTCAAAAATTTATACAAAATAAAAGTATTTAACTTACTATTTTATGCTACTGTTAATTATAAAACTAATAGGTTACATATGCTCATCTTGTTTATCGGAATTGGTGTCATTTGAAACTCTTTCAAATTAGTGAATAACGAAGGTACGTTAAAAATGTGTTTGTTAATCAAAGTTGACTTTTATTGAGCTGAAGCGATCACGGTCCGAGATTAGCTCGAAACCATCTCGATTCGGACTACTCGTTTGTAGTTGTCAAGCTTGGACAACTTTATATATGAAGCAAGTATACATTATAAACTGTTATAATATGTAAATATTGCATATCCATTTCCATACTAAAATTATAAGTGTGAAAGTGTGTTTGTTTGTTTGTCCTTCTTTCACGTCGAAACGGAAAGACGGATTGGCGTGATTTTTTGTGTGGAGATAGTTGGAGCGCTGGAGAGTGACATAGGCTACTTTTTACCGCAGGAGATTATTTAATTTCCACGAGAAAACACGTTTATAACACATTTCAAAAAAATATTTATGTTCAGAATTACTCGAAACTTGGTATTAATGCACTTCAATAAAATTAAATAAATACGTGTATTCGCATATTTCGAAATTCATCCTATAAGAGGGTAAAATAGGGGATGAAAGTTTTTATGAAACTACCTTTTTAGAGATTATTATGTAGCTCTATCGCGAGCGAAGGTGCGGGTTCCGCTAATCATTTATAAGATTATATTATCTGATAATAAATTGAGAAAAATAAGACGTTACACAGTAAATATTAAAGAAGTGAAAGTACTGTGGTATTCATTTCATTACTAATAGTTCATCTTTAAATTAATGTAACATACTAGCGGCTCAATCTCGCTTCGCTCGGGTTCACCTCTAGGAAAACAAAAACAAACCTATCCCACGGAAACCGTAAATTTTCCGGGATAAAAAATAGCATATGTATTATTCCAGACTATACATATCTCTTTGCCAAATTTCATCCAAATCCGTTCAGCCGTTCTGGCGTGAAAGAGTAACAAACATTCATACATAGTCACAAACTTTCACATTTATAATATTATAACATAATAAAATAATACGGACAATACGTACTAGTGACTTAACGTCCCAGGTACGTTTTAATAGATATAAATAGTTATTACGAGTGGACCTTAGGAGAAAGATTTATGCTATTGCAGATTTTTCTGTTGGCCTTATTAAGACCTAAAATTTTCTAGTACATTGTTTAGATGTATGTATGTCTTAAGGTCGAGCCAGCGTTAGATATGTAAACTAAGGACGACTCGATAGAACCAATAATTGTATTTCCCCGTGGGAATGAAAGATTTTCCTGTAGTAAAAGGTTTCCTAAATGTTGACCTAAATAATAAGTTATCACTACAAAAATTTAGTTAAAATCGGGTCAGTACTTTTTGCGTGAAACGCGCACATCGCATAAAAGATTAATAAAAAACAACGCTGAAAGCAAGTACTGCAACTTTTGTCAATTTTTTTTGTCGTGAATTTTACTGTAATATTTTTTCTCTTATGCACGTTGTGATTATACTTTACGTGATACTTTCCAATATAAAACGATACTATCCGTTGTTTTCTCACATTATTTACCTACTCAGTCGCCTAGGACCAAAAGCAAATAGTTAAGATTGCCTGGTCTGCGTGAGTAAAATAGATAAGACTTTTCACTTCAAAATATAAGTAAACTAAATCTGAATAGTTTCATGAGAAAACATTAAATATTTGACACTTGGATATATCTAAGCTTTTTTTTTAATTATTTGTCGTATCTATAGGTATACTAATAAATGGAAAGCCGATTTTTTTGTTCGGTTAAACTGTGATAGCTATTGAACCGATCGGAATAATACTCATACCATAAGATGCAGCGTGTTTCGGAGAAGGTTTTACTCATGAACGAATAAGTCACTGGACCAGACATATAAGCGGACGTACCTTTATCTGTCTTATTAGTAGCCAGGAAATTTCAGCCTTTGTCGTTTGTTTTTTGCGTCAGTCTCAAGCATTTACTTGTCAACAAACAATCTGCCAAAAATGACTAAATGTTCTGTTAAATGGTGTAAAAACTATAGCGGCGGAAGCAGCACTGTTTCTTTTCACTTGTAAATACATTATTTTATTACATTTATTGTTATTTATCACACAATTTAATAAAATTGTAAAATAAAATGTCATATTATCCAACTATGTTAAATATAGTCGATATTTCTATGTATTGTTGACATCTGACAACCATCATAAAATCCCTGGATTATACCATTCAGAACAAATGACTAAACTGTCGAGTGAGTCCATTTGACATCGACTAGTGCTTGACAATGTCGAAAAATATATCGATATTTGACGAAATAACTGAACGAATTGTGTTATTTGTACAGTACAATAACATAAAATACTTTTATCACAGTATCCTACAATCTGATGACAATAAATTTATAAAAATATTTTCTAAGTCACATAAAAATATAAATGCAAAAATTATAATTAGTATGTGTACTTAATTTTTCATTTTATTTTATACCACATTTATATACTTTGGAATATTATTCCATTGTAATAATAATAAAGATCATTTTATTTCAACACATAAATTACACAAAATCAAACAATAATGTTTTAGCACTAAACTTCTGGGTTGGCGATTTGTAATAAAACACTTTACTTTCACGATCTATTTTACTTTCACGATCCAACACTCACTTTAATTTGCAATCACTTTTTCTTTTTCCTAATTTCACAAATGTTTATTAAGAACTGAGCAATATTAGGACAGTGTCACATTTTTATAAGCTACCCGAGACAATCAATTGCCAATTAAAATAATTCAATAACAGAATCAACAAAATCACTTTATTTAATTAAATTAGCTTAATATTTTTTAATCTTTAAAAAATAATTTTTATTATATATTAATGGAATATACACCCGATATTCATTTGTTCATTAACATTATTATAGACCAACAGAATGCTGCCATCAATGCCATCGTATTTATATAAATCAAATTAAAAAATAATTATTATTTGACACATTATTATTGCCTCTTTAATTCATTTATTTTAATTTATTATAATAAATACAGATATTTTAAATTAAAAGATGTAAAATATGATGACTATGCTAACCAATGTCTAAAATGTCATTAATTGGTTCATCGATATATGTATTTTATCGATTACGTTCAAGCACTAGAAATATTGTATTGTGTACCTGTGTGTATAATAATGTAATAAAATCTTTGTGTGCGTTATGCGTCTTTTGGTTGAACGAGTTTTCATACATTTGTATTTTATGTCTCGTCCAGTGGTTTATTCGTTCATGGTTTTACTATATGATATGTTGGTGATTAATATACTATGCGGGCGGAGCCGCAGCAAAACGCTAGTTTTTGATAAAATAAAAGCCCTGCAAAATACATTACTTCACTTCGATATCTCTTTCTAGCATAGATTTACATTATACCGAGTGCTAAGTTTGCTACATCAGTCTACAGAATAAAAGTAATCCATTTACTAGATCGATTTGCGATCACACAGCCCGAGCAACTCACTGGCGTAACTTAGCGCTGCAGCGCTTACACTTAATATAAGCGTTTAATGTGTTATACTAGTAAAGCGCTTAAATCGCAAGTAAAAGGGGATACTAAAGAGTATTTATCAACGGCGCGCCATACTGATAATATAGTTTTGACAGGCGCGCAACTCGCAAAGCTTCTACGGTTCTCGCTTTCCCACTAGCATAATATACTGACTACATCTTAGTTGGTTTATACAGAAATATGTACGTATATCTTTATACTGTTGGATAAGTTTAAGCAAAATGCAAATGGACTGACAAAAAGACAAGGCAGAATATGAACGCCATATATTTATACATAAGTAACATATAAAATACGTCATTTTTGTTAAATTGCATATTATTATTTCTAATTAAATAAATAAAATAATATAGTTCAGCCATTACCAAATGCGAGCGGAATTAATAGACCAATAATCTAAACACATGCGGGTTAGCGGACTTCATGTTTTCCTAACCTAGTTTGGTTCTCTCAGGGATGAATGAAAATGTCGTTAAAATGACGATGTTTCTCTGCATCGTGTCAACAAATGGTCAAATCATGTTCAAAATGACCTTGAATCCACTAAACAACAACAAGTTCTCTAAACGAGCGCGTTAACAATGAGTTATATTAGTTTATCTATTTTTATTATATAAGCTAAGGTGGAATAAAATAATTTAAACTAGTGTCTCGTCTTAGTAAGTATTTGCAATAGAAACTTGACTTGAGACAAAGTAGTATTTATATGTAATATGTATTCTCTTTTTAACGTCCCACTGCTGGGCACGGGCCTCCCTTTAATACAAGGAGGATCAGGCTATAGTCCACTACGCTGGCCAAGTGCAGGCGGACTTAACATGTATTTCGAAAACTTGCTAGGTGCTCTCAGACATGCAGGTTTCCTCACGATGTTTTCTTTCAGCGTAAGACAAGTGGTAATCGTGTTGGAAATGATTCGCACATGAAAATATCAGAACCCACTTCACTCGGTTTCCCAAGCGAGCGCGTTACCACTGGGCTACCACTGTACTATATGTAATATAACTCTGTAGAATTGTTAACTATGTCTCTAGAAAAAATCACGTCAATCCGTTATATCGAGAAAAAAGGTTAAACCAACAGGATCAATCATCTGTACTTTTTTTGGCATTGTTTCCCAATATATTCCACAATTGTGAACCGATTTTCATGATCCTTGTTTTATTGTATAGACATACCTAATACATTTATACTGTAATAAAACAGTAGAGGTCGAATGTCTGTACATAGCAAAAAAATGTTAAAAACCGAGTCAGGGGGATATAAGAAGACAAATAGAACAAATCCAGATTTTTTTCAATTTTTTTGTTTCTCTGTCTGTTTGTCTGTTTGTACGGGCTAATCTCCGAATCTATTGGACCGATTTAAATGAAATTTTGCATGGTGGTACCTTATATCCCCGGGCAATATCTTAGATACTTTTATCCCGGAAAATTAAATAGTTCCCGTGGGATAGTTAACAAACTATAATAACTTATACAACTTATGCACCTAATTTAGTAAAATTTAACATTCTGATAACTTATATTGCCGGTCAAACAACAGGTTACTTTTCATCCCGGAAAAATGAACGGTTACCGTGGTAACTAATAGATCTCTATTAGTGTTTTTCTGGAGGCGAACCCGAGCGAAGCGAGGATGAGCCACTAGTACTAAATAAAAAAGCACCTTTATTAGTGGAATAACGACTTTTTAAGTGATTTCGAAGTCAGTCTATATTTTTTGTTACATAAGATTAATCATTAATAAAAAAAATTAGGTAATACCTACACAGAACACAGCTCTTTTTATAATCTATACTAATATTATAAAGAGGTAGAGTTTGTGAGTTTGTGACGTTGGAGGGGGTAATCTCTCATCTACTCAACCGATTTAGATGAAATTTGGTAAAAAAATAGTTTTTAAGACCCTGGGAAGGACATAGGATACTTTTTAGCCCGAAAATCGTCCCTTAAGGCGGTGAAAATGGGGATGAAAATTTGTATGAGGAATCAAGCTAGGGTGAGTCGCTAGTAATTAAATAAGATTTATACAGGGACTATAAGCAATTAAAAAGTGCAGCACAAAGTATCACGAATACATAGGATGATCAGTTTCACTTAATCAACTAACATCTTCGTAATAGAAATGCATTATCTCCAAGAAATCAAAAAGAACATGGCCGCAATCTTGGTACACGGCGTCGTTATCCTTGTAAGGACGAGCAACGCGACTATTAACGAAGCAGATATAAATATTTAAAAGGTGTGCTGAATATATTGAACCTTAATGGTTTTAAGAATTTATTATTTCGTACGTAACCTCTCAGTGGCATTTGTTACGTAAATCAATATATACTTAGATTGGGTACATGTTTTCAGTTTCATTGACATCCTATGTAGGTATGTGTGGTACATTTTTTCTTGTGTAGGTATAGTTTGTCTAATTTATCTTTTAGACCAACCTAAAGTCAAAAATATTTAGTCTGTTATTTTTATTTTATCAGTTCTTATCAAAACTGATAATCGTTTCTTTTAAGCTATACCACAAAAAATAAGTCACTTTAAAAGTAATTATTTACACTTTTATACATAAAATAGGACCAATTATTTTTTTTTTTTTTTTGTATAAATTATGTGCTACAAATTATAATAAATATGTTAAAAAAACAATTTTGAACCGTCAAGAATGCAAACCTTACTCTGTCTGTTTATTAGATTATTACAACGACAAACTAATTTTGGTGAAATTTAATATGAGGATCTAAACCTCGTGAAAAAACATAGATACTTTAAAAAAATATATTCCTAAAGTGTAGAAATGAAAAGTTTCATTATAATATATAAGCACGCAATTCCACATTCCCGTATTAAAACTATGTTAATAAGCTTATGATAAGCTTAGGCAATAATGTTAATATAAACCAGTACCAGTTAGACTAGATCACTAGATTAAAAATAAACATTTGAAAAATCTATGTGTAAGTATATTATACTAGCATCTCACTCTCGCTTTACTCAGGTACGAATCTAGAAAAACAAATACAAATCTATTCCAGGGAAACCGTACATTTTTCCGGGATAAAAGTAGCCTGTGTGCTATTCCAGATCATAATCTATCTCTGTGCCAAATTTCATCCAGATCCTTTCAGACATTCTGGTGTGATTGAGTAACAAACATCCATCCAGACATCCAAACATCTAAACTTTCATATTTATAATATTAGAGTATAGATACACCAATGCTATAGGTACATAACGTTATACATTCTACATGTTAAATGCCCAATTTCACTTAACTGAATATATGCAAAACGATTCATATATAATTCAAAGTTTCAAAATACTTTCTGTAACCCTTAGCATTAGAAGCTTTTGCAAACAACTTTCCTTCAGGATTTTGAATACTTTAGAGAAAAAACTTTCTAGACGACAAAACCAGTATTTTAAAACTTATAAAAATATAGACTACTAATTTACAAAACAATTTTAAGTAATAGTGATTAAATAATATTTTTGTTAAAAAAATGATTGTTTTGATATATTTTTTTAGCAATTCATTTAAATCACACTGATATTTATTATAGTCCATCTAATGTTAATACTCAATGTAGATCTCAAAAATATAGATTAACATATTTTTTTTTATTTTCCAAAAAACTATAAGCACAGAAAAAGCGTCGTTTTTCAGAATTTGAATTTAATTTCCAAGTAAAATTATAACATTTTTAATATAACAGCAGCCACCAAAGAGTGTTTTCTTGTAAAATCTTCGCAGTGGAAGTCTTAATCATAAACTAACCCTTCTTGACCTATCATACTATAGACTGATTAGTTCAAACACTAGACAAACTTTACTCATACTGTAGTAACATTGAACTCTGTACTAGATATCATAATTTCAAGGATCAAATATTGAATCGAGCACACTGAAGCTATTTCATCGTTGCAGAGACGATATTCGATAGAATACACTCAAATAATTTTGATGGGAAAGCAGTGAGGCTTCTCCATTATTTTCCCGTCAAAGTGATTAAATAAATAGTCTCGCACACAGTTCAGGTACGAAGCTATTCCGTAATTACCGAGGTTTATTGCTTAGACAAGGCTAGGGAATGTTTTGGAGCGAACATAGGACGTTGTACGGCCGACACCAAGTAACCTGTGTTAGCATTTTATGCATCTACTAATACATATCCATACCTACTATTATATTTTATAAGATTAGAATATGAGAATTATTTTATGTGATATCATTGAGATTGTGGTTCACATCGTATGTAGGTAGTAGTAGGTAATAGGTATACCTATTAAAAGCTTACATAATTTTGAAATATAATAAAAATGATATTATGAGACACAAAAGAGCAGCTTAATAAAAATTATTTTGACGTTATACATAGACCTAATGAGGTGTTTGATACCTTTTTAGATCATTGTCATAGCGACGTATGAATTTAAAATAAACTTTCGACTAGATCTAAAGGGCGCGTGATGGGCGGCGGTCCCCAAAACCAATTTAACTAGACCAAAAGCGGTATGTATGTTTATTATATTATGCATTTATTATAATCATTCAAGCTTTAAACCAATTTTGAGGTATATTCCGTCAATTAAAAAATTAAATTCAAGAGTCCAGCAAAGTTGGTTAAATGAATAATTAAACTATGTTAACATATTTTCCTTTCATTAGAAAAGTAAGAGAGTAGAAACGTGATTTCTTTTAATTTTGTGAATTTTTCGTGTGTATTTTTTAGCTTATCAATTAAAACTAGTAGAAGAAGATTCAACTACTTCGTTTAATCGATTTAGCACACTATTACAAAAGTGACGTAATCACAGAACGTTCCAGAGGTCAGCGGTCAGTCGACCCGCCATGTTAGATTAGTATCTTTGGCGCCACAACTCCCCGCCATTTTGCGATTTGCACAGATTGCATTCGAATTACTCACGCTATTTTACTAATTAATTCCAAACACATTTGACTTTGTATCCGACTCTCATTACTGGAAATCGATATGTGTGGTGAAAATTATTCATTTCAATACAAAATCATGCAAACCAAATTTAATAATGATGAATTTTAATTAAATGTTATATAATATTTTTATATTTATCTTATACAGTTCGCACCGTTCTTCAATACAGAACAAAATGAATTCATACTAATATTATAAATGTGAAAGTGTTTGTTTGTTCGTTTGTCTTTCACGTTGAAACGGAGCGACGGATTGACATGATTTTTTGTATGGAGATAGTTGGAGGGCTGGAGACTTGAGAGTGACATAGGCTTCTTTTTATTGAGGGAGATCATCTCATTCCTACGGGAAAACACGTTATAATATAACTCCAAAAATATTTATGATCATAATTACTTGAAACTTGGTATTAACGCTCTTCAATACAATTAAATAAATACGTGTTTCAATATTTTTCGAAAACATCCCATAACGGGATAAAATGAGGGATGAGTTTTAGCCCGAGCGAAGCCGTGGATTCTGCTAGTATGGAATATATTTTTTACTTTTCTACTCTCCACTTCTCTCAAGACATATCACACACACATAAAATCTGGGTGGCATTTTCCTACAACACATTTCTTTTTCCTAACAACTAGTCCCAATTAAATGAATAATGTCAAATACATGAAGCACCGTATCTAAAAATTGCATAAAAATTAAGTTTTACAGCTTTTTTGTATAATATAGAGTTTGGGAATTATGATCGATTTTTTTAAATTATTAGGTATAATTTCACCAAGCGATTAAATTAAGGATTTTATTAATTTAACAATTTTCGCCGAAAAAATGTTCCGCTGCTCTGTTTTATTTTGCTTCTAAGATGGTAATTAAATTTATTAAGCGACATTAATCGCGTACTTTAGTATAAAGTAAACAAGCTTTTTTGTATTACGTCTAGTTTGAAAATAATAGTTTTTTTTTTAATTATTATCATTTTCACCAAGCAATTAGGCTAAGGATTGTGTTTATTTAACCTTTTTCGCCGAAAAAACGTTCCGCTGTTCTGGTTTTATTTTGCTTCTAACACTGTAATTAAATTTATTAAGCGACATCAAGCGCCTACGTTACTATAAAAGCAATTGTACTAAAATGTCTTTCGCTTTTAATTTCAGCAAGGCATTTCAACTTTTCACATTCAATTTCCAAGTAATAAAACAGTAGTTAGCAGTGATTCCATTAAAATTCTACTTAAGATGCGAAGTTTATTAAATTTTATTTTAATACTAAATTCTGTCACATTTAATATTTACACCATTAAAAGTTATTTTGTCCCAAAGTATTATATAAGCCACTGTAAATTAAATTTTTTCCCAAGATTAAAGCAGGATTAGGGGAACACGAAGACAAAAAAAAAACTTGAAAATGCAACGATTTTACCTTTAACCTTTGGTTCTTCAGTTCTAAGAATGATAGCTGGACTCATTACTAGTAGAGCTAGTGGGTAAAGCCTACGCGTCGTGAGCACTATCGTTACGTCGTCATTACACCGCAATTTCTCGCTCTTTTGGAATACGGACTGGAATGACTTCTAATAATGCTGCCGAGCAGAAAGCAAAAGATTTGACGACATAATCACACTAAAAGCATCGTGCTTCATGTGCCCAAGCCACCTGAATGAAAAAATGTCTACTAATAGGTAAGGACTGCTCCGAAATTATTCACTTAACTGAATTGAAATGTTGCAGGTGTTTAAAAAAATTACGAGTTAGAAATATTAGCAGTCAAATAATAACCTTATTTATAACTAACTATATAAATGTGTAAATTTATTTTAAATTATTATTTATTCAACTAAATAGGACAACAATAGCGCACTGTACTTTATATTTGATTCTTTTTTAAGTATACAAATAAAATAAGTAATAGAATTACTGTGCTTACAAATCTATTGGTTTCAATAAAGTATGTAACATAGTGCAAAACAGGAGAAAAGCTGAAAACGATCTGCAAATTGCTCCAACGTTACAATGAACTATTCCTATTTCTATGCTTTAAATAAAAAGATTATTTGGTAATTTGTTTCTAATATTATAAAGAGGTAAAGTTTTTATGTTTGTGTCTAAGGTAACTGACCCGATTCTGAAAATTCATTCACTTACCTATAGATAGCTACATGACCGCCGAGTGCTATAGGTTATTTTATTCCTATAAAAATGAGTTTACTGTCAATCAAATCATACTAACTTCATTTAAAGTCGGAAATTAATGCTTTATCGGTATGCCCTGGTAAACGGTTTAAAATCTAATCTAATACATAAATATCTCGTGTCACGGTGTTTGTGGTCGCATTCCTCCGAACCGCTCGATCGATTTTTTTTTTTTGTATATTTGGTAGATATGAGAATAGGTCGTAAAGTATTTTTCACACTCCTGTGTCTAATTTTTTAAACGCGATTTAAGTATTTTAGTATGAATAATATTATATAAATACAATAACGATTAGCCCGAGTGAAGCGAGAATGAGTCGGGGGTTCTGCTAGCATAGCTATAAAATGTATGAGAAAAAGACACCTATGGAGCGAAGCGAGAGTAAGTTACTATTACTTAATATTTTTGATATAAATCTATACATATAATAAAATTGTAACTAAGCCGAATCTTATTGAAATAAGCATTATTATCGACACAGAGGCCGAATCTATAGTTTTTAGAATTTTTGTCTGTCTGTCTCTTACCGCATCACAGAAAAATCACTGGAGGGATTATCACTGGGAAAATCACTGGTTATCCGGGTCAACATATAGAATACTTTTTACCGCGGGAAAATGTCTCATTTCTGAGAAAAGATACAAAAACTGCAATGTAAGAGGTATACTAATATGTAAAACCTAAGAATTTGGTTTTTGGTCATTTGAACGCGGGCGGAGCCGCGGGCAATGCAAGTCATAATATAAATTATATACTTATCAGTGGTATTCTATAAAAATTAAGTCTCTTTATTAAATAACTGGACTGCTTTATATAACATAACCCTGTATAATTAAATTAATTTTAAATGAAATTTCATTATAGCGATTTAAAGAACTTGACTGAAAATAGAATAAAAATACTTCCTGGTCCCGTGAATGGGTCACGCGCAGGTATGCTTTTCATTACCGTACATACTTTCAGCACAGGTAATATGATCCTCAAAACTTAAATGAAAATATCTGCGACGATTTATGTCGACGTTCATTAGGAGACACATTTCAAGCACGCTAGAAGTATCAAAGCTGAGTTCGAATGAAATGTCTATTCAGTATATCGTTTGAGGTTGCTTTTAACTTTATAACGCCCTATTTTAACTCCATTCATTTAAATCGAGGTACTATGCTGAAGTATAAATTGAAACTTAGTGCTAATGAAATTTGTTATGATGATAGCCGGTTATCCGGGTCAACATATAAGATACTTCTTACTACGGGATAATACTCATCTCTGAAAAATCCATACTAAACGTTAAAACGTAAGTAGGGATGAACCCGAGCGGAGCGAGGGTGAGTCGCTAGTTGATGTTACTAATATTTATTATAAATGTGAAAGTTTAAATGGATGTTTGGATGTTTGTTACTCAATCATGCCAGATCGACCGAACGGATCTGGATGAAAGGCACAAAGATAGGTTATAGTCTGAAATAGCACATTCGGCTTTTTACCCCAGAAAAATGTACAGTTTCGTGGAATAGATTTGTTTTTGTTTCTCTAGAAATCAACCCAAGCGAAGCGACGGTAAGCTGCTAGTAATATTATAAAAATGTAATTAGTAACAACATAGACCAATTATTCTTATATTTCCTCAGAGAATTTTCACAACTGTTTGAGTATCTTAGAATTAAGGCGACACAGAGTAAATTACAAAGTAGCCTTATGTTAATAATAAGTCAGGCCATATTTTATTGCCTTGCTCGTACCTTGTAAATATATTCGAGCGGAAAATGTTAATTATAAACTTAGCGCCTGCTAAAATTTGCTATGTATTTAATCTTATCATATAAATCATAATTTATGAAATAATATATGTGACGAGTTTTAGTTCTAAATTCTAAGTAAAAACTTTTAAGCATAAGTATTTTAATATAGCAACACACGAGTATAGTAGTATTATATTTTATTACGAAGAACTAAGTCTATTTCCCTTAAATATTTTTATTGCAGCTAAAAATAATATTGTTTCAGCGTTTAATAACAATAAGCGTCAATGTAATAAAGTCAACGTAACCTGTCGAAAATTTCATCGATAAAATTGGAAGTGCTTTTAAATGTTATCTACAAAGTGGAGGAGCGACCCAATTTTATGAAACAAGCAAGAGTCACGTCCTAAGGGAGGCTTTAATAATCAGCAAACGGTTGCAAATCATGTGAATTTGGTAAGTTACGACAATCTGGTAGGTAAATACATAATGTATATTTTCAATTGTAGGTATTACATAATATAACTAATCTGTGATTTGTAACTCTTGGTTTAAATGTAAAGAAGTTTTTTACATCAAAATATTACGATAAAATAAAATAACGATGTAAATAATATATAAATAAATAATAAATATGTTGGGTCGCTAACACACAACACCATCTAGTTCCATGGTAAGCTACGAGGCTTGTTTTATGGATACCATATAGTTGATAGGTACACTAGACATATATAACTTTAAATACATATATATTATAAATATAAACACCCATGACTGGAGTACAAAGATTCCCGAGTGAAGCGAGGATAAGTCACTAGTATATTAATAATCTAATATTTAAATAAAACTATCTTTTCGGATTATTTCGCGGATTTATTTTGATTTTTGGTTCCCGACGTTTCGAATGCTTTACAGCATCCATGGTCACGGGAGAGACTCTCTCCCGTGACCATGGATGCTGTAAAGACACAATAATCCAAAAAGATAATTTTATTTAATAATGTCAAACATTCGCGTAAATCTAAGAAAGTATAATCTAATATTTTATAAACAATTTTTAAATTTCTTATATGATTTTATAATTATATTTTTACATTATCCTTACTTAACTGCAGTATATTCATCCATATTAAGCTACGTACTCATAGATTTTAAAAATAAAACGTTTAAAAATAAAAGGTATGTCAAAGAATAAATCAAGTGTAGATTACATTTAGCCCGTCACGCTACATACGTTTTAATCTAAATACAGTAGTAGCATGCATCCTGAACGAAGTCTAGCTTTTTAAACAAAATATTGTTGTATAATATTTTCGATATCTAGGTTAGTCTAAATAAAATATGTATGTATAAAAATTATGTTTAACATTAATCCCTCAACGACCGCGGACACGCCGGCGTTACAGTTAACAAAAGATTTCTTAGCAATTTAATTAATTTCTTAAAAATTTACCTGGAGGTGTTATGTATTCAGCTCTTTTTATCATCCCGGTGCTTGATACGGGCCTCTCTTCAATACGAGGTGGATCAGGCGATAGTCCACTGGCCAAGTACGGGTTGGTGGACTTCACATGTCTTTCGAAAACTTGTTAGATTCTCTAAGAAATGCAGGTTTCCCCACAATGTTTTCCTTCGCAATCAGACAAGTGGTAATCATGTTGAATATTTTTTACACACGAAAATATCAGAAGCCCGGGATTTGAACCAGCTCATTTAAATTACAAGCGAGTGCTTTACCACTGGGCTCTCACTGCCTTGTTAACGTACGTACATACAATATATACTTATTATTATTATTTTATCACCTAAAGCTTTCATTTACTAATTACTAACAATTAATTCAAAGATACAGAGCCATATTCGTAAAGGGTGTATGTAGGTTGTGTTATGTGGTTGTAAACTAAATTGAACTAGACGCGTATTGAACTGGTAAAGTTTGAAATGGCATTCATCAAAACTTCTCAAGAGCACAAATAACTAATAACATGTGCAGATAAAGGATAGGATTATAAATGGCCACCAGCTATACCTATTCAATTCTCATTTGAAAATATTAATTGGCTTTACACCGGGCACATAAACTCCCACAAAAATAGTATATTTTTACTCGGTTTATTTCGTGACCTTGGAGACTAATTAAACATAATTTGCTTTTATTAAAAATTTTAAAACAATCTAAAATAGATAGATGCATTTTTGGTTTTGCGCGTTGTCCAATGAAAACCGTTTTTTTTTTTCCGGCTTAACTGTTGACAATGTCAGTTTGAGCGCGTCACAATCAAAAGAAAATGCACACATGTACAATATATTACTCTTGTATCCATATACAGTTGAAATCCATACTAATATTATAAATCTAAAAGTGTGTTTGTTTATTTGTTTGCTTGTTTGTCTTTCTTTCACGTCGAAACGGAGAGACGGATTGACGTGATTTTTTGTAAGAAGATATTTGGAGAGCTGGAGAGTACTTTTTACCGCGGGAGATTATCTGATTCCCTCGAGAAAATACGTTATAATACAATGCAAAAAATATGTGTGATCAGAATTACTTGAAACTTGACAATAATGCTCTTCAATAAAATTAAATAGATACATATGTACGTGTTTTAAAATTTTTCTAAATTCATTCTGTAAGGTGTTAAAATAGGGAATGAATGTTTGTATGAAACTACCTTTTTAGATATTTCTTTGTAGCTTTAGCGCGAGCGAAGCCGCGGGTTCTACTAGTATAATAATGTTTGTCCCATAAAGTAATTGCGATAGTGATATCTATTTAATTGTTGAATGTTGATACTGTAAGTTTTGACATGAAAATTATCAACGTGACAACGTCCCCAGGAAATTTCTTGCCGTGTCACAATATTTGCGACGCTGTATCCTACTTATAATATAGGTACTGTAATGATGTTTAAGTTCATTGATATTGCTTACATCAGTACTTATATTTAGATTTATAACATGTTTGTCCATATGTGTTATTACATTTCATACCCCAATAAAATAGAGAACTACTTAAATACGGAATTGTTACAAAATTATTGGGCAAAATTGATTTTGCTATAATTTAACATATTTTAAGTAGTAAATTATATTAACCTTAGGTTTCTTTAAAAACTTTGCGTTTTTTGCCTTATTTTTTATTCTTTGACGTTGTTAAAGATAGACAAAAAATATTTTTGTTTCATTGCTTTGTTTAACTAAAATAAATAAAGACATTTTACAGGCAAAATGTTTAAGGAAATACAGAATCTCTGACCTATTTTTAGACAAATATTTTTGGGAAAACGGAAATGGAAAATAAGAAATAAAAATCAAACGTTTTATCGCAAGAACTTGAAATAAAATTTTTATAGTTGAGATTCCGGCATTCCATCATTAATGATTTGGGCAAACGATACCTACTGAGATACGATACTTTATTTATTTATAAACGAATAAATACTTAACTTAGTTTTACTTTTATATATTATATTTTAATAATACTTAAACGGATTACTTTGTTATGGTAATAATCCGTGTCTTTTTAATTTTTAGTTGAATTCCCAGCAAATTTTTGCTAATGTCAAATGTTTATAAAAATGTTGGTACATTAACACACAGAACCATGTAGTTCCATAGTAAGCTACGAAGCTTGTGTAATGGATACCAGATAGTTGATACACGACACATATTATATAACTTTAAATACATACATATTATAAATATAAACACCCATGACTGGAGTACAAGCGTTAGTGCTCATCACACAAATGGATGCCCCCAGCAGGACTCAAACCCGCGACCGCTGACATAGCAAGTAGGACACTACAAACTGAGCCAAACGTATCGTCACGTAAACGTATTATACACATTGATGTTCTCCCGACCGATTCCGGCCACGGCGGCCAATCTCATTGAGACTAACCAACTGCGCAGAAGATATTATAATGCACAAGTGTACGCGCAGACACAAGTGCACTCTCTGTTCCTGTCACTCTCATACTCTGGTGGGACGACTACTCGACACGACCAGTGAGAGTTAAGAAACAGGATCGACGGCTTTACGTGCTCTCCGAGGCACGGGGATGAAACAACGCCAACTTCCCAACTCCGGGCTGTTACTGAGACTTAGTATACAGAAAAACTCAATAACTAAACTTGGCCCGACCCGGGACTCGAACCCAGGACCTCCGGGTGTGCAGCCGTACATGCTAGCCACTACACCACCGAGGCAGTTGAACACAATGAATACACATTGAATACATATATTTATATGTAAAATGAGTACTATGAAAGAATGATAGCTCAGTTTGTAGCCATTTTCACAATTAGTCCACGTTTTAATCGTTTATCTTTTTGAAGCAAATCACAAGTGTCATGTGTCAACCGTCGTATACGAAATTTAATTAAATACTCAGTGTGACACCGATGGCCCTTTCGGTGTTCGTTTGCCCATTGAGAGCATGTATTGTTATCTTAACATTTGCTTTCCTTTCTATATATAACTATTAACTAACCTCACAATAGGCTTTGTAGACATATTGTTCGACGAAATCTATTCTTTCATGTTTAGTTTCATATATATGTATTTAAACTCTATATCGTTAGTAAATATGGATGATGTTAAATTGTTATTTTCAAATTAATTATTATCTGTCTGTTTGTTATGTCAAAATAGCAGCTCAACTATAACAATAAACTACTAAAAACAATAAAGTGTATACGGTAGGTACTTTAAAAAAAAAAAAATTTATTTTTATTGTCTGTCTGCTTGTTTCGTCTAATCTCCGAAACGGCTGAACTTATTTTGACGGGACTTTCACTGGCAAATAGCTGCTGTTATAAAGAGTAACTTATGCTACTTTTATTTTAGAAAAAGAATTAGGGTTTCGCGCAAAAAAATCAAAACCCATGAAATTGGACGCACCCGAGTGAAGCAAGAGTAAATCGCTAGTTGGTAATAATGATTTAGTGTCCGAATAAGTATACTAGTAATTTATACTTAAAGCCCATATTTAACTTTTAATCTTTCATGGTACCTTTAGCAAAATCCAGTCTTAAATTGATAAGAACCCGCTATATGTATGTGTATACACAATGCAAGACAAAGGAGAAGGAACAAAGCAACAAGTGCCACAAAGGCGCTGATCATTAAATTCCTTTTATCTTATACAATGCTTATTATTGACTTTATTTCTATACACATTTGTGCCACTTTTAGTGACACTTGGCTGTCGGTCTTTTGTTCGAGGTTTTGGTTAAAAATATGATATTCACGTCAGATTCCATCACTTGGCATATTTTATTTATATATCACATCAATTTCAATGTAAGAACAAATTAGCTTAGTCTCTTACAATTTAGCAGTCTCGATTTCAGTTACAGATAATTTGTTTGAAAATAACATTTTCCGAGCTTTCCATCACAAACTGAAGTAACTTTACTTGTAAACCTAATTTAGTTTACCTGCTAACATCTTTTTCGATTAATTCAACTGTACTGCGATACTGTATTAATTTATAAGTCTTCTAGAAAATCGATTTATTGATATTTCAATCCAAACAAGCAAAACTTATTATATTATGTGCATAGGAATAACAGATATATGTACATAAACCTGCTAAGTAAAGGAAGCTAATAAAATACGGTTCTTAAAAATTTTACCCCTGAGGGCTGAGAGTGAAAGGAAATTTAAGGGCTGTGTAAACCATAAACATGTACATGCCATAAGGAATATATTGGATAACATTTGCCTGCTCCTCGCTGTATTACATCTATACATATAATAAAATTGTAACTAAGCCGAATCTGTACATTAAATATTTTTTGGAAAATCTTATTGAAATAGACATTATGTTCGATACGGAAACCGAATCAATAGTTTTTAGAATTTTTGTCTGTCAGTCCGTCCGTCTGTTACCGCATCACGGAAAAACCACTTGAGGGATTTTAATAAATTCTATTATGGCGATAGCTGGCTATCCGGGTCAACATAAAGGATATTTTTAACCGCGGGAAAATATCTCATTTCTAAGAAAAAATACAAAAACTGCAATGTAAGAGTATACTAATATGTAAAACCTAAGAATGTCATCTGAATGCGGGCGGAGCCGCGGGCAATACTAGTACTATATAAATATAGTCTATACATATTGTTTCATTTTGCAATCACCAAATATGATCACGGTCAAAGGAGGTTAAAATGAAATACTTAGCTATATCTATAACTAGTGGCAAAAGGTGAAATTTTAGCAGAGGTAAGCCGTTCCAAAAATATACAATTTTTATGTACGTATTAATTCCGAAAGAAATAAAGCTATTATTATATATACATATATTACCAAAAGAACATTTAAAAAATTAAATGTATGTAAAATTATAGCAAAATAATTTTAAGGTAAGACGTCTTGTTTGGACCCTTCGCCACTGATAAATACCTATATATAATTAAATTCTGAGTCGAATCTGTACGTTAAATATTTTTTGGAAAATCTCATTGAAATAGGCATTATCGATAGGGAGGCCGAATCTATAGTTTTTAGAATTTTCGTCTGTCTGTCTGGGAACGCATCACGAGAAAACCACTGCACAGATTTTGATGAAATTTGGTATGATGATAGCTAGTTATCCGGTCAATATTTAGAATACTTTTTACTGCGGGAAAATATCCCATCTCTGAGAAATCTATACTATCCCTTAAAACGCACCAAGGGACGGACCTGTGCAAGGCGAGGGTGAGTCGCTAGTAATATAATAAATTTTGGTATACTTGATCAGTCAAACTACTGTCAAATAATATTTATTCAAGATAAATATTTCTAAAACTTTGATTGGCGTTTGATTGATGATTTAATTTTCAATTCGTGACCTGAACTGGAATATTCTTCTTTGAAACATATTCTAATAGCAAAGGCTATTAGGCAGTAATGTATGTATCACCTATTCCCAATACACATCAAACACAGGAAGAGTATGCGAGCAAATAATTGGAGGACCGAGACCGATCGCAACGGATATTGTCCCAGCACGTCATTCGGACATATCCGCTATTGAGAGTTTTCTGAACCCGACGATTATACTGACATACATTTTACATAGCAAAAGTTTTCTTTATATTGTTCTGTATAATGTCCCAACATATCTATACTAACTACTACTATTACTACTATAATAAAACTATAGAGGTCGAATGTCTGTACATAGAAAAAAAAATCTAAGAACCGAGTCAGGAGGACGATAAATAGAACAAATCTAGTTTTTTTTTTTTTTGTTTCTCTGTCTGTTTGTCTGGTTGTATGGGCTAATCTCCGAAATCATTGAACCGATTTAAATGAAATTCATCCCGGAAAATAAAAGAGTTCACATGGGACAGTTAAATACTATAGTAAGTTATACAGCATATATAAATATTAGACTGCGTTAGAATTTTTTTTTTTTTTTGAGTAAGTACATCTAAAAAGTTTCTTTGTAAGACTAAGAAAACCTCCTAAAATATGAGGTTTATATCTTGAAAATTAAGCTGGCGCATGTTGAAATTAAATTCTCTACAAAAAAGGTCTCTTTCATTTTTTCGCTAAAACGCATAGGAAAAAAGTTACAGGGCTTTAAAAAACGAAAATTATAAAAAGTCAAAAAAGTGTGTATCAATTTTTCTATTAAATAGAACAACATTCTTTTTTATTACCTTATTAGGAAATTTATTTTATAATTTTCAATTATACACTGTTTTAAGTTTTAACGTATACATTATTTTTTTTTCAATATATTTACTTCTCTTCACTGTTAAAGTTCAAAAAATTCTATTTGTTGCAATTTGGATATAATTTACGATGTTGTTAGACACTGTATGTGTGTTTTTGTATATATATATATAAACATTTTTAGTATAACTAATAATATTTACTAAGAGCTAACAAAGATCATAGGTCACCACCCACATAACTTAATACTCCAAATAGCTGAATTGATCTAAGGCTAAAATAAATCATGAAGGGCATTCTATTGGAGCTTGAAATTAAATTATTTCTTGCGTTGTCTGTAATTTTTGCAACTTTAATATTTATGTGAAATAATCACTATTCCCTAAAAGCTGTACCTTGCATACCTTTGCATTCCTCTGTATAACAATTAAATTGCTACAACGTAAGAATTTGTTACACAATTTTCGGTTAAATCTTACAAGAAGGACTCTCCTAGATTTTTAACCAGAATTGCGTAGTAAGGGAGCTAACCTAATGCATAACGACTGAAGAAATGGAGTTAGAATTGTCATAAGTATTTCTAGACCGAACTTAAGTTACGAAAGCCACAACATTTGTGTAGGAAATATTGTATATTTTCTGCGCAAATGGCTATTTTTAATGCACTGTATGTTACTGCTCACAAGTATGCTTTAACTAATTCCTGTGTCACTGTCTCAGAACGGCAGTTGGATATACCTATAGGGTGTTAGACGGCTGACAGCTTAACGCGCTCAATGAGGGGCTTAACACCGACAAGAATTGTTTGACAAACAAAACAGAAAAAGACTCCAAAAAACAAAAAAAAACTCGAATCCAGGACCTTCGAATATACAGCTATTGATAATACCCACTAAATGAACGAGTACGAGAATAATATTGCGATGTCATTGGAACTATAATTGTTTGTAAAATTTAATCTTGATCAAACAACAGCAGGTGGAAATTCGATTACGTATGACAGGTTCATTAAAAATAAAATCATGAAATTCAATTCAAAATATAATCAGCGGAAGGAAGTATTGGGTAACATAAAACATAAATACACAAGAAAAATACACCCGAATGGATTACTTATATCCTCTTTTTGAAGTCAGTCAATAAAATTACGAGTGGGGCTTAATTAGATCGTTCAAATACGGGAATCTTATAGGATCTTTCGCATGACTATCTGTCCGTTCTATTATAACCTGTTTCTTTAAATGTACTTGACATAAAATTTAATGATGTGTAAATGTATGATGTACCAAATAGTAATAAAAGTAATCTATCTATACTAATATTATAAAGAGTTATAGTTTGTGAGATTGTGAGTATGTGATGTTGTAGGGGGGTAATCTCTGGATTTAATGAACCGATTTAGATGAAATTTGGAGAGGAGATAGTTTGAGACCCTGGAGAGGACATAGGATACTTTTTATCTCGAAAATCATCCCTTAAAGGTGAAAATCTGTATGGGGAATCAAGCTAGGGACGAATGAAGCGAGGGTGAGTCGCTAGTACTATAATAAAGCAGTAACTTAGCGAAATTAGCGTGATTTTTTTTAAACAATGACTGTATTGTATTATGTACACAATATAGACTCCAAAACAATAGTTATTAAAATTATTGTCTGTATGTCTATTTGTGTGTGCGCGTTTCACGCAAAAAGAAATTAACCGATTTCAACGAAATTTGGTGAAGTGATAACTTATTTACTCAGGTCAACATTTAGGATACCTTTTACTACAGTCAAATTTTTCATTCCCATGAGAAAATACAATAATTGGTTCTGTCGATATCGTTCTTAGAAATTTATATGGCTCACACTGGCTAAACCTTAAGAGATACATCAAAACAATGTACTAGAAAATGTAGGTCTTATGAAATGAGGTAGGTCTTAAAAAGGTGTACAGAAAAAAACGTAAAAGGTCATAAATAAATAGGCGAAATATTTAGATACAAAATTGATATTTAAAGTAATTTAGTGACTTTTCCCGTTTAAGCCCATTGATAGAATACCTACAATTATAATTAATTATAGATTCTATGGATATAATCTAAGCATATGTAACATTAATTTTGTAATCTAAATGATTAATTTAAATGATTATAATTTGACTCCACAGTTTGATCCTGTCTGAATAAGCTTTAAATTGTTAAGCTCTGTCTGAAATAAATATCCAGCAATAACGACGATAATTGCTTATAATCTTTTATATAGAGTTCATAAATTCTAATTAGTATAGATAGTAGATTTTTCGTCATATTTTCATATTTATGTTATATACCTGCAGTATTAATGAAAAAACTGTACACTAAGGCTATTATAGTATTAATACATTAACTTAATTTATAAGCTTTTTAGAATAAATATGAAAATACAAATCAGTTAAAGTGTCCTTTAAGTGTCCAAAAGTATACCTCTGTTTCAAGTCACGAGTGTGTCAAACTCACAGCACAGTTGTGTTTGTAAATCAAAACTAGGGGTGTCTGAGTGCGGGGCTTTCAGTCTGCCGCCCGACGCCGGCTGGCGCGTACCGACGGTGGCGGATCGCGAGTGGACATGTTTCAGTGACGTGAGTGACGGCTAGGTTGGGTTTATGTGGTCATAAATGTAAGTTAAGTGATGAGAAAGAAATAATAAAAAATAATATATTTTTTTAAATAATAATTTTACAAAAAAAATATTTTTAGCAGAAAAAATTTATTTCTAATTTGTTAATGGTTTAATTGCTATTTAAAATTGTGCATTTTACAATTACGACGTACCTTTTAGTATTTCATTAAATTTATTAACGAAATTACTATCGAATAAATTGAAAAGCAAGTTCAATTTTTAATTAGGTATTTTAAGTCAACGATAGAGATACGCTATAATATTTTTTCAATGTAATACAGTTGTAAAAAAAAATGACACTTTAAAACTAATTTAAATTAAATGATTTATCCTAAGGCACGGTAAGAAATAAAAAAATAAATTATCTTTTACTAATAAAGAGCGAATATGAAATAAAAAAAAATTAAAACTAATTCTTATATCAACCGTACCGTACCGTTCCCAACGTATCCAGAATTCTGTATATCGAAGAAAATTATATAAAATAACACGCTACGAAAATTAACGCCTCTTCATTAGTCAGAGCATAAATCTTCATATGTCGACTTATAAACACTCCATCCAAAACGTACCGCAACCAAATATATTACCAACATGACGGGAACAGTAACACGATTACTGCCACCTGCGTCAACATTAGATCGTAAATTTTAGATAGGGGTTAATTCAATTCACACCCTATAATAGATCGATGCTCAAATCAAATTGTTATTGCTTGTTATTACCAAAGGGTCATCAAACCTATCTGCCTAATCAAGTCTAGGATATAATTGATTTTAAGTATTGACATATGGTTAGTGTTGTAATTTACTCAATTACATACATTTTTTTTTTAATTGAATTAAAATTATTTTTTCGGGTTTTTTCGTGGATTTATTTTAATTTTTTGTTCTCGACGCGACGTTTCGAATGCTTCAAGCATTCATGGTCACGGGAGAGAAGTTTTTAGATGTCTCAAAGGTCATTCTTTTATTATATTATAGTTGTTACAGACAGGTAATACCCACAACCCTCTTTTTTTGGTATTCTTTTACTTTTAACGATGATAATTATCATAAATAGTAGGTATCTATCAATTATCACAAAATTATATATTATTAATCTTATAATTATCATATATATTATATATACATATATTAATAATACTTACGGAGAATGTTGGTAATTTCCAGCTTACACTAAAAACACATATGTACATATAGATGCACTCCTTTGGATAATGTCACAAGAAACTATGTCAGGAAAATCATGTAAGGCATTTCTTAATACTAGCAACGTTCTACGGCTTCCGAGGAATGCTTTTTACTTAACACATTTTCTTAAAAAATTATTGTTTACATTAACTTTAAAAAATATTTTTACGCAAAAAGCTTGGATATCAAATAAAATTTATCATTAAAAATATATCTACATAGGTACTAAATTTGAACTAAATCGTTTTAACCAGTAAATTCCTTCCTCTTTAATATTAGATAGAGAGAACAAAATATGAGTTTTCTGGAATACAAAGAAAAAATCAAAACGTTAAAACATAAAATGCAACATAAAACAAATCTTGATAAAATATATCGTTCATTTTGTTTAAACAATCATCATTTTTAATTGAAGAAAAAGGATTTTTTATGAACCAAAATGAAATTAGTTTATGTCGTTTGTAAAAAAAAGTGTTTTAAAACCACTATTATTGTTTATCTCACCTTCTTTTCACTTTACATTACTCTCAAATAGTTTTCATGGGTGTTTAATTTATACGCAAAAACTAAATGTATTTTATACTGGTTTAAAAATTTGTCATACAATAAGTTCTAGAATTCGTCAACGTACTTGTAGCATCTAATAATATTCTAACTTTAATTTAGACACCAAGTGATATAAACATCTTCTTGAAAATACCAGTACATAAAATTTTTGAAAATACAAATGTCATATTAGATTTTCATTTTCGCTTGCTGCTCTACAAAGGAATGCCCTTTATATAATATCTATACATATAGTAAAATTGTAACTAAGCCGAATCTGTACATTAAATATTTTTTGGAAAATCTTATTGAAATAGACATTATTATCGATACAGAGGGCGAATCTATAGTTTTTAGAATTTTTGTCTGTCTGTCTGTCTGTCTGTTACCGTATCACAGCAAAACCACTGGAGGGATTTTGATGAAATTTGGTATGGTGATAACTGGTTATCCGGGTCCAACATATAGGATATTTTTTACCGCGGGAAAATATCTCATTTCTGAGAAAAAATACAAAAACTGCAATGTAAGACTATACTAATATGTAAAACTTAAGAATTTGGTTTTTGGTCATCTGAACGCGGGCGGAGCTGCGGGCAATGCTAGTATAAGATAACATAATTATTGGATTACAATTTTGTATATTAATATCTTATATCTTTAAACAAGCAATTCTTGTACTTTAATATAGCTCTACATTCTTACGTGAAGTTCCATACTTTACACAGGAAATCGAATTTATTCGGTATTCAATTTTGTCAGAACGTTCCTAAAATGGAAGGCGAAACCCTATCATGTTCCAATTTTAGTAGTAACAAACAAAGTGGAGACGTCGCCGGCGAGCTCCATAGGATTTATAGAACATTTCATGTTGAAAATAGGCACGTGTGAAAAATAAGGCGAAATAACGACTTTATTTATAGCCGCTTTAAAGAAATATACTCTTTGAACAGGTTATGCTAATTCTTAGTATGATTTTATATCTAGTAGATAAGTAACAACTGTAACGATACTATTTTAATAAACATTAAAAAGTTTATATATTAAAGAATTTATAATTTTTTAATATTTTCAAAAGACAAGTTAAAAGGAAAAAGAAAAGGATAAGGAATTGTAAAAATTGCCAAAGTTTTTTAATATCTTTTGTAGTATGTATACATCCTAAAATTATAAATAAATATGCTTATATCATAGTACCTCATAATGAGACGTTTCATCTGATATATCACGTTACATATATCTCATCTCTAAATCCACCTCTCAAAATTTGAAATTCAGCTCATTTCTTAATCATAAAATTAATAAATAAATAAATATGTTCGGACATTACCACACAGCACTATCTAGTAATATAGTAAGCTACGAGGCTTGTGTTATGGATACCAGATAGTTGATACACTTCACATATATAACATTAAATATATACATATTATAAATATAAACACTCATGACTGGAGTACAAACATTCGTGCTCATCACACAAATAAATGCCCCCAGTGGGACTCGAACCCGCGGCCGCGGTCACAGCAAGTAGGTTCACTACAAACTGAACCAAAGTATAAAAAAAATGTAATGAGCTTTTTTAAATACTATAGAACTAATTTATTTAAAGAAATATATGTAATTCATAAAAATATTAATTTAATAGCCGATATATAATTATTATCGTAAAAGCTTACATATATCAGATAATATTCCGAATATGACACGAATATCATAAAGATAATATATATCATACACTACTTTGTTATTCGCACATAACATAATGAAGGCTCGTTAGAATAATGCCACGGTGTGGGAACTCATACATTACGCGAATTTTAAAAGTCAGCAACGGAAAATCTGAATATAATGATTTTGTGGAGAATGTGTTCCATTTTTTAATAAAATTTATGCAATGTGTCATTTAAAAATTACTTTAGTATGTGTATTTACATATAATAATCTTACATGTCCTGATTGACTACATTAATAAAATTAACCAAACTAATCGACCTTAAAGGACCGAAATTATAACTGCGTATTTTAATGATCGAATGCACACTATAAAGGTAGGTTTAAAATTTCAGCCTCTAAAGGAGTAAAAATGACAAAATTTATATGGATTTTGAGACTAAAAAAACAGGAAATTGGATGTGTTCCACAATTCAACCCATTAGGGGACCATGAAGGCTACATTGTAATTATTATAGTAAAGTAGGAAAAGACGGTAGTAATCTATATATGTATACTTATAAATTATACCCTTCAGTCAACAATACGAGTTGATCGAAAGTTGTGAATATATAGTTCAAATTCTGGCAGAGTATTCATATTATATTTTTTAATACAATTTCTAAAGGGGTAAAAAAGGGTGGGAAAATTTTAATGGAAAACCATTGGTTCAAGCGGAGAAAGGTTTAGAAAATGAATAAAATGACAAATAAGGCTGATTCCATTAAACGTATCACAGTAATAATAATACCAATTCAGACCTTGCAACGTCCCATTTCTAGATACGTGTTTGCTGTCGATATGAGTAGAGTAGGTACATCACAGTCCAGGAGTTCAAATGCTGGTTTCCAAAATATATACGTCTTTTGAAAACTAATTAAGTTCTCTCAGACATACAGATATTCCAACGATATTTTTTGATGTTAAAAACGTAGTAACCGTATTTAAAAATATGTTTGAATATGAAAATGTCGCGAGAGTGGGTATTTAGAGCCCGCTGTTCTCTATTTTCAGTTGCCACATTTACATAATAATATATTTTAATTTTTTTTAATATAATTAGCAACAAATACTTTTCAGTTAATTAAAAAAGAAAAACTAACAAAATTGTGTATTATTTAATTGTATAATAATACAACGCTACATACATATACAATATTTATGTATCTTAGCAGCCAGACACAACTAAACTTTAAATTTTGAATTACACATAACTGATAACTATACGGTAATATACAAAACAAACATAAATACATATCCCTCAGTAAAGTTCCTCAAAGGCATAAACTTGGGTACTTCCGTAAGTCCACATCCTAAGGATGCTCCAGTAACGGAAAACGTCTCAAGCATGAAGTTATACCCCTCTTGTATATTTAATAATATAATGGACTTCTTGAATTATTACCTTTAGTTATTATTTTTACATCCTTTTCTAGGTAAACTATTACTTTAATTCAAAACTGAACTGTAAGACCTTATAAATCAAATTATTACTTTAAATCATTTCTTTGTAGTTTAAAGAAAAAAGCTCACATACTCGTAAATGTTTTCGCATTTTTGAATGCTTATAATACAGCTGCTATAACATAATTGTTTTTCTATAGGTTCGTCTTTCTGTCAATTCTAACGAACCTTTAAGATCATTACTTAACAAAAATACTTAGAATACTGAATTAGAAATAAGATTATTATGACTTATACTTATTTTGGGAAATGGAAACTGCGGTATGTGGTGTAAGACAGTAAAATATTATTAGGATACTAGCAAAACCCGCGGCTTCGCCCGCGTTCAATCTACTAGAAAAAAGTCTTTTGCTTATGTTATATAACGACTCGCCGTCGCTTCACTCGGGTTCGTTCCTATGTATTTCTATAATATTAAATTATTTGGATATTGTTCATACAAAACATTTAAAACTGGGTGGTTGGGAATAGGAGGGTGAAAAATATTTTCCGACTTATTTTCATACCTACCAAATATACAAAAAAAAACATTAAAATCGGTCGAGCCGTTTCGGAGGAGAGCGAACACAAAGAGATATTTATATATTAGAAGATGTAAAGAGTTTCCTTGGTTATGATTTATGCGAATTAACTATTTGATAGATTTCATGGTAAGGTGGCACATCCGTCAATCATTATGAAGGATTAAATGTATTGTGCTATTTACGTATATTAATTAATATTGTAATACGTATGACAATTTATCTGTTTGTGAGGACTCAATAATAATTATAAGTTTAAAACTCCCATTAGATTCTAAAACGTTCTTCGTATTTTCCCACGGGACGGAAACGTACGTTATATAAAGGATTAAATTGGTATAATACATTTTATCGTGTTTAAAAGCAGTTTTCCCATGGGATAAATAATAAGTTGGACATTATCATGAAACACTGAATTAAAAATACTTGGAAAGTAAACAGAAGAAAAACGTTAATAATAATCAATTCATGAGAAAAACACTGGTGAACAACATAATTAATTATTTTTCAAAGAATCACCTCTCAGGGTAGAGAGTGCTCATTAAGAAAGAAAGTATCATATAACGGACGCCCAAAACTACAACACCAAAATAAAGAGTAAGCTTTAACGTCAAAAATTTGCAGAAATTTTTCAGTTTTTATTAGTTGTTGCATTCATAAGGCAGAGCCCTTGCAATTTTGTATGTCTCAGCCATTTTACTCGGACATTATTGGTAATATTGCAGAAGTTTGCACATTAAATGTCACCATCAATAAGTTAACAAATTATGAATTTGATAATTAAATATTTTTAACGATGATATTCTAAATAATATCTATTATATACATTACATAAATACTATTGGTATTTATGTATAACAAGGTACGTTTTGAATAGATATAAATAGTTATTAGCCAGCGTTAGCCATATTACATTTTATTTTATTTTTGTTAATAATATTGACAAATACTTACACATAGACATTAATATTTATACGATACTAACGTCACTCAATTGTTTTGCCTTCCCGGAACCTCTCCACTAACACTTAAACTTTATGGTATGGTATTAAAGTTCAAATAGACTTTGAGTATAGAAAAGTGTTGTTTTTAGACTTTTTCAGGCGAAAATTAGCGAAATCGGTTCTTCTGCTCGCGAGATTTGCGCTTATTTTTATATTATAGAAGATATACATATAATATAATATTAAGGAAATGAAATAATCACCAAGCATGCCTATGTCACGTACCGTAAAATTGACTTTTAATTTACTTATCCTCGCGCGCTTATTAACTATATGTATATGATAAACAGGACAGGATTAAGGGTAATATTTAGGTTATATATAACCTATGTCCGACCCCAGGATGCAATCTATATCCTTGTCAAAATTTATCGAAATCTGTGTAACGGTTAAAACGTGAAAAGGTAACAGATAGAATTACTTTCAAATTTATAATATTAGTATAGATTGATTAGTAGTGATATTTTATTTATTATTCTGCAATATATAAAGAAGCAGGAATCAAGAAACCATACACATCAAACATACAACATACAAAGTACAAAAAGTTTGTTTGAACAACGCTTATTTTTATTCAGTAAGGTTAAGGCCGTCTATTGTTAGAATATTATATTATTTTGTTATTTTTTTGTTACTGTGTTATATTTTATGTTTACTTTTTCAGTATTTCTATCAAAGCAGTAGTGTCGTAGATTATATCTATAATATTATTAATTAGTATTCAAGTTAAGCTTCATAGTACTAAATCATTTTACACTTTGATACAGGTAATAAGATCAAACTAACTGAAATTTCTTATTGCCATGTTATTTAATAAACCTCAAGCAAAATACGAACCCAAAAGTTGTGAAATTAAAGCCGGCTTTGTATTAAACCTTCACCCCTTGTCTAAGATAGAAACAGAATATACGAATTCCGTCTAATGGCTTGACCTATCCTTTAACCGTCGATTTATCGCCCTAAAATTAGTGACTTGCTATTTTGTGTTATACTCCATGTATTAATTAATTAATATATCGTAAGTAAAATATTTGATATTTATGATAAAAAATATACTTTATTAATTAACTAGCGACTCACACTCGCTTCGCTCGGGTTCGCTTCTAGACAAACAAAAACAAATTATACCACGGGAAATGTACATTTTTCCGGGATAAAAAGTAGCCTATTTGTTATTCTAATGAATGAACTATATTATTGTAAATTTTCATTAAAATTCAATCAGTAGTTTTTGTGTACTAAGCTGTATAAGTTACTATAGTTTTTAACTATCCCACGGGAACTGTTTAATTTTCCGGGATGAAAAGTATTTAAAATGTTGACCGGGGATGTAAGGTACCACTTTGCAAAATGTCATTAACATCGGTCCTACAGTTTCGGAGATTAGCCCGCACAAACAGACAAACAGACAGAGAAACAAAAAAATTGAAAAAAATCTGAACTTGTTCTATTTCTCTTCTTACATCCCCCTGGCTCGGTTTTAGCATTGTTTTCTATGTACAGACATTCGTCCACTACAGTTTTATTATATGTACATAGATTTTGTTAATCCATATCCATACTTAATATTATAAATGTGAAAGTGTGTTTGTTTATTTATTTGTTTGTCCTTCTTTCATGTCATAACGGAGTGACAGATTGGCGTGATTTTTTGTGTGAAGGTAGTTGGAGGGTTGGAGAGTGGCATAGGCTTTTTACCGCGGGAGATTATCTAATTCCCACGGGAAAACACGTTATAATATAATCCAAAAAAAATAAAAAAATAAAAATGTGGTCAGAATTACCTGAATCTTGATATTAATGGTCTACAATAAAATTAAATAAATGTTTTAGCATTTTTCAAAATTCATGCTATAAGGGGGTAAAGTCTATAATAGGGGATGAAAGTTTGTATGAAACTACCTTTTTAGAGATTTTTTGTAGTTTCAGCGCGAGGGAAGCCGCGGATTCTGCTAGACATATATAATTAATGTATTTTTATTTATGTATCTATACATACATTTAATAAAACAGAAACTTAACGAAATCGATATGCGCGTTTCACACATAAGGTACTGAACCAATTTTAACTTTTGTGTAGTGATAACTTATTACTCGGGTCAAGGTATATAATACCTCCAGGTAAATTTCTAATAAATTAATTAAAATTCTAAAAAATCTATTGTTAACTGACACGCCGGCGTGTCCGCGATCGTGGAAGGAATATCATTAAAAAACCAGCAGATCTAAGAGAACCTAATAAGTTTTCTTGCGACTTACCCTCGTTAAGTAAAACTAGGTATTACATTTAAATTCCTCACAGATAGACACAAATTCAAATTCAAAATACACACAAACACACAAATGCAATAGTAGTTCGATTTCAATAATTATACTTTGTTAAGGTATATAAAGGAACATGTGCTCTATCGTCAGATTGGTTTCAACAGTATCTATACCATTAATCAACACTTCATAAATTATAAATGATTGATAATAGATTATATTAACTTACATGATGTGGTAATAAGAGAAAGTGTTGTTTTATTAAATTTAACGATAATATTTGCGTAGGTAGAAATTTATCCGAAAATAATACTAGGTATATTGATTAAAAAATATCAGTACTCTTTAATGTACACACAACAGACGTACGTACGTACGTAACGTAACATAATGCCTAGAAGTCGTCAATCTGTCAAGACAACTCGACACAAACCATTTAAGATATAGGAAAAACAAAATTGCGTTATTTTACGCAAGATATGTGGATGATTCTCACTTTTGACTTATATTTATCTTTCAATCTAATGATTATTCTATGTAATTTAGAGATTAAGATTTTTAATAAACATACTTTCTACTTATACATTACTAAAGGCGATCATTGTACATTATTATATAAATAATATAAATAGCACAATTTTTATAGAACTAAATATAATTAATAGCTACTCACCCTCGCTTCGCGCAGGTTCGTCCCTAGGTACGTTTTAACGGTCAGTAGGGAATAGATAGTCGCTCCCTTGCTCTATCCCACGGGAACCATGCTTTTTTCCGGGATGTGCTATTCCAAACCATAATCTATCTCTGTTTCAAATTTCACGCAGATTCGTTCAGCCATTCTCGCATTATTGAGTGACAAACATCCATCCAAACTTTCGCATTTATAATAATAACAAGGTACACTAACCATCTAGTTCATTCAGCCTGCTATGGACAGAAAAGTCATAAAAATGCCACAAAGCACATGTTTGGCTAAAAGTGGGAATAGGGGTGAGCCTACATATTTGAAAATAAAAAAATATAATATGAAATAGTTATGCTAATAAAAAAATCTCATAAAAACAAACAATACACACGTAAACAAATAACAAATGAAAGATGGTCTCATCTCCAATGTAGGTCAGTCTTTCAATAGAAGACCAATAATTACGTGATCGGAGTTCACAGTGTCACTTTCAATCCTGAAAACAAATCAGACGTAATAAAACCGCCCACGATCTCCTGAATAAAGTTCGTTCCAGTTTTTAAGACCACAATTTAGATAAACGAGATTTAAGCGGATATTACATTGACTCGAACAATGCTCGTTTCTATAAGGAATTACTATTTATAAAACGAATGACTGAATCTAAGCAAAAATAAAAAATATATATTATCATCATAATTTGTCAAATTTTATGACAAAATTATATTTTTTTCACTATTAACCAAAGTAATTGATAACATATTTAACGCTTTTGCTAAAACATGACCTGATTTAATGAGATTTACATAATATAAATAAAATGTAATCAAAGAGATTTTCTCTAGTCGAAACATTATGTTAACTAAGCTGCAGCCATCTGCTTCCAGAAACAAGTAGTCCGGTCTAAATACATTCCAAGCTTACTAAATGAGCCATTTGGCTTTTACCTGATTTTATTCCTCGATTTAAGCTCTCTCAATTTATGTTTTCATTTCATTATAATATTTTTTATGTTATAATTAAAGCCTGTATTTCTTTATGAATATAAAAATAAATAGTGTTTACAAAATATCTCTCAAATCCTTACTACGTTATAGTTGAACAACTACAAGATGTAACTTTCTTGAAATAATTATTTTTATAACACAAAAAGTCATAACACTTTCTAGGATTTACGCTATTACGAGCTACGACATTGCATTTTTTAGTTTTTCGTTCAAAACGACAACCAAAATCTAAATAAATCCACGAAAAAATTGTTAAACATAGAAAGTTGTTTATAAAAAATATTATTTAACTAGCGACTCACCCTTGCTTCGTTCGTGTTCGTCCCTAGGTACGTTTTAAATTTTTTGAGCGAAACCCTAATTCTTTTTCTAAAATAAAAGTAGTCTATCTTATTCCCTATAACATCAGCTATCTTCCAGTGAAAGTCCCGTCAAAATCAGTCCAGCCGTTTCGGAGATTATCCGGAACCAACATACAGACAGACGGACAGACAGACAGAAAAAATTTAAAAAAATGTGTTTTTCTTATAAGTACCGTATATAATTTTGACATTACAAACAGACACTTCAATTTTATTTATCTGTATAGATATATTTTCTCAGAACCTTACCTAATAATGAGGATATAAAATTGCAAATTGTCGAGAGTTGATAAAGGAGACAAAAGCTGCTCAAGCAAAAAGCCTTTATTACAAAATGAGTTCTGTGTAGGACCTGAACCTTCGTAATACTCACTAAGCGTTATATCAGCGGAAAAGAACAAGGGAACGGCAATTTAGGGCGAGGAATAAATACGTTTATTTAAGACTCTTGGCAGAAAGAACAAGCAACAAGTTATTTTTGTATGCAAATAACTAAAATGGTTGTAATGTAAACGGCGGTCTGCCATCAGGAATGAGATCAAAGATAACAATTCAATTTTAAATAATATTAAACTTTATATTTCAATTAGATGATTATAATCCATAAAACGCATACATATAATAAATATTTAATTATTCAAAGATTCTGGGTAAATAGGTTAAACTTAATCACACCCTTACCATAACAAAACACTTTAAAAATGATTTATTTACTTTAATTGCTCATATAAATTAAAATTATCACTAAAAGATACACAATTCTGACGATTATTTTTCACTTCGTTTAAGATTGCGAGTTTGATTCTACACATAACTTAAGTAATATTAACTTGAATGATTATAATATCTACTAGTGACTTACCCTCGCTCGGGTGCAGATAGCATTGCTACAGTTTAATAGGAAGATCTTTTTAAGATGAATAATTCTGTAATACATTGTTTTCATTAAAGCACCATTAAAACTGTCAGTCAGCGTGATTTTTTCCGACATCTTCGTCATCGTCAAATTTCAGCTAATTTACTGAATTTTATACGGTAGTTATTGAGTTTATCGCGTTCAGACAGACAGACAGACAGACGCAGCGGGGAACTTTATTTTATGATATGTATAGATACTGCTCTAGTATAAAAATATTTATATTATTTATCCGGCAAATTACAGAGCGTAAAAAATCTAACGAAATTAAAAAAAATCATTTTATGTGATAGATAGAATAGTAAACCCATATTCATACGTTTACCAGTGGCAATGCTTTTATCCCATTGCAAACATAACAAAATTCATAATTAATATAATTTACTAGAAGAAACCGCGGCTTCGCTCGTGCTAAAACCACAAAAAAATCTCTAAAATGGTAGTTACATACAAACTTTCATCCCCTATTTCACCCTCTTTTAGGATGAATTTCGAAAAATGCTAAAACACATATTTACTTAATTTTATTGAAGAGCATATATACTAAGTTTCAAGTAATTCTGATAATAAATATTTTTTTGCATTGTATTATAAAGTGTTCTTCCGTGGGAATTAAGTAATCTCCCGCTATAATAGCCTATATCACTCTCCAGCCCTCCAACTATCTCCACACAAAAATGCAAGCCAATCCGTCTCTTCGTTTCGACGTGAAAGAAGGACAAACAAACAAACAAACAAACAAACAAACACCAAACAAACAAAAACAAACAAACAAACAAACAAAACCAAACAAACAAACAACAAACAAACAAACAAACAAACAAACAAACAAACAAACAAACAAACAAACAAACAAACAAACAAACAAACAAACAAACAAACAAACAAACAAACAAACAAACAAACAAACAAACAAACAAACAAACAAACAAACAAACAAACAAACAAACAAACAAACAAACAAACTTTCACATTTATAATATTAAGTATGGATATGAAGCGAAAATCCTTAATTTTATTTTGTTTCAGGTTAGGAAGACTAATCAAAAATGAAAAAAATGCCCTGAAATAAAATGTGTACCGATGTATGAAGGCGCATAATGTGACTGCTGAGAATGCAACTAGTAATGGTTAACTTCCTAATAATGTTCGATGTGGTATTTGTATTCTTTCTGTTCCTAATCGCGGTAACATGTGTGATGAACTACATGCCTGGGCGGAGGAGACAGGAGGTGATCGAGGAGGAGGTGGAGAGTGACGTCATCCCCCCACCTCCACTATTCGCAGGTGGAGAAGAGCTTGCTAGTCGCGACACGTATGTTGTGATACCACCACCTTTGGATAACGTCAGGTCGAAAGACGGCTGTCCGATACACGTCGTTTAGTGTACATGTACTGATATTGTAAGTGAATATATTTTTTACTATATCAGATTTCTAGATAAACTAGCGACTCCCCTCGGTTTCGTCCCTAGAGATGTTTTATCGGTTAGTATAGATTTTTCAGAGATGAGATATTTTCCCGCAGTAAAAGGTATCCTATATATTGAACTGGATACCCACCTATCATTATACCAAATTTCATCAAAATCTGTTCAAAGGTTTTCTCGCGATGCGTTCCTAGACAGACACACAGACAAAAATTCTAAAAACTATAGTTTCAGCCTCTGTATCAATAATAATAACTATTCCAATAAGATTTTCCAAAAATATTTAATTTACAGATTCGACTCAGCTTGAATTTTATTATATGTATAGATTATTTATTTCTATATTGTATGGCTTAATTTTTAATAATAATAATAATAATAAGTGATTTAATTTTATGAATATCCTAAGAATTTCTATTTATATTAAACCGCAAGCAAGCACAAACAAAGCTATGAATCACACATTCTAGCGATAGACCTTCGCTAGACATATATTTGTGAAATAATTATAAAATACTAGATAATAAAATAATAGAAGCAGTGGTAGTCCATTGATAACGCATTTGCTTGGAAAATCAAGTGTCTCACAAACCCGAATCTCACAGCTTTGAGATTTCCATTTGCAAAACATTTTCAACTTGCTAATATAGTGACTACTTGCTAATACGGTGAAGTACTTACTGATTTGACTATTGCTTGGAGGCCAGTATCCAGCACTTAAATCTTAAAAATGATTGAATTATTTATTTTTTATTAGGTATACTAACGTTATCCTACTGCTCCATTCGCTTAATTCCATTATGTATGACCATATCTTTAAAAAATATATATAGCCTATACGTTAGTAAAATGCTATGCTATGCTAACTCCAGAGTTTCATCAAATTCTGTTCAGTAACTTTTTGCATTAAAATAGTAACAAAATCCTTCCATACATCCTCACAAACTTTCGTGTTTTCTAATATTACTAGAAACCAGTACGTACTATATTTTTATCTTTATTGTTACAGATCAACGTAGGAGTTTATTACAAAGAAGCCTTATGAAATCGTAGATGTCAAAAATAATAAAAGTAGACATTTTTTACCAATTACTTAGTTCAAATAAAATTCATGTCATGCAAAGACTAGAATGGTGGTTTGGGGACTCAAGTGTCGGCTAGATAAGGAGATATGGAAATAACTTAAATATAAAGCGATATTGAATTGTTGTTAAATTGTATAAGTAGTCATTTTTGTTAGTGAACAAGTCGATGAAAATAAAATAATATAAAAAAAAACCGATAGTTACAGTATTTAAAATCATATTCAATATACCTTATTAAAATAGATTTACAGATTTATTTTATATAAAATTGTAATTAAATAATGTAATCATTTATAGGTTTTTTTTTCTAATAACATCTAACTGTAAAGTGTTCAATTCGCTGCAACTTTATAAATGCTTATGTAAGATGGACGTGACTGATGATTAGAGTATTAGTTGTTATAATATTGCAGCTTTGCAATTTTGCTATTATGTTATTAATCGATTTATTTTAATTATTATTTATTAAAACATTATATATATATATATATATATATATATATATATATATATATATATATATATATATATTATATATATATATATATATATATTTCCTTCACTATATTATTTAATTACATATAAGTGCTAAATGCATTATTTTCCTTTCACCGACGCATATACATACATAATATGAACCTGATAACATGTAATAGATTGAAAACAAACGATAGCGTATAATATTTGTTGTTATAAATCTTTTGTTCACATTTCGAAAGTTTCAAAAGTTCTTTTTATTACTAAATACTTTTTTTAAAAGCCAAATTGGGCATCAATGACTTTAATAAGTCCTACTAATAGTTTTGATTTAAAAAATGACGTCATTAAATATGGAAAATAATAATATATGTGTATACTCGTAATTTGTATAAAATTCTTTTGGAGTTACGTCATCATCAATGAAAGGAAGAAATCAAGTATGCCATGAGTAATAATATATTGAAGATTGATATCGAAAAATGATAAAAATGTACTGTCTCTTCGTTAACAGTACAAGCGAAATAATTTCTACTTACGTGGATTGAAATAAATAAAATTGAACTGTTATTAGCGTGGATGGAGTCAACATCCTGTGTGTGTTCCGGTGTGGAAATAAAACGTCACACGTATGGGTATGGGAGTATATATTATGTTACTATGTGCCTACAGTAGGTATTCAACCTGTGCATTTTTTATATAACGTTTTAATATTGCTTAAAGTCAGGGCCAGGGGCAGGTATGTGATCAAAATTCCACCATAAGGACAAATACTACAGTTAGATTTTTATAAAATCTATCTAATATCGTAATTATGAATATAATTGCATTGTGGTAGAAAAAAATGTATTTAAATAAATTAGAAAAGGGTGAAAGGGCCCTGAGAACTGCATTGCCTCCCTAGGCTTTTTTAAAAGCCAAACTGTCTATCGGGGTCCCTACCCCGACATGGTTAATACGACCCTGATTATAGTGCTTGCTACATAAAGCACCAACTTTGCTTTAGAACACCATAAAAGCGATTTCCTTTCGTGGAATATTAAAAGTAAAATAATTAATTAACTGTCGATTGTATAACTCAGTTTGTCTTGTATTTGGTTAGCAATTCTTCTACACCAATTGTACGTTTAATTCCAAATAAGGCATGTTTTTATAATAGCTATAATAATGTTTGAACCAATATATGTAGAAGAAAGCCGAGCTTAAGAGATCTGCTTATAGATGTACATGTGTAATATTGTAAGTTTTATTCGATATCAAAATGGTTAATTTAATCTATTTATTTCTTGCTAGAAATGTATGGTATATTTTTTCGGACATATTATCCACTTTAAAACACCAATGTACGTATATTAATGCGTTTGAGAGTTTACAAATTGTAAGATGAGATAAGTATTTTTCCTTTATCATTTATATGTAGTAGCTGGATGCTGTAGATAAGTATCCAACACAAATGAGCGTAGACTTATTATTTCATCGAATATATTTACTTTGGGTTAAATATAGAAAGGAGAAATGACTAGAACCCAGTCAGCTTTACATCGCAATACGGTCATCTCGGTCTGGCACGAAGCACTTCTGTTAAAGCTACCACTCGATTGACTTTCGAAACGATTATGTTCATTGTACATGAGCCACAGTTTCCTTCTGAGCATAAAATCGTAAAATTCGTTCCCAGTAGTATACGTGCATCAAATTGGCGTACACTCAGACACGGTGTTCTCGCACATATTACGTAATAAGATACAGCGAAAATTTTTACGAGTGCATACTTGATAAGCAAATAATTAGCTATTCATCCCCAGCATCTCCCAAAGTATTGTTTACAAATAAACCAAAAGCTTGAGGTAAGCAAACAAGAAAGTTTGAACAAGTAAGTACCTTTAGTAATTTGTAATAATTTACAACAAATCTACTCCTAATATTAAACGTATATTTCATACCTCCTTTATTTATAAAGAGACCTTTAAGGTTTTTTATAAAAGTAAAAACAAGAAAAAACTTTGCAACGATTACTGCAGAGCTTGTATAATACATATGTACATATATTTCTATTTGACTTATTAATGCATATTATTTTTACTGAAATTCCAAAACCTTGATGACAGTAGTTTTTTTTTTCCAACAAAAGATAAATGTACTTGCTATCACAAGTACAAGGTACCATTACCGTTGAATCTAATGAAAAAAATGAAAAAATATGTACATATGTGCATAATTAAGTTATGACTTATGATAAAAAATAGGACTTTTTAAACTTTCAAGTTTATCAAAAACTGGCAACGCAATTGATGAAAAAAATAATTTGTTTCATTTTAGCATTTGTTGATGCTTGAACTTAAAGAGTATACATTCTTTAACATTCTTAAACACAAAACATATCAATGACATCATTTAAAATATTCTTACATATACATATGTTGAATATTGCTCCATGCAAGTCATTACAAGTATAATTATAAATTAAAAAATTAAAAAAACCGCCCTACGCAAATTAACTGTCATTTAACGATTACCCTGGCACGCGTGAAGCACTTAATCGAGTAATCATACGCCAAAATGCCTTACATCATTTTGGAAAAGAGCTGATACTCTTACACTGCTGGACCGGTATTAACCAAACATGGCTAAAAACCACCGGAAGGAAACTGGCTTTCAAATGAAAAAAACCGCATCGAAATCGGTCCATCCGTTTGAGAGCTATGATGCCACAGACATACACACACAGACAGACATCGACGTCAAACTTATAACATCCCTTTTTTTGCGTCGGGGGTTAAAAATACAATACTACAAGAGTTTGTGCAACAGAAGTATGATGTTGTGTTAATTGGCAATAGGTATACTAGAATTAAGATATACTACTATAAATGAAAAAGACAATACGTATATGTATTACGATCATTATCTCATATCACTTATTATTATGTAACTTTTAATTTTATTTACATAGTAGGTAGTAATAACTTTCTTATGTAGATTAAGAAATGCCTAATTAATGTTGATTGAGTGTACACGAATGTTCATTTTAGTCGTTTTGATAATAAAACTTTGAATTATATTTAAAATTTATATTTTATATAATTAACTAATTTCATTTATTGGAAATACTTTTTTATTTATACCATCTAGTGACTAGATTCTAGTCGAATAAAATTTATACTTACGAAAATGGTTATATACTTATTATTAAACATTATAAAACAATAGAATAAAGTATGATATCAAAACATACATTATGTGATATATACACAATTTTTAATGTAGTTTATAGAAATTAAACAAAGTTTTCAATTGATTGTTAAACGAATATAATATTAAATGTATAGGATTCAAGTATTAGCAACGTAACATGATCATAGAAAATATGAAAATTTAGGTAACTATAAAACAATTAAAATTATAAAAATATTATCTTATATATAAAATTTCCATGTCACAATGTTTGTTACCGTACTCCTCCGAAACGGCTTTACCGATTTTTACCAAATTTTATATCCGTATTCAGTAGGTCTGAGAATCGGCTACTATCTATTTTTCATACCCCTAAGTGATAAGGATAAGGGTGGTCCTCCCAGACCCCACCCCAGGGACGAACCCGAGCGGAGCGAGGGTGAGTCGCTAGTTTATTTATAATAATTGTTAATTTTAGTGGAGCATTCGATTGACGTATAAATAGTTATAATATAAATTCATTTGTGAAAGCGGAGTCTGTCACCTAAAATGCAGGCTCTGGCTCAGTTTAGGAGACAGCAGTTCAACTTAATTTTTGCCTCTTTTGTACAACGTGCCTATATTACAATTTAACCCCCTATATTGTATACATATTGTAATGGATTATTATATTAATAAATTATATTAATTATATAAAAAAAATTATCATTATAAATTAAAATTATTATAATTTAAAATATTATTATAATTTTTATTATATTATATTTTTCATTGAAAACTTGTTTGATAACAAATTCTTAGTATTTTACTAGCATGGCCCGCGGCTCCGCCCGCGTCCAGATGACCAAAAACCTGATTCTTAGGTTTTACATATTAGTATATTCTTACATTGCAGTTTTTGTATTTTTCTCAGAAATGAGATATTTTTCCGCGGTAAAAAGTACCCTATAGTTGACCCGGACAACCAGCTATCACCATGCCAAATTTCATCTAAATCCCTCCGGTGGTTTTTCTGTGATGCAGTAACAGACAGATAGACAAAAATTCTAAAAACTATAGATTCGGCCTCTGTATCGATAATAATGTCTATTAAAATAAGATTTTCCAAAAAATATTTAATGTGCAGATTCAGCTTGGTTACAATTTTATTATATGTATAGATTTCTTAGCTACTACTAAGAAAAACAAGTAACTACGAGTAATATATATTTATAATAACATGCCTGTGATCATGTTACGCTATGTTGTACGAGTCTATATTAATGGTGTAATTAATAAAGTACACAATGATGTCGCTATGTGCAATGTGTTTTATTTGCAATTTCATTTTTTAATTTAATAAAGCTATTTGAGTTTTACTCTCAATATACACATTAGATAATATCAAATTGGAAAATAATTCTAGTTTTGGAGGACATTACTATCTTTTTTAGGATTTGCATTTGGAGGATATAACTAAATAAACAAAACGTACCTATGTTATTTTTCTGTCGCTCGTCGAGGACTTCCGAGTTTTGTCTTCAAAGGAATCTATCAAAATATTAATCTAACGTTGGTGTGCACTCCTAACTTATTTGCACAGTACTTCTAATGAAAAACGTTTAATTTTGACAGTATTCTATCCTGACATAACTAACCTATAAGATTTTACAAAATTTAAACCTTAATACGAAAGTGAATAAGACGATAAAACCGATTTCAATACTGTATCTATTTATAATTTTCGTTCCATTAGAAATTAACACAGATGCGACATACAAAAATTAAAAAAACTAATGCTAGAATATTTTAGGTCGAAAGACAAAATTGAGAAATAATTTTATGAAAAAAAATATTAATTCTAACAAAATCAAAATTTGCAATATCGAGAAACGGTATTCTAAATCGACGCTAACGGGTACACGAGTGCACGCTTTTTGTCCAGAAAAATAAGGACGCGCTGGTTTTCACTCGTAGATTCCTGTACCTTTAAGATACAACTAACAATATGTTATTTAAGTGTCATATTATATAGTATCAATAAAGTTAAATTTGTGAACAGTTAAAGTTAAAGACTTTTAGCGAGGCAATACCATTTGTATTTGGCCATATTCCAGAGAAGTGTTTTGCATTTCACTATTGTACTTACACGATATACACATAAATCATGCTTTACGAGGTGCGATGTAAGAGCAGCTGCTACCATAAACATCACATGCTACCTTTATGCATTAAAACAATATATGTAGAACAATGTATCCTTCTGTCCATACACTTATTGATTTCATCCTCATTTTTACCCCCTAAAGATGATTTACGGGATAAAAAGTATCCTGTGTCCTATCCAGGGTCTCCAACTATCTTCTTACCAAATTTTATTTAAATCGGTTCAGTAGATCCAGGGATTACCCCCTACAACGTCACACAGACAAATCTCATAAACTCACAAACTTTCCCTTTTATAATATTAGTATAGATTATATATTATTTAAATCATCTACATAGTTTATTACTTTATGCTTAAATCTAAAATATACAGCATTTTGAAATAAATAGCTAGTTCCTGATGGTAAGTTTTGTAAAAAACAAAATAAGAAATATTCATAAAATTCAACGGGGCTTTTCAAGGATCCAATAAAAAGTGGAACCATTAAATTATCTATCATGTGTCGGTCTGTCACTGTCTGTCTGTGACTATTGACTTCCTTAACTTACTAGATGAAAAAGTTACCAAAGTTGAAAATTTAAAATTGAAACTAGCATTTTGGAAAAGAAACATGGAAACTGTAAAGAGTAATCAAAGTTAAAAAAAAAATCGATTTACTTTAGTACGGGACCATATTTCTGAACCGCTCTTGTGCATTTTTAGGATGTTATAAATTTACATAAAAAAGTGTAACTAAAATACAAAATACTCTTTAGTGCTATCTTAAATCGAAGTTACAAAAATTAGCATAAGCCTTAATTTAGACAAAAGTTTCAATCCGCAGAATATTTTAATTAAGAGGGTCGCTCTACGTCAATAAAACGTTAAGATAGCTCCAGATACTACGACACCTGCGGCTACAGTTTGACAGCAAATCGATGTACAATTCTACGAAATACGAGTAAATATACGAAGCCTTCAGAATACTAAGCATTTCATCTAATATAGAAAAAAATATTACAAAATTATACGAACTATACAAGTTACTGTAAAATGTAATATCCATACTAATATTATAGATGTGAAAGTGTGTTTGTTTGTTTGTCATTCTTTCACGTCAAAACAGAGTGACGGGTTGGTGTGATTTTTTGAGTGGAGATAGTTGAAGGGATGGAGAGTGACATAGGCTACTTTATACCGCGGGAGATTATCTCATTACCACGGTAAAGTACATTATATAATGCAACCCAAAAAAATATTTATGATCAGAATTACTTCAAACTTGGTATTAATGCTCTTCAATACAATTAAATAAATACATGTTATAGCATTTTTCGAAATTCATCCCTTAAGATGGTAAAATAGGGGATGAAAGTTTGTACGAAAACTATCTTTTTAGAGTTCTCTTTTGTACTTTTAGCGTGAAGCCGCGGGTTCTGCTAGTATTTAATATACATATACATATATATATATATATATATATATATATATATATATATATATATATATATATATATATATATATATATATACTTATGCTAAAATATATTTTAACCGACTTCCAAAAAGAACGAATGTGTTCGTCTGTATGTTTTTTTATGTATGTTCACCAAAGATTTTATTTGTTTTAATTGTATTTTATTAAAGTAGATCCCATTGTGATCCTATAAAATTTTATTTTCATTTTCGGGAAGATCAGAAAAAAAAAGTAGTTTCAAGTATATTAACAGGCCCAAGTAGTCTTTTTACCTACTTCTAATTGTCACATGCATAAACTTTGAAAATATCCGATTAGATAATATTTATAGTAAACTAGCATTGCCCGCGGCTCCGCCCGCGTTCAGATGACCAAAAACTAAATTCTTAGGTGTTACATATTAGTATACTCTTACATTGCAGTTTTTGTATTTTTCCTCAGAAATAAGATATTTTCCCGCGGTAAAAAGTATCCTAGGATCGCGCGCTACATCGCCCGGTTTATATAGCTTGAGCAGGCGGTCGAGCGATGCGGGGCAGAGGGGATGGACTCGCCGTAGGCATCTCAATGCTCGCCAAGCATTAAAAATGTTTCGCTACTAATTACTTCTAACAACGATATCTCAAAAACTATTCATCTGATTGATTTAGTGTAAAGAGCAATTTTAATCTGCATTAAATGACTAAGCTAACTAAAATATTCATTTGGATAAGGATTAATACCGAACTAAAGAAAATAACTTTGAAAATAACGTAATGTTTTTAATTAAAAATGTTAACATAAAAGTGGTTATTGTAAGTCAACCGTAAGAGATAGAGATATGCTATCGCGGACTTTTTTGTAGCATTTTTATAGATTTTGAATTCTCTAGTACATTACTTAACTGTATCTTTGCTAGTTTACGCGGCGTTCGCGTGGAAAGTTCCCATTTGGCGAGATTTTTTGCGACCTCTTCAACATTTGTCGCCGTATTTCAGCTAATTTACATAAAAGCATAATAAATTATATACCTAAACCTTCCTCAAGAATTACTCTTTCTATTGTTGAAAACCGTATAAAAATCCGTTCAGTAGTTTTCGAGTTTATCGCGTTCAGACAGACAGGAGGACAGACAGGAGGACAGACAGGAGGACAGAAAGACGCGGCCGGGGGACTTATTTTTATAATAAGTATAGATAGATAGATGAAAAAACCCGTTTAGTTATTTTTTACTTTTAGTGTCTGGAGGTGGGTATGTCTTTTAATTTTTGTTTATTATTATATTAGCATTAGATTTTATTGTTTTTAAAATCACTATTTAAACTAAACTTATTGATTGACTATCTCATTCATTTCAATCTTTTTGCAAATACCCTTAAACAGAAATGTAAGTGCTCTTGAAGTTAAAATTTTAATGATTAAGCCCTCGACTAAGAAAAATATTAATCAAAACACCCGTGAGTCTTTTAGCTAATCGACCGTTTTCTTAATAAGGCACACAATATCCGCTACATCCCATGCATCCCTCAGTGTAGGAAGTTATATAATATTTTATCGTAATTTAACATAATAACTTCCATAAAAAAATTCGTGTGCCGCGCAAAAAAATTGCAATGAGTAATTTTTCAGAAATATTATAAAAATTATAACACTTGTATTTCCATTTTTCAGAATGGAATTTGAACAAAATATAATTATACCTTTCGTGTTAAGTATAATGACATCGTTTTACAAATAATTTTTAATTAAATTCTGTTTTCAAAACAGATTTCTATTTAAAAATTGGGATAGAAAGAAAACAGTAACAGCTTTCCAATATGACTCGCACAGTGCATAATAAAAAGCCGCGAACCCAAGCCAAAAATGCGATGGCTCATACGAGTGAATTTTCCAATTAATCTATATTTTTCATAAATACAGCTATTTTTTTCAGTTGATTAAAAATTATTATGAAATCATGGAGCAACAGAATGAAGGAATATTGCACATAAAAATTTGTATAATCATATATGATGAATCCTTTTTAACAATTCTATCTACGAGTATATACATATGTATAGCCTTATGGAAAAAGTTCTTTAAGTTTAACGATGTCTTCCAGTGTATCTCAGTGTGGCCCGTCTGTGCTATCGCAGCTCTTAAATTTAAATTTGAAATTTGAAACTTCCTCGACATAAAATAAATTATACATTTCTCATAATAATATTAATAATACATTTAAATTATTAGAAGCGGCTTCTAGTAACAGTAATTATGGGTTAGTAATAATATTAATATGCTATTATCGCACTGAGTGATCATTTCACAAGCGAAGGGTTCTTTCAATAATGAACCTCGGGGATGGTCCCAAAAATTTCAACAACAAATTCCATCCAAGGGTATTTGGAATTAATTTAAGATTTCAAAACGTTTTGGTGATATCGAATTAAGTATAACTTTTTAGTTTGAAATTCATTACATTTATATATTTTAACAGAATTCATAATCTATACATGTAATAAAATTGTAACTAAGCCGAATCTGTACATTAAATATTTTTTGGAAAATCTTATTGAAATAAACATTATTATCGATACAGAGGCCGAATCTATAGTTTTTTAGAATTTTTGTCTGTCTGTTACCGCATCACAGAAAAACCACAGGAGGGATTTTGATGAAATTTGGTATGGTGATAGCTGGTTATCCGGGTCAACATATAGGATACTTTTTACCGCGAAAAAATATCTCATTTTCAAATCAAAATCAAATCATTTTCAAAAAATCAAAAACTGCATTGTAAGAGTATACTAATATGTAAAACCTAAGATGACTAAAAACCAAATTCTTAGGTTTTACATATAAGTATACTTTTATATTGCAGTTTTCGTATTTTTTCTCAGAAATGAGATATTTTCCCGCAGTAAAAAGTATCCTATATGTTGACCCGGATAACCATCTATCAGCATACCAAATTTCATCAAAATCCCTCCAGTGATTTTTCCGTGATGCGGTAACAGACAGACAGACAGAGAGACATAAATTCTAAAAACTGTAGATTCGACCTCTGTATCGATAATAATGTCTATTTCATTAAGATTTTCCAAAAAACATTTAATGTACAGATTCGACTTAGAATTTTATTATATGTATATAGATTAAATTTAGTTATTACTAGTGACTCACCCTCGCTCCGCTCGGGTTCGTCCCTGGGGTGGGGTCTGGGAGGACCACCCTTATCCTTATCACTTAGGGGTATGGAAAATAGATAGTAACCGATTCTCAGACCTACTGAATACGCATATAAAATTTGGTAAAAATCGGTAAAGCCGTTTCGGAGGAGTACGGTAACTAACATTGTGACATGGATATTTTATACATAAGATAGTAAAAAAATGCTTATAATATTTTTCCAAAATACTTGACTATTTTTCAAGGTAACATTTATATTAAATTAATTTTGTATAGGTAATGGTAATGGAAAATAGGCTTCAATAATGTATTCGTGCCTTGGGATTTAGAGCTTAATCCTTTACAAGGTAAAGTAGGCTAATGATTATACTAAAAGCACTCTAAAAGGGACGCAGTTGCGTTATGATACGGCATAAGTTAATGACATATTAAGTGGTAATCTTAAAAAATGTATCACACTTTCATATTTTTCTTTAAAATATTATTTTTAAACTACCTGTCTATTTATATCTTACTTATTTATAGTTCTGTGTAAAAATTGCGTTAAAAGTAGTATTAAATTATATTTATTTTTTCAAATCTACTTTAAGGCTCGATTCTTTCTTTTAATTTAGAGCGATTTGTTAAAACACTTGCTAATATTCGCTTTGAATTTTTTCTGTAGATACTTTATAAGCTGTTCAAGATTAATGATAGAGCAGACAGTCCATCGGCATTTGTTTTTCTTTGAGCCAAGGAATAAATTAAACGTCTTTCATTATCATTGTTTATTCTGTCACTTGACGAGAAAGATATATTTTATTTTGACGCGTACCTATTTGTATATTTAATTTACTATGTATATTTTCTATAATATAATTATCTATAACAACTACAATGAGTATCGTCTAGACATTTTGCCACTCTTACTCTCGTTTTCCAATTATAGAACTCGTCTTACCTGAATTTTAATATTTTTATTACCGTTTATAAATAAATTTACGTTTCTATACTAATTCGTATTTATTGTTACATATCTTTTAGACCATAGTAACAGGCAGTGCCGGATTCAACCTTAGCACCCTGGGCATAGTAAAAAATGCCGCCCTATTTTACCGCGGGAGATTATCTCATTCCCACGGGAAAACGTTACAATACAATCAAAAAAAAAATAATATTATCAGAATTACTTGAAACTTGATATAAATGATCTTTAATAAAATTAATTAATTACGTGTTTTAGCATTTTTCGAAATTCATCATTCATAAGGGGGTAAAATAGCGGATGAAAGTTTGTATGAAACCTACCATTTTAGAGTATTTTTATAGTTTTAGCGCGAGCGAAGCCGCGGGTTCTGCTAGTATTGTATATTACTGGTAATTTAGACTACCATGGGCAATTGCACTTAAAGCCATAATACATACGCAAAGCTAACAGGAACTCTTTACTTCCTATTATTACCATTGGGGTAACAATCTGACACGACTAAAGTGAGATCATAGATGGTAAACGGATTTGGTCTTTCTTGGGGGATTTTCTAAATGTAAGCCGTAGAACTAAATAAGATAACAATAAACCAAAAAGCAATTTTCTAACCTTCAAAATCTGCTAAAAGAAAAACGGTATTACTATTTTCTGGAGCTTTAACTTCAAAGTCCTTATTACCCAATTTAATTAATGTAACACAGTTTATATTCAAAAACAGAAAAGCTCGTTTATTAATGAAATAGCTACTCTTATGGGATTTATTAACTAACAAGTTGAAATATAAGTTAGAATTAATTGGCGCTTGAGGCATTTTAATGAAAAGTTGATAGGAATTAACATTTTTAGATTAACACTTTTATATTTTATTTCACTATATTAAGCTTCAATCTTTACTATTAAACTTGAAGGATTTCCTGATTTGTACTTAGGTCGACTATTTAAATATTATTTTATCAGGAAAAACTATGTTTTATCTTAAAAAGTAAGTCTAATTGAGCGTACTTTAGATCTTTTAATAAAAGATATTATCTAAGTCTAAAATTTCTATCAAAGTCTATACGCTATGGCTGTCAAAGTCTAGCATTGTGTTCAGGCTCCTTTCAATACGAGCAGGACTAGGGCATAGTCCGCCACACTGGCCAAGTGCGGGTTGACGGATCTACACATAGATAAAATTCTAACATTATAATTGTATTTAAAAAATATTGGAAAATCTTATCGAAATAGTCATTATTATCAATACAGAAGCCGAATGTATATTTTTTAGAATTTTTGTCTATTTGTCTGTTTGGGAACGCTTTACGAGAAAAGCACTGGACAGATTTTGATGAAATTTAGTATGATTATAGCTAGTTATTCAAGTCAATATATAGAATACTTTTCATTGCCGGAAAATATCCCATCTCTGACAAAACTTTACTAACCGTTAAAACTTATCTAAAGAAGAACCTAAGCGGAGCGAGAGCGAGTCGCTAGTACGGTTATATAATCAAAATGATGATGATTAAATGAGATGATATGATATCAAATGGCGTAAAATGCACTTTAACATTAATTCAGCTTTCGATATAACAAACTGCTCGCGGCTGTTTGATGTGTGTGATCGTTATATCTTGTCTCAAGACTTAAATTTAATCAAAACATTTTGCGCGAGCAGTGAAATGAACGTTTATATAGCATTGAAAATTTAATTTATTATTGAACCAACACGATTTATCTGCTTATATTAATATTTTGTGCTGTTCTCATAAGCCTTTAAGCACACATGAAAATGCCAATTACTCTCTCTCTCTCTCTCTCTCTCTCTCTCTCGCTCTCTCATACGCATATTTTTTTAATGAACTGTTTTTTTGTTGTTAATTTGTATTAAAAAAAGCAAGCATTACCACTACATAAAAAGAATAACTTTCACACTTCAAACATTATTTTAAATTGATTAAATTTAGATTTTAATTATTTTTTCTTTTAATATAATATATAGATAGACATTGTTCTTAATACATTATCTTTACCATTTCGTTATTATTTAACTATAATATCTATCTATAATATCTATCTAATAATATCTATGTGCCAAACTATAAATCTATCTCTGTGCCAAATTTCATCCAGATCCGTTCAGCCGTTCTGGCGTGAATGAGTAATTAACATCCATCCAAACTTTCGCATTTATTTATATTAATGGGATAACATAATATTGTCCTATCGTTAGAAATACAATAGAAGGTAAATTCAAATAATTTTCAGCCACGCCCATTACTAACAAGTTAAAACTATGTAGAAGGCTTGAACAAAATGAAAACTAAATTATCATTATACGAGTACATATGTATCTATATTTTCTTACATAAAAATGACATGAAAATGATATCTTTATCTATACATATAATAAAATTGTAACTAAGCCGAATCTGCACATTAGATATTTTTGGAAAATCTTATTGAAATAAACATTATTATCGATACAGAGGCCGAATCTATAGTTTTTAAAACTTTTGTCTGTCTGTTTGTCTGTTACATCATCACAGAAAAACCACCGGAGGGATTTTCATGAAATTCGGTATGGTGATAGCTGGTTATCCGGGTCCAATATATAGGATACTTTTTACCGCGGGAAAATATCTAATTTCTGAAAACAAATACAAAAACTGTAATTTAAGAGTATACTAATATGTAAAACCTAAGAATTTGCTTTTTGTCATCTGAGCGCGGGCGGAGCCGCGGGCAATGCTAGTTTTTCTATAAAATCAACTTTATTTTACTCTTTTTGTAACGCAAATATTAATAGCCCTCAGTTCCATTTCCATCGCAGTTACATAATTAATACATATTTCAATGTGATACTGACAGTTAATGGGAACGCTTCGTGATCCGTCGATAAAGTTATACGCGGGACATCAACGTAAAAGCTAAGTTATGGAGGTGACTTCCCCATTCGTCAAAAATAATTCATCTGTAATAAAAGATAAAGAAATAAATGTTCTAGCATAAATTTCTCTTTTTCGAATTTAAATTAAAAAAGAAATTGACTGAAACAATCCTTTATTAAATTTTAATATTACCTAATTCGATAATAATTAATCATTATTAAAATTTTATGGAAAACACGAATAAATAGAATTATATAAAAAAACGAACGGTTTTCAAAATTTTTCTATTTGTGCAAAAAATCGGTTGACAGAGGAGAAAAAGGTACTGAATGGTCTTTGCCTATCTAAATACTCGTATATTGACCGAGTGGCGTCCAGTGGTCAAAATTCGACCATAATCATTTTTTTTATTGAGGACACTAAAGCTTCTGCATAAAAACTACGAGTAAGTAAGAATAATCTACCACATCAAATAACAGTATATTTAAGTTTATTGGTAGAACGTGGATTTCTTTTTTCGGTTTTAACAGCATTCTTGGGTGAAGGCGTCAATAATGTTAAATTGGCCGTTAATGTTAGTATCTGCAACATTACGACCTTCAGATTGTACACCGATCATAAAATGAGGGCATAGCTTTAATGTCTTTTTGTTTGGTGCTATTTTGGACACGTATCTCTATCAATAGACAACGAATATTCAATTTTACTGTAATATTTTTATTGAATTTCAAATCAAGAGTTACAAGATTAACCTCTAAGTTATTGGTCTATTATAATTGCGAAAATTTGTATGTAAGTGTGTATGTTTGTTACTTATTCACGCTAAAACTGTATTTGGATGACATTTAATTAACAGATACACTATTAGCCCAAGTAGCATATGGTTCACTGTTAGGCGCCATGAGACGCGCCCGAGCGACGCAAGGGTAAGTCGTTAACTTAGAGAAATAAATGTATCGCATTAAAATGAAAACGTGTATACGTGGTATAAATAGACGTTAAAGTGTGCAAAAAGCATCTTTAAATGTAACTTTGTTTCAATTATGTCATAAAAATACATAAAATTAATTCTGCTAACGATGTACTATTTCTGTTTTAATTACAAAATATTCGAGGATATAGACTTACAAAATTGTAAATTTAGTTTGCAATAAACATATGGAAGTAGATTTCTTTCGTTTATATTTTAAATTCTCTTTTCCAAATACTCAGTAAGTAAGTGTTCAGCTTTAAAGCTATCGCCGTCTGCATAGGAATTGTAAAGAGATAGTGCATTTTTATGCAGATCACTTTTGTGGAAATAACAAGAGCTTGTTCGCGGGCGGAATAAATAGCGATTTTTATTTTTTCCTAAACAATCTAGCACCACCTGCATCTAACAGGCGGAACGCGAAAAGAATTGTTAAATACCGCGTTAACGTTCAGATTTTGTTAGCGAATTTATAACTTTTATGTTTTTTTTTTAAATATATGAATGACTGTAATGATATTGATATTTTGTTAATTTTAAATTCATATTTTATTTACTAGCGACTCACCCTCGCTCCGCTCAGGTTTATCCCAAGGTGCTTCTTTAAAATGACGTAATTTTTTTATTTATGAACCGATTGAAAAAAAACAAATACTAAATGTTAAGTGAAGCTTACCACAATATATTAGTAAAAACCGCATCCAAATTAATTAAGCTGTTCTTAAGATTAGAGCGTACAAACGCACAGACAAACCGACACACAGACAAAAATTCTTAAAATCATTGTTTTGGATTCTATTGCGTAAATAAAAACCCCCAATGATAGTTTTTCCCAAATATCTTCCATGTACAGACAGCGATCAGTTACACGTTTATTATATGTATAGATGTACATTGTACGTTGAGTTTTTATACAACTTATAACAAGTTTTACTATAGTATGGTGCTATTATAGGCATCTAACAACTAAAATTGTTTGATATATTCAAAGTTACCTATATTTAGTGTAATTAACTAAGTTTCAATGAAATTTTATTTTACTCATATATTTCAAGTATGCTTTTAAAAATTAAATACTTACATAAATTGATTATTATGATTTAGAGATTAGGCCGGAAGTAGTTGAAGTTACATTAAAATTATTATATAAGGAGTATTTTTTATGATTGGCATTCATTCAAATTTATTAAGAAATATGAAGTTATGCTGAAACAGTGTTATGTAATTTTAGTAAAGGAGTGATCTATGTAGTGTCAAATGTGGTGTAATTCTTATATGTGAATCAATAATTATTATACGTTTGAAGTATACACAGGTGGTTTTTATTAAAATATCTACAATCTACAACATAGACCTTAACTTCAAAATTTATGATTCAGATTCTTAGGGCTAGTCGACAATGATTTGTGGGCGGGCGTTATGCCAAATTGCTCTAAACTGGTATTTGGGAACGGCGGTATGCAACCAATGCAGGCGACGCTTTCCAAAGCATAATGCGTTTGTCAACAAAATAAAAGTGTCATTGAAGATTTATTCCACATGAATTCATACTAATATAAATGTGGAAGTGTGTTTGTTTGTTTGTTTGGCGTGATTTTTTGTGTGGAGATAGTTGGTAGGCTGGAGAGTGACATAGGCTACTTTTTATCACGGGAGATTACCTGATTCCCACGGGAAAACACTTTATAATCCAAAAAAATATTTATAATCAGAATTACTTGAAACTTGGTATTAATGCTCTTCAATAAAATTAAATAAATAAATGTTTTAGCATTTTTCGAAATTCATTCCATAAGGGAGTAAAAAAGGGGATGAAAGTTTGTATAAAACTACCTTTTTATCGATTTTTTGGAGTTTTAGCGCAAGCGAAGCCGCGGGTTCTGCTAGTAGAATATATTTTTCTATTTTTATTACTCTGTTATTACTTCTGTGCTAGGATATTCATCTACTTTGGTTTATTGTACCGTGTACTTACAGTGTATACGATACATCTATAAAAAGTAGTCTACATGCGAAAGTTACTCTTAGACGTTAGTTCTAGATCACATTAACTTAGGTATATCCAATTCGTGATTTATCAAGGAAAAATCAACGTCGCGACCTCTTCATCATCTTTCAACAGTTTAGGCTGCACTCTTTAGAAGAACTTGGTGTCGTGACTGGTCTTACGACCGGACTACAATCGTAGAGTCAAATATAAAAACTACAGCCAAGTAGTATATATTTATTGGCGGTAAAGTCAAACTTTCTCAGAATCTACAATACATTTTATATGTATACAAAAATCCTACGATAACTTGTAAAATAATACCAACGTATTATTAGAAAATAAGTTTTCCGTAGCAATTCTTACAAATATACTCCGTCTCTTTCGGAATTTAATATCGTAGAATAGAAACTAACCCGAATATTTAATAGGTCAGCCTTAAGTCGCTTACGAGTGTTATAAGATCGGGGTGATTTTTCAAGTAGATTCAGTAAAACTGACTAGTATGACTTATTATTAAAAAGAAATATATTTAGCCAAATGTCTAGAATTACGACTATAAAAACATTAACCTTTAGGCACTACAATTTTGTCATTGTTGTTGTTAAAATGTGGTAAGCATAATATGTACAGCCGATGGAGCCGGAACGTGCTAGAGTGAAGACCGCGTTTAGACCAGCATAGTGTAGGACGCCCTGCAGTACGATGCGGATGCGGGCTGCCCAGGACCGGGATGGTTGGCGCTCATTGGGGAAGGCCTTGGTTCAGCAGTGGACGGCGATAGGCTGATTGATGAAGCATCATATTGTAACATATAAATCGACATACAAACATATAGTTAAAAGTTTTTTTTTATTATAGTATCTATCTGAAAAATTATTTATTATCAGCATAATATTTTTTTTTTAATATTACAATGTGTCTATTTTTTTACAAAAGGTTAATTAAGAATAGGCGTTTTTATTAATACCTATTCTATCATTTGTCATCGTTACGGGACTCAGCAAACATAAACCCGCCATGATTTATAAAGGTAACATTTTATAAAACATACTGTTTATAAATTTCCTGCTGGACTCAATGATAACTTTTCCTATTGGCAATAGGTTTTATGAGTATTGTCTATTTGGAATTTGAAATTTGTACTATTTTTAAATATAATTAATTATATTTCATAAAAGTATAGGTATTTTCTATCAAATACGAAGTACCATAAATAGTATATTTTTTTTATTATGTAATAGCGGCTCAACCTCGCTTCGCTCGGGTTCGCCTCTAGAAAAGCACAAACAGATCTATCCCACGGGAACCGTTCATTTTTCCGGAATAAAAAGTAACCTGTTGTTTGACTGGCCATATAAGGTATCAGTATGCCAAATTTAACTAAATTAGGTGCATAAGTTATTTTGAACTTAGCTGTATAAGTTACTATTATACTTTTTTAACTATCCCACGGGAATTCTTTAATTTTCCGGGATGAAAAGTATCTAAAATGTCGACCGAGGATATAAAGTATCACCATGCAATATTTCATTTAAATCGGTTCAACGGTTTCGGAGATAGCCCGTACAAGCAGACAAACTGACAGACAGAGAAACATAAAATTTGAAAAAATCTGGATTTGTTCTACTTCTCTTTTTACATCCCCCTGACTCTTTAGCATTTTTTTCTATGTACAGGTATTCGACCTTTACAGTTTTATTGTATGTATAGATAAATAATTCAATTAATAGCTGTAGAACAAATAAAATAAACAAAGTTTTGAAACGATTGAAGTAATTTCAAAATGTGCATATTTATTACATTTTGGGTAAATAGGTCACACAGGTGTTCCCTGGTAGAAAAAATGATTACGTTATAGAGTAATTTGCAATAAAGAAAATAAAACCTTAGTAGCCCGTTGGTAATACGTTCACGGGATTTAAGCTCGGGTTTTACACTTCTAAAATTATTAAGTTCAAATCGTTTTTTCAACTTGATCACCAAATAATAAATATGTTAAAGATAAACATCGTGAGGAAACCTACATTTCTTAGAGAACGAAAATGTGATTGACATGGTGGTCTATAGTCTACTTCGCCTAATATTCACAGGAGACCCACCATGTCTAGCAGGGAGACACTTAAGGGACTAATTTTTTTTACTATTCTTATTAAAAGTACAATAAAACACACGCACAATGACGTCTAAGTAAAATGAAAGCGGGTGTAATGATGTGTATGGTTATAGTCCAGTCATTATAGTTAGTTCACCTCGGAATTCGAGATACCCAGCTGTAAGTCTGTAAATACTTGTATATTGACACCCTAAAAGTTGTCTCAAAACCTACATATCGTAGGGTGTACGCAACTATTAAATTTCAAGGTCAAAGGTTACAAAAATCCTTTTTTTCGCGTTTTTTGTAAATATCTCATTTCCTATGGGTTTTTTGCTATTTGTGTTTATTATCAATATTGTAGGATATAAAATTCTTTACAAATTTTGCTCAAAAAATTTTTTTATACGGTGAACCGTTTTCGAGATAGAGGGCGGAGAGCGCGCGGTCACAAGATCACTTCAGGTCAACCGGTGCCTCCGGTCGAAAACGCGCCATATATAGTTGATGAACTATCGATAAATCAATGATTATAAATATTTGTCAATTTTTATTAACTATTATATTATATTTTATCATTTTTTTCCTAACCTATTCACTTTTTATTCAGTATTAATTTATTTAACAACACTTACCTGTCCATGTAATTGCAGAATTGTTAATGAAAATATAGGAATTATATTTGAATTTTAATCTAATTAATATTAATAACTTCTTACATGATGAAAAAAAAAAACAAATAAATTATGAATTAATCTTTTTATTAAAAAATATCATTCAGTAAATTTATTTTTATTAAAAGTAAAAAAAATGGAATAAAGGGTACAAAAACTACAATTTATAATTTTAATCATATTCTTCCTCTTCATCGTCGTCTTCCGGCTGGTGGTAAATTTCAAACTGGTCTTCATTATCGTCTTCAACGACATTTGTCTTAAGTTCTTCCATGATTTCGGGGACAAAGGTTCCATCTTCGTTAATGTCGCTCTGATATGGTAGAGCATTGAGACAAGCTTGCCCATTACAATATAATTATATTATGATTTAAGTTTTTCCCTTAATTATTTTTTAATTTTAGGAAACGGTTATCAGTATTATTGAATAGATATAGATTTAATGCATGAAGAAAATGATAAAATATAGTATAATACTTAATAAAAATTGATAAATATTTATAATCATTGATTTATCGATAGTTCATCAACTATATATGGCGCGTTTTCGACCGGAGGCACCGGTTGACCTGAAGTGATGCTGTGACCACGCGCTCTCTGCCCTCTATCTCGAAAACGGTTCACCGTATGAAAATTTTTTGAAACAAAATTTGTAGAAAATTTTGTATTCTACAATATTGATAATAAATACAAATAGCAAAAAACCCATAGGAAATAAGATATTTACAAAAAAACGCAAAAAAACGATTTTTGTGACCTTTGACCTTGAATTTTAATAGTTGCGTACACCCTACCATATGTAGGTTTTGAGACAACTTTAAGGGTTTTAATATACAAGTATTTACAGACTTACAGCTGGGTATCTCGAATTCCGAGATTCTTACCTATTTTAAGCTTAAATGACTGGACTATTATACAAAAACATTATTTACAAATCGAACTCACGTACAAAACCTGTCTTGATGCTTAATGATAAGGATTTAATTCACGTAAGTGGATCTTTTAGGGCTCTACTTTCTAACCCCGATGCAAAAAGAGTGGTGTTATAAGTTCAACATCTGTATCTGTGTATGTATGTGTGAATCTGTGCGTCTTTCTGTAGCATCGTAGCGCCCAAACTGATAAACCGATTTTAATTTTTTTTTTCCTTATTTGAAAGGTGACTTGATCGAGGGTATCCTTAGCTATAAATTATAATCAGCCCTTTTCTAGACTGTGGATATGAGTAACTTCTACAAACCTTACCATTCGAAACTTGGTATCCCGTTACTTCAATCCTTCGACCTGGAATCTGCAAGATACTAAACTGTTTACTAAAATATTGCAGATATATCGTATTTATGCTCTTTGAAATGGCCTCAAGAAATAGGTTATTGTATTGGGATTTTTTTAACTTTTAATCCAATTTTTTGTTACAACTTTGATACAAAACTATAAATAATTTCTTAATTTTTATAGAAACTATATTAAAAATATTATATTAGTAAAGCGAACACAAAATAACGGACAAACTTTATCCATCGCCTTACAGTCTAATAATACTCGATACTGGAAAACTTTAATAATTATTTTGGAAGGCTTCTTAAAATTCGGGTAACTAACGTTCTTGGTCACAGTTGTTCCATATTACTCTAACAAATTTCGTAGCTTTATTTTTAGCTTTTAAGATTTAGTCTATTAAGAATATAAAGGCTTATTCTAGCAAGTTATATATATATATATATATATATATATATATATATATATATATATATATATATATATATATATATATATATATATATATTGTAAATGCGTTATGAATTGCTTTATTGCCTATTGATAATACACCAATCGTATTGAATAGAAAATTAAATGCACGTAACATTAATGAAAACATACGTAAAATATACGTTTACATACTTAATTTTATCCCGATCCTTCAAACAGACCCCGTGAAATAACTTCAAAACATGTATATAATAGATATTACTCTAAAACAGAAACTTATGTAATATATATTTCTCTTTATAATAGTATTTTTTTTTAATTTAATCCATCAGATTTTCTCTTCCTGATGATAAAATAACAAAAGGTACTCTATTTTTATATCATTTGAAGGTGTGACCTCGTTTAATGAAAGGGAGTTGTGACAGTCGCTCAACCGCTTCACTAAGGATTGGTCTATGAATACACGTTCCAGAATTACTTTTTAGATATGCAGCTTACTTCGCTAGGTTTTATAGTGAGTGAGTTTATAGTGAGTGTCTCGTGTAAAAAGCGGCTTCATTAAGTTTTTAATTTACTTTATAATATAGTATATGTATAATATGTGCATTTAGAATGCAATATAATAAATATATTTTTTTGTACTTATTTATATGAAGTTTAATTTCTATTATTACAGAAAAAAAATTTAGTTAAAGAGTCCTTCCACTAGGAGCAATAAATAATTTATGAACCGAAATTACAAACGTTTGTCGAAATTCAATGTAAACGAAAACGATAGGTATATATATGTATAGTTGGAGATAGAGAAACGTATCATTCAAATTGTAGGCCCAATAAGGCCATTAAATTGTGTAAATATTAATTAAGCAAAAGTATAAGCATGAGCTTAGTAATAATTTATTTTGACCTTATTGTTGGTACATATTGGTTGCAGGAGAAGCTTTTGGTCGATCATTTATTATGATTTAGTTGTAAAAGTTTTTTAAATTATCTAAAATTCAAATATATAGCTAGCTGTTAGTACTAAGGATTAAACAATAACCCATTATGTTATTGTTTAAATTTCATATAAATTTCGTAAAGAAAAAATTTAGGCATCTCGTCAAAACGAAGCTACTCACGAAAATTTAGGGTGCTTGTAATCATTTTTAAAAATGGCTTAAGCATTTCTGACTAATAACACCAAATCAAGTTAAACAAAAGCTTGTAAAAATAAAGAATAATAGAAAAACAATACAAGTATAAGATTAAAAACTTTATTTCTACTTAATTAACTTACCACAAGCTCTCGAATCTAACACAAATGGAGCTAAAAAGGATCAGTAACTTCGTTAAAGTATTTCAATTGGAAACCTATTATTATTAGCAGTGCAAGTGCAATGCCACTTCGTTCTACAACATTAATCTCTTAGATATATTTTAAGAACATATTTTAAATACAATTTTAATAGAATAAAATTTTACTAAAAGTACTATAAATAAACACTTTTTAACTAACATGTATTTAAAAGTAGTTATAATTAGGTAATTTATTCGAGGTGGATATCTTCTACAATCATGAAAATAAACCTGAAAATTGATTTAGTATACGCTTGATATACCAACAGAGAAAAACAAACACACAAACACGAATTGATTACTCTCCCTTTTGGAATCGGTCAAACGTAAAATAAGAAAACGTAATATGCGATAGAAATAAACAAAATAAATACCGAAATATATATGTTTATATTTTCCATGTCAGGTTGACGTTCTTAAGAGACGAATTTGAAATCAGTTACTTTAAAGAACATATTATATTCCTATCGTCAAGAAATAAAATAAAAATAGCTTCATATTCTTACTTAGTTGAGTTCGTTACACACCTCGCTTTATAACCCTGCGACGTGTTTTCATCGTTCTTTCAACGTATACACGTGATCTCGATGTATTAGTGGTAGACTGATACTAATGCATCACATTCTTCTGATATAATAGAAAATAAATAATAATTTCATAGACTGACAGATAACGCAAATTGTAAGCTGCTGAGCGCTGGGTCTAGAATCACAAAATATAGCACAAAGAAAATCTTATTTGACAAAGACCAATACTGAATACCTATATGACAACGACATTTAAAAATTCATGAAAGTTCGTCATTTTTGAAGATAATAAGTATCTCAAAAGGGATAATTTTCAATATAATTTAAAAATACAAGGAAACCTGTATGTCCGAGAGAATCTAGCAAGTTTTAAAAAAAGTCCGATAAAAAGTCCAATTGGCCTATAAATAATATGATAGTTGATTCATTACTTACAAAATTAAATAATGAACACGTATTAGGAAAATACTTCGGTAAAATCTCAAGGAGAAGTGTTACAGACAAGTTGCAATATCCACGATCGTTTGCCCTCGCTACAACCTACAGTTAATCAACTCTCAGCTTTGCGGTTAATAGGATCGGAAAACCATCACTGAAGCACCGCCTCGGATTAAAGCTTGGGGTAACTAAATTATTGTTGATTTAGCTATGTCTATACCAAACGTATTTTAGAGGTTAATCAAAAAACCCTGTTAATTTTTAAATAAAACTACCTTTTCGGATTATTTCGCGGATTTATTTTCATTTTGATTTTTGGTTCCCGACGTTTCGAATGCTTTACAGCAATCATGGTCATGGGAGAGACCATGATTGCTGTAGAGCATTTTGCTTTTGAGACCATAGCAAAGTAAAGGCGGGAAAAATATTGAAATACGGATCATGCTCATAATATAGGTAATATTAACTCACGTACAAATGGAGCTTTTATATCTCATATATTTTCATTATAATATCCAAGATGCTCTTCACAAATACAGTAGGAAGATATTATTAATATATTATTAGAATCGTTACTCCGGTATTCTGTAGATGACATAACGTATAACATCTTAACCTATATTATAAGGACCTACGGTAAAATTTAAAAAATTGCTTTCTCAAATTCAGAACAATGATGAGATAGATGAGAATATGTATATCTCTAAAAGCTCGATTTCTTGCTCAAAAATAATAAATTCTTTAATATCTTTAGTCTTGCCCTCCACGTACAAATATTTGAACGTCAGTCCCTAAGCTTGATCCCGAATTATATTGCTGTTGAATGGAGATGTATTATAAATCTCTACATTATAATGTTAGCTAAGTAATACACGTATTCTAGCTAAGCTTTTAAAAACTTTTAAGTTATTACTATGAAGTTACATTTTTCTATCTCATGAACTTTTAACTTTCAACTTTTAGAGTATACTCTATAATATACTCGGATGAGCTGCGCAGAAATGCAAGTATTTGAATGAAGAGACCCTCAGAGCTTATACACACTAGCGCACTAAGCAATGGCGACTTCAGAACTATTTCCATTTATCTGTACATAAATAAAATGTTTAAATAAGGAGACATTTAGGCCTATTAATATTAGTTAAGTAGACGTAAGCCGATATTGCGGGCACAACCGTGAACAATAGCTCTCTGTCAGACCGACGTAGACAAATTGATCGCTAGAACATGAAAGAACCCTGATCTCGAATGCAATGAAATCTTTTTACAGTCACAATGTGGTGTACTGTTTTTATACGTACAATGTACATGTATGTATGGATATGTTCCAATCACATGTTATTCCAACATTTTGCCTCCTCGGATATTTGTTTCGAAATAATACTTTGTTGAATTGATGAAAATAGTCCAGCATTTTTTTTTAATTATTTTTACAATATATAGATTTTAGATTACGTGTTAGTTCGTATGAAACGAATTGTTAGAATAAAAATAATTTAACATTGCCTTTCTCTATTGCGCATTATTTAAACGAAGAGGAGATGTATGTATGTATACTCATTTTCTTTTCCAATTTCCACTCATTCATTAATCACTTATTATTTAATCATTAATTAATTAATTAATCTTTTCCAATTTCCACTTTATAGGCAGAGGTAACAGTATTCGTAGCATTCCCGCACTTTCTCTTAGATATCTATACATATAATAAAATTCTAAATCGAATCTGTACATTAAATATTTTTTGGGAAATCTAATTGAAATAGACATTATTATCGATACAGAGTCTGAATCTATAGTTTTTAATTTTTGTCTGTCTGTCTGTCTGTTACCGCATCACGAGAAAACCACTGGACAGATTTTGATGAAATTTGGTATGATGATAGCTGGTTATCCGGGTCAACATATAGGCTACTTTTTACCGCGGGAAAACATCTCATTTCTGGGAAAAAATACAAAAACACAAAAACTGCATTGTAAGAGTACACTAATATGTAAAACCTAAGAATTAGGTATTTGGTCATCTGAACGCGGGCGGAGCCGCGGGCAATGCTAGTATGAAATATATTTAATACGTAAACTCTAGCATAGTAGGTACTAGGTAGTTTGAACTTGCGTAGGTAGATTATATATTTCACCATGTCGTAATATGCGTGAGTACTACTCAATAAAAAAATATTTACAGGTAATAAATTTGTAAATTTTACATAAGGATGTAGTTGAGTCCAGTTCTTTGACATAGCGTTTAAATTATACACAATTTAATTACCTAAAAAGGTATAATGTTCACCACACGGTTAGGTTATGAAATTCGTAAAAACGTTATATATTTGTACATACATAAAAATAATTTGAAAATAAAAAATGTTTGATTAAATCTTCTCCATAATTTTATATTCTAAAATATCTCTATGAAAACCCAATTCTTAAAAAAATATTTGACATCGATGTACTAAAAACGTAGTGTAGTTAACTATTACTGTTATCACATTACTAGGGGCATTAACTGAGAGAAAACTAGATTTTAAAAGCTCTCCAGAATGTCGACTGTCGGCAATGCGTGTCCTTTCAGGCAGAAATCTATTGATAGTGAGAATTTTTATCCTGTACTGCATTTTGTTAGAAAATATGAAAGGAATATTTTGACTTGGGATAAAATGTTAGAATATTTTTACGTATTTATTCTTAAACACGTTTTCCCATGACACCCCGTTAATCTTACGTCGAAACCTTCTAAAAGCATTTTGCTATGAATTTTTATACTTCATAATTATTATCATTGCCATAAAAATAAATCTTATTAAACATCAATACAAACATGGATCACGCATCCATGCAAGACTTAATAAATATATAAAAAATATATAATTATGAAAAGTCGTAGTATGCTAAATGAAATCAATTAAATAAACCACCAATTCAAATATCCAATATTAATAAAATAATATTACGTGCTTTAATAGATTTAGAACCGAAGTATAAATAAACGACTTCGTATTTAAAACCGTATAATTTTTAAAACCGTATAATTTTTTTACCTATTCAGAACTGTTACATCAAACTTACCTTTAATATGGATTTCCCTATATCCACTCTACAGAAGTGGTCATGGAATCGAACTTTTAAAAGCTTTGCACACAATGCCGGTTGGTACGTAAGCCTTTTACGTTGTACTCTTAATGAAATGCTTATTTAAAATTTACTTTAAGTTTTATCAATCTGTACTTAATTATCGAAAGTTTAAGCTAATTTTATGTAACTAAATTTAATTAACAAAAAAATCTTAGTAAGTTTAGTTATTTTACTCGCATATTTTTTTTTATTAATGTTGAGAGATGTGAGGTAGCCCTTTTGTTAATAGAGAACTGGGTTAAGAGTACCATAATTAACAGTTCTTTGCGTAATGGTTATATTCATACCATTTGTTTATCCAATTCAACTCATTACATTTATTTTTATCCCCACTTACCCTTGTTAACGACTACCAAAATCTCATTGGAACAAAAACGTGACATTAAACAGATATTGGTTATCCTGACGTATCAAATTGACGAGGGTCTAAAATTGTTTCTCTCTTTATGTATCTAATGTATTGTACTCTCTTTATTTGATACAAAATGATTTCCCGCAAGAATATGCTCTATAACAGGACAACTAGTATTTGGTCTTGAAACCAGGGACCCATTTGGTTACCCTTTAAAGGGTTTTAACCTGGGTTTTTTAAAGGGTTTTAACAAGAAACCCTTTTCATAGGGTTACCCAGTCAACAGGCTTAATTAAATCATATGTTTAATAGGGTTAACCCTATCTGTTGGGTTAGGTATTAGGTTACCCAATAAATAATGGGTTACTCCATATATAACGTGTTATCTAACAAATATAATGGTACAATTTTAGTCTCTAAAATTATTAAGAAACATTACATATTAGAGTGTAGTATAGAAAACATAAAAAGGCGGCAAACGAACACCTACAAGTATTAACGTGTATGGACATGTTTCTTTCGTTGTTTAGGTCTCTAGGCCTGAAGAAATGCAATTTTATTTTATTCGACAACACGCAAGTGATATGAAAAGTGCTCTTAGTCTTGTTATTTTAAAATGCCTCCAATTAAAACTGATGCTGTTCATCGATACTTTAATTATGACAACATCGAGAACAAGAGTAAATGTTTGATATGTGGGAATAATTTAAAGGTAAGTTACATAATTATTATATTTAAAATTTAATAATTATTTATGAATCATTTACTATCTTCCAAAAGTTATGATTACGAGTACTACTAACGTTGCACTTATATATATGAGCGTTTTAATGAAAGAAATCCATATATTTCACTAATTTATATTAAGAATGTATTTTTAAAAGTAAAAAGAGCGCGAATTTTGTTATTTTTTCCTACTTATGAATTATTTGTAATATTGTAAATTATAGTTATAAATTCTGTAATTCAATATTTAATGAGTAAAAGTTGAGTTTTTCTCACGCTTTTCTCCGTAGAACTACTTTTTGAGTCGGTGGTAGTAGCACACGGATAAACTACTGACGAATGACGATTCTTCTTCTTCCTCGTTCCCTCACTGATGAGGATCATGACCACTTATGATTTTTTTCCAGTTAGTTCGGTTCAACGATGCCTGGACTGCGGCATGGAGACTAGCGCCCACTGCCTTCTTTATCGCGTCCGACCACCTTATAGGTGCCCTTCCCCTTGCGCGTTTACCTTCAATTTGGCCTAAGATAATAAGTTTCTCTAGACTATGCTTGGATGATCGCATAATATGTCCAAAAAAACTTAGGGCTCTTTTTTGACAGACAGTGGAGAGCCGCCCCGTGATCTTAAGTTCGGCAAGAATAGATATATTCGTTATTTTAGCGGTCCCCGGTACGCGCAACAGCCTACGCCAGCACCACATTTCAAACGCATCAATTTTATTGATATCGTGGCTCTTGATGCACCAAGTTTCAGCATCATACAAAAATATGGAAAGACTAGGGCTCTTATTTAAGTTTCGGGATAATCACGTAAAACGATGTGGTAACCCTTTCGATAGGGTTAATTCTATAGTATGGGTAACAAGGTTTTTCTACATTGATTTTGAATGTAACCGGCTTAACTCTAAACTTGAAACAATACAGCGAAATATTTTGAATGTTCATATTTTTATATCATTTAGTTACTTATGTGAGTAAAAATGATGTGATAGATATATTAAATATCTTATAAAACAGTTAAGAATAATTAATATTAGGATAACAAAAAATAAATGTATTTAGGACTACTGTAGGGGTTCATTTTAAGCTTAAAGTTTATTTTATACGTTTATCCAACCTTTTCTAAACTAAACAAAAAGTAAAATATAGGTATATCTTTTAGGTATATTATCTTATTTTTGTTCCCGGTCTTTCGAATGCTTTACAGCAAACATGGTCACGGAAGAAACTTAAACTGTCAAATATTCGTGTAAAACTAGAAAGTGTTGTTTATTACCTGTACGTTACCTTTAAGGATATACGGGCGTATTATAATAACTTTAAAGCCCTTAATATCAATGGCAAAGTTAAACCACAGACAAGAGATAACCTTTCGTCACTGTCATATTTTGTAAATGTCAGTTAAACTACGTTGATTAGTTAATCTGTAATTGTTGAATCAGTTTTTGTTATTTTCCTGTCAAAGTACGGGCAGATCTCAATTTTATTCACTTTTTAAATTCTCGGCTACGCTCAATATTGGTGAAGTATAGCGAACGAAAGGCCTGATTTTTATAAATTATTTTTATAAGTATTGTTTAAAAAATAATACATAAAATGTCAAAATGTTTTATATTTTTAACCGCTACACCCATTTTTTTCTAGATTTATTTCAAACGTAATTTCCATTTTTTTTTCTATTCAACATTTTTTTCTATTATTATTTAATACAACCCAAAAAAAATATTTATGACCAGAACTACTTGAAACTTGGTTATTAATGCTCTTCAATACAATTGAATAAATACGTGTTTTAGCATTTCTCGAAATTCATCCCATAAGGGGGTAATATAGGGATTGAAAGTCTGTATGAAATCTACCTTTTTAGAGTTTTTTTATAGTTTCAGCGCGAGCGAAGACGCGGGTCCTGCTAATAATTTATATAGGACCACGCGGAATAGAGTGTTCAATATTTAAGTATCTTTAGCTCTATTCAATCAATTTAAGAAAATTTGTTCTATACGTAAATATTAGTGTTAGCTTAAATAAAAATTATATTTTAATAAGTATTTCAATTTGGATTTTGTAAATACTATGCTTGACACTTAGTTGCTTGCTGTAGGTTTTCTCCTGTCTTTCGATCGACTTTCTAGCTATTGAAGTGCTTTAATAATTCAATAAAAAAATATGTTTGAATTTCGACCACTGGACGAAGATGTTCTAAAGTGACGCGCGTAATTCAACAGCAGACGAACACAGTTGATTACACTTTTTCTATTTGTACATACTTTAAGTTTCCTGTAATATATATATACATATATATATATATATATATATATATATATATATATATATATATATATATATAACATTTCCTACAGTTATAATATTTCTTTTAGAAAAAGTACTTTATAAGTTATTAAATCTACAGTCAAAGTTTTTATGTAGGTATTTCATAATACGACCTATTTTTGCTTACTGGGCTAGTGCTAGCGCCTTTCGGTCATCAGTCTTACGAAAGTAATTTTACGCTTGATTATACTTCACACCCCTTGCCAGCAAATTGGGGCGGTAATGAATGACGATAATAATTTCGCTCCAAAAAAAACCAATAAACGTCTAACTTGACGAGAAAAAAGAAAGACATTTTAATATGGCTAGTGTATTAGAACTGGGCTATCTTTTTTCTTATCGTTCTTTATAAAATACTAGGGAGCTAGGTACCTTTTGTAATTATGACACTATATATAGGCAGGCCTTTTGACAAATTTTATTAATGACAGTAACCTCTGTCTTTTCCAGGTCATCATCTATGCGTAGTCTATTGATTGCACAGAGATGATATCTATACTTTTGCCCACCGAAATCGTTTAGCACTTAAAGTGTAAAAAAGTTACTTTTACAAATATAATAAAAAATATAATAAATGAATATGTATCTACGCACATAACGGGGTCTAAATCGAAGTTGTATATCAAATAATTTTCATTTGTGAGACGTTCAGTCAAGTATGTTTAAGATGTAATACGAGTAGATAGCTATTAATTTTATGAAATATATTTTCCGTTTTGTATAATACTAGAGACTCGCCCTCACTTCGCTCGGGTTCTTCCCTAATTACGTTTTAACGTTTTTCCGCAGTAAAAAGTATCCTATATGTTGACCCGGATAACCAGCTATCATCATATCAAATTTCACCAAAATCTGTCAACCAGTGGTTTTCTCGTGATGCGTTACCAGAAAGACAGACAAAAATTCTAAAAACTATACGTTCGGCCTTTATATGTCCGATAATAATGACTATTTTAATAAGATTTTCCAAAAAATATTTCATGTACAAATCGACTCCGTTAGAATTTTAGTATATGTATATAAACTATATATTATACATATATGTACATTGTTCGATAATTACGAACAACAACTGAACTACTTTGAAAATTGTTAATTAACTACTACTAGTTCAAATGGAAATTAAAACATTTTCATAGAGTTTTCCCTTTCTAAGAGCATCTCTATTTGAGAGTAGGTAACCGGAAAGATTTCAAGTCGAATTTGAAGCAAATTATAGATTGTTGTTTTAATATCACTTAAACTTTGTAAAACAACGTATCTCTTAACAATATTATGAAAAATCCAACGATTTTCGACGCACCTAAAAAGGTTCCATTTTAATTTTATAATTTTGAAAAATATGTAGATCATTTACATGTATAGAATTTAATATCTAAAACTGACCGTTAAAAATATATGTCCGACGTTTTCCGTTAGTAGAATAAAATATATTTCATAAAAGATACTTAATAACCACTTAGAAAGTTTCGAAATTACAATAGTTCCTGCTTGGTGCGCCCAGCATCGTTTAACAAAGTGCAGCATAACTCTCAATATCATGGATTGCTCGAGATGGCTCGCATTGTAAGGCGACATTTCCAGCGAACTTTATCTCTTACGTAAATTAATAGTCCTACCCAATTAGATTCTTGAAGCCAGCTGTTTTATAAATTAAATTATGGTTTCATTTTTAGAACTAGCTACCGCATGTGTGTATGTTTGTATATATTTTTAGTCCGTATCTAATGCATATTTTGGTTGATATAAATTAAAAAAATGTCATGAACATCCGTTTACCCGTTTCAGAGAAATGTAGCGATTTTAGAGAGACGAGTTTAGTTTCTAAAATAATTGCCAGAAAATGCACTAACAGTAATAAAAAAAAATTATATTAAAAAATACATATGCTAATTGATTAGAAGATATTTCATTAATGTTTCATCAATGGTTATAAGATTAACCTCGACATTTCCAGTTAACAAGTTTAAAGGAGGGAAGTCTCGATCATGTCCTATTAGATTACTCGGACACTAGGTCTAAGTGCCGTGTTCCCAACAGCTGACTAACGCTATTAAAGTTGCAGCTTGTGTCCACTATTGGTCAGTCTGAGCCGTCGTCGATGATTAATTTACAATATTAATCATTGGATACTCGTCTTCGGTTTGATTTAAAATAAAACAAAAAAATATATAAACATATATTATTTCCCATCTTAACTTCGCGCTCTATACCATAGAAGGGTTTGAATTTTAAAATAAATCCTTTTTTAGCGTTTACCGATGTCGGTTTTCATTGCTTCACAGAAAAAATATTTTAAAGTTTGTTAAGTTTTTGCAATTGCGATGAACACTATAGAAACATACAGTCTGATATTTTCTATTATCCAAAACTTGTAGAAAATAAGACCCCTCTAGTACGTACCTACTATGTTGATCACCGTTCATTGCCGTAATAAACAGTCTACGTTCTATGATTCCTAAATTTATACATCAAAATCTGGGATATATTACACCCCATCTGATTATAAAAAATTAAAAAAGATGGCAATCTAATACAAAAAACCAGCGCAATGTAATTTTTCATATTTATCATTTGTTGTATATGTATTGTTATGTAATTAAAAAAATGTCTATTTTATGCCTGTGCTTAGTAAAATTTTATATAGCCCGATATTATATTCTCAATAGTATTCCATTAGCCTATGCGTACAAGTCAATAAGAGTCACGTACACGCTCTCGTATGTACGTGATTTCCCTAAGCTGAGCTTATTTCAATTGAAATATGAGAGTTTTGTTTATCCTATCGAATTTTAAAGTAAATCAATCCATTTTGATATTTTATTGTAAATAATTTACATTTTATGCATTAGATATTTCTTTATTACAATAAAATAAAACTTAATTTCAAAGGTTAGCCTTCAGGCGATTGTTAGTAATATATTTATATCTTTTAAAAAGCAGGCATAAAACATTATTCTCAATTAAATATTTACAATATCTTTCACTAATTTTTAGTGTCGGTGGCAACCAAAGTAAAAGTAAGCTACCATAGAAAAAATCCTTAAAGGATTTCCCTTTAACGATTTTTTAATATAAATCTGTGTAGAAAAATCTAGAAAATGGATTTTTCCTACCAATTTAAATTTAACGATTACTTTTGAAGTATTAGGTACGAATTTGGTAAAATCTGTTTATAATCAATGAAGATATCCCTAAAAAATCTGCCAAGTAAAAGCTTGGAACAATATTTTTATTGAAGTTGATAATAAAAGATTTAGCTGGATTTCGATATCAATACTTTAAATAATTTATTAAAATGAAAATTAAACCACGATAAATACATACAACGTACATTCATGTACACAAATAATATAAAAAATATTATAGATCTTACGAAGGAACCAAAATCTCTCATTTTAACAATATTATAATCATAGGTACCTACATAATATAAAAGCAAATGCCTTATTTCATGCTAATTGATCACGGAATGGAAAAGTATTTTCCTTGTAATTAATATATTATTTAAAAACTTTATTATGCAATAATTAACTTACTTATTTAACCTACAATTTAGTAGAATTCTCCGACTTACCGCAGAACTGCTTTCTATTGGTTGTCATCCACACAGGTGTCATAATTCTTCACATTGTGCAGCCCGTTCCGTATAGACCATAAATATAAGCGCTTTAATGGCAAAATTTTCGAAATACAAATTAATTCATATCAGTTGGTACTTAATAGATAGATAGATAATACTCTTTATTGTACAGCTTATAAAACAAACAAACATAACGAAAATAATATATAAAAAAATAAATGTACAGCTGGCGGCCTTATCTTCTAGGCAACCTTGGGGTGGAGGAGATGTGTATGGCAGAGAAATAATTGTCATCATACTTTTTGCATAAAAATTTTAATGGTAAAATAGTCTCTATTAACAAAGAAAGATTTTTTTAAACCTAGTTTAAAAAAAAAGCTCTTATTTAGAGTTATTACTCTCTAATATATATTTTATTATTTAACTTTTTAAACGCAGCAATTGACTCAATGTTAATATGTAGGTACTACTCTTTTTCTAATATTGGAAAGGGAAGCGTGTTAATGAAACAAACCTTTATTTGGCGTGAAACGGTACTCTTTATCGAATTTGTATCGATGAGTGTACAGTTGTACACCAATTCAATTAAAGCGTCGTTTTCAGTTTTAAGTTTTAAAACGTGTTGAGGATGTAAAGTGATTTTTTTTTGGTTTGGATCATTGCCCATGTTAATGGAATGGTAGTTAGGTAAAAAAGTTCAGACTTATAAAAGCTTTCACTAATAAAAAAAACTGCTGATTCTGAACTTGAGAAGTAATTTTATAACACTCTATTTAAACATCGTACAATAATAGTTAATAGTACCTATGTATGTGCATAAAAAGTAAATAATGCTTTAAAGTTATAATTTATTTCTAATTTGAAATGGTAACTTGATAAACATATCGCGTTACGAGGTTTAAACTGTAACTTTTGATAACTATTATTCGAAAAAATTGAAGAGTGAAGAATGAAAATTAAAGATTGCCTGAAAATTTCATCAAAATCGCTCCCGCTGTTTTGGTGTCCATAGGGAGCATACATTATTTTATTTAAATAACACTTTAAATGTATTTACTGTACGGAAAATGGAGTCTTACAAGAAAATTTGATGACACACCGACTGCAGCGCCACCTATTGGATCCAATTATGTTTTCAAACTATCCAGGAACTCATTGAAATATACACAAAAAAAATCATCCAAATCGGTCTAGCCGCTTAAGAGTTAGGTGACAAACACACGTACAGAAGAATTATATATATTATGATAAGAGCTTGTCACGAAATTTACCTATTGTATTTGAACATCATATTCTTATTTATCTACACAGCTAAAATATTTATATTATTTCCGCCATATCTTGCAATTATTGGAAATCAAACTAGCGTGCCAAATTTCAGCTCAATCGGACACTGGGAAGTAGGTCAAATTTAACTTGCAAGATTCCCATTACACACACCGGGACAGGTGAAACTAAATAAAAGCTTTAATAATGGTACTTATTATAATAGTTTAATGAATACGATAAGTAATTTTATTTTACAGCCTTCGAGTTCAGTTGAAAATCATAATTACATTTTAAAAAATAAATTCATACCTTCAATAATAATTAGGTTTAAATATTAAAATGTTTAGAAATTGTATTCAAGTTACATCTAGACGTAATAGAACAGGAATGAAAATGTCACTGTCGAATTAACCCTAATATGCGTTAGTACAGGCCCAATGAACTACCGTTTTTTTTTCTTATTCTTTATTTGTACAACATAAATCAAATCAAATCAGGATATAATTTATTCAAATAGATTTTTAGAAGCATTTTTGAATAGTTAGTGAATATTTTCATTTTTTAACGTACGCATGTAACTCAATCAAACCCCACCAACTAGGAAGGCAGTTCTGCTAAAAAGAACAGGCGAGAAACTCAACAGGTATTCTTTTAAAAATAATATTTGTTTACAATATTGCAATGTAATAATAATTGTACTTATCCTTCGTGAATGTTAAAATTCAGTTCTACACATTAACATCTGCTAATTATACAACAAAAAATAATATGCTTATGTAAATAATACATTTTTAATTTTTGATTTAAATTGTCACATTTATAGTGTTAACTAGCATTGCCCGTGGCTCCGCCCGCGTTCAGATAATAAAAAACCAAATTCTTAGGTTTTCCATATTAGTATACTCTTACATTGCAGTTTTTGTGTTTTTTCTCAAAAATGAGACATATTCCCGTGGTAAAAAGTATCCTATATGTTGACCCGGATAACCAGCTACTATCGTACCAAATTCCATCAAAATCCCTCCAGTGGTTTTTCCGTGATATGGTAACAGACAGACAGACAGACAGACAAAAATTCTAAAAACTATTGATTCGGCCTCTGTATCGAAAATAATATTTATTTTAGTAAGATTTTCCAAAAAAAAATTAATGTACAGATTCGGCTTAGTTACAATTTTATTACGAGTATATGTATAGATAACAATGAGCAAAAGTATGTATACTAGGCCACTTGCCTAGTCACCTTGTTAACGTTAGTTTATACCACTGCATTACTGTGGGTACCACGCAGTATGACTCTATGGTGCACCGGTCGATTGCGAAAACTTGTGCTATAGCAACGGTCGTCAAACATTCCACCTAAAATTTAGGTCGCCGCCCCTATGAATGCTTGAAATTTATCCATCTTTACCAGAAGGCTATATATCTTAAATAAAGAATTCATTAAAATTATGATTGATTTATCGCTCTTATAATAATATAAATAAAGACTGTTTAGAAGTCACGATCTATAATATAGAAATGAATCGCTGAATGTGTTGCTAAGCGTAAATCTCGAGAGCAGCTGAACCGATTTCGCTAATTCTATTTTTAAAATATTGCTTGAAGTACGAGGATGGTTGTTACGGAGAGAAAAATTTAAAAAAAATGCCTGAAAAAGTCTAAAAACAACACTTTTCTATACTCCCATACAAAAGATTCGTAATAATACTTAAAAGACAATTTGAAATTTAATACCATAAAGTTTAAGTGTTAGTGAAGAGATTCCGGGAAGGCAAAACAATTGAGTGACGTTAGTATCGTATAAATATTAATGTCAATATTTGTCAACATTATTAACAAAAAGAATTAAAATTTATATGGCTAACGCTGGCTAATAACTATTTATATCTATTTAAAACGCACCTAGAAACAAACCCGAGCGAAGCGAGGGTGAGCCGCTAGTATTGGAATAAAACATATTGCTCGAAAGGTAGTGTTATATCACGTAAGTATATTAGGCACCATTAAAACAGGTACAATTAAGAATATATACACAGAGTTTTCGAAACGTTCTACAAACATACTCGTAAATCCATTTTTAGTTTGACCACAGAAAACACTTACTGATAATAATTTAGAAACCTTTATAGTGACGATATTTAGTCAATGGAATCAAGATAACTTAGATGTTACTTTAATATTTAATGTATTTTATCTTGCAAATATCCAAACTACTTTTAAGCTTATATTTTGTATTATACGGAATTACTTTATTTAGTGTACATACATAGGTATAATAAAGATAGATCATGAAAGCAACGTTAACGAAGCAGTGAATAAATATTTTCAACAATAGAGAGTAAATCAAATACGTTACGCTTATTTCAATATGGCGCATTTTGCTTTACTATAAAATATAGCTATAGCCAATAAATATAAAAACGTTTTAAAAAACCAACTTCAAAGCATTAAAAAGTAAAAAATAACTGAATGGGAGTTTTCATTTACTATAGATACCTAATCAGATATTTTTGAAGTCGAAGTCTCATAAAAAATAATGAAATCTCATAGAGTTTGTTTAGTATATAATTGTTAGTTAAACGAAACTTTTTTACTTTAGCTAAAAAAAAATGAAATATATTCCAAATAGCAGGGTCTTCAATTAAAGGTAATCTCGAATGAATTTCTTTCGGCAGCTTGTTATTCAATTCTGCATACATACGATTAAGTAGTCGGTACTTGAATATTGAGTACATAAAAGGTCTTCAAGGTGCGTATTCATCGTATGTCGATCTTATTATAGAAAATCCTATTGCTTAACGTCAGCTTTTGGAGAGTATGAGATTTAATGGCATAAAAGATATGTAAATCATACTAGGTAACTTACACTCGATTCGCTCGGTTCAAGCCTAGGTGTGTTTTTGCATTATTTTTGTTACGAAACGCATTCGATTCATTTGATAACTCCAATAAGAAATATCTTCTCTTTACTTTATAAATATACTAGCGACTCACCCTCGCTCCGCTCGGATTCGTCCCTGGGGTGGGGTCTGGGAGGACCACCCTTATCGTTATCACTTAGGGGTATGGAAAATAGATAGTAGCCGATTCTCAGACCTACTGAATACGCATATAAAATTTGGTAAAAATCGGTAAAGCCGTTTCGTAGGAGTACGGTAACAAACATTGTGACATGGAAATTTTATATATAAGATTTTACCAGAATAACTAATCTATATATATTTTTAATAATAAACAAAACATTTGATTTTCCTATACATAAACTTACTTTTCCTTCATAAAGGCGTGTTATAGAAAATAGCTAATTAAATCGCCTCCCTATAATATCACTTTGAGAAACAATTTTTCAAAGACACAAAAACACTATTTCTTACCAAAGCATATATAAATATAAATTTTGATATTCCCATACAAACTTTCGTCCTATATTTTACCCCCTTTAAATTTTATTTTAGTTTATTAAAGGTAGCATATTTGCTTCCGCATAATTTAATCTATCTCTATAACAATTAAATTTTAATTCAATTTAACCAAAAATGGTTCAGACGTTTACGCGTGAAAACGTAACAAACAAACAGATAGACAGAGTATTTTCGCATTTATAATATTATTATGGAATATGAAATCTGACTCTATACATATACGAATATGTAGTAAAATAGTCATTCTCATGACATTAAATATGTTTAGTGTGAACGTGCAATACCTAAGCATTAAAATAATAATCGAAGTTACCATTAAAATTTAAAGAAATATACCTCCAATATAAGGAAATAATATTCAAATACCCTGGGGTCTAAACCCTCAGGCACTCATCTCATATTATATTTTCATCTCATATTATCATTATAGTAAACTTAATATTTCTACATACAGACAGTAGTTGTTTATTCCGACTTTATATCCTCTCCAATGGTAGTAGCAATATACGGATTACGCAAACATAACTTTATTATACATAAGTATATGCTAAGTAAACTTAATACTTTCTTAGATTTACGCGAATGTTTGACATTATTAAATAAAACTATCTTTTCGGATTATTTATTATTATAATATTATTTTCGGATTATTTATTATTATTATATTATTATTATTATAATAAATCCGCGAAATAATCCGAAAAGATAGTTTTATTTAATAAAGTAAACTTTCTAATAATTAAATAAACCAGCGACATTTGCATATTTTAACATGAATATAAAAGCTCCAACTGCAACCAAACTGTTTACAAGTAAAGTATTCTATCGATGTTTACTAATTAAAATGTATAATTTTTAATATGGACTCGCGTTTGTATAACTTTTACATTGCACCATTTATTTGTGCCATTTAAATAATTTTAAATTTATACCTATTTATATTTAACCTTTTTACCTACATTATATATATTTTACCTGGTCTCATATTTTAATGGAAGACAGGGGGTGTGGTGTCAGACTCATAGGAAAAAGATATCCTCCTGGAATATTATGGAGCTTCGAAGACTGACTTTCTGAGATTACGTAATGACTATATCATTATAAAACTATTTTATTTCATTTAATAGAATTTCATTATTTGTCCGTTTTATAGAGATATATTAATAACTAGCGACTTTCCTTCGCTTCGCTCGGGTTCGTCCCTAGGTACGTTTTAACGGTTAGTATGAATATAATATGCGTGTATTATACACATAAGCCTTCCTCTTCAATCGCTCTATCTATTGCTGAAAACTGAATTAAAATCCGTTGCGTAGTTTAAAAGATGCAAGCGTACAAACAGCGGAAGCGACTTTATTTTATAATATGTATAGATAATAAAATTCAGAAGATATTAACCATAACATTTTTATGAGGTTAATATTAAAATCTGGTTGTGGTTGTTTTCCCTGAATAATAATGTAATAACAACACTTTCTATGTTTGCAATGAAAAGCAATTGTCTTTGTGGTTTACGCTCGGTCTTTATTGCCACGCCTCTGCACTCCGCACACATTCCATTTTAAGACTTTTATTCAGTGGGCAGTGGAATGTTAAAATTAAATTTTTCTGCTCATATTTCAATGTAATACATTTAAGGCAATTTTTAAAGGTTAACTATAGGATAATTCAACTTAAAGAAATTAAGTGTAACAGATGTGTGGATAAATAAAATAATTTGAAAAAAGACGAACAAAACAGGACCTAACTAAGCTAGGTAGCTCACTTCAAACACATACATATGTGTATAAATTGATTGTAATAAAAATAAATGTCTCTACAGAGTTAGTTCTCTACAATGATAATATATAGTTAATGTTTATAATACTTATTAATTTAATATTTTTTGTAGATTATTGTGTTTTGATTAGTTTAATCAAACTATCGCAGTCAAAATTTTGGAGTTACTGTCACAATGCGGAGAACGCTTAATAATCAGACTCTTTTCATGATCTGTCAACGACATACTCATTGAGACATCAGAAATCTTAGAAACTTGCGTTTGGATTACGAGAAGTCAATTTAACAAAAGTAAAAACAACAACAAATTTCAATTCATTTTTTATTATTATTCTAGTTTAAAAGAATTCTTCATTAAAATGTAAGACAAGAATTTGAAACTTGAGAACTTTACATACTAATGTGTAAAAACATAAATGTAAATGTTACAAAAGAGAAATCCACCCTTTAGTCAAATATAAAGCATAAGTATAGTTAAATATAACTTATTTATTTAAAATCGTAATCTACCGATAGAATTTCTTTGTTTACACGTATGTACTTAAAGTCATGTTGTAAGTGGCCTCTCTGACTGATACCGTCAAAGTGACGAGGGTGCAAAAGAGATTCAGAGTCAAATTACCGTATCGTTTGTGGATAAAACACTTTACTTTCCCAAACAATGTTCTTGATAGTGATTTTGTTTTTGCTAATAAATATAATTTTGCTTTTCCTAATAATACACCTTGTTATTATTTTTTTTTTTTTTTTTATGGGACTAAGGGGGCAAACGGGCAGGAGGCTCACCTGATGGAAAGTGATCACCGCCGCCCATGGACATCTGCAACACCGCAGGGCTTGCAGATGCGTTGCCGGCCTTAAGGAAGGAATACGCTCTCTTCTTGAAGGTGGCCAGATCGTAGCGGTTCGGAAAGACCGCCGGCGATAGCTGGTTCCACAGAGTGGTTGTGCGGGGCAGAAAGTGCCTTAAAAATCGCACTGTTGTGGAACGCTGGACATCGAGGTGGTGTGGATGGAATTTACTATTTTGGCGCGATGTCCGATGGTGAAATTCAGCAGCCGGGATCAGTCCGAACAATTCCTCGGAACACTCCCCGTGATAGATGCGGTAGAAGATGCAGAGTGATCCAACATCTCTACGCAGAGCTAAAGGATCAAGCCGATCGGAGAGAGCTTGATCGTCGATAACTCGAATCGCCCTACGTTGAATGCGGTCAAATGGAAGTAGCTGGTACTGGGGAGCTCCCGCCCAAAGATGAGAACAGTACTCCATGTGGGGCCGAATTTGCGCCTTATAAAGAATAAGACGCTGACGCGACGTGAAGTACCGTCTCGCCTTGCTGAGCACACCAAGCTTCTTTGAGGCCAGTTTGGCCTTACCTTCCAATTGACCACGGAACTGGACGTTGCTCGAGATGTCGACGCCAAGTATTCCGATACTGGCTGTGGGAGATAGAGGAGTGTCCTCAAATTGAGGAGCTACGATAAATGGCGACTTTTTAGCGGTTAACGCGCAAACTTGTGTCTTTTTGGGGTTGAATTGGACTAAGTTTAGTCGACCCCAATCCGAGACTTTGGTTAACAGAGATTCGACTTCAGACACAAGTTTGTTCCGGCTCTCGTCGACGTATTCCCGAGAAATATTAGCGCGGCCAGTGTACAGCGCATCCACAGTGCTATCGTCTGCATAGCAATGAATGTTGCTGATTTGCAACATGTCATTGATATGCAGAAGGAACAGAGTAGGAGACAGAACACAGCCTTGTGGAACACCAGCATTGACATATTTAGGATCAGAGCAAGCACCGTCGACAACGACCTTAATGCTCCGATCTGCCAAAAAGCTGGTGATCCAGTTGCAAAATTTCTCGGGGAGCCCATAGGAAGGTAGCTTCGAAAGAAGCGCTTTGTGCCATACCCGATCAAAGGCCTTCGCTATGTCCAGACTGGCTGCTAGCGCCTCCCCCTTGGTCTCAACTGCTTCTGCCCATCTATGTGTCAGGTAAATTAAAAGATCACCGGCTGAGCGACCTCGACGGAAGCCGTACTGGCGGTCGCTAATCAGCCGGTGCTCTTCTAGGTACCGCAGGAGCTGGCAGTTGATAATGGACTCCATTATCTTAGAGAACAAGGAGGTAATTGCTATAGGCCTGTAATTGGACGGATCCGAGCGGTTGCCCTTTTTTGGGATCGGGTGCACTAAAGCGGCCTTCCAGGATTTCGGGACTACGCCTGATGAATAGGAGTACCGGAAAAGACGCGTTAAGACCGGTGCCAACTCCGGAGCACATGTCTTCAACACGATCGGAGGGATGCCATCGGGCCCACTCGACTTATGAATGTCCAAGGAAAGAAGTGCTTTGCGAACTGCACTTTGCCGGAACTGAACTTCCGGCATCGTAGTATCACACCGTGGGATGATCGGTGGTGAGTTTCCTTGGTCATTTAGAGTCGAATTGGACGCGAAGAGAGTGCCCAGTAGTTCGGCTTTCTCCTTCGCGGTATGAGCCAGCGAGTCATTCTCCGTGTGCAGAGGTGGAAAAGAAGGCTTACAGAAATTCCCTAAAACAGCTTTGGAGAGAGACCAAAACGCACGTGTTCCCGAAGGGAGACGCCCCAATCTCTCGCCAATTCTGCCGATGTGCTTCGACTTCGCATTAGCAATACTATTTTTGAAGGACCTGGAGGCAAAGTTATACTCCTTTTTAAAGGCGCTGGTATTTACATCACTAGACGCCGTCGCGACAGCCCAGGCTTGGTAGCATTCCAGCTTTCGGCGAGATGCCGTCTTGCAGGAGTGACCAAACCAAGGCTGGGATTTGCCTCCGATGGGCACTGTAGAGAACGGAATAAATAGTTCCATACCCTGAAGTACCACATCGGTGACAGAATCAGCAACGACGTCTGGATCATCTGGCGAGAAGCAAATTAGTTAGTAGAGAAGCAAATTGTTATTATTACAAAAACGCTTATGTTAAATAACAAGTACATTACAGAAATAGGTGTGCTTCATAACCATTTCAAACTACTACATACATTATAATACTCATAATTCTAATTTCTATCTTCTTATTGTGATCAAATATTTTTTTGATGTAGCTAACATTTTTGAAGAGTTAAGAACAAATGTAAAGTATTATCATAAGCCCATACGCATTTTTTAATTACTTAAACCCTCTACTAGCTTTAAAATGCCATTGTTAACTGTGGTATGATTAAATTTAACAATGTGCATGGAGTAATAGTAAATTATTAATGCTACGAAAAATATTATGATATAGCCAATTTTATTCCCAAAACTATCAACGACAAGTTGTTGGAAGAATTCCAAATTGTGGCTATTGGGTGCACAATACTCTCGATTACTGGAACAAATTAAGCTGATTTCCGCGACGCTCAATTTTTATTCAATTTCAGAAGTCGTTTTATTCATACCCTTTTAAAATGCACAATGACGAGATAATACTAACTGCCAACTAATATTATTTACTACATCAAAGGGCGCGATTACAAAGCAAAGCAGTGTAAAAAACAAAGCAGTGTTTGTTTGTCTTATTTAAATCTCATAAAGTGAACATAATTTAGAAGTAGCTACAATTTTTTGAAATACAGGAAATCATATGTGTGCTGATCAAGCCTGGATTAAGATTTGCCAACAGTCTTATAAATAGAAAGTCTATAAAGGTATTTTTATATTTGGTTGTTTTTTATTCAAACAATACTAGTATTGGTTTATTGAACAAACAATAGGACAAACTTTTATGGCTCCTGGCTTACAAAGAGTATTCTGGACTACCACAAGGTGTTCTCAGCTCAAAGCAGTCATGAACACTGCCGACTGAAGTGAAAACTTAAAACTATAACAAACAGTTGTTATTTTTGGATATTCGAATTAATTGTTTAATCTTAAATTAAAATTTGTAAATTAAAACTGTTCACATCTGGTTTAGACATCTATCGGCACTCTGAGTTTTAGCGTTAACACGTCACGTGACCATGTCGATGACGACTTACATAAATTTACTCCCCATCTAAACCTGCCTATAGAAGTTTCAAAAAATGTGTAGGTATGTATGTGTACTCGTACTTATGTACGCACGTAAGAAGTTAAGCTTCTTTGACGTAACAGAACAAAAATAGCTAAAGATTTCATCCCGTATGTCACAACTCTCTGTTTGTAAAAGGAATGCAGCTAACTTCATCATGTCGCTTTTTGGCTATCGGTATGCGCGCGAATCGTAAAAATTTTACTCTCATAATTTTTTTCAAACGTGCAAAAAAAAGTATAACTTCAAAAATTATGTCAAATGTCCCAAGTCAAGAATCATCTAGGAAGCCAGGATGAGTCGCTAGTATAAAATATGTGTCATTAAATAACTAATATTGAAAAAGAATATTTTTTCCTATCTGTGAAATTAAATTTCCATGAAATTGTCAAATTACGGTCGAAAAATTAAAATTATTTAAATAGTTGAATAAATTTCAATACATTTGTTAAAACCAATCATCAAATTGTAATGTGACATCGATATTTCGTAAACCATCCAATTATAGTAATAGACGTTAGAATACGCATATACATATACCTACTCGTACATACATAATATGTACAATATACATCAAACTATGTTAGAACACAAATTGTTTCTCACTTTTCAAATGTAGCTATCCTTTTTCCTTTTACGGCATAGAAAAGGAAAGAGCGATGATGAAAATTGTTTGCTTGGCATGAAATGGTACAGTATTATTACTTTGTTACAGTTTCGATCAACTAGACTATTCGATTAAAACAAGGTGTTCCCAGTTTAACATTTAAGCTCTTTATACGTTTTATGATGATTTCGTCGACTGGCTAAGTGTTAATGGAAAATAGAGATTGACAAACTTTAATTAACTCAGCAATTAATATATTTATAGGATTTTTAATATTGGACCAAAATTATTATTCAGTAATAATATTTTGCATCTGTTGATCTCTTTTTGCTTATCATATTTTAAACTATTTTACCCCATTTGATAAGATAGTAATATATTAACTAGGACAATATATTAATTTTGTATTGTATTCAGCCTTTTTTAGCGTCCCACTACTGGGCACGGGTCTCCCTTCAGTATGAGGGGGATCTGGCCATAGTCCACCACGCTGGCCAAGTGCGGGTTGGCGGACTTCACATGTCTTTTGAAAACTTGCTAGGTTCTCTCAGACATGCAGGTTTCCTCACGATGTTTTCCTTCACCGTTAAGACAAGTGGCAATCATGTTGGAAATGATTCGCACATGAAAATATCAGAGGTGCGAGGCCCGGAATTTGAACCCAATTCACTCAGCTTCCCAAGCGAACGTGTTACCGCTGGGGTACCACTGCCACATTTCAATTTTGAATTAAATAAATAAAACTTATATCAATACTACTATCTACATACATATTGTAAACGAAAATGCGTCGAGCATGAAATAGGAAATTTCTGAAAAAAATATTTATTGGTCAGCAGGTAACTTAATGCGATTGCTGTAGCAGAAGATCAATCTTCGACTTTGACTGCTGATATTGATGGTCGTGACATACTAGCGTAAGCTCACTACAGGCAAAATACTACATTTCCATGAAAATTCGATTATATTGCAGTCATGTGAAATATTGGAACTCCTCTGTTCAATGAATGTTCTTAATAAAAATATGAAAAATGTATGAAAAAGTATAGCAAAATTTACTAACTGCTTCATCAACACTTATTCTGTTGCAAAGTTATACTCAGAAGCTTTATTTATTTTCGAATATTAGTAAATAGCGTTTTCTGAAGATGTTTCTCGAAGTAAATATTTCACTTTAAGACTCAAATCGGCATACTAATTTTAAACCTTTTCATATTATCAGTATGGTAGGTACCTACTTTAGTTATTTAATTTTTCTAAATAATCACATGAAGAGTATCTGTTGGAATTATTGTTACTTGACTTGTTTTACATAACTAAATAGAACAGCATAAAAACATTTTTTTTCTTCTTCTTCAAGTGCCTCTCCGACTAGCGAAGGTTGGCAGTCAGCTTCAAATACCCTATCTTGTTCTTCGCGAGGCGAAAGAGCTCGGCAGAATATGATTATTAAAACTAAATAAAAAAAAAATACAGTTTTATAAGTAATTCATATTTTACAAGAGCTTGTTACATTTCGTAATAAAAAACGTTAATGTATTCGATTAATACTATTTCATGAAGCCAATACTCTGTTAAACGTCAATCAATTTAATAAATAAAATATATTTTAGATAGTTTTCCAAAATAAAATGAATATCCAATGTTAACTTAGAATTCCGCCTAAGGAGTTCAAATAGATGCAAATTTGCTGGTATTTTTTTTATATTATTAGAAAGAAACATGTAAAATTTTCTTATATTTTTGTGTGTGCGTGTGTGTGTGCATATATATATATATATATATATATATATATATATATGTGTATATATATATATATATGTGTATATATATATATATAAATATATATATATATATATATATATATATATATACACACAATATTATCATCAGGGGACAGGATCAGAACTCCTCAAAAGGTTTCAGTTTCCATTCACCAATTAATTTAATAGGCAAAATATCATTCTCCTGGGAAATATTTCATTCAATCGCAATAGTTAAATTGATTTTGGGAACAAGTATGAATCATATAAGCTCTAATGAAGTATTGTTATAGCTACAATAGTGTAATATATGACGACATTTGAATAAGATTCTATTACTGATTATGGTTTGCCAAAATTGTATGCTGAAGTTGAATTCTTACCACATAAATAGTGCTGGTAAGAACCGCAGAAACATAGATGACACTAATTTCGTATTTATTATTAGATTACTTTTAGAAGTGGGAAAATTTTCCAATGTTAATTAAATAAAGCCATTACCATAACCCGGATTTACAAGGCTACCATTACCATATACTAAGCCAAAGTTGCTGACCATTTTTATGGTATATTCCATAATCACAAATCTTGGCAAGCAGGTTGGCAATATATTAAAAGATGTTGCAGCTCACTCACAAGTTTTTATGGGATGAAAAGAGTAGTACTTGGTATTATTTGATGCCAAGCACCATAATGCAAAATACTATCCATCCAATTCCAAAAACCTCCAAAAAACTAATCCTATTATTATTCCTCTGATTATAAATTCGAAAGAAGTTAACCACTAACACGTTGGCGATGTCATCGCATCGATTGGACACTTCATATTTCAATTTGAATTTCAAATTTTCGCACATCCGATGCGCTTAGATCCAGGTCAAAAGTCTACTTGAAAACTTTTTTTCTAAATATTTTACAGTACCTATAATATTTTGTATATATATTTTTATCGCAGCTGATATAATCTTAAATTTATATATTTTTTCCATGAAAAACTAATATAACCTAACGCGAGGAAAAAACATATGTGGGTGTCATGAAAATAAACATTATTCTGAATCTAATTGTTCATTGAAACTCGTTTGATTTAAATGCAGTTGCTCGTTATAATCTGCTAAATATAAATAATATGATTCACTCTATTGAAATTTTAACATTGGTTTTTAATTTTCAACGTCTAACTTTTAAGCTGATTAGCACAACTATAACATAAAAACGCATTTATTTTTACAAAAGTACCTTACTAGCGTTCGCTTGTCTATTTCTTTCCCTCTCTAGGTGTGAATTTCAATACTTATAGTAGTTTATGTTAATACATACTCCAGGTCATGATGCCCTCCTGACCGATTTGGACAACAGCGACCAATCTTGGTGAGAGTAGCCAACTGCGCGGGAGATATTTTAGTGCACAAGTGTAAGCGCAGACACAAGTGCTCTCTCTATTTCTTTCACTCTCAAATTCCGATGGAACACGACCGGTGAGAGATCAGATTGAGGACTGACAGTCTACGAGCTCTTCAAGGCACAGGAGTGAAATAACGCCAACATCTCAACCCAGGGGTGTTACTGGGATTTTCTTAACATAAAGCCTCAATAACTAAACTTGGCCCGAACCAAGAATCGAAATCAAGACCTCCGGATGTGCAGCTGTACATGCTAGCCACTAGACCACCAAGGCAGTTCAGACGGACTACAGATCATATCCTATTTGCATACTAAATTTCATCCAAATTCAGTACCTCGTCTGATACTCTCGAATCTCTTTCATGTTTTTATATGAAATCTAACCTATTGACAAGATATGAATTAAGATATTTATCGTAAACTCAATAGAAAATTTGATACAATAAAATACGATTATAATAATAGTAGGCAAAACATATTTCTATCGAGTCGGGTTTTCCATTACGAAGCGAATCTAAATGAATTCCTTTTGGCCGCTTGTTATTCAATTCGGTGAATACATTTCGCATGTCTAAGTGGTATCCTCGAATATTTGGGTAACTGAAGCTATTATTATATTATTCATTCGCTATTACGATTATGATGGACGATTTAGTATTTCTTTTGCAAAAAAGATTGATAGACAGCTATTTTTATTTTTTTATTTACCACTATAACAAGAGTTTTCTCTAAAGTAATATCATATTGCTTGCAATAATGACGGTATTTCCACATACATATATTAATAACTAGCAACTCACCCTCGCTCCGCTCGGGTTCGTTCCTAGTTAGGTTTTAACGTTTAGTGTAGATTTCTCAGAGATGAGATATTTTCCCGCAGTAAAAAGTATCCTATATGTTGACCCGGATAACCGGCTACCATCATACCAAATTTTATAAAAATCCCTCCAGTGGTTTTTCCGTGATGCGGTAACAGATAGGCAGACAGACAGACAGACAAAAATTCTAAAAACTATAGGTTCGACCTCTGTATCGATAATAATGTATATTTCAATAAGATTTTCCAAAAAATATTTAATGTACAGATTCGGCTTAGTTACAATTTTATTATATGAATAGATTCGTTTACATAAACAAAATAAACAAACTAATAAACTGTTGTTACTTTCAAACAAAAACAACCCTTATTGTGGTCCTTTCGACATAGGCCAAATACACTTACGTTTTATGAAATTTATTTGAGCTCCTCAAACATTATAGTCACGTATATTTTTTACTTGTAACGTATATCAAACATGCCACCAAACAGGTGTTTATTATTGTAGATAGCGCCACATCATTTAGAACTGACGGCGAAGACAAAAGAGCGTCTTTTGGAGCCGCGCCAGACCCCAGTAAGGAAGCACCATTCCATTTACGCAAAATATACATTTATAGTTTTCATTTACAATTCGTTTTAGTGGGAAAGAACCATAAGTTATTCAATAATCTATACATATAATAAAATTGTAACTAAGCCGAATCTGTACATTAAATATTTTTTGGAAAATCTTATTGAAATAAACATTATTATCGATACAGAAGCCAAATCGATAGTTTTTAGAATTTTTGTCTGTCTGTTTGTCTATCTGTCTGCCTGTTACCGCATCACAGAAGAACTACTGGAGGGATTTTGATGAAATTTGGTATAGTGATAACTAGTTATCCAGGTCAACATATAGGATACATTTTACCGCGGGAAAATATCTTATTTTTGAGAAAAAATACAAAAACTGCAAATATACTAATATGTAAAACCTAAGAATTTGGTTTTTGGCCATCTGAACGCGGGCGGAGCCGCGAGCAATGCTAGTTTAATTATAAATTTTAAAATAAGTATATTTTGTTGCAACATTTTTAAAGGATACATAGCAAACATCTATTAAAGTCTTTTTGCATATTAGGAAACAGCCACATCACTCAGTCGGATGGATAGCCATTTATGACTTATTATCATAACTATTTTACACATCGAAGGTCATATTATACCATGATGGTAATCGATGGTATTACCATTGATTACTGTGAGTTGACAACATTCGTTCAACTATATATGTAGGTAAGTGTAAGTCAGACCTTGCAAAATACACATAACGTAGGTACTTACAAACTAACTCTGTTTCTAATAATCAGCGCTACTATAAAAATATTTAATTGAAAAAATAATGAATTTAATATAACTAACAAGTAAATGGCAAAAATACTAAAATCCAAGTTAATTACGGAACATTATGCGCAGGCTAACGACTTCAATTAAAGAAATTTTTTTTAGTATAAAAAAGCTCGCTTTATGAGAAAAAAAATTGTTCATACTAGAGATAATGTAATTTAAAATTTTCTACGCACTTCAAAGAAATTTCTAAAAAGATTACCTAGGTCTAAATATTACCCCCACCTCCTACACCCAAACTCAAACTTTACTTTTTCATAATAATATTAGAAAAGTTTTGTCCCAAAATTGTTATAATAAAAACTTCTCATAACAAATCGTAAACCGATTTAAGGAACTAAAAATAAGAAATAACTGAAAAACGTTTTTCATTAAATTGTTTAACATTTTCATCCATTCTTACAAGAAAAAAATACATTTATTCCAATTTTATTAAAAGATCTGAAATAAGGTTTTACTGTGAACACCTTTAAACAACGATCATAGTATATTTACGTAGATCCAAATTAAATTAAATTATATATATATATATATATATATATATATATATATATATATATATATATATATATATATAATACTCTTTTTACTATTTAAGTATTTAGTATACACTTAATAGCAGTGGCTCATCCTTGCTTCGCTCGGGCACGCTCTAGAAAAAAACAAAGCCAATCTATCCCACGAGAACCGTATATTTTTTGGGATAAAAAAAGCTTATGCTATTCCAGACTATAATTTATCTATGTGCTAAATTTCATCCAGATTCTTTTAGCCGTTCCGGTGTGATTGAGTAACAAACATCCACCCAAACATCCAAACGTCTACACTTTCTCATTTATAATATTAGTAAGATTAATACAAGATGATATACAAGCTCAAAAGTGTATGTGTAAAACTTCTATTAGCGAGAACACAGAAAAACATAGAAGTCGCTGTTCTACGAATATGTTTTTTCTGAAACGTATATAATTCATGGAAAAAAGAAGGGTAAATTATACGAAATAATATTCATACCAATATCGACATTCATTTTTCACTAATTATCTATTGCCTACACCTGACGTCCCCTAAGTCTATTTATCAACACTAATGGCTTTATAAGCTTTGCGGGTCTAAAATAAAAATGGTATACAAAAGTAAGGAAAGGCGTGACTAAAATATTCATGCTTTAATATTACCAAATTTAACCATTTTTGGAATCAATTTAGATCTAGACGTCACATTTGGCTCAGTTTGTAGTGACTACTTGTTGACAGATTCCGAGTCAAGCTGGGGGCATTTATTTGTGTGATGAGCACGAAAGTTTGAACTCCAGTCATGGGTGTTTATATTTATAATATGTATGTATTTAAAGTTATATATGTCTAGTGTATCAACTATCTGGTATCCATAACACAAGACAACTAGATGGTTCCGTGTATTAATGTCCCAACATAAAAAAAAAACATTAAAAGTTGACATCATTTATACATCTATGTGATATAGTAATCAAAAAAATATGTGTGTTTGTGCACTTTATGCTAGAAATTCTTTATTACCTACTACTTACTCTTAAAAAAAGGTATATCTATACTAATATTATAAAGAGGTAAAGTTTGTGACTTTGTGAGATTGTGAGTTTGTGACGTTGTAGGGGGTAATCTCTGGATCTACTGAACTGATTTAAATGAAATTTGGTAAAAAGATAGTTTGAGACTCTGGGAAGGACATATGATATTTTTTATCCCGGAACTTATCCCTTAAGGGGGTGAAAATGAAGGTGAAAGTTTGTATTGGTAATCAAAAAGTAAATAAATAAATTAAAATGTTAAATATATAACTAATTTTTTTTGTTATCTATCTTATTATATAAAAAATTGTAGATATTATTCAGTGTATTTTCCTCCCCAAAAGATTTAGAAAAGCCTCAACTAGATATCAAGATTACGCGAAAATGTCAGTTACATAGGCGTGAAAACGACGAGCCCGTGACAGGTATGTTATCCACAATGAAATATTGAACGTTATTTTCAAACAATATAACAACACACGTTTTATAGATATCTTTCGGAAATCGAAATGTTCCGAGTAATCTATTTTTAACGGCGCCCACACTCCAGGTACCAAGCCTGTTATAATTTAATCATACCCTTCCGCCATCCTTACATTATAATAAGGAACTAATTACTGCTTTTAATCTATTTAAATCTCATAAAACAATTGCATAAATATGAATGTACATATTTATAACAAGCTTACGTCTGTATTGTCAATAAAATTCTGTTTAAATTCTTTCAAGCAACTCTTCTTCTATCATCTCCTATGATGTGGTAACATTTTTTCCCAGGATAAGAAATAAATAATAAATAATATTCACTTGTCAAATATAAAAGGTTCACGTTGCCTTAGACTTTAGAGAATCAAAAGCACCAAGCTTATAGTATTCTTGAATAAACAATTGACTTTATCGCGAGCCGCCTGACATATCTCAATGAGCAAAACTACAATAAGGAGTCAGACTAAAGCAATATTTGCATTTAAGCCGCGTCAGGCATTTCTATTGAATTGATGTGTTTATTTCTTAAAATGAAATTATTGAATATCTGTTAATATTTTTGTGCTAATAGGTTAGAATCATATCAATTCCTGTAATAAAAGCAGATTTTACAAAAATAACAATTATTAACTTTAAAAAAAAACTTTTATCTATTACATAAAATATGTATAACATATAATATTATATCTGCCTAGTACCTATATATTAACAGTATAAACTTTTTATTCAAACAAACCCATATGTAACCGCCCGTATTTATTTATTCATTCAGATCTGGTGCAATATAACATGAAACGCAGAAACAGGATACAAGTCTTTAAAGTTTAAGCAACATTATCATAAAAAAATTTTTAACCAAAAAGTACGTAATTTAAAGTCAAATCATAAAATGAAAATAAAATCAGATTGCTATGACCATTACGGTAGGTACGCTTGACCGCCAGATTGTAAAATTCGAGATTGCCGAAATATTTGTTAATATTCCTGTCATCTTAATTATAACTTTAAAGATACGATAATAAAGTTCACTTTTAAACTTCAATGTGTTTTCATAATGTTCTATATGACGGCTTCAAGTACTAACGCTCATGTGTAGTGACCACTAACATTTATTATTGCATGTTCATTTGATTTAGGAAGCGCTTATAATATAAGTACAAACTAGTTTATATCCAAACATATTATGTACGTTCAAGTTAGATATAAATTTAAAAGATTAATAATAATAATAATAAATAGTATTTATTGCCATAAAAACAGTAACAAATGTTAACAGAATCAGTAAGGCTAATAATAATATTATTTAGATTATTTTTATAGAATTAGAATTACTTGAAAATTAATATTAATGGTCTTCAATACAATTAAATAAATAAATGTTTTAGGATTTTTCTACATTTCTCACATAAAGGGGTAAAATACTGGATGAAAGTTTGTATGAATACTATTTTTTTAGTGTTTTTTTGTTGTTTTAGCGCGAGCGAAGCCGCGGGCTCTGCTAGTCTATACTAATATTATAAAGAGGAAAAGTTTATGAGTTTGTGAATGGATAATGTAAATAATATATTAGTAAATAAAAATAATAAATGGGGGTAATCTCTGGATGTTTTGAACCGATTTAGATGAAATTTGGTAAGAAGATAGTTTGAGACTCTGGGAAGGACATAGGATACTTTTTATCTCAGAATCGTCCCTTAAGGGGATTAAAGTTTGTATGGGAAATCAACCTAGGGCCGAAGCCGAGCGAAGCGAGGGTGAGTCGCAAGTACACTGGCGTGCAAAAAAATCGGGCCACCTAGAGAAAATGGACAAACTTAAGATATGATATTTTTTTATTAATTTTGTTATTATATATGGGTATTATTTAAATAAAAATTATTGCTCGAAAATAGAGGAAAATCAAATTTAATGATTTTTCGCGAGTTTGGTATAAAAATGTAAGCCGCAAATTAATGGGAAAATTAAAAGATTTCGATTGGTTTTAGGATTTTTAATAATGCGTATTACCGCCTCTATTTTTAATTACAGCTTTTAATCGGTTTTTCAGAGATTTGATACACTTTTTTAGATAATCTTGTGTAATAGACTCCCATTCTTCCAATAAGGCGCTTTTTAATTCTTGAATGTTGCTCGGGACTACTACGCGACTTCTAACTTTTCTTTTGAGATGGTCCCATACATGCTCTATCGGAATGAGGTCAGGACTTCGCGCTGGCCAGGCAATAGTAGACACTCCGACCTCTTGAAGATACTGCCTTACTGATGTAGCAGTGTGTGTGCGAGCATTATCTTGTAGAAGCAGAAAATCTTCTCCAATGAACCCAGTAAAAGGCATCACATGATCTTCTAAAACCTCCGTTATATACCTAGCGGCTGTAAGGGATCCATTTTCTATAAATATAAGCTCGGTTTTCGCTTCGTAACAGAATCCTGCCCAAAACATAACTGAGCCCCCTCGATATGACACTGTTTCCCGCATAGTACATGGTGCATATCTTTCACCTGGTCGCCGGTAAACAAAATTACGGCTGTCGGCACCATGCAAACACATTCTGCTTTCGTCAGTAATAAGAACCTTCTTCCACTGCTCCAAATTACAATTCACGTGATCTCGGGCAAAAATTAATCTTGCAATTTGATGTGTAGGGGTGAGTTTGGGGCCAGTTGCGGACTTGCGTGCGTCAGAGAAGCGGCTCTAAGTCAGCGCCTTACTGTCCACTCGCTAACATTAACACCTCTCACTTCTCTCAGGAGATTTCGAACGTCAACCCCTGTGCGATAACGATGTCTTAGAGCTGATGACACAATAAATCGATCATCACGCTCTGATGTGGCTCTTCGTCGGCCGGAACCATGTCGTCGTACAAAGCCACCAGTCTCTATGTAACGTTTGTACACTCTCTGGACCGTAGAACGGTTCGCAGAAAAAGCTTGAGCCACTTGACGTTGACTTTGTCCAGTTTCAAGCAAAGTCACAATTCGAGATGATTCAGCTTCGGTCAGATCCATCTTGCAATATTTCTAATAATCGCAGATCAAAGTAGAAGTGTCTTGTTCAATAATTGGAACTCAACTAAGCTTCTAAAATAAAAAACAGTATTTGTGGCTTCAATCCATATTATGCAAATATTCACTAATTACTGCTAATTGACTATAATTAAGCGCACACGTGCATTTCCAGGAATTTTATGACTTTTTTGAAGGAAACAAAGGCGTCTAATCTCCTTAATTACCTTTGCGGCATTTTTTTTCACCAAACAATTGTCAACAAAAAATTATGCTTAAAATTAAGGGTAGCCCGATTTTTTTGCACGCCAGTGTATTTACTTATTTATAAAACAATTTCATTTAACCTGCAATACAATATTTATATTTATAATTTATTAAATAAATTTGAGTACTGTTCTATAAAAAGAATCCATTATAAGGGATATCTAAGAGATTTCAATAAAAACATGAATTAATTGCTACATCGCTAGTAATCATATAATTTTAAAAGTACCTAAAAGTAAGTAATTAATGAGTTTTTGTTTATTATTGCGTCACAAATTAAGTTCAAAAAATGTTTATCTTGGGTATATATGTACGTAATATTTGACGAATTTATCAACATAGGGTAGGTTTCTACCCCACGAGCGGAAACGCAGGCAAAAGGTTATGTTAATAACAACCAATTAAAATATTGGAAAAAAAATATTTTTCATTTAATAAATACGGCATTTTTTGTACGTTCGACCCACATAAAATCACAAGCTAAGGCTAGTATGCAATAAAAATAGAGGGAAAATATTGCACGTGATGGTTCCTACAATGTTTAAAAACATGTATCGATGTTGCCAATCCTCAACGCTACCCACGTGTTTGTTAAAACGATTAACCGAGCTATTATGTGATGAAACGACATCGACAGTTCCTACTGCGAATCGTATTTGAGTCCATATTGTTTTAAATATCTATAAGTATTATTGCGAACTAGTTGCGTATAACTTGAGTTGTACATATGGTTACGACTCGCGGCCAAATGAAAAACTGTGTCAGTGTAAACAGTTGCGTGGACGCATATTATGTTTGTTACGCGTTCTAGGTTCAAGGGGAGCCAGCCAGATTGCCGACGCGTTTCACTATTTATAGTGCCTCGAGTCTATTTAGCAGTTTGCTCTCAGTGCAGAAATGTCCGGAGTCTCGATCGAGCAATACCCACGCTCAAGTAAAATGCGGGTCGAAAACTATCGGTAACAAGAACAACAGTTGCAACTGAACAGATCATCTGTTTAGACGCTCACATTTTATTACACAAATTGATACCGTACAAAATCATTAGACGATGCAAGGAACCACCGAACATGCTACTTATGCAACCATTGCAACACCGCGTTTTATGCTACAGTGTGTTCAGAAAACATTACAGTACGTGTTAGTGACAGTGTAGTTACAGGTGTTAGTTTAATATGAATATCAGTGTATAATAAATCATAAAAATATAATGGAAATTTACGTATACGCGTGTGTTGAAAAACAAAATTGACATTGGTATTATTTTAAAGTGAATGCCAAAGAATCATTGGAAATATGCCAAAATGAGCAACAGCTGACTGTAAACAAACGAATTAATGTTAAGTAATAAGCTTGTAAAATTTGTAATGTTATATTCTAATTATTAAAACAAATGTCTGGAGTAAATAATAGGGAAAAATTTGCAAAATGGCGAAAAAAACGGACTCGAGTGATAGTGACGGGCCAATAATAGACGACAACGTAATTCGTATACAACTAAGGAAACCTAGTCAAAGTAAATGGGAACTACGAACACGAAATCTCTCCCCTGGAATTAAATTCCCGACCATTCAACTGTTTGATTCAGAAGGAAATTTGTTAATTGAAACCAATGATGACAATATATCAATTAAAAGCTCCGGATGTAATGAACCTTTGTTAAAAACGAGCCAATCACTGCGGGAGAAGGACTATAGGCATATAATTAGAAAACATTTAATACGAAAACATAATTCAATTTCAGGCGACAGAGTATTTACTCGAGTATACCGCAATCCTGTAGAAATAAGTGACAATAACGACAGAAAAAGTACCTCTTATATAATAAAGGATATTAGCAGTGTTTCAAACATTCCAAGTAAACTCACTATAAACAACAACTTCCACAATTTGCAAATAAATAGCCTCGACACCACGCCCTTCCATTCAGAAGGCCCGAGCGAAGTAAGCAGCTATAAAAGCTCTGACAATGAGACTTGCGAAGATTTTCTTTCTAATGATAAATTATCCCAGAGCAAAACTAACGAAATTATTGAAAACGATATATCCCCTCCACAAGAAATTTCATACCAATCCTCTACCACGTCTTTAAATAGACCTGAGGATCCCAACAAAGAAGCCTTTGACGAACCGGAAAATGTGTATTTAGGACTTCAAACATCACAGTCATTCAATGATGCTACGTTGTCAGCTCGCCCGAAAGGGTACCATACATTACCCCGTTCAAAATCTAACGTTATTTACAAACATCCCCCAAATAAAGTATCTTTTCTCAACACTTACCTAAAAAGCTTACCTGCTCGCACTAGCTCTAATCCGGATTGGTTTGCTTTACACCTACGTCAAACATCAACACCGGCACGGTATTCAAACGAAGATATAATACATAAGGAATCTCCGACATTTTATTCGGAAAAAGCTTGGCGATCTAGTAAAATTGAAGAAAATACCACCGATAATGACCTTATCAACATTTCAACAGACATAGCAGCCGATTGTGAAATGAAAAAACGTTTGAAAATGTACAGGAGAGGTATATCAGAAATAGAGCACTGGCATGGAAGTTCAAGCATGTTTATAAGAAAAAGACGACACACAGTTACCGGTGACACGCGGATTACCCGCACTTCTTCATCTGAGAGCGTAGACGAGGCTGACGTAGTACTTAACCGCTTAAAGAGAAGGATACTTAAGAACAAGTTAAGAGAGAAGCGACGCGTCTGCTCTAGACCATTTTTCAGTAAGTAATATAAATGTTAATAAACAGTTAAGTTTTGGTTAAGTTACACGGTTCCGTTCACTTATTTTATACATTCATTTATGTTATGTTTATCCTTCATTAATAAATAAGCATATATTACGTGCAAAAAGATTTTCAACTTTTTCATTAAGGAATCCCAGTTCTGAACATTAACACGTTCTAGCAAAAATACAGAATCCAGATATTATATACTATTGGATTTCTTTCTTATAAATTTCCATTTATAGGGTACCTAAAACGTAATTTATAGGAAAAAATTGTTACCTAGACAAATTAAAATATTTTTCGTATAATAATAAGTATAAGGTTTCCAAGGAAATACGTTTTTTTTTTGGATTCTTTATATTTTACAGCATTTTAGGATGCCTTTCATTAATATTCAGTAAGGTGTTACTCACGATGAAAATAGGTTTTAAGGGTCCATAAATCTCACTACCGTTATTGCGTAGGCGAAAACGCCTTTATTTTCATACTAGTAAAGTTTCTTAGTATATAGGAAATATTTCTAAAGGTCTAAGTTGTGTTAACATAATGCTACACTCTATTATCCGCTGATTTATGGCGAGCAGTTGTTTGGTCCAGCTGTCATATGGTTCGTTAGGTAATAATTGGTAGATATACTCTGAGCATAACACAGTAACATAACATTGTTAGAACTTTAATACTGCTTAATTTTTCACAGCGAAAGCTAAGAAGAAAATTTTTGACTTCTACCGTTTTGTTCATCAAACATTGAATTCTATTTAAATGTTTGATGAACAAACGATTAGATTCAAAATTTTTCTTTAATTCCATTCTTTCGTTCCCTTTTAATGGTTGTTACCGATTTAATACATTCCAACTGAAAACTACGACGATTACTAATTCAGATATACTACGCTATTAAAAACTGTCAATCGAATCAAATATGAAAAGCAAATCTCAGCAATGTTCGTGATGTATCTTTTATGCTAATTTGAACTATAAACAAATTCTTATGACCTCTTTTTAACAAGTTCTTAATTTTATTTTTTGTAATTCTTTAGTAGGTGTTTTTATTATTTTTTTACGATAAAATTGTGTAAAATATTTTACCATATAATGCTTAAATAGGATTTCTATTATAGAAAATGTCAGTCATGTTAGCCCGTCTTAAGGGTCTATATGCACGGGGTGAGGGCTCAGTTGCAGTGCTGGCAACTATGGTTGTGGTCGCCCTAGCACACGGGCAATGTAAGTCGACCACACGCTTGTTTATCTTGCTAGCGAGACGCACTCGCTTTTCTTCAACCTTCAACTTATACTTCTACCTGTGCTGAAAATACAATCATTTTTTTTTTGATATTTCAGCATCATTTTCCTTATCCGCCAGTAAAAGTGCCGTAATAATGGATCCATTCTGGAGTTTAGCGGGTACCAATAAACAGACAAACATTTTTTTTTGTAATAAGGTTTTTTTTGTAATATTGTACAAATAATCTAAACATATATAATATAAATATAATAATATCGTGGTATAGATATTTTAAAATTACCGACAGACATTTGAAATTATAAAAACTAGTGTTTGCCCAGTGGTCGAAATTAAACCATAATGTTTTTTTTTTTTATAAAACTAAAACCCGTCAACAGCTTCTAAACAAAAAAAGAAGAAAATCGTACTGAACTGTTTCGATTTTGCCTATTTATAAAAATAAAGTGAGCTAAAATTAACATTTCTATATGCTACGATGAAATAATCCAAAAGCGTTCTTTTGAATAGAAATCCAATTAATTATTAATTAAAAACTCAGCAACACCTTAGCTTGGTTCTGCTATAATCCATTGACCTTCAACTCATTACGAAATAATTAAATAGGCCTAAATCACCACCGGATCCCTAACTATAAGATATAACGATGATTTGTTTATCAATATGTTTGGCCACTGTTATAAATATATTTATAACTCCCTTTTATTTATAACCCCTCTCTTTGCGTAGGTGGTTATATATATTATACGCCTATGCCAACGTGTCTGTGTCTGTCTGTGAGTCTCACTAGTTTAAGTCACTACTTTGGTACCCTTACTTCGTTCGGATGCTTCGCCCCAGGTTTCAGGGTAAAGAAGTAACAGATGTACAAGTACACACATCCATATCCATATTTCTATACTTAATATTATAAATGTAAAAGTGTGTTTGTTTGTTTGTCCTTCTTTCAAATCAAAACGGAGTGACGGATTGGCGTGATTTTTTGTGTGTAGATAATTGGAGGGCTGGAAAGTGACATAGGCTACTTTTTACCGCGGGAGATTATCTAATTCTCATGGGAAAATACGTATAATACAATTTAAAAAAATATTTATGATCAGAATTACTAGAAACTTGATATTAATGTTCTTCAATAAAATTAAATAAATACGTGTTTTAGCATTTTTCGAAATCATGCTATAAGGAGATAAAATAGGGGATGAAAATTTGTATGAAACTACCTTTTTAGAGATTTTTTTTGAAGTTTTAGCGCGAGCGAAACCGCGGGTTTTGCTAGTATTATATAAATTTTCGCATTTATAATAGTAGGTAGTCCGATAGTAAATTATCCTTTTATATCTATCGAATTATGATCCATGATTGTAAAACCACGGTCTTAGTAATATGATAGTTCACCTGATACAGTTACAAGGATTTAAAATTAATAGATTAGATATATCGTGTTTAGGCTCAGTCAATCGACCTTGATGAAGAGTAAGCTACAATGATCATGGTTTCATAATATATTAGAAAGCATTTATAGTTTTGGTACTTACACGATTCAAAGTAAATAAAAGTAAAACTACAAAAAGTTACAAATAATTATTATATGTATGTATGTATGTATGTAGGGAGAAACACAATGAGCTCTTTTAAAAAAAACAAATATTTTGTATTCTGATACTGTTTTCTATGATCTCTTTTTAAAAATATATGAGGATTTAATTTAAATTTATTTCTCGAACGGTATGACCCTCAGGCCGAAACCCAAGTAATAAGATAAAAGTTAAATATTTATATATGTTTTTTCAAAAAAATATAAAAATCGACTACTCGGCTGCAGGAGCTTTTACCATTACCCGGAAAAAAATAATACCTAAGTATGTCTCTTGACCGAATTCTTTTTGATTTAGTGAATCCTTTTACCGCGGGATTAAAAGTAAAATATAATATTATGTTCTTGTCACGTTTTCAATTCCGTCAAATAAAGTCCAATTAAAATCTTCACAGTTTACATAGCAGTACAAGTACAGATTGAAAACTTTTTGGGATTAGCCCCTTGTTAACATAGAAATAACTATATTAGGTATATAAATTATAATATGTCAATTATTATTATACTTAGCTAACCATTTCGAAGTCTCAGAAAGGCCTTTTTTTATGTGTATGTAAAGAAGTAAAATCTAAGTTGTAAACTTTAATGTTTCATAAATATTGTCCAGTGACATAGTTTATGTATATAAAAGCATTTAAATCGATCATTTATTTCGAAAAATTACTTAGGTAATATTAAATTTTAGTTTCTGTGTCTGTGACCTGTTTGTAGTTGAATAAATGAATCAGTATTCATACAATAGAGGGTGTTAGATATTTGGTCCGATCATATTGATACCGCCATCTGTGTAAAATTCTATGAGTGATTTTCTCCTTTTAAGCAGAGGTATAAAGGAAAGGTACCGGCCCTCTAGCGGTTGTTACGAAAACTTTGTTGTATTACTAGACTGCTTAGTTCTCTTAATATTTCTTCGCAGTGCTGCCTTAATTTATTCCGGAAAATAATATTTTCCTAATTAGTTTTAAAATGCACTTTTCTTATCAAAAGTATTAAAGATCTACATATATAATTATCAGTAACCACATAATATTAGATAAAATAAAACTTAAAATCTTCCGACTCTTATTTTGCCTGAACAAATGAATTTATTTTTAGTCAATAAATGTGCACTGACATTTTTTCTATTGTATGTTGGTTTATCTCAATTAACTCCAGCAATTATCTGAGAACTAAGTCTCTATTGAATTTGTTTATATTAATAGCGATACCAATTTATTAGCAAAAATTTTATCTTCATCTCATTAGAAATTTGTCCGCCAGCCGTCACGGTATCGGCGTTAGCCCAACAGTCGGAAAAGCGAGTGTTTATAAATAGATACGAGTATTTTATAGGTAGGCATGGTACATTTTTCTGGTCATCGACGTTGCCGCTGTCGTTGACGCCAGTCACCAGTGCCGTGCAAATAAATGCTAGTACAATAATAAAATCCCTTGAAAATTATAATCAGCAGAGTTTAATTTTCAAAAAGTCACAGCATAAATTATATAATAATTGCGTAATTTAATTAATTTTTCAATAATCAACCCAAATACATTCTCTCATATTTTCAATCCCTGTAATTGATTAAAAAAATATTAAGTATTGTGCGTTAGTTGTTACTGTTTTTACTTGTACAGTCTAACACACGTAGGTATATGTAAATAGTACACGATAAAATAAATAAGAAACAGCAAACATAGAAAGTGTATTATATTATACTCGTACTTGGAAAATGTTAAGTAGGTATAATACCTAAGCTCTCAATAACTTGGCCTTGCTATATGATCTGAATTTCGAAAGTAAAAGAATATACGTATGTCTGAATATAAAACGCTTCAATAAGATCATTAATATCCCATGTGATATATAGACGTATAGGAATGTAGCTTCATATTTTAGTGTAGCTTCGAAGCCTTCGCCTCTTGTTTCATAAATCAATGTAATGGTTTCCGCTCCTTTTTGCCTTTCGTGAAGAAAACCGACGAAAAAAGTGACATCTAAGAAATCTTCGCTCATTGGCTTCAAGCCAACACTTGAGATGCTCAGCTGCAGTCACATTATACCAATATGAAACAAACTTAGAAATAAATTAATGGTCGCACTTGAGTGCCGATGTAGGTCAAGCAAACTGGATTTTTATAAATTAAGGATTATTTTTTTTTATAGGAACTACGTTTTTCATTAGGAATTTAATTGCAACGCAATACAGATAATATGCCATTTTTTCATATTTTATTATGCTTAATTCATTTACTTAAGTAATAATTTTATTTACAAACATATTTTATTTAAATCTAAATAGAACAATATACGAACAAGATAATGAATAGGTATACTGTAAATCTGTGATATGTTCAATATTATGGTGTTTTAAAAATAAGTATATACCTATATTGTGTAGTCCTAGAAGCCCTCCTAGTAACTATAATATTGAAGTTTATTTTTTATGAAGGTATCTAATTCATTCGAGCATTTGATAGACAAGCTTTAGATATAACTGTATACGTAAAGAGTATAAAGGCCAGGGTAACTTATTTATAGTTGCATCAATCGCAAACAACGTAAGCACGTCGAGCTAATTTTTACTTAGGGTCAAGGCTGTCGAGGTCATTCCGTCGTATATCGTTATATCCGCTGCGCCACTGCGGCTATGGCCCAGCAAATACCATTACAGTGGATTGCGAAACAGTAATTGCACACGATCGCAGTATAAACAAAGAAATAGACATAATTTTCTTAGCAGTATGAGCGGCTTAAAAACAGAAACACATGGTAAAGTACATGCGCAGTGACGGCGTCGCAAGTCAATATCCTCCCTCCCCAACGCCGACGCGCCGCCATGACGCGGCTCGCTTGGAATGCCTTTAGACAAACGATTGTATACGCGATTTTTATACTTAGTCATTACTTAAAAATTGAGTTGCAACAGCACATTTTAAAAATATTTTATTTCCTTTAAGTTCTTTATTTGATTTATGTTTATTTATTCATTTCTATGATATTTTTTTAGTTTTTTTTTTAATATATATGCATTGATTTTATAGCATTCATCCAGACATGTAAAGCAAAATGTGCGACAACCTTAACTATTAAATAAATAAATAAATAATCTAAAGTAAGTTAAGACATAGTAGCAATATAATGCGTATTGTGACTTAGTCCACTTTACTGTGGGACTTAAGTTAGTTGTGCGTTTGCCCGCTAGAGCGACGAAGATCGCGTACCAGCTGCTTAGTTTGACAGCACTCGAGGCACGTCGACCGGTCGAGTCCGACCGGTATCAGCACGTGTATTGTATACCGGGACGATTTTTGACTTTCCTAAACAACTTTTACATAATTACGTAAAGATTCCAGTTTATCACACGACTCTGAATGATATATTGCCGATTGTGTTTTTGTTGCTTGAGTTCGAACCGTTCTGTTCCGTTATAGCATGTGAATTCGTAGTGTGGACTGTGGTATTTTCGATTGTTTGCTTTTGAGTTTGATTTGAACCGGATTTTGTTTCATATTGCAGCGCTTTTATTGGTAAGTGAACTTTGACATTTTGATTTAAGTCTAGATTAAAGATTAGATATGGTTTTAATTATACAAGTTTGTTTGTTTACTATAGTAGCCATTTAAATTAAAACCTAGTTAATTTTTAAACTAAAAGATAAATTCTAACAGTATAAAGTACAGATTTTACAAAAAAAAACATTAACATTGTAAGACAGTCCCTTATAACGTACAAGCAAGCTGAACTTGAAAAACTGACTAATTTTTATATGAATGTGGCTAATTTATTTAGGTTAATTAAAGGTATCGTTGTATACTAAAGTATATCGTTGTATACTAAAGTATAATATACTTTAGCTGCTACAAATGTAATATTTATTGATATAATATAAGAAAATAGATATATAAGCTTTTGTAATATCATATTTTGTGACTTGCATTCGCCGAATATGTGTCACGTGCCGAATACTAATATATTAAAAAATACTTATTCTTACTTCTATGGATTGGTTTTGACTTCTAGTACAAGATAGATATTTTTTCATCCTTTGCTAAACTTTCCAACGAAATTTTGAACCATTAAACTGCAGTTTCGCCCGTTTTCGATGTTTCGTTCGTTTACAACCACAAAATATCCCGTAAAGACAACGTTACAGGAAAGCGCGAAAGAAGAAGTCATCTATTTCATATAAATCTTCAATTCCACACCGTATTATGCCAATGAGAAAAATAAAATTTTAAACTACTTCTCATGCAATTGAAGCAAGTACTATCGAAATTCTACAGTAGTCTAGTAAAGGAATTGTACGTGCAAATAAAGAAATTATAAAAAACTGTGGATTTTATTACACATATATGCCAAATAAAATTACTTTCAAAGTCAAACCCTTCTAATATTATGGATTAAATATATTCTGCTATATCGTATTCAAATAGCTATAAGATGATAACAAAAGCATCTAGAGTCCCTCAAGTAACTGTACCATCAACAGCAACTAGGTATAATCTTAAAATGAGCCGTCTCAAGCTTATCTAAGCTTACCCCAAGAGAACACCGCCCAGTTTATTCAATCACGTTATAACTGCGGTAAATACTAAAAGTGACAATGTTTATTTTATTTGGATTATATTCTAGCAAAAAGCAATAATGCTGCTACTTTCGGCAGAACATAACGTTAGTAGGGTATAACGCCGTCTGCTATTAAAGATTTCATTATGAGATCACAGGAAATCGGTTATTTAGTGTTTAGTCGCGCATCACGCGCTGGATGAATGAATTTTGATAGCGATTTTTTGTTGAATGAATTATAGTCTCGGTTAAAACACACCCAAGTTTTATGGCAATCAATTATCTTAGAACAAAAAATCGGACAAGTGCGAATTTAAGTTGCACGCCGATGGTTCCGTAGCATGTAACATCTCTATGTTACGTTCAACATACGAATTTGTTACGTCTGAATTTTAAAGACCCAGTCCTGAAATACTCTACACGCTTGTGTAGAATTAAATTAATTTTTTCACACATTTTTTGTATGATGCCAGTCCTACTTTTTTTTCATAATTTGACTGCATAATTGTCCGTCTTGAATTCATATAAAGAGACCTATGTACTTACTAAATTTCAGTAGGCCGTTGTTTGGCTATGACATAGGTACCGACAGACGGACATGACCAAATTATAAGGGTTCCATTTTTGCGATTTTTCCACGGAACCCTTAAAAGTACTTAGTTTGAGATCCTCAATCTATTAACTAGGTATCGCATTTGTAGTTGAGATAAAATAGAATACCTTTGTTTTCAAGCAAAACCGCATGCAATAGCTAAGATGTGTACGAACGATAATAAAGAAATCTAGCAATCTAATAGCTTTTATAGTAAAATATAATCGTAAATATAATAGTAAAATATCTGACCATAAAATTTGCGCACTCATTTTATAACAATATCCCATAACTTTCTAAGAGAATATTAACATTCATAATTTATTATTTAACTAATCAACATTCAACTTTCCATTTTTGATATACATTTAATTTCTCACATTTTAATGCGACTTTGCATAATTTCTTTCGCTTTCTTTACTGATCGAGATTAAGCAAAAGAACTGTTTGTTAATAGTTTTTGTTAATGTACGAGTAGCGGGTATTTATTCCTAAGTTTCAAATAGACTTGTTAACAAAAAGATATGTATTACTTTAAAATCGCTTAAAGGTTCAAATAAAATTTGATTTTTATACGAGTCCTACCTATCTGTATATCCTTTTTTAATAAATAAATATATATATATATATATATATATATATATATATATATATATATATATATATATATATATATATATATATATCGATTCACAATTTGCAAAGATATCGTGTAACATACCTAAAAATAACTTCCGGTCCGGTCAATAAATACAGGTTACCTACATTACAAATAATAACTGTTAAATTAGCTTTGTCTAATTAAATGAAAAAAATATAGATGTTTGGTTATAATTTCGCTTCTGTGGAAAATTCTCGAGGTATCGATTATAAATTGCAATGAATATTCTCACGAACTAAATTCGATAATCTTACTTGTTATATGTTAATGCATATTTTATATTTTTAGACTTATACTGTAGTTTAAATTTTAATCCATTTGATGTTTCACTATTGATATGGTTTGAACTCCGATATCTTCGAGCTTTCTTAAAAACAGGCATTTATACTACAGAACTTATAATACTATACTAGTCCATACAAATATTATAAATTTCGAAAGTAACTGTTTATTTGTTTGTTTGTTACTTTTTCAAGACTAAACGGCTGAACCGATTTAGATGAAAATTGGTATGGAGATAGTTTGAGACCCTGGGAAGGACATAGAATACTTTTCAACCCGAAAATCATCCCTTAAGGGGGTAAAAATGGGGGTGAAAGTTTGTATTGGGAAGCAAACTAGTATTCTATAGAATAATACGATTTTAAATATTCGAGTAAAAATGTCTCGCTCTTCTCTTGCTTGAGACTCTGCTTATCAGTCATTACTTACTGCATCTAAGCTGTTATCTCGTTGAAAATATTTAATGAATCTTTACTATGTTTGATGAAGATTTATTTCGGCAGTTATAGAGGAAAAAAAATTCTATCTATCACTAGAAATTCTATCCTTGAAATGTGTAATTGAATGTGTTTTAAACGCCGTGTTATGAAATTGTCATGTATGCCTACAAAAATTAAAAGGTCTTCTGCCACCCAGTACCTATTTTATGTGTATGTAGTATATCCATTTATTTTAACGTTTTACGTGATTCTGCCCACGGCTACGCCCGCTTTTGTATTTTGTTTTTGATCCACAGCTATTAAAAATGACCGTGCTCCTGCGTTAAAACTCCCCGAATTCAAGTAAAATAATTCTTTAAATTTATTTATCCATTTATAATATTTTTCATTTTAGTTTTAATTCAGGTCAACATATTAATAATATTATACCTTATTACATAATAAAATCTTATTGAAATCCATCAAATTCGTTCTAGAGTAGTTAATTCTTGATTTTTAAAATAATAGACGGAAAAAATTCCAAAACACATTTTTCCTATTATATTTATTCGAAATAAATAAAATTATGCCTAGTAACTTTAAAATAATTTTGCATTCGAAACTTTCTTTGTTGGATTCTCTATTGACTCTCGTTACGGACGAATTTTGAAAATTCCTTCTGTAATAGGTACTCACTTTCAACATGCATTTTTTTGTTTAATTATTATTAGGCAGTGGTAGTCCACCATTAACGTACACGCTTGGGAAACCGAGTGAAGCGGGTTCAAATCCCGGGTCTCGCACCTCTAATATTTTCATGTGCGAATCATTTCTACCATGATTACCACTTGCCTTACGGTGAAGGAAAACATCATCGTGAGAAAACTGTTGTTGTTTGAGAAAACCTAGCAAGTTTTCGAAAGACATGTGAAATCCGCCAACCCGCACTTGGCCAGCGTGGTGGACTATGGTTTGATCCCCCTTATATTGAAGGCAAGCCCGTGCCCAGCAGGGGACGTTAAAAAGGGCTTTCGTTTAAATTTGAAAAACTCTTGTACAAAATTTTAAGATTTTAGACTCAGCGGTTTATGCTATATGTACGTTGTCTCCCTTTAAGTCAGTAAATCCATTTAAGGTTTTTATCTAGTAAATGTTTAGACCTTAGACGTTGTCTTTTACTCGATATTTTCCATTTTGCTGTTCCAATTTTCTATCATACCTTAATAAGTCTCTCTCTCTCTCTCTCTCTGGGGTCGGTCCCTCATGTCTGAGGATCGTGGTCAGTGGTAGGGTTGCATCTGGACCTTATAAGTAGTTTATAATAAATTTTCGCAAACATGGTTCTCACGCTGCAAAAAATTAGTGTTTGTCTTTACATTAAATCAAATAAATATTTTCCATACTTAAACTTCAAAACACCATTATTTTATTTGAATTTTGTTTATAAAAGGTTCGAAGGAAAGTTTGCTTTGAATTTTTATATTTACAGTAGGATGATAACGAATGTTCTTGTCCTCCAGAAAAAGCTCGTTGAATGGGATATTTCATCTGGCGACAAAATGGTTGTTTCATCTCGACGAAATGGCTTGACGAATTAGGGGTCACTACGAAAGTGAGCGCGGTTCAACGAAAGCCTTATTATGCATTCTAGCAAGTCTTCACATTCATGCCTCCAGAGAGCCATCGTTGCTCTGGGAACACCTCACGTTTTGAGGTCAATGTCGACCGCTTTGTTTTATTTAAGAGCAAAATAAAAGATGTTCTTTTCAAAACTAAATTTATTTAGTACTAGCATTGCCCGCGGCTACGCCCGCGTTCAGATGACCAAAAACCAAATTCTTATGTTTAACATATTAGTTTACTCTTACATTAAAGTTTTTCTATTTTTTCTTATTATTATTATAGCTTTATTTTCCCCATAACAATTTCTAATATTCATCCTTTATAAATTATTTCCTTTTCCATTTCTTTGTTATGTGGCCCCTCGGTGGCTCCCCCATTCTTTTCCATCTTTCCCTGTCTTTAGCCTCATGCATCCAGTTTTTTCCTGCTGTGTTTATTATGTCATCGGCCCATCTTTTCTTCTGTCTTCCCACTTTTCTTTTGCTTGTTGGGCCCTGCCATTTAGTTGTTTGGTAGGTCCATCTCTTATCTTTGTATCTTGACAAGTGCCCTGCCCAGTTCCACTTCTGTTTCAAACTAAAATATAGAGCATCTGTTAATTTAGTTTTCATGCGGATGTCTGCGTTTCTTGTTTTTTGTATTTTTCTTAGTTTCAGTATACTTCGTTCCATTGCATGTTGACAAGATGAAATTTTGTTTTTTACTTTTTTAGTAAAGTCCCATGTCTGACTAGCGTAAGTTAAGCTTGGGAGAATGCAAGAATCCATTATTGTCTTTTTTATATTAAGGCTATAGTTCCCTTTTAAAATTTCTTTTTGGGCCCAGTATTTCTTCCAAGTTGTACTTATTCGCCTGTCTATTTCGTTTTCATTGCTATTTGCATCAAAAGACACCAATTTACCTAGGTACACATATTTTCTGAGAAATGAGATATTTTCCCGCGGTAAAAAGTATCCTATATGTTGTCCCGGATAACCAGCTATCACCATACCAAATTTCATCAAAATCCCTCCAGTGGTTTTTCTGTGATGCGATAACAGACAGACAGACAAAAATTCGAAAAACTATAGATTCGGCCTCTGTATCGATAATAATTACTATTTCAATAAGATTTTCCAAAAAATATCTAATGTACAGATTCGGCTTAGTTACAATTTTATTATAATAACTAGCGGCTCACCCTCGCTTCGCTCGGGTTCACCTCTAGAAAAGCACAAACAGATCTATCCCACGGGAACCGTCATTTTTCCGGGATGAAAAGTAACCTCTTGCTTGACCGGCAATATAAGGTATCAGCATGATAAATTTTACGGATTTAGGTGCGTAAGTTTTTGTGTACTAAGCTGTATAAGTTACTATAGTTTTTTAACTATCCCACGGAAACTCTTTAATTTTCTGGAATGAAAAGTATCTTAGATGTTGACCGGGGATATAAGGTACTACCATGCAAAATTTCATTTAAATCGGTTCAATAGTTTCGGAGATTAGCCCGTACAAACAGACAAACAGCTCGCTCGGGTTCGTCCATACCTACGAATATGTTGTATTATCTCTTTAACCATTTGTCCAAATTATATGCAGTAAAAGGGAAAACTCTTTTGTTTTAAACATTTTAGACGATAAATTTACTTATTTTGATAAGAATTCATAATTGTTGATAATATGACCAATAAACATGACCTACCGATTTAAATAATTTTTTTAATATAAAAAACTACTTTTTGTGACTTAAATATAAACGTTAGACATATGCTGTCGCTGACTTTTTTGTATGCATTATTAAGCTCTACAACTTTTCTCTAGAACATAATCATATGTCTCTCATCATTAAGGCAGCGTTCGTAAGAAACGTTTTTGTTCGACCGTTTTTTCTCCGACTTACTTTGCAAATCCGACTACCTCGAAAAAGCCTTTTCATTCTTCGGGTTAATATATAGCCTATGACACTCAGAAAGAACGTAGCTTTCTATTGGTAAAAGAATTTTGAAAATCGGTTCAGTAGATCCAGAGATTACCCCCTACAATGTCACAAGCTCACAAACTCACAAACCAACAAACTCACAAACTCACAAGATCACAAACTTTACCTCTTTATAATATTAGTATAGATGTATAGATTTTGATTCTAGAAAAATATTTCAGGTAAGTTATATTGTATAAGTGTATAATCATAAAAGACCATTTTATAACTACCAATATTTTAAAGCGACTCCGATAATCCAATGGTTTGAGGCCAACCTCCGCACTATTGTGGTAAACCACTTATGTCACAAGCGTAATCTCTATAGGAGAAATAAATGGTCGAAGCATTTTCCGTGACGCTTGAGAATTTATCCTTAAAGTGAATTAAGCCGACCTCCGACTTCTAAATCTGTCGTATGCAGAGTACTGACTCTCTAGTGTTTCATAGAATGTTTTTATGATCCCTTAATAAAGAAAGATTTTAATTTCTAGTCACTAATTTTGAGTGTCACAAACTTGATTCGTTTAATCCTGAATCCTGCAACCAGCTGTATTTAATTAAGTTACGTTTCAATGGCAATTACCTATCGTATGTTATTCGCTTTATACTTTACCTACTGTTTTTTTGCACCAAATTTATTAACCGACTTCCAAAAAGGAGGAGGTTCTCAATTCGTCGGAATCTTTTTTTTTATACAATATGTTCACCGATTACTCGAAGACGCCTGAACCGATTTGGATTTTTTTTTTGTTTCAAAGGGTATACTTTCCAGGTAGTACCATATAAATTTTATCGAAATCGGTCGAGCGGTTTTTAAAAAAATCAACAATAATTTTTTTTTTTAAATAAATTGTTTAATCGAATGGCACCGACTTCGAAAATATCTGATTAGGTATCTATTCTAAATGAAAACCTCCGTTTAGTTATTTTTTACATTTTAGTGCCTGGAAGTCGGTTTTTTTTAGTTTTTGTCAATTGCATCAGATTTAATGAAAAAAATTACAAAATATGTAAGTCTCTATATTAACGTCTGTAATTCAAAAATGTTAGATGCTAACCTATATTCGAGCAATATTTACGAGGGCGAAAACAATTAGAATAAATTGCGCTCAATAAAAATGTCTCAACTCTCTCTGTAGGGCGTTGGTCCATTTTAATGAAATATTGTTAGCAGCGTTAGTCACAAATACTTCGATTTATCAAAATATAAAGAGAATTTATGTATTAAATTAAAGTTGCTGTAATTTTTGTGCACAAATTTCACTTACCTATTTACACTTGATATCTATCAAACTTTATAAAATGAACTAAATAGGCATGATTTGATTGAATTTTAGGTTCGATATATTTGGAAATCGTCAATCAGTATTGGGAATTGAGCGAACCTGAAAAGGAACGCGAAAAGTTGTTTAAAAGTCGTAACCAAAGTTTGTGTAATTATAAGAATCTACTATAATATTTAACACATACAAAAGAAAGTGTTCGCTTATTGATTCATAAATTAAAGTTGCAGATTTTCTTCTTTCCTTAAATTATTTGCGACGAAATAACTCAGGGATCTTATGTTTCCCAAAATCGTTTCGATCTGAAAGGTCACGATTCACGGCGTAATTTATTACGCTTACCGGAGCATGCGCAACGAATCATGAATTAAATGATGTGACCAAGCCTTGAAATAGTATATTTATTGAAATACATTTCTATATTCTGGTTTATTCTTGTGCAAAATATTTGCACCAAATAAAATATTTATCTTTGAAACACCTAAATCTTGATTATGTGCTCACTTTATATCTTAAAATATAAATATATTGGGACATTAACACACATCACTATCTAGTTCCATGGTAAGCTGCTGGTGTTATGGATACCATATTGATGATATGTGTAATAGTTGAGAGAGATGAGTTGATACACTACACATATATAACTTTAAATACATACATATTATTAATATAAACACCCATAACTGGAGTACAAACATTCGTGCTCCTAAAGCAAATGAATGCCCCCAGCGGGATTCGAACCCGCGACCGTTGGCACGGCAAGTAGGGTCAATACAAACTGAACGTGTCATCAAATATCTTACTACAGATAACCGTAATATAGTCAATATCTGATAGGTCTTCAATAGTTAAAAACTAACAAAATTCGACATTCATGGCAGCATACCCTTTTTTCAATTATGCTCGGTCAGGTAAAAAGGGCGCGGTGGACACCCATTATAACAAACCATAACGACCAGTTCATTTTAGGTCTATCTTCCGGGCAGTCCCATAAAAAATTGATAACGAAATGGAAGCCACTTTAGTTGGTAGAAACTTTTGAATAAGATTTTACCTATGTAAGCACCTATATAAGTTTCCTGTTACGACAAGGTTAAAACTACAAAAATTAAGTTTTCCACAATAATTATATTAACTATTATTATTATACATTATATTATATAGATATGTATTTGTATATGTAGTAGTATGTACATATGTTATGGTATATAATATATACAGTGCAACCTCGATATAACAAATCGGACGGGAACAAGTAAATATTCGTTGTATCAAGTAATTCGTTAAACTGAGGTTTGTTATGTTGAGGTTAGACTGGTCTAAAATTTGTTATAAAAAGGTAAAAAAATAGTTTTATTCATCTCAACATTACGTAGGTACTCATCTTGTTGTGGCGAACAACTTCTACTAATAAATGATAATACATTTTTATCAAATTACTGTATGTATTTTCTATTTAAAACAATTAGGTAGGTAACAAAAATTTTCCCTTATATTGTCGGGCTCTGGCTGGGCAATATGTGTAGAGTTTGTGCGGAGAGTAAATGATAACTTCGTATACTGAGTATATGATGTATATTAAGCAAAAACAACTAATATAAAGAGTTTAATCTTAGGTATTTGGTATAAGGCGTAATGTGGGACGTAGTCACTACAATATTAATAATCAAAATTAAATGCAGTAAAATCCGTAAAAGTAGGTACATATCTAGGTGGGTACATTCATTATGTAGGTAATTTTTAATGTTAATTTCGGATAATTTAAGGTTAATGCGAACGTTATATAACTGAACGTTTTGGGTTGACAAAATTCGTTAATTATAGGTATTTACACTGTTTCTTGATAGTTGAAAATTCGTTATAAAGAGGTTATTCGCAAAAATTTTTCGCAATGTAAAGGTATATTTTACATTGACCCTTATGGACAATTCAAGGGGATTACGAAAAGTTTGGTAAATCGAGGAAATCATTATATTGAGGTACATTATATTAAGGTTGCACTGTATAATGTTTTATTATATGTATATATAATATATATTTTTTTGTTTATATTTGAGTAACTGCACTTAGCCTGCTTTTTAATACTATCTCTCTAACTCACTTAGGTTGACTGGAAGAGATCTGTTCTAGAGATAATTCCACCTTTGCTTACTAATTTTATTGTTTGTTACTCTGTATTTTACATATATGTGCAATAAAGAATAGTATATAAAATATATAATGCTACATAAAATTGTATTGAATTCAATTGTGAAATGACAACTATCTTGTTTACCTCGCCATGATAATAATAAAAAAGAAAACTAAAATGCTATTCAATATTAAAATAGGGGTTAACTCGGTATTTTAAAAGAAATCCGATGTTTATTCTTTTAATTTAACGATTCATTTCTTGTCTATTATATCCATCTTTATCGATTAACGTTGTTTATTCAAGTACATTCCGAAGTTCTGAAAATAAATAATTGCTTTCAGTATCAGGTTGTACCACGTATGTTGGTGCCACTCCTCTCCAGGCACAGAAGTTTTAAATTGTAAAAGATAAGAAAACTTAAGTAGTACACAAACAAAAACGTTTTTAATTTTTTAATGAAGACAAGTGTTTTCATGAATATTTGTTTTTTATATTTTGACGTTACGTTTGGCTCAGTTTGTAGTGATCCTACTTGCTGTGCCAGCGTTCGCGGGTTCGAGTCCCGCTGGGGGCATTCATTTGTGTGATGAGCACGAATATTTGCACTCCAGTCATGGGTGTTTATATTTATAATATGTATGTATTTAAAGCTATATATGTGTAGTGTATCAACTATCTGGTATCCATACCACAAGCCTCGTAGCTTACCGTGGAACTAGATGATGCTGTGTGTTAATGTCCTAACATATTTATTTATATTTATATTATAGTTTCACTCTAACTGCGCCTCGCATGTCCTATAGAAACTGTAATCCATACATATATGTACATACTCGTAGCTTCTAATATCGTACAGGAACCAGACCATTACATACCCTATGCGATTTACGAATTAGGTAGCTTCCTATAAATGAAAGAATTTACAGGGTCGTATTTCTGGAATTCACCTTTTATAGTATTATGTATTCTACCATATATAATATTTATTTAGTGTATCTTCGATATATGTATTTTCTGAGGAAATTCACAAGAGTATTCAAAGTATTACCTGCGTAATAAATAATTCTGTTTCATTAAAATAGACTGCAAATTTTGTAGATATTTTCTTCGAAGAATTCAATCTACTACCGGTACTAGGTACCTGTAAGGTTCCGGTTACGAATCGTTAAGTTTCAATTTTTTATTAACAATTATTACCGACTAACTTACATAGGTAATTTTGTGCTCATTATTTTTATTAACTTTTAAAGGTACAGCTAATGTAAAGTTGTTTATTTGAACAATTGTTTTCAAGATACATATATAAATAAGACTTTTATTATAAAAAAAATACTTATGTAACACAAAATGTTTACTTGAGTTCTACTTTAAATTCTAGTCTTCTTCTCTTTCGTGTCGATGGCAAGTTCAAATTCTAGTAATTATTAATCATACTTATATTATAAAGAGGTAAAGTTTGTGAGTTTATTTGTTTGTAGTAATCTCTTGAACTACTGAATCAATTTAGATGACATTTGGTAAGAACATAGTTTGAGTCCCTGGGAAGGACAGGATACGTTTTATCTCAGAATCAGCCCTTAAGGGGGTTAAAATGGGGATGAAAGTTTGTATGGGGAATCAACCAAGAGACGAACCTGAGAGAAGCGAGGGTGAGTCGCTAGTATTTACTTATAAAACAATTTCATTTAACCTACAATACAATATTTGTAATTTATTAAATAAATTTAAGTACTGTTTTATTAAAAGAATCCAATATAAGAGATATCTAAGAGATTTAAAAAAAAAACATGAATTAATTGCTACAGCTCACAGTATCAACGAGCGCTGCGTAAACACCGATTGATCAATCGCGCTAGCACTAACAACGTAGATGAACGACGCGCTCCCGTAATGAAGATAATCACAATGCTATTTTAAATTAACTGTTTTAATGGATGAAAAGAAATGTGTAACGGTACATAAATGTCCGAGAAATTTAAGTGTAATTAATATATTTGTCAAGTTAAATCTAACAAGATTTTAAGAAAGTATAGATGTATATAGAATATACTCTTCTGCGATATATGATGACGATATAGCTCAATAAAATTTATTTCATTCAATATAAAATTACTACTATTGGATCGATAAATATTACCTAAAAAAAACTTAAAAAAAATATAAACACCAACTTCCAGACACTAAAATGTAAAAAATAACTAAACGGGGGTTTTCATTTAGAATAGATGCCCAATCAGATATTTTCGAGGTCGGTACCAACCGATGCAAAGCAAAGCAAAAGCAAATCTAATATATTTCGATACGTAAAATATATCACAAATTGTGTATAATATTTTAACTATAATTAGAGTTCATACCTTATAAAGGTAAGGTGAATATTACCTATTAAATATTCATATCTTAGAATATTGTCGGCTGGCACCGACTTCGAAAATATCTGAATAGGTATCTATTCTAAATGAAAACCCTGTTTAGTTATTTTTTTACATTTTAGTGCCTGGAACTCGTTTTTTTTAGTTTTTATTTTATCATTTTTAGTGTATACGTAATAAACAGGTAATTTGTAAGAAGAAAGTATTTTATTAATGAACATAAATTCGATTGAGCAATTTATTTAAAAAAATAAGTTATTATTGATTTTTTTTTAAACCGCTCGTACGATTTTGATATAATTGAAATGGGACAACATGGGAAGTATACCCTTAGAAACAAAAAAAAAAATAAATAAAACATGCAGGCGTCTTCGAGTAATCGGTGAACATACATAAAAAAAAAGATTTCGACGAATTGAGAACCTCCTTCTTTTTGGAAATCGGTTAATAAATTGTATTGAACTGTAAACATAAATATAAAGCTCCTTATTTTTTTAACAACTTTGAAGTTGGTACTATTCATTAAAAACGGATTATGAAATTCGGTTCACAATTTGACAAAAATATAGGTACAATCGCGTAACACAAAGATACAGACAATTTGAGTTCTTCTCTTCCTCCTCTTTGGAGTCGGTTAATAAAAAGTGAAGTCTAGCAAATAAACATGTTACTCAGTTATTGTGTGAAAGAAATACAAACTAACAAACTCACTAGTATTTATGAATTTTATTAAGATGTCTAATAATACATAAGCATTATAATTATGCATGCCTCTGAGAGAATATTTCCTTCCATTATAATAATATATTTAGTAGTTAGTAATACGACGCTTGTGTATTATTAATTGATCGATCGTATTCAAACTAATGGAACATATGATGAATGATGTGACAAAACTCTGCTTCTAATTAAACATATACTCGGAGTTATTACGTTATCTAACGAAGTAAATTTAGCTTCCTTATTAGTTGAAAGCGAAATAAAATTATTATTTTACCGCTCTAGCTCATAAAATCTGTTATTTATTTATAGGTATAATATGTTGGGAATAATCCTGAAAACACGTAGTGTAAATTCGTTATTCAGTAAATAAATGAGATAAAAAGTTAGGTAATAATGTAATATTATATTTAGTAGTAGACTAGCGACTCACCCTGCTCCGCTCGGGTTCGTCCCTAGTTACGTTTTTAGGTTTAGTATAGATTTCTCAGAGACGAGATAATTTTTCACAGTAAAAATTATCCAATATTTTGACCTAGATAACCAGCTATCATCATACCAAATTTCATCAAAATCCCTCCTGTGGTTTTTCCGTGATGCGGTCATACACAGACAGACGGACAAATGTTTGTATGTTTGTTTGAAATGGATAAACTAAAAATCTGCTAAACCGATTTAGATGAAATTCGGTATGAAGATAGTTTGAGAGCCTGGGAAGGACAGGATAGTTTTATCCCATAAATCTTCCCTTAAAGGAGTGAAAGTTTGTGTGGGGAATCAATCATTTCTCAAGTAAGGGATATAAAACTGATCATGTATTATATATACTATATACTAGAGACTCACCCTCGCTCCGCTCAGGTTCGTCCCTGGGGTGGAGTCTGGGAGGACCACCCTTATCCTTATCACTTAGGGGAATGGAAAATAGATAGTAGCCGATTCTCAGACCTACTGAATACGCATATAAAATTTGGTAAAAATCGGTAAAGCCGTTTCGGAGGAGTATGGTAACTAACATTGTGACATGGAAATTTTATATATAAGATTATATAGTATATCTATTGCATACTAACCGTTAAAACGAACCCAAGCGAAGCAAGGGTGAATCGCTAGTTTTTCATATAATTGTTATTAGGACAATTAAGTAATAACAGTTATAAGACCAATACTCTACACTACATATAAAATTGGACTAGTTTTATAAAGCTAAATTGGTGACTATATTAATTTTTAAATGCACAATATATTTTCTATCTTAACAAACAAGATTTAAGATTTCAAATGAGATAAAATAGAGCCAATGCTGTTTGTTTGTTTGTTGACGTAATATGACCTCTATTTTCAAGGTGTTAAGAACTACAAATACGTGTAGAGATGAGTGAGTAATGAACTTGACAGTGGTGATGTGCTGGTGGGCGATGCATACCGAGGTTATAAATACTTAACGCAGTGCGGGACGAGTCGCGTCGCCGCTACGTCCATTCTCCCTAGATAGTTACAGGATTACACTAAGGAATTTATGTTTAACTAAACTGCTATTTTATGAAAAGCGTATCTAAAATATTACTTCGACTTTATAGTCTGTCCATGCTGGTTTCTAATAGGTTTATAAAATTAATGCTGATTGGAATTGTTAACAATAAATGTTTGTATTCAGTAACCTTTTTTAACGTCCCACTGCTGGGCACGGGCCTCCCAGATCCCCGTGGGGGATCAGGCTATAACCCACCACGCTGGCCAAGTGCGGGTTGGCGTACTTCACATGTCTTTCGAAAACTTGCTAGGTTCTCTCAGACATGCGGGTTTCCTCACGATGTTTTTCTTCACCGTAAGGCATGTGGTAATCATATTCATGACTCATTCAGTTCGCACATGAAAATATCAGAGGTGCGAGACCCGGGATTTGAACCGGCTTCACTCGGTTTCCCAAGCGAGCGCGTTACCACTGGGCTACCACTGCCTTCCAATAAATGTTTCAGTAACATTAAATATTATGTCTATAATAAATTACATGTGTAAATGTACTCATATATATAAACTTTTAAAGGCCGGTCTTCTAGTCTTTTACTACGATGTCACAACGCATTTATTTGCTTATTTAATTTTATTATTACATAATTATTATTGAAGATAAGTAAAAATATGCTACTTCGCTACAAATAAATGCGTAACGAATTTATGCAATTTATGTTCTTATCGTTTTCAACCGTATAAATATTTACAGCTTTGTTATTACTAATGTACTTACTCGTATTTCTGATATAAACTTTTATTTTGGTGTTAAGTAAAATTAGACGAGTTCCAGTTTTTCAATATTCACGCTTGTCAGAGTTCATATTGCCATAGTAGTTTATTATTTCTTATTCAATTTACGTTTGTGGTTCTACTCGTACTTTAACTAACAAGTCAAAGAAAGTAACAATAGATGAACGTGAATAGATTAAAATAAAATTGATAGGCGTATTTGATCTTATATGATCGATTTAGTAGTATACTTCTTTAAAAAAAATTGTGAAGACCGAAAAAGTTAAATTTTTAAGCTCTCGTAGATTTTTTACTGTAATACATCTCTTGTTGCTCAAACAAGTCATTTAACATAAAGAGTTGGTTTATTTAGTTTTATTTTTCGGAATTACTACACAGAAATGTACCCATTTCACAACGATAGTATAGTTTTTTAGTTACTTGCTAATTGTGTACGGTTTATAAATAGCTTTACTAATTATATATTACTAGCAGAATCCGCGGCTTTGCTCGCGCTAAAACTACAAAAAAATAAAAAGGTAGGTTTCATTCAAACTTTCATCCCCTATTTTACCCCCTTATAGATTGAATTTCAAAAAATGCTAAAATACATGCTTATTTAATTTTGTTGAAGAGCCTTAATACCGAGTTTCAAGTAGGTAATTCTGATCATAAATATTTTTTTGGATTGTATTATAACATGTTTTCCCGTGGGAAAGAGATAATCTTTCGCTGTAAAAAGTAGTCTATGTCACTCTCCAGCCCTCCAACTATCCCCACACAAAAAAATAAGCCAATCCGCCAAGCCTTTTTGACGTGAAAGAAAGACAAACAAACACTTTGACATTTATAATATTAAGTATCTGTATGGATTTTAGTACATATTCGCAAACAATATTATAGAAAAGAGGACCATAAATAAATATATGTAGACGGAGAGTTGCCGTAAGTTTTTATAGAAATATTATATAAATACGTCCAAAAATACATCATATAGGTACACAAGATCTGCCGTAGGGAATAAACTGGGATCGTAAGGGTTTACAAAGTTTTCTATTAATAATTTTTGTTTGTCACTTGGGAATTTTTCCTGTCGGTCATCGTTGTCGTTTGAGTACAATTTTTTTATTACTTCTGAACTAAAATATTGACATTTTAAAAATGCTCTGGTTATTTGCTGGGTTTTGGTGATTCGGACGGCTCTATTCCATAGATTGGATTTTTTAAACGTAGATTGGTTTTTCCTACGTTACGCAAATTGTTTTATTTTATGCCTTCAAGCATAAGCTCTTATGAACACACTTCTCGGCTGTAAGTACGTATACAGAAGTACACTTGCCGACAAAACCACAGGCAGTGAGTACCTTGAATTACCTAAATATTTTCACTGTGATTGTGATATGGAACGAACTACGCTGATAAATATTTATCAACACATAATTCAACAAACATGCTATATAATGTGGCTTAGTATAAATAACTGCTGATATACTGTTTTCAGAATTTAATCATGCCTACTTGTAATTATTAATACTTATTAAGATAATAACATTATTTTTATAACGATAAAAAGGGGATTCCCCGGGCCGGGATTTTAAGTCAGAGAAATCCTCGATTCAAGGAGTATTTTCGATTCAAGGTTATACTCGTAGGAATGTGTAAGATAAATAACGAGAAAGATAATAACAGAAATGAAAAAACATTTGTTTTTAAAATATTTTAGACTAATACTATAAATATGACAAATTGTATGTAAAGAAGGTTGTTTATTAAGTACTTCTTCGTGCTGTAGATAATTTTAATAGCTCAATAGATTTTAAAGGCCATATGAAATCGAGATACATAGTATAGGTAATTAATTATAATATTATTAACGTACCTATCTACCCCGTAAGTGGATCTTAAGCTAGTGTTTTATAATTTTTTAACATTTTATTTTTAAACATAATTAATGTTGTTTCAATTAATGCTAATAACTATATCATGATTTTTACGTTAGGTTAAAATTATCTACACATATAGCCTAAAACTTCAGTCACCATCAAGTGTAGACAATAGATATCTATATGTACATAACCTTATCGACTTACATCGCGTGTGTTGGTACGATAAGCAACTTAGTAAAGCAAATAGTTGGCCCTACCAAACAACACACATATTACTCGTACGTTAGTAAATTGTTCGATCCACGCTACCGAAAGTTTTAATATATATAATAGTTAAGACGTTCTTGAATTTATAAGAGGAACGTCTTATCGCTAGCGAATAACGTTCGAAGACTTCAATAGAGGTACGATTATCGCTGTATCAACTACTGCGTTGCAGGTGCTGATACAGTTATTGATATTACTAATCTTTAAGTTAATAATAATGACACATTCCACTTCACCGAGATTTGATTAGATATATCTAATTTTATTATAATTATTTATGTCATTCCATACTAACATAGTATATCGACACCCGCCTTTTCCCGTGATATTCGTATGGTACATGAAAAGAAGCAAGAAAAAAGAAGTTTGTGGATGTGAATCCAATATCCTGGCCATGTCAAGTTATCTTAAATCTTCATTTTTTAATTTCCGTCGAGTTGTTACTGAGTAAAAACGTAACCTAACGTCCTTCTTGCAGCAATGGAACAACAGATTGACTTTGATTTTTTGCATAGTTAGTCTATAAGATGGAGAGTTACGGTGTGTATTTTTAAAATGGCAAACTCAGCACCATCTATTCTTAAAATTAGAAAGTAATGTCAGAGAAAAGCAAAGGCAAATCGAAAGATAAAATTGTAATTTATAATCTAGCCCATGTATATTTTAATTATTTTATTAAAATATATCGCTTTTATTCACAATTCTCCTTGATTCCTAGACACTAGCTCATTAGTTGTACTGTGTTTTGTACCTAATCAGATATTTGGAAGTCAGCGCCAACCGATGCAAAGCAAATTTAATATATTTCGATACGTAAAATACATCAGAAATTGATGTATAATATTTTAACTATATTAGAGTTCATACCTAATTATATTTACCTATTAGTTATTCATATGTTAAAATATTGTCGGCTGGCACCGACTTCGAAAATATTTGTTTAGGTATCTATTCTAAATGAAAGTTTAGTTATTTTTTTCATTTTAGTGCCTGGAAGTCGGTTTTTTTAGTTTTTATTTTTTCATTTTTAGTGTAGACGTAATAAGCAGGTAATATTATGTAAGAAGAAAGTTTTTTTATTACATAATTCGAACAAACAATTTATTTAAAAAAATAATTTATTATTGATTTTTTATTAATCCGCTCGACCGATTTTGATAAAATTTATATGGAACCACCTGGGAAGTATACCCTTTGAAACAAAAAAAATATATATTTCCAAATCGATTCAGGCGTCTTCAAGTAATCGGTGAACATACATTAAAAAAAAGATTCCGACGAATTGATCACCTCCTCTTTTTTGGAAGTCGGCTAATGATTTAGAATATTTAGATTTTTTTTCTATATTTTATATAATGAAATAGTCATATTAAACGCTCTTTTTATTTTCATAAATGCCTTTACCTAAGAGAATTTGTGAAATATTTAATAATACCAGAAACTGGCATACGAGTAAGCAGCAATCTTTTTAAAGCATGAATATGTATTCAGACTGCAGAGCTTTCACAGTTTTATTCGATACTTTTATTTCTTTTCTTTAAATGACGTATACAGTTAGCATTTTCGACGTGAACAAAACACTATCTGGGAAAAACTAAACTTTTAACTTTGAAAAGCCAGTTGAAATTCTGTATATTTTTGTCAACCTACCTCAAAAAAGTAGAAGGCGGTCAATATAGGCGCAGGTCTGTTGTCTGTATGTTACACGTATTTTATCATAAAATGTTTTTTAACGATTTTTTTACATATATAATTTTTTAATTGCACTCTCATTCATTTCAACAAAGCATGTGCAAATAAAAAATCCTAAGAGATTTTTCGTGTACATTTTGTGATTCAAGCGAAACGTGCAATGGTTTACTGCGTTTATTATTATTGAAAGAGCAGTGCTTGCTCCTCTCAAACGGAGACAAGTGCTTTCTACTTCAGATCCGGTAGCCGTTTATATCATCTTCAGAGCTTTAAAGCTCAAAATTTAAAATCCTTTATTTTGTGTAGTTACCCGCGTAAGCTTTCGTTAAACGAATATAGAATGATGAATTTTAAAATTTGCATTAAATGACAGCAGATGTTATGAGTAAGAAATTAGTTAAATCTACATAGATTTGTTAACATATTTAACAATCATCAACTTTAAAACGTAATGCTAGTATTATTATCTATATCATGTTTAATTTTACCTGCCATTAAAATATTATGTCATTTATCATCACAGAAGATTTTGTTTTTATATGATTTTTTAAAAAGAAAATCTCTGTTTGTTTCATGGAAAATCTTTTATAAATACATATTTATTTTAGTTCTATTGCGTCTACTTTTATTTTTAGCTTGTTTTATATCAGTAAAACGTGAGTGTATTCTCGACTGAGGTATTTTTATGAATAAAACATTCTTAAAATAATTGTGACTAATACATGTAAACACGCGAACTTAAAAATAGGACATTTCAAAAGTAGAAAAATGTTCATCGTATACGATTCCGTGCAAAATATCATCTATAATAAAATTGTAACTAAGTCGAATCTGTACATTAAATATTTTTTGGAAAATCTTATTGAAATAGACATTATTATCGATACAGAGTCCGAATCAATAGTTTTTAGAATTTTTGTCAGTCTGTCTGTCTGTCTGTCTGTTACCGCATCACGAGAAAACCACTGGATAGATTTTGATGAAATTTTGTATGATGATAGCTGGTTATCCGGGTCAACATATAGGATACTTTTTACCGCGGGAAAATATCTCATTTCTGAGAAAAAATACAAAAACTGCATTGTAAGAGTATACTAATATGTAAAACCTAAGAATTTGGTTTTTGGACATCTGAACGAGGGCGGAGCCGCGGGCAATGCTAGTTGTTTATTATAAAACAGAAGAAACGAGGGAGATTAATGAATATGAACACGCAACAATCATTAAAATGCCAAAAATGCTATTATTAAGAATTTAAGCGATATTACCCACATTCACCAATATAAAGCAAAATTAATGAGAACAGGGATAATCGGTCTTAATTAATTTGGCGCAGGCTTGTTTTCACACAATATGTGTGTCACTAACGACCGATCTGTTTTGTGTATTTCTTTTTGAGATTGATTGATTCTTTATTTTTATAAATATACACCCTTTGTTCTTCACTTTGATATTTAATTTCGCATCTTAGTGTCATTTTTATTTCACTACTAGCGGCACACACTCGCTTCGCTCGGGTTCGCCTCTAGAAAAGCACAAACAGATATATCCCACGGGAACCGTTCATTTTTCCGGGATGAAAAGTAACTTGTTGTTAGACCGGCAATATAAGGTATCAGCATGCCAAATTTTACTAAATTAGGTGCATAAGTTGTTGTGTACTAAGTTGTATATGCTACTATAGTTTTTTAAGTATCTCACGGGATCTCCTTAATTTTCCAAAATGAAAAGTATCTTACAGGGCTCGGAAACGTTACTTAAAATATCGTTTTTTAAATGTTCCTAACAGTTTCTTGAACTATTATGTACATCTTTTTGTTCGGAACGAAAACGAAACGAGAACGTTTTCAAAAACCGGTTTAATCCGCAGGCCGCGACCGCGCTCAACGTAGAACAACTAAACTAAGCCACGCTCACCTAGTGAATGAAACTATTCGTAAGTTTGTACTAGATATCCCAGAAAAATAAGAAAAATAACGGTTAAAAACGTTTTATTAATCAAAAACGATTTAAATTTTGTTCCTGCTCAAAAACGTTTTATATAGCGTTCTGTTCAAACGAAATCAATACAAATCGTTTTTTAGGTATTTAAAACGAAACCGTTTCGAGAACTATACCGGTATCCGAGCCCTGGTATCTTAGATGTTGACCGGGGATATAAGGTACCACCATGCAAAATTTTATTTAAATCGGTCCAATAGTTTCGGAGATTAGCTCGTACAAACAGACAAATAGATAGAGAAACAAAAAAATTGAAAAATCTTTATTTGTTCTATTTCTCTTCTTACGGGATGTAAGAAGAAAACTGACTCGGTTTATAGCATTTTTTTTCTTTGTACAGACATTCGACTTCTACAGTTTTATTATACATATACGTATATATAGATAGAATAAATAACGTAAGTGTAATGAAACAGTGATTTATAATAATGAAAATAATTATAGCGAGTGTACCTTGGGAAATAGACATATAATATTAAGAACTTTTCTATAGACCTTTTTAAGAATTACAATTTTCTTGTACAATGTTTTGATCTACATATCTCTTAAGGTGGAGCCAGCGTTAGCCATATATATTTCTAAGGACGATTCGATAGAACCAGTATTTGTTGTTGAACTGTGGGAATGAATGACTTGCCGGTCGCAAAAGGTATCCAAGTGTTGACCCGAGTACTAAGTTATCAGTATACAAAATTTAGTTAAAATCGGTTCAGTACTTTTTGCGTGAAACGCGCACATCGATTTGGCGAAGTTAGTTTTATTATAAGTATAGATAAGAATAGATATTGCTTATGAGATAAACATATACTATTCAGAACTTTTCTGTAGGACTTTTCAAGACCTACAATTTTTTAGTATATTGTTTTGATGTATGTATGTCTTAAGGCTTAGCCAGCGGAAGGTTTCTAGGGAGGACTCGATACAACTAGTTAAGGTTTCTAGGGAGGACTCGATAAAACTAGTTATTGTATTTTCCCGTGGGAAAGAAAGATTTTCTTGAAGTAAAAGGTATCCTAAATGTTGACTCGAGTAATAAGTTATCACTTCACCAAATTTGGTTGAAATCAGTTCATTGATTTTCGCGTGAAACGCGCACACAAAATCAGACAAACAGACATTACAGGCAAACAGACAAAATTTTAATAACAATTGTTTTGGGGTCTATGTTGTGTACATAATACGTTACAAATAAACATGAACATCTATCCCACGGGAACCGTACATTTTTCCGGTATTAAAAGCAGTCTATTTGGTATTCTGATGTATGAACTACACTGTATATTATTGTAAAGTTTCATCAAAATCCAATCAGTAGCTTTTGTGTACTAAGCTGTATAAGTTATTATAGTTTTTTAACTTTTCCACGGGAACTCTTAAATTTTCCGGGATGAAAAGTATCTAAGATGTTGCCCGGGAATATAAGGTGTGGTACCATGCAAAATTTCATTTAAATCGGTCCAATAGATTCGGAGATTAGCCCGTACAAACAGACAGAGAAACAAAAAAAATGAAAAAAATCTGGATTTGTTCTGGAGTAAAAAACTGTTATTTTGACATTACAAACAGACACTTCAATTTTTTTTTATCTGTAGGTATAGTTTAGTGCAACTATTTTTTTATATAAATATACTTTATTATTTGAGATTCGCTTGCACGTTGTTAAAGCTCGGAAAACATTTACCTATATGATCTATACAAATATTATTTCTGAAGATCTAATAACGCAGCATACTCAACACCCTCTTTATATTTTTCTTTGTTGGAAGTCCGTAAACAATACACTGAACATGGGACAAATATTTATATATTCAAAACAAATATTAATTCCTCAGTGAGAATTTAACATGTGACCTCTAGCTTAGAAACAGATAAAAACCTCAGAAGTGAAACCATTATACATAAATAAAGTAAGCGTGCAAAGCTTCGTGCAAAAGCTAGTGATTAGAAAAAATAAACAAAATACTACTAGTACACTATGATTCAAAATAAATCATATGAATAACATCAAAAGATTCCTAATAGAATTTTAATTATTTTTATATGACCCTCACTCGGGTTCGTCCCTAGTTACGTTTTAACGTTTAGTATAGATTTCTCAGAGATAAGATATTTTTCCGCAGTAAAAAGTATCCTATATGATGACCCGAATAACTGTTTATCATCATACAAAATTTTATCAAAATCTGTCCAGTGGTTTTCTCGTGATGCGGTCACAGACAGACAGACAGGCGAAAAATCTAAAAACTATAGATTCAGCCTCTATATCGATATATAATAATGTCTATTTCAATATAAAAAAAATATGTACAGATTCGGCTTTGTTAGAATTTTATTATATGTATAGATAAGTAATTTATCATCAAACTATGCAATCGAATTTTCTCTCTATTTACTTCAATCTATTTCAATTTCTGGCACGCTTTGAAGTTAATAAAGTCTTAATCCTATTTGAACCGCACCCGAAGGTCCTCGGGATAAACTATAAAAGAGTTACGTTAGAAATACGCCATAAATATTTTTCCGTTTGCATCTACCAAATGGATTTATTTAACGTTTTCGATTAGGTGAACATTCTAATAGATATAGTGCTAAGTGAAACAGTTTTGCTTATCAAAATCAGAAAAATCGTATTTATAGATTTGTATGGAAATGAAATTTCGAAAGATTTCCATTAAAAAAAAATTAAGATTCGACTTTTGTTAATATCAATAGAGTTAAGATTTGGTTTGGATCGGTTTAAACACAGTATCGGAATGCTATGTCTAATAGGTATGTACATGCATACATAGGTCCTTTCCACCTGTTCTACAAAACAGCAAAACAAAGTTGTAAACAAAGTGAGTTTATATAGATTATAAGTAAATTCCGAAAACCAAAACGAAATTGGTATATTTTTCCTAAAGCATACATACATTATATTGAAGACTCTCACTCAGGCGGCTCACTCTCGCTTCGCTCGGGTTCGCCTCTAGACAAACAAAAAGAATTTTATCCCACGGGAACTCTTTAATTTTCCGAGATGAAAAGTATCTAAGATGTTGACCGGGGATATAAGGTATGTACCACCATGCAAAATTTCAATTAAATCGGTCCAATAGTTTCAGAGATGAGCCCGTACAAACAGACAAACGGACAGACAGAAAAACAAAAAAAAATGAAAAAAGACTTCTATTTCTCTTCTTACATCCCCTTGACTCGGTTTTTAGCATTGTTTTTCTATGTACAGACATTCGACCTCTACAGTTTTATTATAGTATAGATATTTAAAAATGCAAGAGTGGGCTGCGTTACATTGCGCTGTTTTCAGTGGAATGATGTTAATCGAATCGAAGTAGTTTTAGGCGGATTGGCTCGAGTCAATGGATTTCTTGGAATGCTTTCAACCCCTTACACTGTTAAACTTCTTGTTATCTTAATTGAAACTTAATTTTTAATCTTAATTTATTTATAGATTTTTATTTGCTTTAATTTACATTATTTTATAACGACTGATTAATTTACTTTATTTTTTTTAAACCAAAGTGTGCAGTAACTTTTTATATATGAAAATTATATTCAAGGTGATATTATTATACTGTTTCAACCTCAGATCAAGAGAATATGATAGACAGAGCGTAAAGGACAATAAATGAAGCCAAACGACGTTGTCTATTGATAAAAGAAAATATTTTTAAATTTTGTATAGTTCATTATTTCTTATATTTTTAAAGTATGCTGTTGAAGCTATTTTTTTAGCATAAGTTGGGATAGTAGCTATATTTTTAACCTCTTATTTTATATACTGCGGCCACAGTGACATTATTATGAGAAACTAAAAACCTTAAAAGCCTGAAGGTTTCAATCATTATCTAATAACGAACGGTTTACCTTTTTCATTTTTTATAAAGTATCTAAACACTCCAAAGAATATTAGATAGTTAAAAACCCCAGTATCAGCCCTCTTTTTTATCTATTCCTTGAACAGTTAAGGCCTTAATATTGAACAATTCAAATGAAAATATCTACTAAACGTGTCGAACAATGTGAATTTTATGAAAAAAAGTGGGATAAATGAATCAATTGTGTTAACATCAGTCATCATCGGTACACGCACAGTTTTAGTTTAGTTCAGTCTTTGAGCATATTTTTTCCATAACATAACGAATGCAATGTCAAAAGAAACGCGTGTCATTAATAACAGAGCTGTTTTATTCTAGTGTCAATAGTGATCCAAAATGGTTGTTTTATAATTACTTATTTATGTATTTTTAAATCGTGGTTACTTATTTCTTCAACATAAAAAAGCATTTTACAATATGCCTTCAGCTATTGCTGACACCTGATTGTATAACGACAAATTAAAATTTTAAAATATGCCTGCGACAAACAGATAGTGTTCAAAAAAAAAAGATCATGAGGAACTAACAAAATTATATATTCAATTATCTATTCAAATTTGATTAATTAACGTTCAATTTTGCATATAAGACCATCACTGTTATTCTCTTTGGATTTTTAACAAAGAACTGTTTTCTTAGAGTAGTCTTTAAGCGAATGGGAAACAATGCCCCTCGCGTCTGCATTATGCTGAGTCAATAAGAGGCTATCTAGAAGACTGAAATTTTACACAAAAGCTTTTTTTCTTAAAGAACTTAGTAACACACATAGTTTTTATTTATTACAAAGTAATAAGCATTATGTACTACACAATGCTATATGGTATGTTAAAAATAATATTGTATAAGTATACTTATCAGCAAATTTAAACGAAAACGACTAGATAGAATTAAATGCAACTTGTCAGAGATATTATTTTACAGTAAAATACAATTTAATCTGGGTAACAAATGGTTGCGCAGGGATAAAGGGGTCGGAAATTAATTTCATTAGCATGAGAAAAGTACCTGTCATGGGACTTGGGTTATATTTACGATATTTCAAATGGTAGAAGTAGATTAGTAGTAAATTAGTTAGATTTACTAGTAAACTCTGATTAATAAGAAATTATCTAAAATATATTGACAGATGTTATTTTTATATTGAAATTATTATGTACATTGTACATATATTTATAGCGAGCCCCGTGTAGATATTATATTTATTTAAACTAGCATTGCCAGCGACTCCGTCCGCGTTCAGATGACCAAAAACCAAATTCTTAGGTTTTACATATTAGTATACTCTTATATTGCAGTTTTTGTATTTTTTTGCAGAAATGAGATATTTTCCTGCGGTAAAAAGTATCCTATATGTTGACCCGAATGACCAGTTATCACCATACCAAATTTCATCAAAAGCCCTCCAATGGTTTTCTGTGATGCGGTAACAGACAGACAGACAGACAAAAATTCTAAAAACTATAGATTCGGCCTCTGTATCGATAATAATGTCTATTTCAATAAAAAAATCCAAAAAATATTTAATGTACAGATTCGGCTTAGTTACATTTTCATTATATGTATAGATAGATAAGATACAGTAATATTTGTTGATACGAGTATACTATGTTTTATATATAACGAACATAATAGTCCTACCTAAAGGCAGATAAAAATATTGCAGGTCATAAGTATAGATGAAAATGGAATAAATTATTAGTAGGAATAATGTTTAAAGTAAACAATACATATGTATGTGTATACTCTTCATTGTTGTTGTAAATTCTACGAGAGATTCCATTCCAAATGCGCTTCTTCAGAAATCAATCAATTTGTTGTGTGGAGCTCGCGGAAGACAGTTGTAACAAACGTTGAATTTTAAGCTAAAAGATATCTGATAAGCACGGTTTGCAATAGTTCGCAATCTGAATGCCGAAGCACGGATTTCTGAATCGAAGATCTTGGAAGCAATCAAGAATGCGGTATCAGAAACTTTTACGACAATACTATTTTGTTTGTAATGTAAACTTCTTCTATACGTATTTGCAAAATTAAAGTTTCTATATATAAAATATACCTAATATAATTTTTATAAATTATTTTCCATCTAAAGAAAAATATTAAAAAATTTGTAACATGTTATTTATACATATTTAATTTGTTTTAAATAAAAATATAACTTTGAATAGTATCAAGTAAATATATCAAACCAATCGAATTATAATGCCATATTTCTTTTACAGAGCAGGACGCGTGCTCGGAAAGCGAAACCGAATCACAAGAAGATTGGCGCAATGAGGGCGGCGGGGCCCTCCTGAGGTCCCGCCTCGCAATGGGCTCAAACATCAGCCAACATTCCGCAAAAGGCCTGAAAGGCCGTAGAGCACGTTCTAGTGGCGATCTTTGCAATGGAGAAACGAAAAGCCAGACCGAATCGTCAGTCTGCGGGTCAGTTGTCGGTGATGCTATGGGCTGGAATAGGTCTCTACCCAACCATTTGGATGGAAACCGACATTTAGCTGACTACAGTCGTGTAAACAATAACTATGGAGAATTCGGAACGTATAATCGATGTCATCCCAAGAGCGGGCGTGGTTTGCGCTACCGTGTGTCTAAATCTGGTAAGTTTAATATATATTTTAAAATATAGTTTTTAACACGCGACCTTCATATTCGTAGAAGTTTGGTAGTTCCACTGCGACAAGCTCGTAAAAATGCATTTATTAGTCACTTCAGGCAACTTTGTCATGCCTTCAGCCTTACAGAAGATGGTTGTACTTTTGAAATTTCGTGAAAACACTTCCCAAGTTTCCTTTGTAATTCCGTACAAGTCTGCTGATCGGAGAATGGGAAAGTTTGGGGTGTAAAGTTGGTGTAGATCTAAGTACATAAAATCGCAAGCTCAGAGCGAAAATATGGGAAGGAAAAATTTTATGATAGATTTTTCTTGATAGTGCTCACTAAGCTTTAAATCTGTTAGGTTAACATGGACTTGAGAACGTGATCAATGTTTAATTTTATAAGAATAGCAGACTAAGCTAAAAATTATATTGAGATGAATAGAAATATCCTATCCTATCCTGTGTCGACCAATATGACGCAATAAGGCCTTTGATTAACCCTGCATATTATGCCGGAGGTGTTTTACTATGTTATTTTATTATGTCGATCATTACTTATATACCTTACCTTACCATGTTTTAAATTTTCTAATCTTATATAGCTTATCGTTTGTGTTGGGCATAAAACACAGAATTTTTAAAACTTATAATTTTTGCCTCAATTTATAAAATTCTGTGTATAAAAATTATAACGAGAAAAATGTAACGAGAATTTCCTTACACCTCATACACTCTGTCTTAAAAAATGGAAGCTTCCGATCCTTTATATAGGTTCAATCAAGATATAAAACGTTCAGGAGATAAAACGCCTAATAGCCGCGAGGGAAAATTAATCTTCTTAGACTTTCTTAAAAAATATGATTAAAGAAATTAGATTAGAGACGTCTTGTGCAATACTAATACTTTTAACATTTTCTTTTGCATTTTTATTTATAGTATCGTATAACAGCTCAGTCTCAAAAAGCTAACCTTTTTGCCAGAATGGACTCGAAAAGTTAAGTTATTGAAATATGTCAACTATTTTTTATAATATATTAGAAATATACACACAAATATTATTTTAATAGGTTATATATCGATGTTTGTAAAATAGAGAAAATATTAAAATCAACGAAAAATAATAAATATAACAATAATTTTAGGAACTTGAAAACTGATCGCAGATTTTAGTTTAATCGAGCAAGTTAATATACCTCGCTTTTGCTCCTAAGGCGATTGCTTGAACTGTATAATAATCACATAATTCAGAACATCCGGTAGAACTACAGAGCGGTCGTTAGGTTTGCATAAAGTCTACGCTCCACGGTCCCGTCTCATATCACTTACGTATAAAGTCGAAAATGCAAAAAAAATCTTTTAAACGGATATCCGCTAGTTTATCTTTGCATCAGATTCGCATGCATATAGAAGCTCTCCATGTCGCAAATGTTTAACGGACTTCTTTTCGTGCATGGCATTCTTTTTATAAACGTTGAATGTGAACACTACAGTAATTTTATGGAAACGAGATTCACTTTAATCGTTTACGTCTAGTTTATGAAGGCGCGTTTGAAGCGCTTTATTCGAATTCTTTCTAAGGAAGCTAAAATTTAATATTAAATTTTACGTGAAATAAAGGGAGATGAATGACAGTAGGATAGGGCTTAATCGTTTAGGTATATGCTAAGAACAAACTTATAAGATTCTTTGTATCATGTTGAAGACTACAAGGTTATTAATATAAGAAAAAGGACAAAATTGTATAGATACACATCTTCAACATCTCATTACGTTTCAACCATAGAGGTTCGTAACTTTTAATTTATATATCAGCAAGTACTTACTTTACGAAACATAACCGAATGTATATTTTTTGTTTTGAACTAATTAAAAAGTTATGTTTCAAATATAAAAAAGTTTGTTTTAACATTCACTATATATTTACATATGTTTTTGTCAGAGGAACTTCGTGCAAATAAATATGTTGGTTATGTTTGTAGTTCTAATTAAAAGTTCCGGTGTTCCGTACGCGGTGCAACTGCAATAAACCATTTATGAGCTCTGATATTCAAATGAAAAATGTAATTTTTAGAACACAAACAAATATCTACACGCTTTATTGTCTCGTTTTATAAGTGCACTTATATTTTTAAAGGGGCATAATATGAAAGAAAAATATTATATTACATTCTGAATGTTAATAAATTAAAACCATTAGATTTAATTGTATTTCAAAAATATATCATACTAGCATTGCCCGCGGCTCCGCCCGCGCTCAGATGACCAAAAACCAAATTCTCACTTTTACATATTAGTATACTCATACATTGCAGTTTTTGTTTTTCTCAGTAAAAAGTATCCTATATGTTGGCCCGGATAACCAGCTATCACAATACCAAATTTCGTCAAAATCCCTCTAGTGGTTTTTCTGTGATGCGGTAACAGACAGACAGACAAAAATTCTAAAAACTATTGTTTCGGCCTCTGTATCTATAATAATGTTTATTTCAATAAGATTTTCCAAAAAATATTTTATGTACAGATTCGGCTAAGTTACAATTTTATTATATGTATAGATATCATAGTGTGCGATAAAAATTCCTAACATGTAGATACTGAATTTCAGTATTAGTTTTATATAATATTATCTTAAAAGCCTCTTAAGCTTACTAAAGAAGTGAAAAAAAACAAAAGTTAAATCATAATTGTCCGTTCGTCTTTACGTGGTAGGTATACATAGAAAGATACATAAAAAATTTACAATATTTTCGAAAAAAATATTTTTATGTAAATAGTACATACTAGACCTGCTATTATTAGGCACTTTGAAAAATCTTGTCCAGATCACATTTAGTCATTGCAAATGTCTCTACCGATTAGAAAGCTACACAAATTTTTGTATCGAGTCACACGGATGTATGCAATGTAGTAGATTTGTATGTTTATTTATTTAATTACAAGCATGCTTGTCGTTTAACTGATACCGGTTTTGGGGATCAGAGACACGAGTGACGTCAGGCTTGCCCTAAATAACTTTGGGTCAAGGACAACTTAAACTTCCACTTACTAAGAGGCAAATGATGGCGAACTTATATCATTGAATAATGAACAGCTGCAACATAATTTTTGATTTTTAAGTTGTTATTTAATAAATAATCTAAGAGTTGCAATTATAATATATTTAATATTTTTATATATTATATTATACTAGTGGCTCACTCTCGCTTCGCACGGATTCGTCTCTAGAAAAAATAAACAAATCTAATCCACCCGAGTGAAGCGAAGCTGAGTCGCTAGTGTTATATAAATTACTATAACTTAAGGAATGATTTTCGGAATAAAAAGTTTGCTTTGTCCTTCCCAGTGTCTCAACTATCTTCTTACCAAATTTCATCTAAATCGGTTAAGTAGATCCAAAGATTACCCCCTACAACGTCACAAACTTTACCACTTCATAATATTAGTATAGATGAATTTCATCATTGCTTTTTGCAGAAAAAAACTAAGTTCCAGGGTAGGTATGTTAGGAAAAATAAACTTAAAGAAAAGGGTAACAATAACTCGTTCTGCTTTACCTCAGCTCAGTAACTCTATTGAAATGTTATCTAAGGTATCTTTATTGGAATTTATGAGCATATTTTTCTTAGATATTGCATTGGGAGCCGATATTTTATGAATTCATGACAAATAAATGTGTAAGAGAAAGAAGTTGCATTATTCTTTATATACAGTCATGTTTGTTGAGAAAAATAGTACATTTTGTGATTTCCCATAAGGCATTCGCTCTCTTTTAACACGAATATCATTGGATAATTTCTATATTATTTCTATATACTGTACTTTGAATTTCTCTTCTAACTACTGCATATATTCAAATAAAGTACCTGGGCAACCGAACTTCGCTCAGAGATTTTGGCCAAAAGTACAATTTTCTTTTTTAATTGGCCTAAAAACAAAAAACTTGCTTTTATTGAGTTATTTGCGTGTAATAATGCAAAATAAAATCGTATGAAAACTCGAAAACACGCGTTTTCCTAGACATAAGATTAATTAATCTAGATCGATTTTTCGTCCTCGAAAACCCCCATACACCAAATTTCAGCGAAATCATTAGAGCCGTTTCCGAGATCGCCGGTATATATATATATACTCGTAAATAAATAAATATACAAGAATTGCTCGTTTAAAGGTATTAGATAAAGAATATACCTAAATATAATTTCATTTACACATGTAAAAACTTCTATTATAATTGTTAAAGTATGTTTGTTATTTATATGTTACATTTTCACACTGATAAGGTACACAGAGAATGACTCGCAGTATCATATAGAAACACGCATCCTATCGAAGCGAGAGTAAGAGTAAGGCACTAACTACTACGGTATAAATGAAAGGTGATTTTAATATAGCCATTATTTACTTTTCCTTCTTTTTAAGTTTTTTAAATATCTTTACAATAAAGCAGTGGCTGTAAAGACAATATAAATACTCAATCAGTTGGAAACCCACAAACTTTTAGTAATATTTCTTTACCAATTTGTCTTACTAATCAACGGAATAAACGTAGAAGGCTTTCTTTGTTGGCCATTATTAATCCCAATTTGCCTGTTAGATTGGACTTTACATGACGTTGATTTATCGCTATTCCGCAGTGGAAAAGGAAAATGGCCTATTATTATTACGATGCCGAAATTCACTTCTATTTGTTCAATCCTAAAAGTTGTCTTGAAACTGTTTGATGTGATATTTTCATAGAATAATAGTACTAAATATCGATAAAAGCATTATTAATGAAATAGAGAAAAAAAAGAATATGATATTTCTTTGCCGTGTGATTTGCAAGCGATCAAAAAATAACAATGACATTTAAAATTACGTCGAGTTAGATATGTCGGCGTATAATATTTCAAGTGATAAATCATTTAATATGCGTGTAGTATTTATGTTTGCAAAATTTCTAAAGGATATTATGTCAGGGTGGTAAAAGGAAACTTTTATGGTGTTATAAGCGAGAGCGTTCTTTATATTTAAATTTTAATCAGGTGCCGGGGCTGAGTTGAATAATGACGTTTTTGCTCTAGTTTTCTTATTTTCAACACTGTTTATGGTAAAACGTAAAAGTTATATAAAGGTATTACCAGGATATTAAATTAAATATTTTTATATTATTTTCCAGTAGTGATTAGAAAAAGCTTTACAGTGGATATTAAATCTCAAATTAAATATTTATTTGACAGCTTCAAATTTAAAAAAAAAATATATAAACCAATACTTGCGTGACCTCGTTACAATTACAGCTTTGAAAGCACGTACTGTATAATTTTTTATATGAAATTCACATCAAAATGAACAATTAAAAATATCAGGATTCTAATTCAACCATTTTACAAGGGTTAACTCTGTTCACGTTATCAGATTTTAAAGTAAGGCTGTTTGTAAGCTCTAGGCGCAAGTTGCAGCCTTTTCATAACACTTTTGAGCTTTTTAATCTAAGCTTTTAAGACCCTAGCAGTGCTTCAATTAACCTCCAAGCCTTCTTTTCATTTAAGAAAATTCAAATGTCTATAATTTATCTCCTTATAGTAAAGTTTAAGTAATTTTATAAAAAATATACCTAAATGATTAATGATTTTATTTTTATTAAAAGCTTTATTGCTAAGTACCCATACAACTTCTAAAAAGGGTTTTGTTTACTTCCATGTAATTTTTCAATTTTTTATTGAGATTTTGGTGTAACCATTCTGAAATGATAAATAATCAACAGTACCTACTAACAACAATATTTATTTAAAACTAAGCACCTTTGAATATTCGAAGTAAATATTGCCTTTTGAAGCATTTTCTACTAAAGTTAGACTGAATTATTTATAATTTATATTTTAAATATATGTAAATTAACCGCAATTTTTAATGAAATGTGAAAGATATTAAATCGTCTACAAAATAACTTATTTTTTGTAGGTTAGGTCTACTGTAGTTAGTAGTTACGTTTCTTGTACCTTTTCAATACATATTCGTATACTTCATATTATAACGATTCAATTGAAACCGGACGGAATGTGTCACATCATAAGTACAAAAGGGCTTGTTAGAATTGTGTACTGTATTTGTCGTGTACACTCTGGTATTTGTTGTGGAATACTGGTATAAAGGAACAATTAGTGATTGAAACAAAATCAATCAATAGGTAGGTCACACGGACTCAAGGGACACTTGTCTCGTCGGAGAATTTGTAGTGTTTTAGTAAAAGCAGGTTTGAATTTAAATTAAAGATGGTTGTGTTAAGTTGGATTTTAAATAAACTATTTCTATCACAGTTTTATTTAGATTTTTGTTCCCGACGTTTCGAGCGTTTTATAGCCAACATGGTTGCAGGAGAAAAACAATTTATTTAAAATGTCAAATATTTGCGTAACTCTAATAAATTCAAGTTGTAATGTTTGTTTTTGATTCTACAATAGCTCATACGGTAATTACCATAATACCAAAACCCACATATCAATTAAAAATTTCTTTCTGTCTGTTTGTAAATACATCTGTCTCATTGTACTCGATTTTCCCTATTTTCTGAATATTGAATTTGGGCACTGAAATTGGGTTCTATGGGGTTTCCGCAGAAAACCTACTTTCAATGGCGAGTTTAGATAGTGTGTCACGATTGAAAGTTATAAATGATAAATAGTGTTAATTATAGTTGCTCAATTGATTAATTATTTGTATTTTCATAAACCATGTTTGGATATTCATTATTTATAGATCATATTAATTCTTCGTATTTTGTTAGTTACAATTTTATATTTTATAATATTAATTTGATGTTGATTATGTATATTTTATTATTTACAATTATATAATATTAATACATACATATGAATTTGTTATATTTTAAATATTAATATTTTAAAAATATTATCATGTGTAATCTGTAGAAGATAGATGTCGCTACATTACACCCAACGATGGGGACATAGTGTTTAAATAGTTGTGATAGTCATTTTGTAGGTCATTCTGTAGAAGTAATTAAATAAAGGAGGAATTGCTGAATCTCGGTAGTTATACTTGGAAAATAATTTGTAACAATAGGTAATAAAGATATCAGTTTTAAACAAAAGTTATAAAATCAGGAGTCATTATACCAATACACTTTTCTTCCAAGAATTTTACGAACTTTCAACATATCACATTATTATCAACAGAAGTGCGTACAATAATTTTCATGAAATAGTTTATATTAATATTTAAATGATTGTAAACATCCACCTAACCATATTCATGTGTTTATAAATTATGCCATAGGCGATTTATTATAGGCGGCGTACACCAGACTGAAAATATAAGCATTAAATTAATAGGCCTTGCATAATTTATTACATAAAGTTATATATTTAAATATTCGATTGCTAAAATTATATATTAATATAAATAAATTTATTTATTAACTAGCATTGCCCGCGTTCAAATGACCAAAAACCAAATTCTTAGATTTTACATAATAATATTAGTACTCTTACATTGCGGTTACTCTTACATTGCGGTTTTTGTATTTATTCTCAAAAATGAGATATTTCCCGCTGTAAAAAGTATCCTATATGTTGCCCGGATAACCAGCTATCACCATACCAAATTTCATTAAAATCCCTCCAGTAGTTTTTCTGTGATGCGGTAACAGACAGACAGACGGAAATTCAAAAAACTATAGATTCGGCCTCTGTATCGATAATAATGCTTATTTCAATAAGATTTTCCAAAAACATATTAAATGTACAGATTCGGCTTAGTTACAATTTTATTATATGTATATATTGTTAAATTATACCCAAATTATTTGATCACGCACGCGTCGTATACACCTACCTACGGTGTGCAGAAAGCTTTCATTACTGTTATACTCATTAATTATATCTTTCGTTATCAATTAATGTTCTCTTTTATCTTTACTCACGAGTAAGAGTATATACAAATATATACAGAAATATTAATATAATAATTAAAATCAACACACTTTCCTTTCTGACAGATATAACGTTGTTACCGTTTGTTGTCGGCACTCCAACTAGCATTTTGGGTAGTGGCTTATGGTATCTGTTGGATGCGCGTTGGATGCACAAACTTTTGTATTTATAATAGTGGTTCGAATATTCAGTGCCTTTTCAACCGACTTCAAAAAGGAGGAGGTTCTCAATTCGACTGTATGTTTTTTTTTTATGTTTGTTACCTCAGAACTCCGTCATTTATTAACCGATTTGGACAATTTTTGTTTTGTTTGAAAGGGTATACTTCCAGATTGGTCCCATTTAAATTTCAAAAAAAAATACCACCCCTAAGGGTGGAAAAACAACTAATGATGAATTTAACCTACTTCTAATTGTCATATTGACTTGAAACTTTGCAAGTATTTCTATTTCCGTTGATAGTACAGTGGTTCGGTGTTGTTGACCTGATCTGATGGCAAGGCCAGAAGGTGGATAGGTGGAACTCTTCAACGGCTAATAGTAGATACTTTGAGTTTGGGCTTATTTTGTTTGATTTGACAAGCCTAACACGTTAGAATCCTTACTTTGCTACTATTGTCTACACTAAAAAGGGAAACATAAAAACTTTTTAACAAAAAAATAAAAACCGATTTCAAACAAAAGCACTAAAAAGTGAAAAATAACTGATTGGTAGTTTTCATTTACTATACATACCTAATCAAATATTTTCGAAGTCGGTGTGCTTTGCTTTGTATGGGCTGGGACCGATTTCAAAAATATTTGATTAGGTATGTATTTAATAGGTAGGCTTTAATTACTTAGCCAAAGCACACCGACTTCGAAAATATTTGATTAGGTATGTATAGTAAATGAAAACTACCAATCAGTTATTTTTCACTTTTTAGTGCTTTTGTTTGAAGTCGGTTTTTATTTTTTTGTATTATTAACGCAGACTATAGAATTATATAGACGGAGCCAGCCGAAATAAAATCTAAATCAAAAATCGTAGCATGTGTTCGTTTTTGATTTTGCCATAATCTGTTTGGCAAAATGGAAATAATGGCATAAACAGCAAAGTTAATAGTTTAATGCCCGATTTCACCAACATCACTTAACCTAACCTACGTATGGGATCCCTAGCTTAAAAGTTCCCCTAAACTAGCCCCTAAATTAAATTTCGTTTTACCATTGTCAGAGCCCGTATTTCTAGTACCTATATTTAGGTGGCATTTTAACATTTAGGTGACCCCTAACTGTCGGTGAAACAGAAACTGTCCCCTAACAGCCCCCTAACCATGCTTAGGGGATCCCTTGAACTTAGGTGACGTTGGTGAAATCGGCCATAAGTCTCTCGTCACGTTTCTGTGTCTGTCTGAACGCGATAAACTTAAAAACTACCAAACAGGTTTTTATCAATGGACGGAGTTTTCAAGAGGACGTTATAGGTGTACAATTCATTCAGAATTTTTATTTCCCGACATAAAAGCAAGATAGTTTTTCTTTTAAACTTTTTAAAAATTCTCCCACACAATTATTACGTAAACTATCAACTTTCCATCTTTTAAATATTCTTAACTGAAATACAATAATAAGTTATTATTATATTGTATAAATTGCAAATGGCATATTCAAAATATTTAGTACTAGCATTGCCCGCGGCTCCGCCCGCGTTTAGATCACCAAAAACCGAATTCTTAGGTTTTACATATGAGTATACTCTTACAATGCAATATTTGTATTTTTTCTCAGAAATGAGATATTTTCCCGCGGTAAAAAGTATCCTATATGTTGACCCGGATAACCAGCTATCATTATACCAAATTTCATCAAAATCTGTCCAGTGGTTTTCTCGTGATGCGGTAACAGACAGACAGACAGACAAAAATTCTAAAAACTATAGAATCGGACTCTGTATCGATAATAATGTCTATTTCAATTAGATTTTCAAAAAAAATATTTAATGTACAGATTCGACTTAGTTACAATTTTATTATATGTACAGATTTACAAAATTAGTAATAAAAGGAATAAACTAGTTACATGAGAATCGCATTAGTACAACGTACAATACACGAGTAGGTACATGATGCGCTTGTGTTTAATAACTCGATCCCCTTTGTGTTCTAATTGCATATTAATATACCGCACAAGTTTCTAGTGCATTTATATCTAAAACTTTCTATATCTGTACCCATATTTACTAATATTATAAATGTGACAGTGTGTTTGTTTGTTTGTTTGTCTTTCTTTCATGTCGAAACGGCTTGGCGGATTGGCGTGATTTTTTGTGTGGAGATAGTTGGAGGACTGGAGAGTGACATAGGCTACTTTTTACCGCGGTAGATTATCTGATTCCCACGGAAAAACACAATGGACGTCTCCCGTGACCATGATTGCTGTAAAGCATTCGAAACGTCGGAAACCAAAAATTAAAATAAATCCGCGAAATAATCCGAAAAGATAGTTTTATTTAAAATATTATATATGTAAAAGTTTATGAGTATGTATGGATGTTTGTTACTTTTTCACGCCAAAACGGCTGAATGGATCTGGATGAAATTTGGCACAGAGATAGATTATAGTCTGGAATAAATAACACATAGGCTTTTTATCCCAGTATTTACGGTTTTCGTGGGATAGTTTTGTTTTTGTTTTCCTAGAGTCGAACCCGAGCGAGGCTAGGGTGAGAAACTTGTCATATATAATACTTTAATAAAGGTTTTATTTTTATTACCCGCTCTGTTATGTAAAAGCTGCATCTTGGTCATGCTTCCTAAACATAATTTCAGTGGCGAAAATTTATCGTACTATTTGCAAATACTGTAGCCGTGACCTAAGCTTACTTAAAAGCAAGTGCGAAAATTTGTATGCTAGCATCACATTTGCATACATTCATAAACCACGCTGCAAAATGTACCGAAAGCATAGTCTACATAAATCAATGTTAGTAACGCTGACTAGAAAGCCCCTAACTAATCCGTAGCATGCAAACCGATATTTTACCTTTGTTCTTCCAAACATGTTTTGTTCACGTAAGATTTGTTGTTGCCTATTACTGTTATTCTATTTTCCTTTTACGTATTTTGTATTAATGGAAGTGATGAGTCAATTTTGGTAACTTATGGCGGTTCCTATTTTTTTTCTTTAATAAGTTTACCAAACACTTAGTATTTAAATAACACAATAAATTAATATTACGAAATACAAATCTCCAGGGGCTCTCTATAGGTGAACAGTATATTATATTAGAACTTACATCTGACATCTAAATTTTAACCTAAATATTATTTCAATTTACATGATAATTCAAATTAAAATACCTATGTACTTATACGTACGTAACGTGCAAAAGGAAACCCTCTGAAGAGGTAACAATTACTTGTCTATGTTATTCAAATATATTTAAAACTTTAAAATTAATTTAACAATGGTTGTATTGTTATTTTAATTATAATAATAAAAGGACACTTGATAAAATATTTTTCCTACTATTTGATATATTATGGAAACAAAATATTTTTGAAGTTTTAATTGCACTTTGCGCGCGTATTGCGTTTTATTTAGACTGTAGCTTTAGTCGATGCTAAAATACTCCCAGTATTCTAGATAGCTGTAATTAAATTGAACACGCAGGTGAGTAAAATACCTATATATTATATGCAATAATAGAACAATATTGCAAATCCTGTGGCCATATAAAATCTCATGGTAACGTCTAAAGAACTTCTAAATTTACTTGTATAGTACCTATCTATACGCTCAAAATTAATCACTAATGTTTGTTGAAATTATACCTGTTAAACTAAACATTTAAAACATATATATGTATAGTAGGTATCAGAGAACAATCTCAAATAGACGTGGCATAGTTTACGGACAATGTTGAATTTTAACGACATAATACATAATTATTATAATAAAGTATTGTTTGTGACACGGCCAAAAATAGCCATTGTTTCTGATAATGTTTTTCGCTATTGTATAAAATATCTAAGTAAAATGTTAATTTGAGTTAGTTACATATTTAACATTTTAATTTATTTATTTACTAGCGTCTCACCCTGGCTTCGCTCGGGTTCGACCCTAGCTTGCTTCCCCTTACAAACTTTCATCCCCATTTTTACCCCCTTAAGGGATAATTTCCGGGATAAAAAGATATGTGCTTCCCAGGGTCTCTAAACTATCTTTTTACCAAATTTCACCTAAATCGGCTTAGTAGATATAGAGATTACCCCTACAACGTTACAAACTCACAATATCACAAACTTTACCTCTTTATAATATTAGTATAAATATTTAAATACTACGTTTTGAAATTAAATTTTACTATTGTGTTATATATGTATGTATCTACTTAATTAAATGTATGAAAAAGTAAAGCTCCTTAATACTTGTATTTTTGTTAACTATTAAATATTATTATTACAATAAGTACACATAATAATATCATTATGTATACTAATATTATAAGGAAGTAGAGTTTGTTTGTTTGTTTAAACGCGGTAATCTCAAGAACTACTAAACCGATTTGAAAAATTCTTTTTGCATTAGATAGCCCTTTCATTGAGGAAGGCTATAGGCTGTATATTATCGCGGAAAAAATTACTGTTCCCGTGGGATAGATTTGTTTTTGTCTAAGGATGAACCCGAAGCGAAGCGAGAGTGAGTCGCTAGTTATAATATAAACAAGTTTTACATTGTATCCTTGTAACAAAATCTAAATTGTTATATTAAAAAGAACAGAGCTTTAAGTGAATTGAAAAAGAGAGCTTACACTAAGTATAAAGACAACGTACGTGCCTAAAGTCCCAATACGTTACTGAAGTATATCTAGATCCTAATATAATAATACAGCTTCCTTAGCCTAACCAATAAAACTATGTACTACTATTATATCGTTAATATATATATATATATATATATATATATATATATATATATATATATATATATATATATATATATATATATTTATTATGCCTATGTATGTATGGCTTATGTATTAATCTATATATACATATAATAAAAGTGCAACTGATCGCTGTCTGCACGTTAAAGATATTTAAGAAAAACTATTATTGGGGGTATTTATTAAAGCAATAGAATCCAAAACAATGATTTTTATAATTTTTGTGTCTTTTCGTTTGTGCGCCCTAATCTCAGAATCGGCTTAACCAATTTGTGTGCGGTTTTCACTAATATATTTATAAGCTTCACTTAACATTTAGATTTTTTTATTTTAGTCGGGTCTTAAATATTTAAGTTATGTTAATTTAAAAATTCTCCACACAGTTTTTACAATGTATGTACGTACATATATTATAATATGAGAAATAATAATATTGTAAGTATAAAATAAAAATATGAAGGGGGCGCAGGCTGCCTTATTATTATTAACTAGTTTTATAATACGTATAATAGTAAGTAGATAGAATATAAAATATGTATTTTGATTTACAAGTAAATGAATTTTTGAACAAAATGAACCCCTACCATTTTAATAAAATCAGCAGAAATGCTTTTAACGAGGAGCCAATGAAATTTGCAAAGAAAATGTTTCATTAAAAAACGGAAAGTGCGAGATTCATAAAGTGGTTAGTAACTCGGGCACGGTCGACTATTTCAACTTGATCAACTTTAAGAATTCAAATTGAATTGAAAAGATGATGCTAAGTAATATGGAAACGAAACAAAAAAAGCAGACTTTCTAGGTTTTCGTCTAAAATTGAAGAAAGGGTGAGGAATAATAGCTGTAGATAATGCTTACATAATGAGATTTTATTTTCTTTTATCTCAGGCCTTTTCCATTCATTTTGTGTAATTACTCTTTTTTCACCGCTTGCAGAGTATTTTTAACTTGATAACGACTGAACAGATATTTACTCAAACAAACTATTAAGTTAATTGTGTTTAACAAGCTCATCGCATTTATCATCCAAAAAAGCTATACCTATTATACTTGCACTTCTTACAATTTACATAGAAATTCATTCTAAACTTTGTTACATTTTATTTATAAAAAATTGTTCAAGGGAATTATGCTTCCTGGATTCTCTATCATGCATGATTTTTTATACATGCTTACAAGAACTAAGATTGGGATTTAAAAACTATTTGCTTTCACTCTACCACCTATTTCATATGATATTCTAAAGTTTACATGAATATACTACACTAGCGACTTGCCCTCGTTACGCTTGGGTGCCTCCCGACGTACAAACATTTTAAATAGGCAAAGGTTTTTATATAGGTACATAAACTTTCCTCGCTTATCGCTCTTCCTATTAGCGAAAAAAACAGACAGGCAGCGACTTTTTTATATTATATATACGTAGATGTAGAATCGTTAAATATATTAATTTTAACCCTGCTATTAAAAGTTTTGTATAATCGATTATTGAATCGATCGGTCCAATCGAACGAACTCGAACCAGTTATTGTATTTTCGCACCAGAATGAGAGTTTCTCCTAAAGTAAAAGGTACCATAATCGTTGACCCGAGTAATAAATTATCACTACACAAAATTTACTTTAATTCCGTTCAGTACTTTTTTTATGAAAAGCAAATAGATATACAAACAAACAGACAGCCAAACTACTAAATAATAATTGTTAATTCTACTAATTGTTTTAAAAAAATATTTCACGTACAGATTTCGCTTTATTACTGCATATTTTATTATATGTGTAGATTTACAGATTGTAAATGACATTATAATATTCTCAGGATCCGATGCAGAACCTGTGTGGAAGCTGCAAGACCCGGGCTTTGATCAAGGCTACGGTTCGGAGAGGTCACCCGAGGAAGACTATGTACCACCCGTCATCCCGCCCATATCACTTGAACAATACGAAGCCGAACTGCGGGCAGTATATCCTTTCATCACGGATGGTGAGTATTTTACATATACATTACAACATTATTTTGGCACTCCATCCTATGCGGCATATCCTATTCTTAGCAATTATTACTATCCATACTAATATTATAAATGTGAAAGTGTGTTTGTTTAAAAAATATTTATGATCAGGATTAATTGAAACTTGGTATAAATGCTCTTCAATACAATTAATTATATACGTGTTTTAGCATTTTTCGAAATTCATAAGGGGGTAAAATAGCGGATGAAAGTTTGTATGAAACCTACCATTTTAAAGTTTTTTTTGTAGTTTTAGCGCAAGCTAAACCGCGGGTTCTGCTAGTTAGTCTATAAATACCTTAAAGCTACAACGTGAAAAATAAATCCTACCTTTTTTATCGACAGTTTTATCTAGAAAAAACAGCTCTACACAAATTGACTACGACCTACTTTGACCTACTTATAACTTTACAGTTCTGAATGTACTAAAGGTATTCAAACTGTTCATATAGTGCGGTTTCACTTAAGGTGTAGTTGTTCTAACTTATCCACGTATTAATCCTGCCAACGTTTATTTGAATGGTGCGTCATAAAAGCTAGTTGCCTATAAACTAAGGTTTTGGCCATATATACATTACTAGCATTGCCCGCGGCTCCGCCCGCGTTCAGATGACCAAAAAGCAAATTTCATAGGTTTTACATATTAGCATACTCTTACATTACAGTTTTTGTATTTTTTCTCAGAAATGAGATATTTTCCCGCGATAAAAAGTATTCTATATGTTGACCCGGATAACCAGCTATCAGCATACCAAATTTTATGAAAATCCCTCCAGTGGTTTTTCTGTGATGCGTTAACAGACAGACAGACAGACATACAAAAATTCTAAAAATATCTAATGTACAGATTCGGCTTAGTTACAATTTTATTATATGTATAGATTATTGATCATAACTAAATATAATTTAAAAAGCTTAAGAGGGCACCGAGCTTTTAATTTTAGTAGGAGGGGGGAGGGGGGTGTGGCTAGCTAGTTGGCTAGGATGGACGGAACGCGTGCGAATGTAGGTAAGGAGGTATAGTTTTGCTATTATTAAAAACCTGATGAAATAGGTACCTTCAACTATTTACGCCGCGCTGTCGTCCAACTAAAATAAAAAGCTCGGTACCCTCTTAAGAATTCAGTGAAAACTGTATTTAACTTATTAATTTTTAATTCCGTTTGTATTTAACTGCCCAATAAAGTTTTTTTTAAAGTGTAGTAATTTTCATTTATAATATAGACTAGCGACTCACCCTCGCTTCGCTCGGGTTCACCCCGTTTTAAATGAAAATGGATAAAGTATGTTATCCTTAAGAGATAGACATATTATGTCATCGCGGACTTCTCTATATAAGATATACAATTCCACCATACATTATTTTGTTATATCTCACAGGGTTTAGGCAGCGTTTTCGTTGAAAGCTCCCAGACGGCTTATTTTTTCCGACACCTCCAACAAATATCGTTATATTTTAGCCAATTTATACAAAAACGTAACAAACTATATACTTAAACCTTTCTCTTGAATCACTCTATCTATTAAAGCTAAAAAAAAATACATAGGGACAGACAGACAGCGGGAAGCGACTTTGTTTTATACATACTATGTAGTGAAGATTCTATGGTATTTAGGTTATATATACACATATACCTTCATATTTCCTAATAAAATTAAAATGAATGTGCTATTTATTCAAACTTAGCATGCAGAATAATATAGATCATCACACTTTAAAAGTTTATCTTTCAAAAAGCTTTGAGCTTCTTCTCGAAGAAGGATTACTTTCTCGCCGACTGCAGCGTGCATGTAACTTTCATAAAAAGTATCGTGCGCGCATCATAGTTATATCCACCAAGTCATAAATCTTATACTTTATAGCGGGGATTAAGGAACGTGATTTTGTCATGAAAACATAGATTTTATGACAAAATCACATTCTACACACATAGCTTATATACGACTAGCAGTGCCCGCGGCTCCACCCGACTTCAGATGACTAAAAACAAAATTCTTAGGTTTTTCATACGTATTAGTAAACCTTTACATTGAAGTTTCTGTATTTTTTCTCAGAAATGAGATAATTTCCCGCTGTAAAAAGTATTCTATATGTTGATCCGGACAGCCAGCTATCATCATACCAAATTTCATCAAAATCCCTCCAGTGGTTTTTCTGTGATGCGGTAACAGACAGACAGACAGACAAAAATTCTAAAAACTCTGTATCGATAATAATGTATATTTCAATAAGATTTTCCAAAAAAATATTTAATGTACAGATTCGGCTTAGTTACAATTTTATTATATGTATATAAGTCGAAGACACAAGAGGATTCCTATACTATATAAAAAAATACGAATATTTTCGGCATTTCTTCTTTGCCTTTGCTAATCTTTGACATATCATATTCGCTGGAGTAATCCATCTACGTTACATCTTTCGTGAATCAGACATTTTTCCGCTGAATTATGACGAACATGCGTTATTTATTCTTAAAACGACCCACTCTTGTGATTCTGGGATATAAAATAATAGTGCTTTTATCAACAGCTGAGTCTAATCAATTATTGAACTGGTTTAGATAATTTTTAAAATGAATTTTACGTGGAACAATAATAATAAATAAATGCATTTTTATAATGATGACGATTAATATACACATGAGATGTCTTAAAACAAATTCTTTAATTCACACAAATAACATTATAAATAAAATAATTTATCGGCGATCCTCCGTTTAACCTCGATAAAGAAAATTTAATTGAACTACGTTTCCACAGAAATTCTGACAATTTAGTCGTATTCTGTGATAAAAATGTTTCCTTATAGATTGGTTAGCAGAATAGTTTTACTAATGAAATCAGCACAATTGAAAAGACGAATTTTGTATAGGTACATATATATGTAAGTTTTAATAAATCAACAATGCGACCTGAACTTTTGTTTGCTTTCGGCATATCTTAGAGGTCATTGCTTTGAGAGAGTGCCGCGTACCAGTTTATTTGCTGAGTCAATTTTCGCAAATTTTGTACATGCGAAAGTAAACGGAACTAAAACTAAGTACTACTAAACTAGAGTGTAAAGTGATAAAGAAGATAAAATATTATCTTACTAAAGCAATATCGGCAAATCTATACTAATATTATAAAGAGGTACAGTTTGTGACGTTGTAGAGGTTAATCTCTAGATCTACTGAACCGATTTAAATGAAATTTAGTAAGAAGATAGTTTAAGGCCCTGGAAAGGACATAGGATACTTTTTATCCCGGCGATCATCCCTTAACGGGGTTGAAAATGGGGATGAAAGTTTGTATTGGGAAGCAAGCTAGGGACGAACCCGAGCGAAGCGAGGGTAAGTCGCTAGTAATATATAATAGCCTCAACAAACAAAACCATTTATTCACTGATTTTATCATGTGCATGTAGATTTCAAAATAATTCATATTTTCAAAAATTTCATGCAGGTAGGTAATTGTTATTGAAACATTGGATGTGCACTCATTACATATTTAATTAATGAATAAAGGTGGGTAAAAGAGGCCGACAAGAGAACGGTCACTAACTGAATCATCATCGAACATTCCAAAATCCAAATCATTGTCTTTTTATATTATAATTTATAACTATTATACCCAATCCGCATAATTATCAATATTATTATTTTTCTTATAAATGAGGTTATATTTATAATATTTAAATTGACATAACTTTTTTATTTGTGAACCGATTGATATAAAACAAATACTATTTATGTTAAGTGAAGCTTACCACAATATATTAGTGAAAACCGCACCCAAATCGTTCAAGCGAAATCTGCGATAAGCGTGCCCAAACGCACAGACAAACAGACGAAAATTCTAAAAATGATTAGGTTCTATTGCCTTAATAAATACCCCCAATAATAGATTTTCTCAGATATCTTCCATGTACAGACAGCGATCAGTTACACTTTCATTGTATGTATGTATATATAGTATGTGTGTTCATATTATTATTATAGTTAGGTACGACTTAATGAGAATCATTGAGATAAATATAATTTTCCGCATAGTATAAAATAATGAGTACTCATATTATGTACAGAAAGAACAAAAATCATTACAGCTAATAGAATTTTTCAACAGGTAATGTATAAAATAAAAACTATCATGCATAAGTTAAAAAATTGATATAATTAATGTTTGTTTTTAACTATTTTACTCTAAAACCAATATTTTTCTATTGATTTTTAAACGTAGGTTTTAAAATTTCTGAAAGCTGTCTGTAACAAGATTATAGTTGTAAATACTACATCAATCGTAATTGTGGGTCTAGAACAGCTACTTTAACTTTAGGACTGTTGACAAGCTTATAGAAGCTTTATAACAACTACACTAGCGAAGACTAGATTTTGAAGTAAATAATTTAGGTACTCTCTTGCCAAAGCCTGCTTTAAAAAACTAAACTTACCTTTTAAAGCTGCCTTAATGTAAATTATACATAAAAAGTATCATTATTTATAGTTTTACTAACAAATAATTTCGACTATTAACCACTTTCAAAGATTATAGCACATACGTATGTTATCCATTATTTTAATAGCTTTCAATTTAATTAAATTATTCTAAGCTTATATCACTAGCTCATTCAAAGTAAATACTCGCTAATGAATGTTTTAAATGGACTTAAAGACATAAAAGTTCAAACAAAGAGTTGACGTTGGCGTTGCCTTTTATCTTTATAGACGGGAAACCTTACAGGCTGTCATTTTCCCCTGACACCCGGATACATTACCGGGATGCAAAAAAGGCTTTGTCCTTTTAAGGGCTTTTGTAATATCGTCTGAAATATAGTGTTTTGTGAATGTACCGTTTTTAGGTAAAATATAAGGAAGAAAAAAACAAGAAAATTGAAACGAATGTCACTTGCAAATTTTTAGATTAACCATTTTGTATATTAAATATTTTATTTTATAGGTACTATGTATTACAGGTAGTTTATAGTAGTAATACTAAGAATAATAACTGTTAAAAAAAATATTAAATCTCATAATAAAAAAATGAATTTTTGCTATCACTGGAAAACTAGGTGAGTTTTAATAGTATCAACATTTTTTATTTACATAATCAGTTGATCAGATTACAAGTTAACTTCAGAATAAATATATCTAATTAAATTTTATTTATTTTATATTATGTAGGTTGTAGATATACAGCTCCATAGCACCGATAATTTAAAATATCAATCAATTTATGGACACATTTATTTGACGTAATATGTTCTCAGAAAAATCTTTTTGCGCAAACAAAGTCGCGGAACTTGCTAAATATATACTTGATTCCGAAACTTTTTAATTAATATAACCAAACGTAGTGTGATATTTTTTTGAGCGTAAAACGCAATCAAGAAATTGATTCCATCTACATTTCGCATTTGAATTACGAGCGCAGATATTCAATATTTTTTGGACCTAACAAGTTTATAGGATAAAAAAAATATTTATGTTACAAAAAATACTCTTCTCCCAATGCATAATTATCTAAAATTTTATGATTACGACTAAAAAGATTTAAAGTATTCGGAATTTGTAATTAATAATTACAAAAACTAGACCACACGACGTTGTATTGTAGAAGATGTGTTATTGAAATTTTAGTAGGTTTGATTTGCGGTCGTTGAGTTCATACGGAAATTACGTTACTCAAATTTTCCGGGCACTTTTCATATTTGTTTCTCTTAAGAACATTTTTGTTCGACCGTTTACAAAATTATAGAACAATAGTCAAATCGTTTCTTCTTTATTACATAAACTATAATGGTGATAATACTTTCTTAGATTTATGCGAATATTTGACATCTATACATATAATAAGATTTTGAGTCGAATCTGTACATTAAATATTTTTTTTGAAAAGTCTTATTGAAATAGTCGTTATAATCGATACTGGTAGATTTTAGAATTTTTGTCTGTCTGTCTATGACCTCATCACGAGAAAACCACGGGACAGATTTTGATGAAATTTGGTATGTTGATAGCTGGTTATCTGGGTCAACATATAGGATACTTTTTATTGCAGGAAAATATTTAATCTCTGAGAAGTCTATACGGAGCGTTAAAACGTAACTAGGGAAGAACACGAGCTGAGCGAGGATGAGTCGCTAGTTTTGAATAAAACTATCTTTTCGGATTTTTGGTTCTCGACAATTTGCTTTTTCGATTGCTTTACAGAAATCCGCGAAAAAAACGAAAATATAGTTTTATTCATAATGATGATTTGTTTACGCTTAAATATGTAATTCCATAAGGATTTTTGTGAAAGTAAGCTTCATCTTTAAAACTTAAAAAAAATATATTGGATAGTTTTTTCATTTTTTTGTATCAACTAAGAGGATCAAAAATAAGGGGTATAAATCAATATTCAGCCTTATACCGTGATCCGAAATTTTCTCCTTTTTAAGGAAAGAAAAGGATTTATTTTATCAATAAGGCATATTGAACACCTGTTTATCCGAATCCGTAATAAGCCCTTATTTCTATTACCGACGCTAATACTTTAGCGTTTCGTTTCATAAATTCAACTATTTTTTTGTTCCATGAAAATTCTTCCATAGTTGAATGTTAAAATTTTCATGGAACTAAAAAAAATTCGATGTAATACATAAATATACATATGTTTATCTTATTTATTTGTAAGAATCATATATTATTAGTTTAAATGTCCGTGTTATTTTACCATATACGCTGTGATGAAAATGTAGATGTTCTCAACCCAGAGTACTTATACACTGTAAATGTACACGATTATTGTTTTGAGGTATTTTTATTCAATTCCCGGACTCAAATATTACGTTATCTGAAGCTAAAAATAAACTGTTGTAAAAGGAATTTCCATTATCGTTTTTACTGTAGGTTTTAATCCACCGTCGTGTGGTGAGAGCAAAACAGCGGCTTATCTTAATTAGGCGTTCAATTTGTATGCACGGCCTACGTACAACTCCCTGGGCTCACCTCGGCCTTTGTCATTTGCGCTAACTCTATACTAGCAAAAAGCCAATGCGTTAGGTTTACAAGTCCTACTCGTATCTACGATTTAATTGAAATTGTTCACATAATACTTTCTTGAAATTGTTATTTTAATTTTAGTGAAAATTTGTTAGTCTTACAATGAAGCATACCAACCATATCCATATTAATGTTATAAATGTGTTTGTTTGTTTGTCTTTCTTTCAAGTCGAAAAGGATTGACGGATTGGCGTGATTGTCTGTGTGGAGATAGAGGGTTGGAGAGTGACATAGGCTACATTTTACCGCGGGAGATTATCTAATTCCCACGGGAAAACACGTTATAATACAATCCAAAAAAATATTTATGATCAGAATTACTTGAAACTTGGTATTAATGCTCTTTGTATAATAAAATTAAACAAATATGTGTTTTAGCATTTTTCGAAATTCATCCTATACGAGGGTGAAATAGGGTAGAAAGTTTGTATGGCGCGGGTTCTGCTAGTATTATATACTTAGTATTATATAATTGTAACTAAGTCGAATCTGTACATTAAATATTTTTTGGAAAATCTAATTGAAATAAACATTATTATCGATACAGAGTCCGAATCTATACTCTTTAGAATTTTTGTCTGTCTGTCTGTCCGTTACCGCATCACGAGAACACCACTGGACAGATTTTGATGAAATTTGGTACGATGATAGGTGGTTATCCGGGTCAACATATAGGATACTTTTTACCGCGGGAAAATATCTCATTTCTGAGAAAAAAATACAAAAACTGCATGTTAAGAATATACTAATATGTAAAACCTAAGAATTTGGTTTTTGATCATCGCGGGCGGAGCCGCGGGCAATGCTAGTATATATGTATATATATATGTGTGTGTGCGTGTGTGTGCGTGTGCGTGTGCGTGTGCGTGTGCGTGTGAGTGTGCGTGTGCGTGTGCGTGTGTGTGTGTGTGTGTGTGTGTACTAGAGGCTTCGTCCCTAGGTACGTTTTAACAGTTGGTATAGAATAGATAGACTATATATTATATTACTGCTCTGCTCCTTTGGGTAGTAGCATGATGACAAATAGTATAGTAAAGCCTGGCCATCTAATGCAAAAAGAATGTTTCAAATCGCATTAATAGTTCCTGAGATTAGCGCGTTCAATCAATCAAACAAACAAACAAACAATTACACAATAAATACAAAACTCTTAATAATATAAGTATAGATTTATTTCAAAACTGAATACAAAACTCCTTTTACAATGTAGAAATAAAGTTGGTTGCTATGAATTACAGTTTGTTTTGTGGACTTTCGTCATGGTGTCTTACACTCCCTGTGAGATGGTAATCGAATTGCCCGCTGTCCAATTGAAACCCATCAGACCGCCATTTTGCTGCGCTTTTCGATTGTTCTTGACGCTTAATCATCTCGCTGCCAACGTCGAGAGCTATTGCCGCTGGCATCAATTGAATGATAATAAATTGTAGGTATATTTTGACTTTTCTCTTCAAACGTATCTTTTCTATTGGGGATATCTAACAAATATCGCTTTTCTTTCGTTTCTTAGAAAAGAGAAGTTTTATAAAACTTGATGATTCAAATGTGTTTGTGAAAGTTTATTAGATTAAAATGAATAAAGTATTCGAAAGTCAAGAAATTAATGTTACATTATTAGAAGCTAAATCATTGTGTGAATTGTTTAGATATCGTAGAGATATCTATCTCTATGTATTTTATATATTTTTAATTTAGTACCTATATCTATATATTTACAGCGTATGATTATTTAAAAAAAATTAAATCTGTATGATTTTAAATTGCTATAAAATGCTTTATCATGGCTCCTTAACCTTGTTGGTCTAGTTATTGGTCTATCTATATGGTTATATTTTATTTTTTATTTTATTTTTAATGGAAATGTTTGTATGACGTGTAGACTTATTACTCCTTCAAGATGAAACTGCTGGATCAATTCGGATAAAATTAAGTGAACACTGCAATAGCACAGTGCTTACTAACATTCATCTGTAGATCGAACCTGCAATGTCCGTAGAGCATAACCTCGCGTCATGTTGGTAGCCTCGGATTTTTTATCGCTGTTTACCTTTTCACTATAAAAATTAATACGTAAATATATTAAGGCATACAAAAAAGTAATAACGACGCTCAAAACAGGCCAGCTATTTAAAAATTTCTCTTTACGTCTTTCACGCAAGGGGTGAATGTTGATGTAACACGACGCTAAAACAAACAAAAATGGCTTCTAATACTTTAACACGCAATTTTGTAATTACTGTACTTGAGCCGATCCAAACACTAGGCGGAGTCACTATAGGACTCAATGTAGAATTAAGACGTTATGCAATGCATCATTTCAAACCCAAACGTCATGTTAATATTATTGGTGAAAATCAATTTTGATTGTGTAATAAGTGAGTAGTTTATAGGAAATTAAATTAAATACATGGTTAAAATGTCAACAGATAGTATATTTAAGTACACCTATACATAGATATACCTATGTATAATCTTAAAAATCACAATAACTAAAAATTCCAGAATTTAATAATGTTAAAGGCAATTCTCCGCACCACAGAAAACAATGTTCCGGAAAATTCAACGCTAAGCAGTAATTAAACTCCTAAATCTTGAACAGAATAGCTTCATTACTCCTTTTCATGCAAAGAATGAAGGCCTAAAGATCACATTTTTTGTATCTTTAAAATCCTAAACTACACAATACGTAATCATACCTACTGATTCCATCTTAAAAATTATGTTTTATAGAACAAATAACGTTATTTTAACTTTATAAGCTTCTATTTATATTTACAATTATAAATTTAAAAAAATAAATAACCCCCTACGCAAATTAATTGTCATTTAACTACTACATTGGCGCGCGTGAAGCACTCAATCGAGTAATCATACACCAAAATGCCTTACATCATTTTGGAAAAGAGCTGATACTCTTACACTGATAGACCAATATTAACCAAACATAGCTAAGAACCACCGCAACAAACTGGCTTACAAATGAAAAAAACCGCATTGAAATCGGTACATCCGTTTGAGAGCTACATGCCACAGACAGACATCGACGTCAAACTTATAACACCCCTCTTTATGCGTCGGGGGTTAAAAAGTAGAACCATTTAGCAGTGGTAGGTATATTAATAAATAATAATACAGGATAGTTGAGTATTAAATTATTAAATTAAAACTTATTATATATTTTGAATATTTATATATTTTATTTATATATATATATATATATATATATATATATATATATATATATATATATATATATATATATATATATATATATATATATATATATATATATATATATATAATTATTTAAAAAAATCTCCCACCGTGTGATTTTAAATTGCTATAAAGTGCTTTTACATAGCTCCTGGACATGGTTGGTTTAGTGGCTAATATGTACGGCTATTTTAAGTTACTGAATTTGCGGGTTGTCATAAAAAATAACTATTTATATATCTGACAAAGCATTCTGATAAGCGGCTCAAAGTTAAAATTTAGGCATGGTAACACACCCCTGTCTCGCACAACACGTTAAGCCATCAGTCCTGCGCCTAAACGTTCTTAAGTATTATCAAACTGCTGGCCCACTAAATGATGGTGAAAGATTGAGTGAGAAGGAAACAGCTCTCTCATTGCACTTGTGTTTGTATTATAATATCTCATACTGATTTAGCTATTCTTCGTAGGATTAATCGGTGTGTTCGAAATTCGGCCAGGAAGACTTAAATATGTGAAACAATCATAAAAGGGTATAAATAATACTTTCTTATATTTTACGCGAATATTTGACATTTTAAATGAAACTATCTTTTCGGATATTTTCTCGAATTTATTTTTGCGACAATGATAATTGCTGTAAAGCATACGAAACGTCGGGAACCTAAAATCAAAATCAATACGTAAAAAACCGAAAAGATACTTCTATTAAAAGGGTATAAATATTTAAATCTAAAACCCATTAAAAATTATTTCAAAATCAGCTGTTGAACCCCTTGGCATTCATACACATGACTGTTCCATATACGTATTATCCTTTAACAAACTCTGCCTACTGAATCCCTACTTCAAATTTTTACATTTACATATTATTATCATAATTTTATTATGTAGGTAACTATAACACTTATTGTTTACTAGCATTGCCCGCGGCTCCGCCCGCGTTTAGAGGACCAAAAACCAAATTCTTTGGTTTTACAAATTAGTATACTCTTACATTGCAGTTTTTGTGTTTTTTCTCCGAAATTAGATGTTTTCCGGCGGTAAAAAGTATCCTATATGTTGACCCGCATAACCAGCTATCACCATACCGAACTTCATCAAAATCCCTCCAGTGGTTTTACCGTGATGCGGTAACAGACAGACAGACAAAAACTTTAAAAACTATAGATTCGGCCTCTGTATCGATAATAACGTCTATTTCAATAAGGTTTTCCAAAAAATATTTAATGTACAGATTCGGCTTCGTTTGAATTTTATTATATGTACAGACAAGACAAGCCATAGGTTACTTAAAGATCTAAATTAAGAACTGTGGGATACGTTGCAATTGTTTTCCTTTTTAATTATAGATAATAAAGAAAACCTTTACAAAAGGTTCAGCTTTATATAGAAAAATGCTAAATAAGAAGCTCGCAGCTGGTGCATATAGCGGCCTTGCTTCGATTCCATTCACTCTTGACGGAGAATATGAGTGATCAATATTCACTTGACTTATCCGCAATGTTCCACTTTTCTAGAATGTAGTATTTTAATTTTTTCTATTACTTTACTTATGTACATACATACCTCCAGATAAATTTCTAAGAAATCTATTGTTAACTGTAACGCCGGCGTGTCCGCGGTCGTTGAGGGAATATTAAAATAAAAAAAAACAAAATTCACACTTTACCAAAAAAATATATGAAAAGAACAGACAAAAGACATTATAAAATTTTATTTTACTACAAAATCTATTATTCTAAACAAAAATTTAATACGTTCTGTGGAGTGTGGACTGATGATGATGCTGCGAATCCTTCAACTTTTCAACTCCTCCTAAATAATATTTAATATTAATAATAAATAATTGTTTTTTTATCTATTCTTTTGAACATATCTTTTGGTTTATCTGGTCGTAAAAATATTATAGACTCGTTACAGATTTATTATTTTACTTTGATAAATGACAAAATAAGCGACGTTTTTAAAATATTTTTTTGTCCATATGGCTTTCAAAACAGAAGCGTCCCATAGAACGAAATGCTTATGTTATTTACCAATTTTTATATTCTACTGGCCGTTTCAGTAAAAAATCACAACCTAAATTCAAAACATAAAAGAAAATAGTTTGACAATATTTTACATTTTCATATGGACTTATAAATTCCCTTTGAAACATTTTTATCTAGGTAAAGCAAAAAATACACGATGTTTTTAAAACCGTCTGTCTGTCCCTTCATCCGGCTAAATGATCAAAGCTAAAACAAAAACTCGTTAGATCAATCCTGCCATTTCTTCTAACAGATTTTTTTCATATTTGAAATATTTTATTCTGTTTTATTATTTTATATTCAACGCTTAATTTAATTTACATTTATTTCATCGTTTTTAACTAATATTTTAGTCAACAACAGTACATTTTTTAATAATATGTAAGGCATTTACGACATTTTTCTGTTCCACGGAACCATTTTATCGTACAAAACAAATTAAAGGAACGCTCTTACGTGTTTCAAATCAATTAGCATAAAATTTTCCTTTATACGTCTAGTAATAATTTTTGTAGTATATAAGAAAAACCTAGACCGCATAAAATCATTTCCATTACCGACTTTATAGGCATGTGTAATGGAATCCAACAATACCCTATCGCTATTGTGGGCTAAAAACGGAGTGTGGGAAGTCGAGCTAATTATGGAATTATTTTCTTCGAAGTTTGACACAATGGGAAGAATTGTATTATTATCATTTTCTGTTATTCATAAAAAGTTGTAACATTATGGAGATGAAACACGATAACATTCTGGTAGCAGTGAAATCGGTTATAAGTTTCTCACTCTTATACTATATTGAGTTTAATTTAGCCTAATGTAGTATTAGGGTACCTCACCGAACAACTTATAACGTACATTTATCAACTCCATATTACACACTCATTTTAAAAATAAAAATAAAAATTATATACATTATACTTACATATATTATGTATATTTGCATTTTAAATGAAATACCCAATTATCATATTGGTATTTAAATAATTTAAATTTACAATAATGAAATAACACACCGGACCGTTATTCGTACTCTCACATCCTGTCAATATGACAGTTGTGTCACATATATTTTTTATAATAAAAAAAAGAATGTTGCCATCAATGCCATCGTATTTATATAAATCAAATTAATAAATAATTATTATTTAACACATTATTATTGCCTCTTTAATTCATTTACTTTAATTCATTATAATAAATACAGATATTTTAAATTACATAAAAGATGTAAAAATATGATGACTATGCTAACATGTAAATATTTAAGGTTTGTATGAACATTAAACTGATAAAAAAATTTAATGGTTAAAAAATATGGCATTGAATACGTTGTTTGATATGAAATGTTTCTCACGAAGGTATATAGAGTAATTTTTCCCACAAACAATGTATTTAAACTTTTAAATGTACATATTTAGTAGATATTTGTACGCTTATGCGTACATTGCACGCACCAATGAGCTGTGCACTCAGTGATCCAGAAAGGTATAGGTGAACAAGCAAATACTATGAAATAAAAGCAGATATAATATACCGCGTATGTCTTCATGTATTTACTTGCTTTGTAAATGGACCAGTATTGTATCGCATATCAAAATTAATTTTGAATTTAAATAACTTAGGTATTTTAATTTAATACGAGTATTTTATCCATATCCATGCTAATATTATTAAGAGGAATGTTTGTAATTTTGTATACATGCGAGTAATCTCTAAAACCACCAATCCGATTCTGGGATTCTGGAAATTCTGTCACTAATAGGATGCTACATTGCCGCCGCGTGCTACTTATTATTGCGACACAAATGTGTTTAGTGTTAGAAATCATATTTTTACTTTATCGGTACTTTAAATGAGGCAGCTAGGAACGCCGAAAGAGGCCATGGTCAGTATAATATAAAAATTGGGTAAATGTAAAACTGACTCGCACATCGGGGATTTTATATCGCCAAGCATTTTTATGTTGTTTCATTAAATTAAAAGAAAACAAAATATTTACTCATTTCTTTTTTGAACCATAATATTAATTTTACGAAATAAGTTAGAATTTCATAATTTTCAAAGATAGTATGAAAAATAAATTTTCATTTTGTGGCCGTTTTCGTTTTTAACTACATAAGTAATATAGAAAAAATTTTACATTTGTTGTGGGGCTTAAGATATAATCTTATTACTAAATAAATAACTTGGATATAGACATCGTTTCACGCTTTACTAAAGGGAAAAACGACTAACTTCATACTAGTCTAAATCGCTTCGTAAAAAAATTACTTTCATATTTTTTTTCATAATGCGCCAAAAGAAGTATAACTTCAAAAAAGAATCATTAAAATGATCTCTCATGTAGCGAGATAAAGCGTACGCACGTACACACTCACAATGAATACTTCCTACATTTTGAAGTCGTTCAAAATAGCATATTAATTTAATTACTGAGGCATAGGTATTAATCAATAGAATTCTGTTTGAAAGAAAATGCATGGAAGTAATTGTAGATACGTCGATTGATTTTTAGAATTCTCCGTGCCTACCGTAAAACAACGTTTGTACCGAATTTGAAAAGAGTATACATATAACTAAACAAGTAGTTCCTCATGGACGTATTGGAAAAATTCAGCCTTTCTACTCGATTAATTAGAAAAAAGCTCGTATTTTACTCTTGAAACTTTTGTGCTTTACTTTGAGAAGTATTACTCTTTTTGACTTTATAATTCCTAATCTATCATACTAGCAGTAAAAGCAGGCTTAACTTTAAACATATAAAATTTTATAAATATAACAGATTTTTAAAACTAGCTCACGTATCTCTTCTACGATGCACTGTTTGATTGCGTTACTCCTCAGGCAACTCATTAAACATTTAGATATCGCACTAATGACCTTTATCCGGGCTTTTCAACTGGCTTATTGTACTAACACTTTAAATATAAAATTCTTATTATACGATATTTTTCACTAAAAATATTTACTGACTTAGCCCGTAAGTAAATTAAGTCTCCTCGTATTTAAATCTGTGCTTGTGAATGAATACTTAATTAGAACACCACAAATTATAATTATACAGGCAACGGCAGGCGTCATGCTTTTAACTGCATCTCTAAATTTGAAATATGTGTTATGAATGTTTTATGACGATTAAGTAAATTGTGCTTTTTTATGTACTCTAAATTTTATAACTCTTAAGTTAATATAGATATTGCCTACACGTATAATGTAGTTAGTGTAGAAATTAATTTAACTTGTGTTAAATTTAAAACGTATAAAATTATCTAATATACAGATAAATAAAATTGAAGGGTCTATTTGTATTGTCAAAATAACAGCTTCTTACTAAATGCATATGAAATTATATACAGTGCTTATAAGAAAAACACAATTTTTAAAATTTTTGTCTGTCTGTTTGTTTTTTTTTATTTTTTAACTGAGTAGCTAATAAAGCAAAAATGTATATATATATTGTGGGGCCTCCCTTAAGGTAGAATCTTATTACTAAATAAATAACTTGAATATAGACATCACTTCACACTTTACTAAAGGGAGATTTAACGACTAACTTCATACTGTAAGAACTTATAAAAACACAATTTTTAAAAGTTTTGTCTGTCTGTTTGTTTCGGCTAATCTCCGGAACGGCTGGGCTGATTTTAACAGGACTCACTGGCAGATAGCTGATGTTATAAGGAGTAATATAGACTACTTTTATTCTAGAAAAAGAATAAGGGTTCCGCTCAAAAAAATAGTGCCTAGTGACGCATCCAAGCGAAGCGAGGGTAAGTCGCTAGCTATTATATATATATATATATATATATATATATATATATATATATATATATATATATATGTAGTTATTTTTTCTTAGGTACAACCTAATGCTTGGCGTGTATCATACTTATCATTATATACCTAATAATAATGTTCTCCTGACCGATTCCGGCTACGGCGGCCAATTTCATTGCGATTAGCCGACTGCGCAAGAGATATTATAGTGCACTCTCTATTCCTGTCACTCTCATACTCCGATGGGACGACTACTCGACACGACCAGTGAGAGTTAAGGCGCAGGACCGGCGGCTTTACGTGCTCTCCAAGGCACGGGGGAAAACACCACCAACTACCCAACTCCGGGCGGTTACTGAGGTTTACTATACAGAAAGACTCAATAACTAAACTTGACCCGACCCGGACTCGAACCCAGGACCTCCGGGTATGCAGCCGTACATGCTAGCTACTACACCACCGAGGCAGTTTTACCATTATTAAATTAAATATGTATTTATGCTTTGGTTTACATATTTAATTATTATTAAATATGTAAACCAAAGCAAATATCATACCGAACTAGTAAAAACTTCATATGGACTTAAAGTAACAAAGTAATAAGCTACAACTAGCGGCTCACCCATATACTCGTATTTGCCAAATTTATTCCAGATCCGTTCAGCTGTTCTGGCTTGAAAGAGTAACAAACATCCATACTCACAAAGTTTCACATTTATAATATTAGTATAGATTTATAATATTTGTATACATAAACTTTTCTCCGGAATTCTTCCACTATAAAAGTCCCGCTTAAATCAATGCAGGCGTTATGGATAATCGAATCGAAATTAAAAACACGCAAAAAGAATTCATATTTCTGCGTATTTTAAAGGTCGCTTGTGTTTTGTTATTGTGTAAATAACTCAGCTATATATCGAACACTGCTATTTCGGAATTTTAGGATACTTTAATTTAATTTATATAGAGATAAATTCAATTTTGTAAACCTTTATCTGTTTAACACTATAACCCGTTACAAAGAGCAAACGCGTGGTGCTTTATTCACTAAAGTCCACTTTGTACCGATTCGAAACAACAGCTGAGTGTGCTAGTTGCCCATAGTTCCAATATTGGCAAAGTTGGCCGGCGAAATGTCTAGCCTACGGGCTGCGTTTAGCATTCGTCGCATCGCTTTTATATTGCGTCATCGTTTTGTTAATCTCCAGTACACGGATATTTGTTATAGTATGTATGTATATATATATATATATATATATATATATATATATATATATATATATATATATATATATATATAGCGACTTACCTTAGATTTTTATTAACAATTACATTGGTTTTATTTTTTTATGCGCGGAACCTTAATTCTTTTTCTAAAACAGAAGTAGCCTAAGTTACTTTTTATATTATCTATCTGCCAGTGAAAAGGCCGTCAAAATCGATCCAGCCCTTTCGTAATTTAGCCGGAACAAACAGACAATACTAAATATCATTGTCAATCACCTTTTTATTTGTATTCTGGTTTTTATTTTATTTACTTAGCGGTCCCCCGACACGGCGACGCTCATCATCAAAGTAATATTAATAGGTAGGTACTTTTAATAAAGTTAAAAGGGCAAGAGAAAAAAATTATTTTTGTACTGTTTTGTTTTTTTTTGTGTCGGAGATTACTTAAAATTTTTCATTTTATTTTTATTTCATTTTTTTTTTAATTTCTCACGGACACTAATTTTAATAGATAATACTTTCTTTCTGCTTTCTTTAATATTATTGCTATATTTAATTATAATACTTATTAAATTTTTTTAAATGTTTAGAAATAAAAATCAACAAATATTGTAAGGTAATATTGTGCCGTTTTCGAGTTTTTGAAATATTTTTTGTAAAATACTGGGTAGGCACTGTCTGTAACAACTTTATATGTTCGAGGCGTTTATAACCTTAGTCTCTCGACCATGATGCTGTAAAGTATTCGAAACGTCGGGAACCAAACATCGAAATAATTCCGCGACATAATCCGAAAATAAAGTTTTATTTAAAATGTAATAGATAACTCTTATGGAGACTATTCTTATGAGCCCAAACACGCTATATCTGCTGTAAGTTTCTGAGGAAAAGCATCCCGCAAACTTGTTCTTACAGCATCGGCTCAAGGTTAGCCTGTCTTGGAAATAACACCGAAGTAACAGTACACCAAATTTCAAATAAATCGGATCTGTGAAAGTCAGTAAGACCCTTTTGTCAAGTAGGAAATAAGTGATGATTATGAAACGCCTGAACAGATATCCATAAATTATAGCTAAGAACCATTTCGATCACGTCAGCTTTCAAAAAAACCGCATCAAAATCGATCCTTTAAGAGCTACGATGCGGCAGACAGACACACAAACACACAGAACAAACAGGGCTATGTGAACTTGGCACACGACTTTGGAAAAATTGTTCTTTTTTAGGTTTATTTGGCCGATTTCGGTTAGTAGTAGATAGTTGTGAAGCTAACTTCGTTTGTAGTAAGTGCCAAAAAAAAATACAGACAACAAAAAAAATGTCGTCCCCCGAAGTTGGTGAAAAAAAAAATTTTTCCGCTTGATTCGTATAGAAAAACGTTAGTAGTGGTTTGTAGTGCAATTTTTTTCGTTTGTAGTAAAACAAAAAAAAAATTTTTTTTCGAGTATTTTTGCAGAGCGATTTTTACTACATACATTCATTGTTTCGTTTGTAGTACTATTATTTCGTTTGAAGTGGTTTGTAGTAACGTTTAAAATAAAAACGATTCAAAATGTAGTAAGTTTTTATGTTTATTGGGGTACAAGCTTATATTACTTTCTTATATTAATTGAAAAGCTACTGACTATAGGTTATACTGCCCATTATTTGTATGTAAAAGTTGTTCTTCAGTAAATATAAAGACATTGAATAAATTGAAAAAATTATATACTCCAATATTATTTTATCGTATCAATCATCATTCAAGTATTAAATGGGAAAGAGACATATCCGAGGTCATCGAGTAAGGCAACAATTTCACGGATCTCATCCCTAAAGATATTCACAAAGGCACTGGATGCTGTGTTTAAGGCCATTGGTTGAAATGAAAGTGACAAATTTGAATGAAGAGGGTTTCAGATATCAAACCAAATCAAAATGTACTATATTCAAATATGCTTTTAAAATTTTGTATATTTAATTTTTACATTTATTTTAAAAGTAAAATAAATTTTCATATGAATGTCGGTGAAGAAGCTACCACCGGATAAGTTCACTTTTATACAAGATACGAGTATAAGTGTATACACACTTAAATATATAGTTGGATTTGCTTTTTTTACCGTGTTTTTATAAATCGAGGACTATTCTAAGACATCTTATGGATTTAAGGGCGTGCACTCAATGTGATAAGATATTTTTATAAGAACCCATTGTATTCAAAATGAAAGATTATCCCATCCAACAGACGTAAATGTTATAAGGAAAAGAAGGAGCTTCTGATAAAAGCATATCGAATTTATACTATGTCAATTTTTATATAATAATCTAATATATAGATAATACTAGCAGACCACGCGGCTACGCCCGCGTTATATCTATAGAAAAACTCTTTAGCTTTATGTTAGTATGTATATGTATAGCTATGTTGTTCATACAAAAATACTAAAATCGTTATTAAATAATGGGAGGGAGGGGTAGGAGGGTGAAAAATACTTTACGACCTATTCTCATACCTACCAAATATATAAAAAAATCATTAAAATCGGTCGAGCCGTTTCGAAGAAGTGCGACCACAAAAACCGTGACACGAGATTTTTATATATTAAAAGACTAGCGACTCACCCCCGCTCCGCTAGGGTTCGTCCCTAGGGAAAATTTTGGTTTGTATGTATTTTTAATACGGAATCATAAAAAAAAAATTGTAGGTACATAAATAAAAAAACAAATTTAGGGTGGACACTTAGGGGTATGAAAAATAGTTTACGCCCTATTCTCAAACCTACTGAATATACTCACAAAATTTCATAAGAATCGGTCAAGCCGTTTCGGAGGAGATTTGTTACAACATTGTGACACGATAATTTTATATATTAGAGATATGTAAATGTGTAGTTTACATGTTTACTATTTGTCATAAAACTTCTTTAAAATTATTTTGTTTCAAGAGAAATAAAGCACTAATCCCGTTACAATAGATTTTTTAGAAATTTAATTAATTTGTTAGAAATTTACCTGGAGGTGTTAAAACATAATAATACATAGGTATTACATAATATACCAAGTATATATTTGTGTGTCTTTGTGACATCTGTCTATCCATATGATAGTTTGTTAGTTGTAGTAGGTATATGGAAGGGAAACTATATACAATAATTAATTAAACAAAACTACTTTGGCTCAGGTTGTGATGTAAACAGTTATTATTGTACAATGTAACTACAATATGCACAATTATTACCTACAGTAGTCACTATTTCTTGTTGTCTACAACTGAATCTCATTTGATAAGATTTCTGACGTATCAAGCGGGGACAATTATTAAGAAAATCAAATAAAGGCAGTAAGTAATATTTTATTATTCAAACAAAGTACATAAGTAGTATATCATTATGCTGAAGTACTTAGCAATCTTTCTAAAGACTTATTTAAAGAATCGTTTCAATCGATCAAACCCAATGATACGTGATTTTAATTTTCCATTTTAGTTATGCGCTCATGTAATTTTGGGAATGATGTCACCTAAATACAAATGCGAGCAAATCCACAGGCAGTAGCTAACATATTGCTATTTAGTACATTTTTTTAATACTTATCATTCTTATAGAGCTTCTATCAGCATCAGCCTTTAACTCAAATTATGTGGAATCGGTAAATCGTATTCAACCAGAGAACAGATCATAAAGTACCCTCACGCTGGCGTCATGTTTACGTCAATATTACTTTGCTTGAACGTCACATTCACGCTACAGTTACGTCACATTTACGTAATATTTGCAATTCGATTAACGGTCTCTTTTTGTTCATCATAATATTTAAATATAAGTTTAATTATTTTTTTCACAAAGAATTTAACTTTCCAACGTATTGTGTATCTTTCGTCTTTATTAAGACATTGTTCGCTTTTAAATGCAGTAGAATCGGTATCATAACAGCGAGAAAGTTTCTATACTTATAAGTTGTTTATCGAATGATTAAAGATGAATAAAACATAATATTAAGTAGATTAATTACAAGTTTTTATACAGGAAAATTGAATGATACGTGTAAAATGTAAACATTTCTCTAAGCATTAGATATATCGCTTATTTTTTGTACTCTGCGTTAAATTTACATAATAGCAGCATAAATACTTGCTAAGCAACGAGTACAATTTTCGCTTTAGGCCAGACACACAGAGAGGTTAATTAAACGCATTGTCTGTCTAGGTGTTGAACTCAGTTACGACAAAGCCCTATGTTTCATGCATTGTCCAAAACTAAAAGTATAGAAGCCTTGTAGAAACGCTACATCTAAGAGCTCAGCTCTACATTCCTTTTACTATATAAGCTGGGGATTTATAATATGACTAGCATTACCCGCGGCTCCGCCCGCGTTCAGATGACCAAAAACCAAATTCTTAGGTTTTACATATTAGTATACTCTTACATTGCAGTTTTTGTATTTTTTCTCAGAAATGAGACATTTTCCCGCGGTAAAAAGTCCTATATATCGACCCGGATAACCAGCTATTACTATACCAAATTTCATCAAAATCCCTCCAGTGGTTTTTCTGTGATGCGGTAACAGACAGACAGACAAAAATTGTACAAACTAAAGATTCGGCCTCTGTATCTATATTAATGTTTATTTCAATAAGATTTTCCAAAAAATATTTAATTAATGTACAGATTTGGCTTAGTTACAATTTTATTATATGTATACATGTACGAGAGTATAAAGAGAGTAGCATGTACCTACGGTATGAATTCCACAAAAATGTAACAAAATAGAAAGCATAAATGATACAAGGCACGAGAGCGCTAACGGTGTCGGCTTTGAAGCCAGAGAAGGATAATAATATGCAAAGCCATCTTCAGTCAGTTGAAAAACGTGTCATATATGTTCACACATTGTTATTTATCCAGCTGCCGGACCGTGGCATGCCGGCGAGTGTGTTTTAAAGTGGCTGAAATTAAAATTATGTTGATTACTATATTTTAGTACCCTTTTCCTACGACAATCCAAAAACAAACCTTCACAACTTATTTGTTTTAACTAGATATTGAATGTGAGATATTAACTTGATAATTAACACTCGTCAAATTGTAACCACGCCTTAAATGCGTTATGTAGTAGAGCCAGGAAGAATACTCTACATCGAACGGATAATAATATTGGTATTCTTAAGTCGACTCGAAATGTTTATACTCGTATGAATAATAATGTGACCTCATAAAAATTATCAAGTTAATGTTTCATATTCAATACCTAGATAAAACCAATAAGTAGTAAAGAATTGACGTGGACGCAATAAAAGTGAAAATAAAATACAATAATAAAATATATCGAAGTACAAAAGGCATCTAATAACACGGATTGACAAAATCACCTTTCCAAACCCAAGGAAAAAGAAATAAAAGTCCACAAATTACCTAAAAATTGCCTTATGTGGAGAGAATTGCGTAGGAACGGCCTGAATTGAATGAGATCATTGCCAAAATTGTTTCTGTGGATTCCCTTAGGTGATGTTTAATTCATGTCCGACACCCTTCGGCATCCGTTACTGGCATAAAAAGAACTTAAATTGACCGTAAATCGACATTTGTCCGCGTTCGTCTGGATTAATTGAAGAAATTAAATATTTTTAATATAAGAGCTTGCGATATAAAATTGTATAATAATGATATGATTTAAAATAACAAAATGATATCTCCAATGACAATATCTTTATTATTTAGCTACGGATAACATAAAGTTTATTATAATGTGTGTAGATAAATATTGAAAATTTAGAAGGAGTACCTATTTACTTCTTACGGGCTAATAGTCTCTTTCTTAAATCACACTCGCCTGTAGAGACAACAAATAATATAATATATTATCTATAGATATAATAAAATTCTGAGTCGAATCTGTACATTAAATATTTTTTTGGAAAATCTTATTGAAATAGTCATTATAGATTCGGCCTCATTTTAGAATTTTTTGTCTATCTGTCTGTCTGGGAACGCATTACAAGAAAACCACTGGACAGATTTTGATGAAATTTGGTATGATGATAGCTGATTATCCGGGTGAACATATAGGATACTTTTTACTGCGGGAAAATGTCTCATTTCTGGGAAAAAATACAAAAACTGCAATGTAAGAGTATACTAATATGTAAAACATAAAAATTTGGTTTTTGGTAATCTAAACGCGGGCGGAGCCGCGGGCAATTCTAGTATTATTATAAATATAATAAATATTATTACTTAACTATATATTGTTTAGCAATCAAGCACCCGAGCGAAGCGATGGAAAGTTACTAGTAAATTATATAAATTATTATCACATTTAAAAAAAAAGTATGAACTTTACTAATATGTTATATATGGTCTTATGAACATATAGAAATGTTATGAAATGCAAATGTACTTCTAGCACGTGTAATATGCCAAAATAATTCTTGTAGTGGCATAAATATTGGTTAAGCATTAAGTACAATTTTAAGTCTAAAGGAGGTTTTACATACGTAGGTTGATTAAAATAATTAAAAGAATCTTTAACAGTACCATTATGTGTTATTTCCTACATGATTTCCAATATGATAACCGCTTGTCTTATGGTGAAGGAAACTTGCAAGTTTTCGAAAGACTTGTGACCGTCAACCCGCACTTAGATAGCGTGGCTGATTATGGCATCATCCCTTGTATTGATGGGAGGCCCGTGCTCAGCAATGGGGTTAAAAAAGGCTTAATACTATACTATATTATACTACCATTATGTCAACTACAGATATAACTTAACTGTATGCAAAATAGACACAATAGTTAAACCATCGAAATGTGCATATATGACTCATGGGACAGGGAAATGGTTAAAATACATTACGACGTTGTTTGTGTAATATTCTTAACATTGTTAGGGAAATAAATAATCGATTAAACTGTGGACCTAATGTGCCTCCATTTCTAACAATCATTATCTACACGACTAATATAGAAAGCGTAAAACTACATTTCTTAAAAAATCTACAATAAGGTTACAACATAGCACGAGGAAGTTGTATTTTACAGTGCAATTGCTTAGATCGAATCAGTCCTGTGAAACAAATCAGCAATTCTTCTCAAGTTGCCCGTAGCTGATCGTCACTATCTAAACAATGCAATACCATTTGGAACGTAAAACTATGCAGTGCAATATTGAAATTCTTGAAGATAAAATTTATTTTATCTTCAAAGAATTTCGTAAAACTGGTGAAAATTCAAATATATTCTTTATATAAGACTAAGTGGTACCCGCGGTTTTGCTCGTAATATAACTGATGTGTGAAGATAAAAGATAATACCGTTATTTATCCCATTCATGAATAATATATGTATATCTATTTGTCCACAAACACTAAACATAGCGCACGATTTGTATGAAGGCACGTAAAAAATGGAATTTACTCGACCCATTATAATGAAACAAGAGTTGTTTTTAATTCATACCATATTCTAAAATTTGACCATTCGGGATTTTATAACCTCCAAACAAGCATCAAAACGTTTTTTAAAATATTGAGTATACAATTTATACACCGCATCTCTTTTATTATGTGTATTTTATTTAATAGCAAGTACATAAAAAATGATGAAACAAAATGACTATAGATAGTGTGGAATATTTAATATCTGTGAATAATTTATCAATCAAACCGATGTACCTATCAATTATCTTGTTATAGATAAAACTGATTTTATAAACCTACTAACACTTTAGAATATTTCCGGTATCCATACAAAACCATTCGATACGTTTCATTGCATATTTTGAAGCTTTAGGAAAGTTTGTAACTAATTAAAACCCATAATCTATACGAATTAAATTAATAGCTTTTCCTCTTTTAATATAAAATTACTTAGTATACGAGTTAGCTTTAATTACGTTATTTTAGACTTGGTAACTAATCTGATTGTTTATTCTACAGATAACACCTTTACGGTTGTAGTAGAAAAAGACGGTCGAGGCCTTGGTATGTCAGTCTGTGGGGGTGGCGGTCTCGTGAGGATACGACGGCTGTATCCGCCTCAACCCGCCTGGCGTACTGGCAGGCTCGCACCGAAGGACTTGCTGCTATCTGCCAACAGCGTTCCATTAGCGGGACTTAGCACTTATGTAAGTTTTGATTTTTAAATTATACTAACATATTATGTTAGCGTATGGTTTGATAAATTTCATAATATATTTTTGAATTATAATATTTCATTGAGTATAACTAACTATACTTGTGTGATAGACGATAAGCAGAAGGTCAATTAAACAATTAAATTAATTAAATACACAATTTCTCAAAAAAAAATTAATTATATACACAATTTCTCTAACTTTTAAGAATCCGAATAGTATGATAAAAAGTCGTTATTTCTAAGTGTTTGAAATAATGTACATATATAAAAAAAAAAAAAACAGCAGGTACATCGTAATGATAAAATTAATATTTCTTCTATAAAATGATACACTTGTACATACTAAAATAAAATATTTTATTACAAACTAGCGACATAACTTTGCTTCGCTCGGGTGCGTCCCTAATTACCTACGTTTTATTTTTAAGCGAAACCTTCATTCTTTTTCTAAAATAAAAGTAGCCTAAGTTACTCTTTATAACACCAGGTATCTATCTGCCAGTGAAAGTCGCGTCAAAATTAGTCCAGTCGTTTTGGTGATTAACCGGAACAAACAGAAAGACAGACAAAAAATTATAAATTGTGTTTTGCTTATAAGTACCGTTAATCATTTTTCATATCTTAGTAAAAAGCTGTTATTTTCACATTATAAACAGATACTTATCTTACTTATAGATAAGAGGTTTCAATAGTAAAAAAAATTAAGGCTTGCTATATTTTACAAAATGTAATAGAAATTCTCTATTACTCGAAATAAAACTTTATTTGAAAGTGATAAATATGGAATAACATTGAAACTCTAAAATTAAAATCATAAAGCAAATGCTACGGTACAAGAAACAAATATGGCATACCTACGCCTAAGTTTTGGTACACTAGGTTTGGGCGAAAACATAGTATTGTACGTAAAAACTTTTATATAAACGTCAACACATTTTACTATGAGTCGCGTATTCTAGCAATAAGCTGAGAAATGTTGGCTTTCAAGTTGTATTTTGTTCTTTCTCAGGCGCAAGTAGCACTAAATGTACACATTAAACAACAACATGACACAGTTATAAATATCAAGCTCACAAGCCCTTAAAGTTAGACTTTGTAAACTTTATTATAAGGGAGCCTCCACTTGAACTAGGTCGTAGTTTGTATGGCGCTCTACATTTATACATGGCAAAGTTATATTTGCTTAATATTTCGCGTATAATTTATAAAGTAAGTATTTACATTGAAAAGTTTTTTTAAAAGAGTTTGTATATATATGTGTAATAATGACTAACGGTTGATATAACATTTAATGATAGAATTTCACATTCGTTTTTTTATTTGTGTTTAACATTTTCACATATGAATTACATACATATAATAAAATTGTAACTAAGCCGAATCTGTACATTAAATATTTTTTGGAAAATCTTATTGTAATATTATCGATAGAGATGCAGAATCTGTAATTTTTAGAATTTTTGTCTGTCTGTTGACCGCATCACAAAAATATCCACTGGAGAGATTTTGATGAAATTTGGTATGGTGATAGCTGGTTATCCGGGTTAACATATATGATAGTCGTTACCGCAGGAAAATATCTTATTTCTGAGAAAAAATGCAAAATATGGTTAAAATAAAACCACGATGATAGGTACTACAAACATTTTAGCAAGATAACTTACTAAATATGGCAAAAACTATTAAAAAAATATCAATAGAGCTATTTGATCAATTAAAATAAGTCCAAAAATATTTATGTTTTATTTACATATTCGTCAATAGATGTCGCCATGTGTTTTCAAAATACGTAGTTTTAATTCCAAAAAATTGAATGTACCTTTCTATGATTTTATTAGAATTCCTATTAAAATATCCACGGCCCCGCCCGTGTTCAAATTATTAGTAAAACAAACTTTTTGGCTTTATAAATTAGTAACGTATTATTAATATGTTTTTGGCCGAAACAGAAGTTATTATTATGTATTTAAATAATCAGCTGAAAAAAAATTAATCAATACCTGTCTAGATATAGATATTTACATAAATGATTAAAATTAATTCAATAGTTTCAGAGTTTATCGCCCAAAACTAAACAAACAAACAAACGAACAAAACAAAAGTTTATACAGACTGTAAATGTTATTGTTAAAACAAAAAGTGCAATATCACTAAATTAAATATGAGATTAATGGAGGAACCTTTGTCAATCACCGCCATTATTTACCGATAATGCGGTGGGCAATGAATTTGGTATATGTAAGGGTCGGGATACTAATATGTAAAACTTAAGAATTTGGTTTTTGGTCATTTGAACGCGGGTTGAGCCGCGGGCAGTGCTAGTTATGTTATTAAACATTTAGTCACATCGACTAATTTCACAAGAAGGAATTGTAGTCACTAATCAACATCTTAATACAATCAAATGCTACTAGGTACCAAATATTAAGGGGGCACCGAGGCAATTACGAAATAATTGTGTTCGTTTGATTCCTTGCTGTATTGTTATTACTAAAACTTTAATTATGCAATTAATATGTAGGATATTTAAGGATTTTTTCTATAAATCGTACACTTTAGAAACACGATTACTTGTAGTTTCCTCGATAGAATAAAAATCCAAAATGATCTCTAAAAAACAAACTGTTAGTGCGGCGTAAATAATTCAAGGAAGTTCATCAGTTTTTTTTTAATAATAACAAAACTATACGTTATCTATATCGTATACACTTTACATTTTTAAAATTGCGTATTTATTTTAATAATACAAAGGAAATACCTAAATTCGCACGCGTTCCGTCCGTCCTAGCCACCCCCCTCCCCCTTCCCGCTGTCGTCCTACTAAAATAAAAAGCTCGGTGCCATCTTAAGTAGTTGGGATTGATGTACGTTATATCTCAATACGAAAAAGAGATCAATATGCACACTATTTTTGACAAAATTAAACATCAATTATTAAAATGCAATATGTAAATCAAGCAAATCCGTAGGACTGTTATAGTGCTAAAATTCTAGTTCCTTAGCACGTACCGAATGGTATTCCAACATTGGAAAACTTTGTCTCACAATGTGCCCGAGTCAGAGCTGTAAACACATGTCGCAGATAACGCGAGCGAAGAAACTTCGGAATTCATTGAAAACAAGCTGTTTTTTCCTAACAAACATACTTGTGCTAAGTGAATATCTTTTCTTATAACATTTATTAAGAAGACACTATAATCTTGATCCAGTATAAAAACTATACAAAACATGTACTATTCTTTATTTATTTGTTACTAGCATTTCCATCGGCTCTGCTCGCGTTCAGATGTGCAAAAACCAAATTCTTAGGTTTTACATAGGTATTAGTATACTTTTACATTGCAGTTTTTGTATTTTTTCTCAGAAATTAGATATTTTCCCGCGGTAAAAAGTATCCTATATGTTGACCCGGATAAACAGCTATCACCATACCAAATTTCATCATAATCCCTCCAGTGGTTTTTGTGTGATGCGGTAACAGACAGACAAACAAAAATTCTAAAAATTATAGATTCGGCCGCTGTATCGATAATAATGTCTATTTCAATAAGATTTTCCAAATAATATTTATTGTACACGTACAGATTGGGCTTAGTTACAATTTTACTATATGTATAGACTAGCGACTCACCCTCGCTTCGCTCGTGTAGGTTCCTATATACTATTTAACAGTTAATATCGAATAGGTAGTCGATCCCTTCTTCTGTGAAAAATAAAAACAAATTATCCCACGGGAACCGTACATTTTTCTGAGATAAAAAGTAACCAATGTGCAATAGCACATGGGTTTAGGTTTAGTCTGGAATGCCAGACTATATTTTATCTCTGTGCTAAATTTCATCCAGATCTGTTCAGCCGTTCTGGCGTGATTGAGTAACAAACATCCATCCATTCAAACTTTCGCATTTATAATATTAATGGGATTTATTACGTTAATAATAAAACGATACGTAATATGAAAAGGAGAGTTTAATTATTAGCCAAACAAAACATTTAAAATATATTGTCATGCATACTGGCATTTTTACCCGTAATTGTATTTTCATAGGGCGAAAGCAAACAAAAAGCAGAATCGATTTAACATAAAACAACCGTTCAGTGAATGGGAAAATCGATGCGTTATAAAATGTTACTAAGTCAACGGAATTCAATTATATTTCATATATCTTGCATAAAACTTTGAACCTGCTCTTTTATATCATGTTTTATTAGAACTTAGTACCAGTACATATACATGCATATAGTATACTATATATCATTTGTAAAGTTAATAAGTAATAGGTTAAAGGTTGATATATTTATTTAGTATTTTGGTAAGTTTTTGTTTTTCTTTTATATACCAAAGTATTCGACTAAAAATTCTATATTTTTACCCAATTAGATGGCTACACAATAGTTACTTCAAATGAATGTCGCTATACTTAAAAGAAATTCAAAGAAATACTCGTGTACAAATCATAAGAAATGTTGTTCTCCTATCAATTATTTTGCGTCTTAACAAGAACGTCTACAGCGGTAGGGTCAGATAAGGCACACAAAGCTTTAAGTCATATCTAACTACTAGCGTTGCCCGCGGCTCCGCTCGCGTTCAGATGACCAAAATCCAAATTCTTAAGTTTTACATATTAGTATACTCTAAATTTGCAGTTTTGTATTTATCTCAGAAATGAGATATTTTCCGCGGTAAAAAGTAGCCTATATGTTGACCCGGATAATCAGCTATGACCATACCAAATTTCATCAAAATCTGTCCAGTGGTTTTCTCGTGATGCGGTAACAGACAGACAGACAGACAAAAATCCTAAAAACTATAGATTCGGACTCTGTATCGATAATAATGTCTATTTCAATTAGATTTTCCAAAAAATATTTAATGTACAGATTCGACTTAGTTACAATTTTATTATATGTATAGATAATACGCTTTTGACACTTCGATAAGCTACACAAAGCGAATAAATAAAGATGAAAACCGCTGCTAGTGTCACTTGAAAAATAGATGGTCTCCTTTGTCCCACCGAATTAGCTTCTAACACAACTGTCCTCAATGTTAGTATTAGTCTAGAAACTCTATCCTTAATTAGTGCTCTCTATTTAATTAGGGAATAAACTTTATTCAAGGATAGTTTACACTCGCAAAATGGATGAGCATCTGAGCTACAAACGGTCTTTAATGAAGCTTTTACTAGTTTGGTGGGTGTCAAAGACGATACTAAATATGAGGTAAATTAACTATTATAACCTTTAAAACATTGGAATATAATTTTGAATAACGCTGGCTATATTCAAAATTAGGTATATTCCTATGTTTGATAATCATATATTGTGTGTTGGAGTTTCGTTAAACTTATTAGAATAAATAATGATATAAATTTTTATTATATCTTTTATGAATGAGGTTTAAAGCACCACAACAATCGTTTGACGTATGCCCGATCGATACTCACATTCCCACAAAATGGCTTATTGCTTCAATAACCTCGGTTTGGCTAAGCTATTAAGCACGCCCTGGGCCAATGCGAGGGAAACTAATATCAGCTCCTTTTTTAGGCAGTTTGGTTTCAATCGTTGGTAAAACGTTATTTCGTTATTTACGTCACGATCGAAACGTGAATTTGTACTTGTTTCCGCTACAAAGCTACAAAATTTTTACAACATTGTATTTGGAGACGTAAAGTATATAGGCGTGTGATATAGGCGTGGAAAACGTTCACCATTTTTAGCTAGATTAAATTTCTTTATTAATATGAGACATGTATACATCATAATAAATTAACTTAATATCTTGAATACTTACGTACCTATCTAAAAATAGAACCTCCCACGTTGGAATAAAATTTTCTACAGAATCGTTTTACAAGATTAAATACCTACTTAAAGAACAAATATTTTCACAAAAATGTTTTTTATTCAACGAAAGATATACGTTAAGAGATACAGCGACAGCGTCTGGCAAAAGGGAAAATGACTCTAAAAAAATTTAAAGCTACGTATATAACAATCCTGTAAATTATAGGGATATTTTGCCTGACTATAATTAAAATTGAAAGTTTGTGTGTTTACACACATATGTTTGTTGCTACTTCACGCCGAAACGACTGGATGAATTTGTATAAAATTTCGTATACACATAGACTATAACCTTTTTTTGACGTTGGGAAATGCATTTACGCATACCACCTGCTTACATTCAGATGGTTATGTGAGATTCGCCGGCAAGAAGAGCCAGTACTACCGACTAAAACTACGGACCTCCCCTGTCTTAATGGGGCGTCGCAGAATTGCTTACGCACCCCACCACACCGCCCCGATGGCAGGCCTGCCGTGGCAGATCACAGCATCCATGGGGTTGCTCCAACAGTTTCCTCTGCCATCCAAAAAGTACCTAGAGCAACTCGCATGGTTCTCTCCCAGTGCTTTTTTAGGTCGCGGCTGGCTATTTTGCCGGACGCTAATCAGCTCTCCTACCACTACAAAAAGTTTCTCTACTCGCTAGTAATAATATGATAATAAAATTATCATTATAGTTGTAAATACTCATAACAGTATTAAACATTATTTACATTATTCTAAACAGGAGGCTCTCGAAGTACTTCGCACGGCGTCAACAAGGGTGGAACTACGGGTGTGCCGGCCCCCGAGTGACGTCCTCGAGAGCGTGACGCCGCCGGACCCCCCGACCCCTCCAGCCAGAACTCCTCACCCACACCTGCCTCTCGATCCTCTCAACTGCCATCCGTTACATGCGAGGTGAGATCACAACTCTATATTCACTGAAGATTGATAACGTTTAAAATAATTTATTCTACGCATTCTACTAAATAAAAAATAATAATCAATTACATACATAATATATATATATATATATATATATATATATATATATATATATATATATATATATATATATAGTTACTTTATTAGTAACAAAACTATCATTCTCAAAAAAAAACTTAATATATAAATATAAAAGTATAAATAAAAATATAAAGACTTTTTGGACTCAAAAATACATCGACTTTTACCCGAACAAGTAGGAAATATTCATGGATTTTTTTGATAAAAAACATCACACATTTAATTTATTTTGAAGTCTGTTAATTATGTGAAGTGTAACCAACATGATTTAAAACCAGCATTTCAACATCGTTAAATTTTTTTTTTATTTTATACCAAATTCAAATACTAGTCCTCAACTTGACTGCCTAGACTTAAAATCTTGGAAGAATGTTCTAGTATTCTTTGTACAATTAAAAGTGTAGGAAGTTGTTAAATGCCGTCAGGAACGGAGTCCATACAGCAAAGGCATTTGTAGCGTTCGTAACATGCAGTCCATTGTGAAGTTGAGCTATGAGGCGCGCTTTGTTGAAGGCTTACACGCCGTTATTTGGTTGTTGTCACCGAAATAGTGTTGAGAGACGATTGTTTCTGTTCATTTATCATAACGTGTATTGGCTATTGATCCTCTTGTAAATAAAATTGTGCCTTTCGATATATGTATTTCCAAGCAATTCATCGTACTTAATTGAAAACTTTTTGTAATGTATTTTTAAATTGAATAAATAACGCTGAATAAGTCGTATACAAAGAGAATATATTAAAACATGGAGAATTGATGATATAACTGCAACAAAAGCAACCAGTAAAACTTTCCATGTCCGGATATGTCACGCTCACTCGCCAATCGATACCTATCCTTAACAAGGAACTTTTCTCGTACAATGAAGTATCTCGGATACTCCATTAAAAGTCAGGAAATTGGTATTCTTGAGTTACGCAAATAAAATAAAGCTACAGCAAAAAGCATTTTATATCCAATATTCATGCTTTTTATTCAACATGGGGTACTCCATTAATATTAAACCGACTTCATTTTCACAATTACTAAGCTAAATGTTATCAATTTAAGTAGCTTTTTATAAACCGAGTTTCCTAACTTCGAATTTGAGGTATAAATTCAATAAAAATATATCATTTAATTCTCTAGTAATAATGGCTTGCCAGGTTAAATATTTCTTGGAATTATGAAACAAGCTTTTAACATAAGAACACAAAATTTAAAATTATATCTAAACTATATAAATAACGTTAGATATTTTGACAAATATTAAAGCAAGATTAAAATTTTAATATACTCTCGTATGAGATGTGTAAACAAAACCCATTTGAAAGTAATCTAAACAGCTTTTCGCTAATCTGATCCGTCATTTAGAAATCTAATAACTATTTTGTATGTATTAACAAATATATACTAATACTTAATGGACCACAACGAAAAAGATAATTTAAAGTAAGGTACCTATATATTTATTTTAGTTTATAATCCCTCCACGACCGCGGACACGCCGGCGTTACAGTTAACAATAGATTTCTTAGAAATTTAATTAATTTCTTAGAAATTTATCTGGAGGTGTTAATTACGTTTCATAAAATATATTATATATTGTAAATGAATGAACATATAGAAAATATTATATAGATAATACTATTTCAACCCAGTTTATCTATGTCACTGAAATATTCTCACTCCAACTCAGTAATAGCATGAGCCCACAAGTCTGTTAACGTAGAGTTACAGAAAATGTCACGAACCGAGTGAAATTTCCCACTGTGGGAAACCCGGCCTGAATAATCCAGTTTCATTTCTGCAATTGTAAAAGCTTTTCACATACGTAGCTAATTAGATATTAACAACTTCTTCGTAACCTACCTACAGTAAAAACTTCGTATTTGTTTTTATTCAACATTGTGACTACTAAATAAAAATAAACAATGAAATGCAAATTCTAAATATTTTATAATCATTACATAGTATATAAGTCATGAAGTAAGTTGAGCTTTCATATAGTAGTTAATTTATAGTGAAAGCTTACGTTGAACACAGCATTTTATTTAAGTAGATGAGGCATTTATTAATGCTTACATTTACGATGTTATTCCAAAACTAGGTAGACAATGTAATAGCACAATACAAATCTTTGAATTTACCGGTTTTTTTGTACTATAATATGCATGTATTATACATATAAACCTTCCTCTTGAATAACTTTATCTATTGCTGAAAACTGCATTAAAATCCGTTGTAGTTTCAAAATTCTAAGCGAACAGACAGCGGAAGCGACTTCATTTTATAAATTGCAGGAAAATTTTATATCGAAATCTTATGAATTTTAATATAATTTTACAAATTCAATATTAATAAATTATAAGCTATACGAAGACCTAAATCTGCTTAAACCTGATATTATTCAGAGTTTATACTCCGAATACTTCAGGTAGAGAGAGAGATGATTTATATATATATATATATATATATATATATATATATATATATATATATATATATATATATATATATATATATATATATATCAGTTCACTTGACATTAGAACTCTTATACAAATTTATTATATAGACTTTCACAAACCACAAGCAGCGCAACAACATCGTCATCAGAAGGGAGAGGAAGGCGTGAAGCTAGTCCGGAGGATAGGAGGACCCAGGACTTACATCTACCAGATCTTGACAGACCTTTACCGGTTTACGACATACAATACGGTGTAAGTGTTACGTATAATATTACTTGCAGTTAGCTATGATTAGAACTTTAACTAACTAACTTACTCAACTCCGAGTCCTTCAAGCACTGAAATAAACACGTGAATAGTTAATATGTAGATCAAACACTTTAAGCTCTTTAGTCGTTAGGTGGCACTAAGTAAGCTAGTTGAGAGTTCTTACTTGGAGAAGGACTTCACTACGTGACTAATGTGTACATTCAGGACACACAGTCATATAAAAATGTATATAAACTTTTAGCATACCTGGAATTACAACACCGTTATCTACTATCTTATTTCTTTGAAAAGAAAAGAAAATTATAGCTTAAGTAACGATTAAATCCATTTGCCTCTAGCGATTCCGTAAATAGTCATCTTGATAAAAGTTAATATGCCACAATTATACTGAAATTGCCGCAATTTACATACCTTTTCCTATTATTTAAATCTTTAATAGAGTTTAATACGGATTTAAAAAGTATCAGTAAAGCGTAGAACTATAAAACGTAACAGTAATTTGGTTTCATTAATTCGTTCACCACAGTTGACTTGCATATTGATCTATCGTATCATTTATTCAGCGGTTATCGAGTGTCACTGGTTCAGTTTACATAATTAAGGACATATTGTGTTAGGTTACAAAAGTATAAATCACGCTTCGTCATAAATGAAATAATAACAATATTATATTGGCTGACACAATGGTATTTCATCGCCTATCTTGCTCCGTGGATATGTCTTTCATGTTTTAATAATAAACATGGTTGTGTAATGTTTAATTTATTAAATAACTAGCATTGCCCGCGGCTCCGCCCGCGTTCAGATGACTAAAAACCAAATTTTTAGGTTTTACATATTAGTATACTCTTACAATGCAGTTTTTGTATTTGTCTCAAAAATGAGATATTTTTCCGCGGTAAAAAGTATCCTATATGTTGACCCGGACATCCAGCTGTCATCATATCAAATTTCATCAAAATCTGTCCAGTTATAGTTTTCTCGTGATGCGGTAACAGCCAGACAGACAGACAAAAATTCTAAAAACTATAGATTTGGAATCTGTATCGATAATAATGTCCATTTCAATTAGATTTTCAAAAAAATATTTAATGTACAGATTCGACTTAGTTACAATTTTATTATATGTATAGATATATAATAAGGACAAATCCACTATTTTGATATTTGATAACAATTAATCTGTGACTACATCAAACTGTCAAGACGCTTTTTGTCAAGTTGACTATTTGTTCTCGAGCTGGCGCGATATACGGATCGGTATATCACAGGATAGTTTTTGTAGAATTGTATTCACAAACCAGAAATTAATACAAGTGCTTAAAAATACATAATTAATTGTCAGATTTATGTAAATATGTTTCTACTATTGTTATTTTGTGTTTATAATATTTATTTATTTTATTTATTTATAAGTTCACAAACCGACATACAGATGAAATAAACAAGCTTAATAATAATTATTCTAAAGTATACAATCACACAAATGATGTCTTCTAAGATATGGACATCACATGCATATGAACAGAACTAAGTATTAACATTAAAAATATATACTGTTAAACAAGGCTAAATTAAATTAAATCTAATATTATTGTATTATAACAAAACATTACATAAAATAAAGCACAATCCGATTTAACTACTTTTGTTTTATGCTACTAAAGTAATATTTAAACATCTTTTTTTTAACGAAGACGGAATCACCGAAAATATCTATATCATTTCTTAGGGCATTTGCTAAGGATACCATTCTATAGATAGGACTATGTTGAAGATATATAAGAATATAGGTTACCACCTATGTAAATACAAATATTTGGCCATTTCAACAGCTAGATCAAGTAAGATGTGTTCTTTCTCTTGTTCACGCTATTATTACTCAATACTTGAGATTAAGGTCTAATAAATCATGTTATCATTTTTTGTTGTTCTATAGTTATTTCAAACCATGTAACAAGTAACCTGCTCCTTTATTTCTATATAAGTATAGCTAAATATTATAGTCAATGTACAATATGCTTTTATAATAGTTCTTCCCATATTCCTAATAAGACTCTGTGTTTACGCTTCAAAGGATGACGGATCCGTGGTGAGTATTCCGTACAGTATATAATATAATATGTAAATATACACAGTAATCCCATTACAAAGGCTTGAGACAGGCAAGTTTCAGATACACTTGTTAGACTGCTTGCAAACTTGATATTATGTACAAATAAACGTAACAACGTATATATGTATATATATATATATATATATATATATATATATATATATATATATATATATATATATATGCACATTGTGTACTTTCATTTATTTAGTATATTTTTATCTAATTTATTAAGTCTATTTCTTAAAATAAAACCACCTTCTTAATATAAGAAAAGACCGCTATTTATGTAATCATTAATCAAATATTTAATTTTGAGATCAAAGCGAATTCAGACGATTCTAACATAATGAAATTATTATAAGACTAATATTTACTAGATCCTAAACCATGGTACAATTGTATTTCATACTAGCGACTCACTCTCGCTTCGCTCGGGTGCGTCCCTAGCTACGTTTTAATTTTTTGAGCGGGACTCTAACAGTTACTCCGTATAATATTAGCTATCTACCAGTGAAAGTCACGTTAGCCGTTTCGAAGATTAGCCGGAGCAAAAAGACAGGCAGACAGACAAACAATTTAAAAATTGAGTTTTTCTTATTAGTACCGTATATATTTATTTTAACAATACAATAAATATAGATAACCTGTAGTTTTTTGTAACATGAAATTATTTCTCAGGAATTCGACATAATAATGACAAAAGTGAACGGATCGCTTGGCTTTACACTGAGGAAAGAAGATCACAGCGCCCTCGGGCACTACGTGCGGGCTTTAGTCAGAGAGCCGGCACTAAGCGACGGCAGAATACAACCGGGAGATAGAATAGTTGCTGTATGTATTTTGTAAACTTTTAAAATCACTCGCTTTTGGCTGTATGTACCGTTCTGATCCACGAAAATAATGATTAATATTCGAATTTCCTAAAATTTTGCTATATTATAAGTTTGGATTATTGTCAAGTACAATACAATAATAAAAATCCCGTTAACATTAGAACACTACGTTACAATAATTATGGAGTGTTCCTCAACGTACAACTTTTTAATAAATTAAATAAGTATGAACCAAAACTAAGTACTTTGTAAACAATAACATTTTTAATTTCTTAAATTTATATCAAGTCTTTCTAATTTCATACCATAAAAACGGTTATGTTCCACTTTTTATGTTATTCAATTGTCATAAATCAAAGTGAAGATGAAACCATTTTTCTACTGCACAAAATAAAAAAAAACATTATAAATACAAATGTTTCTCTGTCTTTTCGCACAGTAGGATAGATATTTTTTTTTATATTTTATAGACTTCTTACAGAAATTCTTTCTGAACAGAAGAGTGTCAAACTACTGTGTATCATTGAACCTTTCTCACGGGATACTAATCGGTAATCATGAAATGTATGTGTACAGGTGAACGATACGCCAATGTCTAACATGTCGCACGCGGAAGCAGTCGCGTTTCTCCGCGCGTGCGGCTCTGAAGTGCGCCTGCGACTGTACCGCGACCACGCCGCTACACCGCTGTCGCCGATGTCGCCCAAAGAAGGACCCACTGACTCTGACGGACCTGTCAATAGACCTAAACCACCTTTAAGGTTTGTTGCAAATATTTCTTTTACGTGTAAAATTTGGTTTGTATACACATACATATTTAAATATGTTCCAAGGAATTGTTGATTTAATAAGTTAATCTTAGTTTCAAATTATAAATAAGGTTCTTTTCTTTTATATTTCTGCAAAATTTATTGTTTTATTTATTAATATAAAATAAAATGACAGTTCTTTTTTAACCTACGAATTACTAGAGCATGTTGTAAGTTAATTTATTTTTCCAACGATATTTTTAAAGGTTTAATGGGTATAATTTAAATTTTTGAGAATAACTAAAATATATAAGTAATTCACAAAAGCATTGAATTGATATTAGCTTATGCATTTATCTTATTTATATTTACAATATAAAGCTATTTCCGGATTTAAATGTACGCCCGCCCGCCCTTCTTTAAAATAATGATATTTCTGAGTAGCATAATATTAATATCTTATATATAAAATTCCCGTGTCACGATGTTGGTCCGCTATAAACTCCGAAACTACTTATCCGATCTGAACGTATTTTTTTTCAAAATGTATGATTTGATCCAACTTAAAAGATAGGATAGTTTTTATCCCAATTATTCCCTTTTGTTATTGCAAAATTAACGATTTTCAACAACGCGTGACCGGGTCTGGTAGTATTGATATGAAACAAAACCGCGACATAATCTGAAAAGATACTTTCATTTTATATGTCAACTAGCATTGCCCGTGGCTCCGCCCGCGTTCAGATGACCAAAAACCAAATTCTTAGGTTTTACTAATATGTATATGCTTATATACTCTTACATTGCATTTATGTATTTTTTCTCAGAGATGAGATATTTTCCCGCAGTAAAAAGTATCCTATATGTTGACCCGGATAATCAGCTATCACCATACCAAATTTCATCAAAATCCCTTCAGTGGTTTTTCCGTGATGCGGTAACAGACAGACATAAAAATTCTGAAAACTATAGATTTGGCCTCTGTATCGATAATAATGTCTATTTTAATAAGATTTTCCAAAAAATATGTATGTAATATACGGATTTAGCTTAGTTACAATTTTATTATATGTATAGAATATTCGCGTAAATCTAACACAAAGAAAATATTACTACTTATCTTAGTTTATCTAATATAAAACAGTATGTTGGTAACTTTTTATATACAGAGCTGAAGCAGTGTCAATGTTATGTGACTTAGCCGCACGTCGTCTCACACCCGACGCGGGCGACGGCTCACGCTCCCCCTGCCTATCTCCGCGTAAACATAGAAAACTTACTAAGGATAACCATTATGAAACACCCAATGGTAAGAATATTTTATTATAAACGTATATATTATTAGGAATATTATTAAATAAATAGTTTGCTATTATCATATATATATATTTGGAAATTTTCGGTATAGAGCTAGTAATAGTCAAACGAGATATTTACGATGTGATCATATTTTACCTGTTGCTCGATTTGTTTATATTGAAATTTAACAGTAAGTAAATTATAACGAATTTTACCTATAAATGAAATGAATTTGAAATGTTAATTCCTAGAAATATTATTTAAATGAATGCTGTTCTATTTTCCCTTGAATTATAGCTTCATAAGCTTTTAAAATATTGAAGGTCTTCAATTAATTATATAATGGAAAAAAAACAATGGTTGGATTAAATAAATATTAATATTATTTTAGTTTAGTGTTCAATTTATAAAAAAAACAATAATTTATATTTATTAAACATGTAACACAGTAATAAAGAGAACTACTTGATTTGTATACCGACTATTAAAAATGCGTATCTTTGCCAAATATAACTATTTCGAAAAAAAATATTTGAAGTAGGCTCAACAAAAATGACTGTATTTTTGTAGTTGTCTGGGTTTAAAAATAATGATAATCTTTATCATCAATCGGCTCAGTAGGCTTAAAGCTAGCTTTTATATTTCCCGTTCTAAGCGGGCTATATAATTAGAAATAGGTAAATATTTATGCCAAGCGTCTGATAGCCATATAATATACATGAAAATAAATGCGATTTTTATGACTCTCTACAATTTAGAGAAATATATATTGTTTCTATAAAACTTTGTAAATATATACAAATATGTTAAATTAAATAACATCCAAGCGCCTACACATTTCTAAACTGAGCTTTATGGCGCACAAAATAGATATATCGGGGCAATAGCCGATTTATTATTATAAATACCCATATCTGTCAGAAACAATGCAATAAATTAATTTAAGCGGGTAGAATTCTATTGTGCATAAATTTTAGCTAACAATCGTAAATACTGCGGCGACCGAACAAGTAGTGCCGGCTACTGATTTAAATTAATGAATTTTAGTTAACAATATTCCACACGAATATCCTATTTTGTACTAATGTGCAAGGGTTAGAAATTGTATTAATATTTGTATATATGTAAATATATTATGTAAATGTGTTTTTCTTGCAAAATTATGTAATGCTAACGAAAATGTGTATATATATATATATATATATATATATATATATATATATATATATATATATATATATATATATATATATATATATAATTTATATTGATGTAAATATAAAAATAATCTATTGGATAAGATATTAGAGGATATTGCAATTCAAACAAGATATAAAGTAAGCAGTATTATTTGCTTAATTTCTTTTGAATTGTTTTATAAAGATATTGAAATATTAAAATATTTGACTTCTTCATATTTTGCGATATCTCCTAATCGTTCTCGTTGTATGTGTATAGCGTTTACAACGGCTATATAAAGGGACACTAACACTGCACCACTATAACCACGCAATGTCTAAGCTAGTAGGTTTTCCGCACAGATTTGCCAAGTTGCAACGTAAAGCTAGACACACACTCAAAGCGTATTGAGAGCTTCAAGCGTTCCCAAACCATCGACTGTCCGACCGATATATCGGGGACAGAACGCTCGACGTTAGAACGTCGCGCTACCATGGAAAGATCAGCAACCATGGAACAACCATTATTAGATTATATAGAATCTAATAACACGGATATTATAATTATTGAAGAATTGAAGCGGCCTCGTTCTGTTACACTCACAAGTCCCACGGCCCCGCCGTCTTGTAGAAAACAAAAGCTAAGCCTGACAGGTGAGACTCTGTCGGCTCGCACTATACTCGTATACCATATCCGTATTTAGCCTGTGCCTGTATACTGTCTAAAAACTATTGTTGTTTCTTAATATATTACTCTAAGAAAATCTATTTTTCTTAAAGTGGGATAATCCTATTTATGTAAATTCTTTTAATAAAGTATAAACTGCAAAAATCAATTTAATAGAATTTTTAATTTAACTGAGTATTTTAATATTTACGATTTGTTTTGCTAATTGTTTTTGAAACAACAACCGTTTCTAGCTAGTTCCTTTACACTGATCCAAAACAGCAAATTGACGGTCTGAAGGATTCTGTACTTACCTATGCTTTGGACAAACCCATAAAGCAGCACTATAGTCGTAACTTACTCACCTTTTCGAACTAACACCATCGACTTATTAGTTTAGTTAACGGCTTACCTTGCAATTTCTATTATTACACCATACTAATTAATCAAGTTGTCATGCCTCGTAAGTAATTAATGAACATTTTTAAATATATTGATCGTTTTACCATATTATAATAAGCTCGTATTTACTTTAAGTATACACTTGCTACATACGTTTGTCGTATATAGAAATACTCTCTGAGAACTTTGCAAAAGGTAACTGTTTTATACATTTGTTTTGTAAGTATTATTGTTATATTATGAAACTTTGAAACATGGAAAAGTTGGAGAGAGTATAGGTAAACGTGTAATATTCCACATAAGCTCGCGTGCACACGCATGTTCCCAATCACGCACTATAGAAAGTGTATCGATGTATGTTTAATAGTAAGCCATACATTAAAACTCTCTCATCACGGTTTGATTTAGAATAGATTGTGTGAAATATGTGTAACTGTACCTAATCATTATTGTACTAAAAATATATAAAAGATTTACTTCAAAAAATCTACTCGTACCGCCGCGAATTCGATTCCCGGAAGATATTTAAGAACAAATATTTACATTCAGCATAAACTTATTTGTCTATATGTATCTGAATATTGGAACAAAATCGCCATACGCCTGTCACTCACAAGGTGTTGCTTACTTAAGCGGAAAGTAGAGAAATATAATAGAGTAGAGTCATGGCATCATGTAAAATTGATACTTTTAAAGAATATCTTTTATCCATGTTAGTATATAATACGTTTATAATGCTTATAAATAATACATATCGATTTTTTTCGTTTGATTTCATAAACATATATCGCTTAAATAATATTAAACAGCTCCTTATCTGTCACTTATAATGGAAAAAAAATGTAGGAAAAAATGTAATCAAAGCAGTAAATATAGCGAAATTTGTAACTTGTCTTTAAATTTATCCATAAATTAAATTTTCGCAATAAATGATAATTTAATAAAACTTGAAAACGATAAAATTTTATGAAAGAAAAATTATCAAAAAAATAATTTTTAAAATCTAAACAGTAAAATTTTCTAATATGTACAAATAAATAAATTTGAGAAAGTATGACACCAAATTCCGATAAATAGAAAAAAAAACGGTTTTTTGTGCCTATAAAATATTTTAAGATAATTCACTACTCACACATACATTCAAAATTTTCAGTACCTCCACACGGTTACGAATTAAATAACCTTGACAATGACACACTGGATGCTCCAAACGTGTACCAGGAAGATATAACCCTACAGAGGTTTACTGAACCCGCGTTCCCAGTAGATTCGGACGAGCCGGTATCGATGCCCGCTGAACTATCAAGCGATGAACGCTTCAAACATTCGAGCCCAGCGTATCAGAGTGCAGTTTTGCATACAACAACTACGACAAGCGAGAGTGCTTCTGATGGGCATAAGGATGACGGTGATTATTTATTACAATTTTTATTATAAGTGTCTCTGTCAAACAAAGAAAACCATGTAATATAACAATCCAATTTCCTCTGTTCGTCTTTATTGAGAGTCACGTTTTATCTTAACAAGACCAAGACAAATACACATATTTGCTCTACAAGGGATCAGAATTTGCGATGTTGAGACGACTAATAATATATTTATGTTTGAACTCTTGGTGGATTGGATGTTCCTTACAAAATGTATGAATAGAAATGCTACACTGACTTTATACTATTGCTTTCGTCTGTAAAGTTCAGTACATAAAAATGTAATTTTATAAGTAAATGTATAACTATTAATTAGTACTTAACCATATATTTGTTTATTTTTTATTTTATTTTTTCTATTACTACAAATTACAGGTAATGGTTTAAAGAAATGGAAAGGAGTTGCGTTGTCCCCGGACAACGAAAGAAAAGCCAAACCAATTCCAGGAGAAATTCCACCGAAACCTAAAGAGATTGAACCCGTCCAAAAGGAAAACGTCGAACCTGAAACACCGGTGGAAGCACCAAGCACAGAACCTACGGTAAGCTTTACCTAATTACAATTGTAGAATAATTGAGTTCTAATGGTCACCATCCGACTTCCGCGTCACAAAAGGTCTATGCCCTATGGGATATATCAGTTATTTTAATATCACGAAAGTGTATGTGTCAAATTTCAGTTCAAAATGATAACATCTACATATATGTCTTATTTGTTGTGTATCTATACATATAGTAAAATTGTAACTAAGCCGAATCTGTACATTAAATATTTTCTGAAAAATTTTTTATTTTTTTTATTTTTATTTTATTTGGGAAACAAACAGTACAAATTGATACAAATTAAAAAACAAAACATAAAATATAAATCATTGACCAATAAAGTTTCCACAATTAAATATTACATAGAATAATGCGAGCAAATTAATTACAATTAAAAAAAAAAATTAACATTAAATAAAATAATAATCATATGAATAGAAAATAATTAATGTTTTAGTAATAATTACATAATTATAGTTAATAATAAAAAGTCGCAAATATAATTTAATACAAATAAAAATAATTTAAACTAGGTTATTTTCTTAATTTGTTGAGTTAACTTCTGTGACGAACCCGTAAAGTAATCAATTGAACAGTATTCTTTGTTATATAATAAACAAGAACGATGAATGAAGGCATTTTGTGCATATTTGGTACGTGTAGTATTTGAATAAAATAAAGATTTAATTCGCGAAGATTGTCTTGGACAACGGAAATTAATGATGTTAAGAAGAAATGGAGAGTCAATAATATTATGTAGTAATTTCAACAGAAATGTTTGGTCCTTTACCTTACGACGTTTTTCCAGAGAGGTCAAATTAGGAATAACTTGATCAGTAGCGGAACATCTAGATCTTAAATGCTTTAAGAATTTTGTTTGAATTTTCTCTATTTCTCGAATGTGGACTTTGTAATGTGGATTCCAAACCACTGAACCGAATTCTAGTATAGAGCGAACGAATGCGTTAAAGAGAAGAATCAGGGTGGTATTATTTTTAAAATCTTTACTAATTCTAAGAACAAAAACCAAGCATCCGATAGGCTTTTGCAGTCGCATATCTATAGTGTTGACTAAAGGTTAACGAGGAATCAAGGTGAATGCCCAAATCTCTCACCCCAAAAACCCGTTCAATAAGATTTTCGTTTAAAGTGTACTTGAAATTAATAGTATTTTTTTTGCGGGAAAATGATATTACGTTACACTTTTTTATATTAAGTTGTAAGAGATTATCATTGCAATACTTACACAATTCATTCAAATCATCCTGTAATAAACTACAATCAGAAGGTTTACTTATGGTTTTATATATCTTCATATCATCAGCATAGAGTAGAATTGAAGAATGTTTAAATACCGCAATAATGTCATTAATGAATAAATTAAATAAAAGGGGTCCAAGATGAGAACCTTGGGGCACACCAGAAGTAACAGGCACGAACGTAGAGCAGTAACCTTTAATTGTAACCGCCTGGCTACGATCTCTAAGGTATGAAGTAAGCCAACGGAGGAGGTCGCCATGTATACCGAGTTCTTCAATTTTACGAACTTTAATCTTATTGAAATAGACATGATTATCGATATAGAGGCCGAATCTATAGTTTTTAGAATTTTTGTCTGTCTGTCTGTGACCGCATCACGGAAAAACCACTGGAGGGATTTTGATGACATTTGGTTAATATATAGGATACTTTTTACTGCGGGAAAATATCTCATCTCTGAGAAATCTATACTAAACCTTGAAACGTAAGTTGGGAGGACCCCGAGCAGAGCAAGGGTGAGTCGCTAGTTAAAAATATAATTAATTTAGAAAGGGAAAATAGTAGACATTCAAACGAAGTAATTCGAATAGAAGCTTACATTTATTTTATTGTAAAATTAATATAAAGTAATTAAATTGTGAAGGCGTAAGTCCATTTGAAAGACAGATAATTAAAAATGTTTTGAAGTATTTCAAAGAAATGAGTGATGAAAAATGTTTCTATGTTAACTTAATGTTTATATCATTTACTAGCAGAAACCGCGGCTTCGCTCGCGCTAAAACTACAAAAAACCTCTAAAAGGTTAGGTTTCATACAAACTTTCATCCCCTATTTTATACCCTAACGGGATGAATTCTGAATAATGCTAAAACACATATTTATTTAACTGTATTGAAAAGCATTCATACCGAGTTTCAAGAAATTCTGATCATAAATATATTTCTGTGTTGTATTATAACGTGTTTTCCCGTGTGAATGAAATAATCTCCCGCGGTAAAAAGTAGCCTATGTCACTCTCCAGCCAACTACAAACCAACCAACTGCTCACCAAAAATCATGCCAATCCGTCATTCCGATTCCACGTGAAAGGAGAACAAACAAACAAACAAACAAACAAACACACTTTCACATTTATAATATTAGTATGTATTGTATTTTGCTATCGATTGCGTATAGACTTATTTTCAGACGGATGTCGTTACAACTACTCTTACTGGATTTTGTAAATGCTTTTACATTTTATTGCAGCTTGTTAATAAAAAACACATAATGAATTTCTAATTAATAATTGTTGATTTGTTTATTTCATTTCCAATTCGAAAAATAGTTAATTTTTTAGATAGAACAATACTTTTGTCTCGACATTTTATACAATAAAGTTAGACTGAAGTAGCAGCACTGTTGTTTGTGCATGAGTCGTTCCTTTTGTGTTCAACCAGCCGGATTACTTTTTAAAATTTCAACATTTATTGACTCTGATGAGTAACTCACACTGCAGAGTACTCTATTATTGAAATATATGTTTATATACATACTTTGTGGTAATAATACCAGTAGTTTAAATATTGGTTTTGTGTTTGGATAAATATAATTCAATCAATGCGATTGTGGAATTAATTTTATTATTTAGTAATTAATTTTTCAAGGTTTTATAGATAAAATACACACCTTATTCTGTCCGTCTCTGCGTCGTAAATATTTCATTCAAAATTATTTTGAATATTGAATTTAAATATAAATATTTCCTTTGAATAACGTGTAAAATAGAAACGAAAATCATGCGATTACACAAGTTGAATCCATTATGGGTACATACAAAAATATATCTATACATATAATAAAATTGTAACTAAGCCGAATCTATACATTAAATATTTTTTGGAAAACCTTATTGAAATAAACATTATTATCGATACAGAGGCCGAATCTATAGTTTTTGATTTTTTTCGTCTGTCTGTCTGTTACCGCATCACAGAAAAACCACTGGAGGGATTTTGAAAGTTGGTATGGTGATAGCTGGTTATCCGGGTCAACATATAAGATACTTTTTACCGCGGGAAAATGTCTCATTTCTGAGAAAAAATACAAAAACTGCAATGTAAGAGCATACTAATTTGTGAAACCTAAGAATTTGGTTTTTGGTCATCTGAACGCGGGTGGAGCCGCGGGCAGTGCTAGTCCTAATAATATTATGAATGTGAAAATTATTATGATAAATAACGTGTAAAGTAAAATGAATTAAATGATATTTATCACTTATTATTTCTTTAACGTTGAGAAATGCATTTACGCATTCCAACTGCACCACTGTACATAGTCACATAGGACTCACCGGCCTGAAGAGCCAGTACCACCCAATAAACCCAACAGAAATCGCCCATCTTAATGAGGCGTTGCAAGAACCTACCACCAAAGTAGTAGTGGGCTATGGGAGCACTTAAATATAGGTCATTTTCTTACTCAACACATGACATACTTCAAAGTACTTGTAGAGGGGCTACATTAATTAAATACCCCGTGCTTTACTTTGTTGTATTGTAAAGCATCATCACTACATAGTATAAAACAAAGTCGCTTCCCGCTGTCTGTCTGCCCCTATGTATGTTTAGATCTTTAAAACGACGCAACGGATTTTGTTGCGGTTTTTTTAATAGATAAGAGTGATTCAAGAGGAAGGTTTATATTTATAATACATGTGTATTATGGTACAGAAAAGCTGAGAAATTCAAATATTTGTATTTCATACTAACCGTTAAAACGTATCTCGGGACGAACCCGAGCGAAGTGAGGGTGAGTCGCTAGTTAACTATATACTAGTTTCCCTGTTCACATAAACAGATAGTGACAGTGGAACTGAACCGCGGCTGGAACAGCCGGCTGGGGTTCAGCGTCCAGAGCCACCCGGACTCGGGCCAGAGTTACATCTCCGCCGTATACAGCGATAGTGTCGCCGCGCGCGACGGCAGGCTGCGGCGCGGTGACGTCATACTACAGGTATTTTTATTTACTTTTTGTAACCCCCGACGCAAAAAGAGGAGTTACAAAAACGTGTAAATCTGTGTGTGTCTGTGGCATCGTAACGCCAAAACGGATGAACCGATTATAATTTGGTTTTTTTGTTTGAAAAGTGACTTGTTTTTTGTTTGTTTAGCAATAAATCAAGAAAATACGTTCAGCTGTTTGCAGACTATATTGTTAGACTCTTTTCTAGACGGTAAGAGGATATGATCAACTTCCATAGATTTAATCGATTTGAAACTTGGTATCCCGTTACTTTGATCATTAATGACATTGCAATGATATGGTTACCAAGGCCTGATGCCACAATTCCACTTGGAATCTGAAGATACTCAACTCTTTACTAAAATACTCTTTAATAAATTACCTCAATTAGATTAGATTGAAATTAGAGTTCAATTTTTAAAGAAAACAAACAGTACATTATAACTTAATTACTAGTTATACATACATACAACATCAACCAATAAAGTCTTCACTAATACAATTATTAGTATTGCAGCATGATCGTTATGTATTGTTTTTTATGATATTGCTTTTTATAATATTAACTTACATTCTCAAATCACACTAATCTATACATATAATAAAATTGTAACTAAGCCGAATTTGTACATTAAATATTTTATGGAAAATCTTATTAAAATAAACATTATTATCGATACAGATGCCGAATCTATAGTTTTTAGAATTTTTGTCTGTCTGTTACCGCATCACAGAAAAACCACTGGAGGGATTTTGATGAAATTTGGTATAGTGATAGCTGGCTATCTGGGTCAACCTATAGAATACTTTTTAGCGCGGGAAAAAAACTAGTATATACCTAATATAACTTAATCATATTTACCCTTAAATAATTTATTATATAGGTACCTACTTATAGGTATGAAATAAAAATACACACAATATTCATAAAAATTTATTGAAGTAAACTAAAAAAATACTGAATTATATTTTCAGTACAAATATAGCAATTTAAATCACAAATATTTTTATTTATTACAGGTCAATGATGAAAACGTTACATCGATGAAAACACCCGAAGTAATCGATTTACTGAGAATACTACGAGGGTCCATTTGCATCACCGTATTACGTCCGCCAAATGTGCAGTAAAAATTAATATCCAAGAATTCCTAACATGGTCTTATCAATTTCTATAGGATAAATTAAATTTTTACCATCAGTATTAAACGCACAAGATCTGAGCATAACGTTGCGGGCACATTTTCTTATACTAAAATTATTTTAGCTCAATAAAATAAAAGTACACTCAAGTGAATGATCACTGTAACATAAATACTTTTAACCTATCAATATTTTAAGTGTTTGAGATTTTGTGTAAATCATGTAACATTTAATTAAATAACCACACTACCATTATTTTAAATCAAATATGTCTAAAATACATTGTTAATTGACATAAGCGCACTTTTGTATGGTATTTGTATCGATGCATGGCGCATTGTCACGGACGTATATAATAATCGTGTTAAAAAACTCTATCTTTAAAATATAACAGGCTTTCATAATAAGACATAGAAATGCATGCAATTGAACAATAAAACCCAGTGTTCTTAAAATTTTTCTTTTTTAAAGTAAATCCTAAAATATAAAATAATAATAAACGCTTTCATATTTGGTACTTTTAAAACTACTACAAAATAGATTTTCATTAATTTTCATACAACTGTTTAAAGTCTTGTGGAAAAGCGAGATTGAAAGGTAGTGTGGGAAATAAATGAAAGAGTGAGAAAGAGAATATATTATTATGAATATAAGAATAGAAAGAAAGAGATAGAGATTAATATATTCGCTTAGTTTTAGCAAACGTAGATCTTTGTACATAAAAATTGCGTATATAGAAGTTATTCTGAAATTATATAATAAATAAAATGGATCTGTAACTATGTACTTGGAAAAAAAAATTATTAAGTTCCTATCACAAAAAGCAAATATTAAAAAAAAAACTATTTTCTTGAATTCGATCTCTTGTAGAAAATGGTCTATAAACTAAATAAGAACCGTCTGTCTTTCTGACCTGACCAAACCGTCGGCAACGAAACTGTAAGTGTAGCAATACATAACAGTCATTATAAGTACAGTAAAATCACATTGTGTAAATATCACGGTTTTTCTCAGTAAATATAATTGTAGCAAAAAAAATATTATATAGCATTCCACAAAAATGCACAATTAACATTATGGAGTATACAAAAATAGTTCTCAGTTATTTGTAGAAAAAATTAAAATTAACATAAAACTAGAAAGAAATACTTACAAAATTATCTTATTATTTAAATATTTAATATAAAATTATTTATCAATTCCATTAATATTTTTTATGTGTATTACTTTAAAACGTGTACTCTCCATAATGTGAATTACACTCTATGTAAATATCGTAATATCGAAAGACAGTAGTGATTTGTAATATATATAATCAAACTGTTCAAATTCTTTAAGAATTTGTATTTTCCGAAAATTATTTTCCTTGCTTATTTAAACAGAATTAACGTTAAAAATATATTTAATTACTACATAATACGAGTATAACATGAAAAAAAAAAATAATATCGTATAAATCAAATATAGAAGTCATGAATAAAAGTTTTAATAACATAAGTCCATCTTTTTAAAGTAAACTCGTTTAATAAGTAGGATAATGCACTCTACACACCATCTTATTAGCATGAAACTCCTTCACCTCTTAGCTATTCACTTTAAAGTAAACAACATAATAAAATACCGCAATTACGTACATCAAAGAAAACACTCGTTAAAACGATACGATGTCACATAATTATCATGTAAATTATTATAAAATAATAATATGGCCTTTGTGAATAAGCGTATTGTTCTCTTTCATGTTAATAAAGTACTTATAAAGATAATATTTTCTTTAGCATAAATCATATTTCTTTATTAAGGAATATAAGAGAAGTCGAACAATCACCAAACGGTCATATCGTATCATAACGCAAAAATCATATAACAAATTAAAGACATTAAAATTTTGAAATCAAAACCTACTATATATTCAATATCTGTTAGTATATCATTATAATATATAAAGTATCATTATTATAAGTGAAAAGTATTATATGAAAGCGGACGTACAAATTGGTGCAATCGCGTCACTAAGTTCTTGTGATTAGTGTAAAAGATATATATATATATATATATATATATATATATATATATATATATATATATATATATATAAAATTTTCCAAGTTCATTTAAATCCAGTTTTAAATCTATTTTTTTAATATATCTATATTATATATATATATATATATATATATATATATATATATATATATATAATTTTCATATAACTACTAAATAAATCTATAGGTACTGATTATTTCTAGTCAAATCTAAATTATAATTATAGTGTGTAGACGTTCACTTCGTAATTAAATTCAAATACAGATTATATATTGGTTATAATATTATAAAGGCAGTTGTCAAATAATCTAGTCAACAAGTTGAAGAACGTGTTAATTGTTGTTACTGCGAATTAAAATACGTCAGTTATTAAAAATAATTTTTAACCCCTTTTTTCTTTTTTGTTGCGTAAATAATTCATAACTAATAAATAATAATGAAAAATACCATATGCTGATTACTTCTTATACTAATATAGCTACCAAAAGATTTCCACGAAGCGAAATAATTCTAAGAGCTCTTGTTTAACAATAATTGATTTACAAAAAAATAGTTATTAACAATAAGTTATTTTAAATACGGACGGTTTTTTTCTTTCAAGTGTCTAGATGACAGTATTTTTTAAAATTATTATTTAATAACATGAAAAATAAATATGATTAGCGGTCGGTTTCAAGGCAGCGTGACGGCACTGACGCGACTTTTTTGAAAAATCCCTCTTTCTGAATCTTTTCTAGCACCAATAGAAAAGGGTCTAATTTTTTTGGAATGATTAATTGTTTATAACTTTTGCAATTGTTTGTGTGCCAGTTTGAAAATTTGCACATTTTTCTAGACATCATAACGAATCCAACATGGTGGTCAGCACGTATTTTAGTTCGCAGTAGCAAGAATTAACACGTTCTTCAACTTGTTGACTAGACTAAAATACCTCTTTTTAATTTATATAGATAATGTCTTCGTGTCTAATAATGTTGTTATAATATGAAAAGATTTTATAGACAAATCGACTCAACTATTTTAATGTAACTCCTAGGATAATTAAATAGATAAAATGCGTAGTTAAATATTATTATATAGATAAAGTAACCAGAACGAAGTGGAAACAACTGATATTCTAAATAATTGTGATGGATTTGTGTTAGTAGATGTTACTTATAACATAAACTAAATGTAATAATTGAACTATAGTAATATACATAATATAATTATTCTAACTTAAGTGCAAACATACTTATCAAGGCTTTCAAGATTTTTGCTGCTGCGCTAAAAAGATATAATGAACTTTAAAGAAATATTTTTAGTCATATTGAATTTATTGAGTATTTTCAGAATGAATCAACCCTACCCTAATTTTTTTTAAGTCCATTATATTTTTCAACACGCACATTAAATTCAACACTTACAAATTGCCTTTACAATTGCAACATGTATGTATATCACAAAAATCATACCAGCTTTGCCTTTGTGTGCCACTTTGTTTTAAAAGAGAATATTATAACATAAGTAAAAATCTATAATAAAAAAATCATGTGAGTTGTTTAAAGGAAGAATGAATACAGAAATATATTAATAGGGTTTATATTAATTTTAATCTAATTATTATTATAAAACCTCATCTTGATTGTATCACATGGTGTGTTGTACCCATCCTATAGTCAAAATGGAAAAAAAAAATATTTACCACTGAAGGTTATTGTTATATCTACCTATTATTAATTAGTATGAGGTTTTATAGTAAGTCATCGTGGAATGCGACTGATTTTGTGCTCTATTACAATGTCCCAAAGTCCAATTTGTTAAATCCCAGTGTTAGAGTCAATCGATCGCTTGCTAGTCTCGTGAAGCCTTAGCATTATTTGGTAGGAAGTTGGAGTTATTTTTATGAGAAAATACAGTCATAGAAATGTTAAACGGATGTACAATATACTTTATCTAAAAATAAATAAATAATTATGAGATAAATTAGTTTGATGTTTTATTTTAATATATTATTGCTTAGTAACCCTTTATTTACGAGAAAATACATTGAAGTTACAAATATATTTCTTATATAAACAAATCAAATGTACACTTAATTATTACTGTAGAAGTCATGTCCGCGTGGAATTATGGTAAGAATGCTAGCTGCATTTCCCCGCTGCAGGGCAATGCTGATTCTTTGGGCCAGATCTATTGTCACTAGTAGAGTTGATAAGTCGAAGCTCTACGTATATTATGAGTAAAAACATATTTATAAAACGAATAGCGACTCACCCACGCCCTGCTCGGGTTCGTCTCTACTTACGTTTTAACGTTTAGTATAGATTTCTCAGAGATAAGATATTTTCCCGCAGTAAAAAGTATTATATATGTAGACCCGGATAACCAACTAACATCATACCAAATTTCATCAAAATCCCTCCGGTGGGTTGTCCGTGATGCGGTCACAGACAGCCAGACAAAAATCATCGATCGATATAGTATCGATAATAATGTCTATTTCAATAAGATTTTCCAAAAAATATTTATTGTACAGATTCGGCTTAGTTACAATTTTATTATATGTAGAGATAAGTTATATAAATATTATTTAAAAAAAATACAAAGAACATAATGATTGAATGATTGAATTCCCTAGAATTTCAAATTGTATACAATTAATGTGTAGTGTATTGTAATATAGAATTTGAGAAATACGCACGCGATAGCACTGATAGATATGGTTTCACTTTATTAAAATCTTACTACGACTAATATATACAAAAAATATAATTTATTTATATATTTCGTATATTTATTCATATTTTATTTTCTTAAGTTTTTACCTTTATATTCATTTTCATTCATATCTTTTTATTCAGCAAAATTTCTCATGTACAAAACTTTATTTTTATCTAAAAGAATATTCCATATAATATATTATAATATTGACTCTATATTACATTATTCATTTCTTGACCATTCTTTATATGTATCTCAAAGATCTGTTTTTACAATTAATACAATGTTTTCTGACTCGCATTATCGAACAAACATGAACTATTCATAGATAACCTTATACTGAAAGAGAATCTTATCTCGTTCAATACAAAATAAACTTTCTGCATTAAATAAATTCCGCAATTATTGTTTTCGTATAAAAAAAAAACATTTTTTACGATCTTTAATTTACCATTATTTACTATCTACATGGGTAGTAAATATATGTACGAAATATTAGACACCTAATGTCATTCATGTCATGTGGCTTTAAGCCTTAGTAAGCACAAGTGTTATTCAAGCTTAAAGCCCTGACGTTGTGTGAATTAGATCGGAAAAATATGTACGTATATAATAAGTTCTGACCGATTTCGACCACGGCCGCCAATCTCATTGAGATTAGTCAACTGCGCAGGAGATATTATAGTGCACAAGTGTACGCGCAGACACAACGTGCACTCTCTATTCCTGTCTCTCTCATACTCCGGTGGGACGACACGAGACACGACCGGTGAGAGTTAAGGCGCAGATTCGATGGCTTTACGTGCTCTCCGAGGCACGGGGGTGAAACACCGCCATCTTCCCAACTCCGAGCTGTGACTGAAACTTACTAAACAGAAAGACTCAATAACTAAACTTGGCCCGAACCGGGACTCGAACCCAGGACCTCCGGATGTGCAGGCGTACATGCTAGCCATTACACTACCGAAACAGTTACATGGAGGAAAAATATGTATGTATGTGTACAATAAATATAAAAAATCGAACCCACAACTTCGATCAGTACGCAGTGTCATTTAGACAATAAATATCAAGGTGATAAATCGATCTAGATTAGTCTTATGTCTGAGAAAACGCGTGGTTTCGAGTTTTCATGCAGTTTTCTTTTGCATTATTCCACGCAAAATATGGTCGGTAATTTGCACACTCGGGCATAAGCATCGTGGTCAAGCGGCCAAGTTGCCAGATAAACAATCACAGATGTCCAGGTTCGAATCTCGGTCGCAAGCAAAGACTTTTGTTTTTTTAAATATTTATTCAAGATTTTAGTATTAAAAAAAAAGATAATTGTACTTTAGGCCAAAAACTCCGAGCGAAGCTCGGTAGCCCAGGTGCTGTTAAATAAACTATAGAAAATGTCATATAATACTCATATGGTAAAGGATTTTTACAAAAATAGAAGGTAGGAATTAGATTTTTTAAGTTTTTCTATCGAAGATCGAAACCGTAGATTTTTACAAAAAACAACAGTCGATAAAGTCGCTTTTATAGCTCTAGATTATAGTAAATCAATTTTTTTACTTGACATAATTTCTATCTTACTGTTATTACTTTTTTTAAATCCGTTTAAAATACAGTTTGAGTCAAAAAATATACACCTACTACGCAGAGATTTTACTTTACGCTAAGTATTAAGTTATCGCTTTTTATATTATAGCTCGGTATTGGATTATCGTAACTGTTTCAATATTGTAAATTCATGTACATATATATAATTCATGCTTTTCAGTTCAATGGGTTCTGTAGTCTTATCCATACCATGTAAAGGTCATACAAAAAATAATAATTCATAATTATATTATACAAATATTTTTAATAAATTATTTTTTATCTTAAGTATTTCTCGATAATAATGATATAAGTTATTTTTACGTTCAACAAAATAAATCATCGACCAAACTCAATACTAAAACTTTGCGAGCATTAGGAGGTGTCTATGACGCAATGTAATACGCATAGGTGCACATAATACCTATTACTTGCATGTAATACAGTATTTTACGTATGTAATATACTCGAAGTCTTTTCTAAATTAGAAAGTACTTTTTAAATTCAAAGTAAAATGCGTGAGAATATTACCTAATAGTGAGTAACGATTGTACAGTTATTAGTAGAGTAACAAGTGTGGTGCGTGTAATGGCGCACGAAGCCAATCGTGACAGGAACGGTTCACGACACCAGCCAAGCACGACTGCAGAACATTGCAAGGGACGTGAACTGGACGTGTTGTTTGAAAGATTATAAAGTAAATATAATTTCAATTTGCTGCTCAACTTAATCCCATACTTACATAAGTACACATGTGTATACTAACCAAACTATAATCATTTAAATTGACCCCTGCTTCCTACAGGAGGTCAAATAAGTTGTAGATGCTTTTTGGTTATAGTCCAAATTTTTATAATTTTGACCATTACCAATACAAAACGTTATAAGTAACTTATGGAATATATAGACTTATTATTATTAAAACGCCCGATGTGGCTAGCACCCAAATATCCGACGAAAAATAAGCTTAATAATATGCACCTACCAAATTCAACTTCCGATAATATAATCCTTATTAGAATCTATTCTAATATTATAAACAGATTTTTTTTGTTTGTTTGTGTCGAATAGGCTCCGAAACTACTGAACCGATTTAGATGAAATTTTGTTAGAAGATATAGGATAGTTTTTATCCCCGAAAACATCCCTTATGGTTGGTCACGCTTGTTTTAAATATATTTCACGTAGTAACCTGTTACATCACCACCTACATATAAAATTATTAATTTATGACAGAAAATGATTCTAAAATTTTCCTTTTTTTTTGAATACGATAGGTACTGATTCTGATAAATGATAAAAATTAATATAAGATAAAAAGATATAAAAAGATTGAACAGACTAACAAATCAAAGTATAAAAGTAAATTAATTACTTCGTAAATATGTATAGGTAATAGGTATATGTATATTATGGTCATAACTGAATCTACACTCTATATTTATCACGTTTTTTTTTGAAAAATATTGGGTTATTTTTAGACCAGAGCCTAATTTTATTCATGCACGAGGAAATGAGGCAGTGGTAGCCCAGTGGTGACGCGCTCGCTTGGGCAACCGAGTCAAGCGAGGTTCAAATCCCGGGTCTCGCACCCCTGATATTTTCATGTGCGAATCATTTTCAACATGATTACCACTTGCGTTACGGTGAAGGAAAACATCGTGAGGAAACCTGCATATCTGAGATAACCTAACAAGTTATCGAAAGACATGTGAAGTCCGCCAACCCGCACTTGACCAGCGTGGTGGACTATGGCCTGATCCCCCTCGTATTGAAGGGAGGCCCATGCCCAGCATTGGGACGTTAAAAAGGGCTGAACACACGAGGAAAACTATTGTATTAGATAGAATATATATGCAGTTTCAATTAGGAAAGGGGAAAATCTGACAATAATAACCATCATCTAGCATCGTTGTGATTTCTGCAGTAAATAAGTGGAAAAAGAAATAGAAATTAAAACAATGACGTATGGCACTGCAGCAGTGCTAATTAAAGACACGGCTACTGTTATTAAAAGTTCACTTCAAACAAAAAATGTTGTTTTCGAATAGCAAGTTTGTAAACCACTAGCGCTACCCGCAGTTCCGTCCGCGTGTAACGTCTCTAGTAACGTCGTTTGTAACGTCAGTAAAAACAAAAGAAAATAGCAGTAAATACATACAAACTTAAATAGCCGTATTAGCTGTCGCAAAGTTCAATTAGTCCTATTTTTGATAAACTACCTAAATACGAATAAAGAAAATCTGTACTAATATTATAAATGTGAGTGTGTTTGTCTTTCTTTCACGTCGAAACGGAGTGACGGATTGGCGTTATTTTTTGTTTGTAGATAGTTGGAGGGCTGGAGATTGACATAGGCTACTTTTTACCGCGGGAAATTATGTAATTCCCACGGGAAAACACGTTATAATACAATCCAAAAAGATTTTTTTTGTAGTTTTAGCGTGAGTGAAGTCGCGGGCTCTGCTAGTTGAAAATAAACTAAGAAAGCAGTTATACGTCATGATTGTAATCATATTAATCTGTGGGCCACGTAGCATATGTTGAGCGTCACGGTCAACGAGCGTCCACCGCGTCCGAGGGAGAGTCGCGCTTGGTTGACCAGACTACACCAAATTCACAGCGCTAATGACGAATAATTTTGTTTTCAAAGAGAGAGAAAATGAGGAACAAGTTTTTGTCTTACTGTCACTGTAACTAATATAACTGTTAGTAGTTTGACCAATGAATTATTGTATAATCTATATATTATGTATATATAAAAATCAATTGCTACTGTTCATTAATCTCGTTAAAACTCATAAATAGCTGGACCGATTAGAATAATTATTTTTTTGTTTTGTTAGAGATTTTGTTAGGGATTTTGTTTGTATCAGGGATGGTTAAAGTATAAAAAATAGGGGAAACCCATTAGAACAGCTGGAAAATCGAAAATTTCAGAACTATTTATTATGTACGAGAAATAGGAATCACTACTTTGGATTACTTTCAAGTTTCAATAATGGTGGACTTATCTACAACGATGCGTCAAGTTTAAGTTGGAAAAAATATATATAACATTTAATATTCTATCTATTCCATACTACCGTTAAAAAGTATCTATGGACGAACCCGAGCGAAGCAAGGGTGAGTCGCTAGTTTTAAATATAACTGCTTTCTTTAACGTACCTTTAGATAAGTATATGCTCCTCATTTAGAGTACTTTAAACTATGAACTATAATTGTAGTCTCTATTTACTAAATTAAAACAACACTTGACCGAGTGCAAATCGGACCCATACTTATTCGTATCTACCGTTTTATATACATTCTACGCCTACTTCCTAACATTGAGTTGGATCTAAATATATTCATAATACTTAATTTGTTAATTATTGCTTAAATAAACTAAATGAAAAAAATAACATTTTTATACTTAAAGAATTATTTTAAATTCTAACACTTGCTAGCCGAAACAAGCCTATAAGTATTATTCCTGTAAATTCGTCTATATTTTTTTCAAAATTCTAAGCTCTTAGTTTAGGAAGCAAAAGCAAAAGTAGAGGAAGGCTATTAAAATGTTTTTTTTTAAAGAAATATATTTTTCATTTTTTTTAATCTCTACTTCATTAGCAATATATCTGTTTATATATTATTGAATTCTTTTTAAACAATTATTATAAAGTTATGACATGATTTTCTACATTACGCAGTTGTAAAATTGAATCTCAGTCACTATGATTATTTTAAATGACGCTTACGTTCAACTTATAAGAAAGTGACGTGAAAATATTATGATATGATCTTGTTTAAACAACATTAATTACTTTACTACAACTTTAAATATAGGCATATAGGCTTATATTTTGTATAGCCAAGAGGTTACAAGCAGTCAGTCATAGCCAACCTGTCGGTGACGGTGCCCGCACCGCAATAGGAAGTGCAGTGAACGGTCCCTTGCGTTACGCTATAGTTCGAAATTCAAACAGTGTGTTTATTTTTAATTATTCAAGCTTTGGACGTGGGAAGCTTATTGTAAGATTTTGTTTTATTTAATACTTTATTTTATGATATAAATTAGTTATAATTAATATAATTGTTTGTTTTTTTTGATGATAATATTTGTCTTATAGATGAGAAATTAATTTGATTAGTTTCTTATGTAAGGCTAGAATATTCTTAAGTCACAATTATAATATAAACAAAAAAAGTTATAGCGACTTTGAATTTGTCTAAAATCTACTAAAATTAAAAGAGCATTAGAAGCACTTTTGATATATTATATTTTTACTACAATATTTTTTATATGACAAATATATAAATGAGATGAACATCTACCGAGTGCAGAAATAATCTAGATTTTTGAGTTTGTTTTATAATTTAGCGATACAAATTAGAGATAATATTTACTATACAGACCTACTTATTCATTTTCAGGATTCTATAGTAACCAGATATATGAATATTTACAATTAATTTTAAAAAATATACCATCGTGTCTTATAAATAATTAATTAACCATTGATCCGGTGTAAGCTTTCACTTTTACCATTATCTAAAATAAACGTTGGCAAGAGTTTTAAAAATAATTATAAAAACAAAATTCAATAATATAATTTTTAAATGTCTAAAAAACACATTTGTAATAATATAATTATAAAAGCAATTGAATTTAATATACAAATAATTTCTAATATTTAGTTGATATGTCTGCTTGTCACTTTAAATTGTTAGATGTGACAAAAGAAAAAGATCTAAGTAGGTACATTACCGGATAGAACAAGTACTATATATGGAACTTGTCACCTGTATCTCGATAGTTGTAATTCAGGGCTCTCTAAACTATGGCCTGCGAAAATATTAAGTCAAATACAGACAGTTTTTTAATCTATAAATTTTAGTATCTTTAAACTTTAATAATCCATAGATTTTTTAAATAAAACTATCTTTTCGGATTCTTTCTCGGATTTATTTTGATTTTTGGGAGTCTGTCTATCCCGTGACCACGATTGCTGTAAAGCATTCGAAAGGTCGGGAACCGAAAATCAAAATAAATCCGCGAAATAATGCGAAAACATACTTCTGTTTAAAATGTCATATATTCGCGTAAAAGTAAGAAAGTATTAATCCATAGATATTCTTATTTTTAATTCCTTAAGTTCTTATAAATTAAGGTTTTGAACAATGTACTCACACCCAGTGGACGAATAGCAAGAATACAATTAATACTTATATAGCCCCAATAAATATGTACTCTAAACAGGAATCATTTAACTGAATGTTGTTGTTTTTTTTATATTTAAAAAAAACTGACTCTAAATCAATAAGTTTGATAACATCTGCTATAAACAAATCATCGCGTGAAGTAGATCGTGACAGATTTCAATTTATGGGTCAGCTATTATATCCATATAAATTATAGTTATCGAGTAAAGAAAGTTCAATGGTACGATATTAAAATGGTGGTCAAATACTTCAATGAACATTTCTATGGGTTGCACGTAAAACTTTTATAAATTGTTTTATAAGAGAATATCAGGGATGTTTAATACATGGACACTCTACCATAGAGTTCACTAAATTTTTTTACGCTTTCCATGGTCTACTTTCGTCATGTAAATATAAAACGTAACAATTTTATAGTTTAAATTAAATTATCTTAAGTGTTACTTTCTAACTAGAATAAGACATTAATTCTGATTATGCAGTAACCCGTTAGCATACTTACTATAAAAATATGTATGGACTATGTAAATCATATAAACAAAAATAATAAAATGTGAAGAACTTTTTAATGTTATTATTATAACATTACTCGAAAACTGTTTTCGCTTAATGTCGGTTAAATATTAATTGCCCTAAACATGCGATATATTTCCTAGTGATTTTACACGTCAATGAATGTACAAAATAGCTATGTACACTTAAATTTTTATGACATCTATATTTATTTATGATTCAAGCAATTAAAATTGATAACATAAATCCTTTTTACCCATAAAATTTGTCATGTCGAATAGAGAATATTGAATAGTATTAAGGTATAGAATAGTAAAATATTTTTTCTGCGATTCTATTTTAAATTTTTGTTGCCGACGTTTCAGCGAATATGGTCACGGGAGTCTCCGTCGAAGAATTGTCATTTAAAATTATTAGAAACAATAAGTTTATTTAAAATGTCAAACAGTCTCGTAAATCTAAGGAAATATATTTTGATTATACTTTGAAAATGTTTCTATATTTGTTATTAGACACATGAATTATTTTCATTAATAACGACTGTATATTTTTAATGTAGCACTATCCTAAAGCGTTTATGTACCACTAGCATAATCCGTGGCTTCGCTCGCGCTAAAATAACAAAAAAATCTCTAAAAAGGTAGTTTCATACAAACTTTCATCCCCTATTTTACCCTCCTATAGGATGAATTTCGAAAAATGCTAAAACACGTATTTATTTAATTTTATTGAAGAACATTAATATAAAGTTTCTAGTAATTCTGATCATATATATTTTGTTGGATTGTATTATGTTTTCCCATGGGAATTAGATAATCTCCTGCAGTTAAAAGTAGCCTATGTCACTCTCCAACCCTCCAAGTATCTCCATACAAAAAATCACACCAATCACTCCATTTCGACGTGAAAGAATGACGAACAAACAAACACACTTTCACATTTATAACATTAGTATGGATAATCTATATGTTAATACTAAAATATTTATTGACACGGATAGATGCTCTTATCAGATTTATACGTCTTTAAGGTCATTCGAAGACGCTACTTTGAAGTTTAATTAGCTTATATAATTAACTTATCGATGAGCGTCTGACAAAGTAGCATGATGGTTCTGCTAAGCTGGCGGCAGCGTGTTTTTGTCGTACAAGGTAAACGCTGAAGTCGTTAAGGCTCAGACTGTCTTAAGATATCTATTTCATATTTTATTTTAGTTTTAGTTTCTGTACGTACAATAAATTTTGTCGTTAGCCTATACAAACGATAATATTTCCTCGCATCCGTAAATGTTGGAAAATTCTTTGTGGGAAAAAGTTTTTGTTCCCTTAGAAATCGTGCGAAATACCCGAGTTAATAATATAATATCTAGGTGATAGTGAGATGTATGTCATAGTATCGTAGATTTTCATTTGTACTATGCATTAAATACTTTTACGTAGTTACTTATGATATTTTCTTCAATTAGGTAGATAGCATTGTTTTTATTATAGACAGAATGGGTCATATTATCAATGATTCAGATAAAATTTTGAATCATGATACATTATGATTATTTTATTTCAATGCATAATAATTATTCAGAATCATAATGTCTTATATAATAGTGTAATAGTACTACTATAAGCACTTTATAAAAAATTATTGAAAAAAATAATACAGTAAGTTTATTATTTTATTGATCATATTGATTTATATATTGATAACGCCGAAAACAAAACAAAATTTTATAATGAATGTGACTGCAAAAGAGGTTCTAATTATATTTTCACTACCGCTCTACCGGTATTATTTCCAGCCAACATTCCTACAAATGCATCATAAATATTATCAAAACCTTCTGTTATATGTTCTTTCGTTTTAATTTGTCCACCTTTGATCCATTTACTGAGATCAGAAAATGCTTCAGGCCATCTGGTAATCCAGCGATGTACTAAGAAACCTTCGACTTTTAGTTGCTTCATTACAATATCCATTTGAACTATCGGAGCTCTAGGCAAATTTGCGATATCTTCATTATACGCACTAATACTTCCACAAACTGATACTCTTCCAAAATGGTTCATTTGGTTCATTATAATACTACTCATTTCTCCACCAACATTATCAAAGTAACAGTCTATTCCATTTGGAGCTGCGTCTTTGAGAGCCTTTCCAATATCTACGGTCTTATAATTGAAAGCTTTATCAAAACCTAACTCTTTTTCTAACCACTCAACTTTATCATCTGCACCTGCGAAGCCAATTACTTTGCAGCCTTTTATTTTCGCAATTTGTCCTACAAGTGATCCAACGGCACCAGCCGCGCCTGTTACAACGACAGTTTCACCGGGTTTGGGCTTACAAATTTCAAGGAAACCAAAATATGCAGTTGCTCCAGGCATACCTATAGCACCGATAGCTAGAGAAGTCGATAAACCATTCAAATTTGGCACCTTATTCACTACATCAATAGGAGATGATGCTACATTTGCGTTAATTACACTGTGTGTGCACCAGCCTTTATGTGACACTACTTTTGTACCAACCGGATACCGTGGGTCTTTTGAGTCTTCAACCACCCCTACTTGAAAGCCGAACTGGTCATAAGGAATTGGATATCTTCCATTATAAGCACGCATGTATGGATCTACTCCAACGAACTCTGTTTTAACAAGAATCTCTCCATTCCGGATGGGAGGTAGATCATATTCAACAATTTCAAAATCATCGCGCTTTGGCATTCCCTCAAAATACTTTTTCACCACATATTTCCTAGCCTTAACCATTTTTTTTAATATGAACTATAGCGGTAATTCGCACGTAACTGATTTAACATTGAATTTTTTTATTATAAACACCATGTTATCATTTACGACATATTATCGCAAACGTCCAAATTATCTTAGATATACATAGGTAGTGTTCTGATAAATAGGTCTAATATCATGTATTTATGAAGTCATTTATTTTCTTATTATTTAATTTCTAATAAATAAAATATTTGATTATAATTAGTTCTAAATAACTTTATTCAAACAGTTTGTATCGCATTGTAACAAACATGCTATGTTAAGTCGGTGTGAATCCGGACCCTAGTGATGCCTAACCACACCGACACGCTCACTGAACACCAGACACCTGATGGGGCAAATGCCCTTAAATCCTGCTATTTTTAAATATTAACGATATATTTTCATTGATATGATGATTAATGAAACTTTATAGTTCAATATAAAGTGCTGTTTCTAATGACACTTATAAAAATTATATAAATAATGACTAGGAGTTTCTAGCGCTATTGTGTACTTAATGTACACTATAGTGATCCTATAGTGTACATTACAAATAAAGCATCTATAGCCATTTTCTATTAAAACTATTTTATTAACTTTTACATGCCGAATACAAAGAGAAAAAAATATTTTTTATGATGTGAGAACTAAATAACATGTAAATAATATAGTTATTAGCTAATTTTTTATTCATCTCTAATTAGTTTTAGTTAATAGCTATATTTGTTGAAATTTCAAATTTATTAGGCAGACAGGCTATTATAAAGATAACTTTAAGAGGTTTATAAAATAATCATGGTTAAAATAAAGAATTAAGTATAAAATAAACAAGTCGTTAAACAGTTTGCAATAGGAGAAATACAATCCACGTGAATGAGAAGGAAGTGACCCTATAATTAAGAGTGATTGCAAAGACCGAGACTTTCGCGTATAAAAAGCGGCTCACCTGCTATGCATCTTCTGTAGAATCAGGTTGAGTGTTTCCATTATCGTAATTGTGATACTTAAATGCTCTATTCATATACCAAAACAAAATGTTAGTATTCTAGTGTTTTTTCAATAGTAATAATTTATATATACTGAACTCTCAAATGCTGCGATAAATAAACATTTTATCATACATTGTAGCATTTAAAATAAATTTGTTTTTTCTCTTTGTGTAAAATATTGTTAACAGAAAGAAATAATGTCAATCCTTACTTAACATTATATGTAAATGCAAAAAAACGTTTGTAGGCTTATTCTTGTTTCACACAGTAATAGAGCAACGGATCGATGTTGTTTGCATAGACATAGTTTAAAGGGTGGAAATAACAGAAGACAAGATTTTTTCCCTGATCAATTTTATGGAAATAACAGACAGTAAGACCCTTTTCTCCGATCATGGTGTATATGGTGCACATGGTATATTACTTGGAAAAGCTTACATAGCTAATCTAATTACTTAGTAATATTAGAAAATAAGTAAAAATAATAAAATATCATATTAAATTTAATTTCATATTGGATGGTGTAATGGAAATAGTTTTGATCCAATAAAGAAACAAAGACAATCCGAGAGCCAACTTATTAAGAGTTGTTCCACTACACACAGTAAATGTAACAATCCACAGTAATATTATAAACACATTTGTTATATTACAAATTACTGCAAATAAATAATGATACAGGAAACAACAGACTTGTTTTTATTTGATGAAAAGTGAAAATGAGAACAAACTAAACGATGTTGATTACACCTTATGATCGTCATGATGCTACATTGTAATTTGCGTTTTACATCTCCACCTGCGTTGATATCTAACGATCAAAATAAATTATTTAATACGAGGCATAAATAAATGTTATGAACAGAGTACATTATAAACGTGGGTACTGAAACAATAGTTGAACAAATATAGGAGTATTTAGTTTCCAAATTTTTTTTTTATTAAAAATTAATATATAAAAACGTTTGCCTCGAATAATATACCTATATTTAATATTCTGTTGCTTAAGACATATTTTCCCATAAAAAATATTTAGTAATTCGGCAAGTACTAACAATGATAAGTTAATACAAAATTTTATATTTAAGTATAATTTTATAATCCAATCAAAGCATGTAATAAAAAAACATCGAACAATATTGTTCAACAAAATATACTAATTTAATTAGTCAAATTTCTTTTTTCGATATTCCTAAAATTAAACCTCTTATAGTAGGTACCTATTAATAAAATAAAGCGTTGGTTTCCATTGTCTTCCATTTTAAACCCCTTCGCTTAAATTAATAACTCGAATACGTTGTCCAAAGGAGGATAACTTTTGTTATAAGGTCATGTCCCTAACTCACTTATGTATATAATATATTGAATTATATGAAAAAATATTTTTGATGGCATCTTATTTTATTCAGGACTGACAGTAACATACTATGAGTATCTTAGGTAATTTCAAAATACTTCAAACTAGCTTAAAGCAAAATTGATTATTAATGCATTAAATTGTTAACAAATACCTAGTTTATAGTTAACGCTTTAATATTTATACATTCGTATTAGTTACGTTGTGAAATATCTCTATCTCCATCACCATTTGATATGAAATTAAAAATTCGACAAGCAAATATTGTAAATAGAATTCGGCCTTTTCGGTGCGTATTAAAATTTCGTGTGAGCTTTTCATACTATCCACAAATTTGATATCAATCAAATTATTAGTAACAAATGTAATTTATAGAAGAAAATAAAGAGTGCATGTCCCTAGCTGCCTTGTTTCTTATAAAATCTATAGATATTGTTCAGTTTTTATTCTATGTCTATTGTAATCATATTAAGCCACTGGACCTACTGGAATGTAAAGGAACGGAAAAGAACGGCAAAGTTTGTAAGGGAAATAACATTGATTTGGTACAATGTTGAGAAATAAGAGCTGCAAGGAAAAGTCGGTACAGGCTAGCAGACGCTAGTTATAAAAATTGATATTTTTTACGTATAAAACATTTGATAAATTCAAAAGGCACCTGTAGTTGTGTTGTAATATGAATAAACATAACATATACAAATTAGTTTACGACACTCGTTCGTTCGTAATCCTACTAATTGTTTCTTTAATCCATTTAGCCAATAAATTGGCTTACCGTGGCTTAACCTGTATAATTTAATCTAATATTATTAGTATACGAAATTAAAATTATAAATAAAAATAATACTAAAACTTATAATTTTCATCCTCTATGTACTATATCTTTCAGTTCAGTAAATGACTACATGGGAAATAATATGTACAAGAGCGGCTTACTAATTTTATTTTAATTAGCATATAAGATCTTTTTAACGGCTTTCTTCATAGCGAGCCCCATGTAGATATGTAAAAACAAATTATATTCTCCTTAACTAAGTTATATTTATTGAAATAACGGAGGGTAGCTTTCTCTCGTTTCGGTGCCGCGTTGAACTCCTATCGCCCGTTACGCCCATCGCGCAAATAACACACATTGTGTACTTACTTAATTTACACTCTTGGCTTTCTTAAAATAAGTTTTGTACGAAGTTATAAAAAATTAAGTTATTCTTAAGTATAGTATCATACCTAGTTATCTTTTCTAACAAACAATCTCACCGCTCTGCCTTTTATACAAAATCTAACTCGTACGGGTTAGAACACCACATTTCTACGCATTATTATATACAAGTACATATGACTAAATGGTACACTTATTGTACCTATAATAATTCTATTCAAACTATTAAATTTCAAATTGCTCCACCAATGGTACGTGGTATTAAAATTATGTCAGAAATATTCGCAGGCGAATGAATATACTAACTTAAGTCTTATTACAATGGGATAGCTGGTTAAGAAATGTTCATCAAAAACAATGACACAGAAATAAGCAAACAACCATATATATGTATTAATTTTATATACGTATCTTGTATTTGGGCACCTAATGTTTCTTTTTTATTAAAAATCTTCTGCAATTTCTGTTTGTAGAGGCTACTACTGAAGACTTTCAAGTTTAACAATATTTCATTTTCCGGCTAACTTCAATATGAAGTTCATTCCCATCAAAAAGTCCACTTGCCACTGTCAACGGCCTTCGTGCCCGTTGCGCTCTTTGACCCTTTTGTTTCAAGTTCGCATGACAGGACACATTTTGACGCCCGTTTTGACACATTATCGCCATGCGTCAACGACATCTCCATACGCTACGCGCATCCGGTACCACGAGGCCGTTTTTAAATAATTTTATGTAATCTATTGTTTTGAAAGCTGACGCGTGTGAATGAACCTCTTTACAAATAATTCACTCGCTTATAATAATGCCGCTTGTTGTAATTATGCTTTTGTCATTGTTAAATCTGAAGTAATAGTTCATTAGCAAACCTGAGAAGGAATTACGTAACGAGAATCTTCGTGAAAATATTTTTATATGTACTTATTACAGGATAGGACTTTTACTTTTCACACAAACAAAACAACAATGAAATACAATTGTTCTTTTCCTACGTTTCTACCAACTTTTAATATATAAGCAATTTATTTTATGAATGTACCTATCAATAGAAAAAACGTGTGTGTGTGTACATATGTACGCACGTAAGAAGTTATGCGTCATTGACGTACCAGAACAAAAATAGCTAAATATATCAACCCGTATGTCACAAATTTCTGTTTGTAAAAGGAATGCAGCTAACTTCATCATGTTGCTTTCAGCTAACTTCATCATGTCGCTTATTGGCTGTTGGTGTGCTAGCGCATCGTAAAAATGTTACTCTCATAATTTTTTCCAAACGTGTCAAACCAAGTATAACTTCAAAAATGTTCCAAGTTACCGTTGAACACGACAGAAATCGACTTGCGTAATAACAAAAAGAACATACTTTGTACGATTAGTTCTAGATAAGGAAATTTTAAATGTAGAGTTTTTATTACAACCAAAAGGTTACTAAATGTTGACTTACAAAACAAAAATCCAGCAATGTTTTGTACTAGTTGTGCATATTGCTTCTTTGTACTTAAAATCTACAAACTCTACTTAAGTATTATACAATCTAATTCTTAGTTAGGTAATAGCATTTTTTGATACCTAATTTAACATAAAACAATTACATATATATTACATACATTTTATTAATTAATCTAATCAGTTATGGCAGTTGTTATTATTATTATAAAATATATGAATTTTTCGCTTTCAATGTCGCACTACAATCTAAAGATGAACTGTAATACTTATAGATAGTAGAATGCACTGAAATCTTAAGTTAAGCAAGACGTTTGCTAACGCTAGCGGGAATATAAAATCTTCTCAACCAGTTCGTGTATGAATGTATCTACACATAATAATTATATGTGAATATTATTAAAGAAAATCTAAATTTGTTCTAGTCTAGTAAATATAAAATTTATTAAAATATGTGAAACGAAAAATAAAACTAAACTACATTATATGAAACTTTGATAATGCAGAGCAAGATTTTAAGCAAGCAAGCAAAAGTTAAGGTTTAGGAGAGCAAGCTTTAAGGTGTTACATAAAATTATGTAATTCATTATGTAGAAATGTTTTATTATCATGTTATGTACGAGTGTTTGAGGATTTATCCTATATTTTAATTTTACGAATTAGTAAGGGGTCGATTTATGTTATTACTAGCGGACCCGACAGACGTTGTCCTGTCTACACGTCTTTAATTTGAAAATTTCAAACTTTTTGGACAAAATTGTGAATCTAAACCATTCCCAGATCCCCTTGAACAGACACAAAAAATTTCATCAAAATCGGTCCAGTCGTTTGAGAGAAGTTCAGTGACATACATACTCACAGAAGAATTATATATATAAAGATTTTCATATAGTTTATGACCTGGAGAGTAGAGACATAGGCTTCTATCCCAATATGTCAATTTTTATTTAGTGGTATAATAAAATTGTAAAAAGTTACTAAACGTTAGTACCTTAACATAACAAAGGCAAGTTAATAAGGAAGATTAGATTTTTTTACCTATTAATAAAAATACATTAATATTATGTCAACATTAGTTAGCGCAGATTGACCAAACGTGTAGAGTTAGCATGAGACTCGGCGAGTTAACAAGCTCAGCCTTTGACACGCACTGTTTATCCACTACGATAACCTACATGTTGATGAGTGATGACTGTTGTATCTTACTTTAAAGTAACGCATATTAAACGTAGTGCTGCTACGAGTATTTACTTAATATACTATTAAGCTATAAGTGTTTTGCATCACAATCTTATTTATTTTTAATAAGTATAACTGTTGCTAGTATGTAGCCATTAATGTAATTTATGAATATAATATATATATTATAATTATGTTAAAAGTACCTATCTGGATCTGCTAATGTATAGGAAAAGTTACGTATTTAAAATATATGCATGTCGCAATTATGTAATTCATCATTAGAAACTGTCATTTTCTTTACCATAAAATTAGGAAATGTATAGCCGCTAACAGCCATTTAAATATATTAGATTTCTCACAATCACCTTTCTAACTTTAACAAAACAATTAAAACATTGTCACCTATCTTTTGCAGGCACCTGTGATTTTACTCGAGTTTACCAGCACGTAGCAGAAATTAACTAAAGAGAGTGGTGTCAACACTTTCGCCTGTATTGCACGCGCCAAATCTTCTCACGGTGAAACCGTGCGAAGAAAAGTTCCGGGAAAATGTTCTTTATCACAATAAACAATAAGATCCAATGCGACAGATGAGCAATGACAGCAAGGGTGTTCTCAACGAAAAATGCGAAATCTCCACCAAGAGTTCGCTTAAAATGGTTCCAGACAATATACATTTTAAATATATTTTATATGTTGTGTGTCCAAACGGTATCTGCGAACAGGCCACCGCGGTTTCTTTTCGATGGACGCTCAGAAATAGTTTTAAGATTAAAGGAAGGGCCTGACACACCTGTTGGTAAGTTTTTATGTATTCTTCAAGTTGTACTGTAATTACATATTGCCTCCTTAAGTTCATCAGGGACTTACTTTTATGCTTCCGAGTATCATAATTTATGATATATACCTACGGATATTAAATATCAGATCTACTTTGTAGCTTACAATTTTAATTAAAGATAAAATTTAGTTGTTTCCGAAAAAAAATTCAAAATGATTTTTAATAATAATACTTAATATTATATTGAAATATGAAAGTTAAAGAACTTTTCATAAACAAATACAATCTACTTTGAGTAATTTTACCTTATGAAGAACGAATAACTAAAATCGGCCAACTTACCATCACGTTTGAGTGGTATCATGACAGGACCGACATCCGGAAATTGCTTTGAGGGGGAAGTGGTGTTACCAAGACAACCTGTACCCAACAAGGGAAGCCGTACATTCCCGCTTACCTGGAATTCGAAACTAATCATTACATATTAGTCATCGTCGATAATTCCGAAGGAACTTGCTTTTCAATCAAATTCACACTTATCTATACATATAATAAAATTCTGAGTCGAATCTGTACATTAAATATTTTTTTGGAAAATCTTATTGAAATAGTCATTATAATCGATACGGAGGCCGAATCTATAGTTATTAGAATTTTTGTCTGTCTGTCTGTTTGTTACCGCATCACGAGAAAACCACTGGAGAGATTTTGATGAAATTTGGTATGATGATAGCTGCTTATCCGGGTCAACATATAGGATTTTTTACCGCGGGAAAATAAATATATAATATGTAAAACCTAAGAATTTGTTTTTTGGTCATCTGAACGCGGGCGGAGCCGCGGGCAATGCTAGCTTACTTATAATTATCGTGGGTAAAATATTATCGCTAAACATAAACTTAAATTCAATCCAAGTAGATAATTTATTTTATTCTAAAATTATTTATCCATGCATTTACAAGTCGGAAACCTATTATTGATCCTAAGCTGTCCCATCGTACATCTAACTGTTTCACATTACAATGAATGAATTAATAATATAATCATTTTAGATCTTTAATGATAACTTCATCATACTTTTATAAGGATTACAATATTTTAAAAATGGGACCTATAACAATTTATTGATAATTTCAGGGAGTTTAATATACCGCTTAAGGGGCGTCGACCCCGATGGCGACACATTGCAATTCGGAATACGAGAGCAAGTCGGTAGTGATATATTAAGAATAGAAGCCATTTCGTCCAACGAAGCTAATATTTATTTAGTTAAGGAATTAGATAGAGAAGTAATTAATATTTTAATTATACTTATTTAAGCTTTTTTAGTTTTTGACTTTGAAGTTTGTATGGTATTTATAAAATCATTAGTTTCTTATATAATTTGCTACAGAAAAAATGCATATGAAATCAATTCAAACAATGAAAAGTTTTTTTCTTCTAGGTACGCGATGAATACTCATTTGTACTAACGTTAACTGATGGTCACTTGGGGGAGGGTAACTTTATCACGCAAAGTTTCCTGCTATTAGTCGAAGATGTAAACGACAACGAACCTGTATTTAAACCTTATCCCTCTGCAATAACGATTAAAGAAGACGCACCGCCCGGTGTTTTGCTTACCGTAGAAGCAACAGACCTTGACGAAGGAGCTTATGGACAAGTAAATTTCATTTCATTTAACAATATTTTTGTTTGTTAATTTTTCATTATTTCAATAACTCAGTCTAGTGTAATGTAATAAATTAAAAATCTAAAGCTGAGCAAAATATCGAAACTTAACATGAAGAATGAAAATCATCTTCCATATAAAACACATCTATACAGATAAATAAAATTGAAGTTTCTGTTTGTAATGTTAAAATAACAGCTTTTTACTAAATGCATATGAAATTATATACGTTACTTATAAGAAAAACACAATTTAAAACGTTTTTGTCTGTCTGTCTGTTCCGGCTAATCTCCGAAACGGCTGGGCTGATTTTAACGGACCTTTAACTGACAGATAGCTGATGTTATAAGGAGTTAACTTAGGCTACTTTTATTTTCGAAAAAGAATTAGGGTTCCGCTCAAAAAAATTAAAATGTACCTAGGACGCATTCAAGCGAAGCGAGGGTAAGTCGCTAGTAAATTATATTTTTTACCATTACATGCATATGTTATACTTAAAACGTATTTTTTTACACGTGTAAAAACTAAAAAGCTATATTAATATATTTGTGTGTTTTGTGCACTTTAGATCTCTGTGACTATTCGATTTTTTACATGGTCAAGGTACTCTAATAAACGTCAATGTCAATTTTGTTTATGTTTTCGATTCAAGTTTCTAAATAATTGAAAAATATTTTTTTAACAAGTTTTTTTTTCACTAATCAACATGCTATTCTAGGTTTTGTACAATTTGCAAGAATTAGATGGCGATGTGGATAACTTTGCTATTCAAACTGTAAATGGAAAAGGGGTGATACGTTTAACAAACCGGTTAGATTATGAACAAAAATCGTTGTATCAATTGCGAGTTCTAGCAGTAGATAGAGCGAACCAAGGGAGAGTGAATACGGGTACGGCTGCTATATTAGTTAAAGTTCAAGATATTGAGGATCAACCTCCTGAGTTTATCGTCGCAACTCCAGTTACCAGGATTAGTGAAGATGCACCCGAGGGAACTTCAGTATTACAAGGTAATTTGGTGACTTTATTAATGGGTACATTTATAAAACTCAATAATTTCTGAAATATTTATATTACAGTTGAAATTTATTATTTCTGTTATATAATAGACTTAGATACTTTTCGTTGAAGCTTACATTATTACTTCTTTGTTCAATCAAAACTTACCAGAGACCACTAACAGCAATAAGACTGACTTGACAAGCCTCAATAAACATTCAGTCAATATTTTGTTTGTTTTACTTTTAGTAATAATAATACCTATAATAATTCCAACATTTATACCAAATTTAAGTGAGTAATAATTACATTTTTTTACAGTTCGAGCAATTGATGGTGATAGAGGGATCAATAATCGAATCTCCTACAGTATCATATCTGGTGGAGAGGAGCATTTCGATATTGATAGCAGCTCTGGAATTGTTTACACTATTAGCCCATTAGACAGAGAAGATCCTAATAATAGCAATGGAGCTTACATATTGGAAATTTTGGTTTGTTATTTAAAATAAAACTATTTTACTCCAATGAATTTATTCCATAACACCTAATTTATTAAATAATGAACAAATTGCTATTTATGTAATACTCCTACATTATACATTTTTTTATTTACAGGCCACTGAAGAATCTCACATGGTCTCGCCCTTGCCAAGTGCTACTACTGAAGTAACTGTTATAATAACAGATGTGAATGATGAAAAACCAAGATTTCGCAGTGAGAGATATGTTGGAGAAATCATAGAGAATGCTCAACAAAACACACCTATAACATTCCTTCAAGATGCTGTACCAGAAGTGTTCGATTATGATCAGGTAGAACACAATAACATTATTTGCCTGCTGGTTTATTGCAGTTCAGTTAGTTTATTTTATAAATTTTTAATATAAAACCAATATAATGTACATAAAAAATATGCTATTACTATATTTAATAAAGCCAAGGAAGTAATCTATACATATAATAAAATTCTAATCGAGTCGAATCCATACATTTTATATTTTTTTTTTGGAAAATCTTATTGAAATAGTCATCATTATGGATACTGAGACAGAATCTATAGTTTTGAGAATTTTAGTTGGTCTGTCTGGAAGTGTATCACGAGAAAACCCACTGGACAGATTTTGATGAAATTTGGTATGATGATAGTTGGTTATCTGGATCAATATAAAAGATGCTTTTTACTGCAGAAAAATATCTCATCTCTGAGAAATCTATACTAACTGTTAAAATGAACCTAGGGAGTAGGGACGAACCTGAGGGTGAGTCACTAGTATAATAATAATCTATAGCATATAGATATTTCATATTGCAATAAAATTACTTTCTAAAAAGTATAATTTTTTTTCATTTCAGGGTAAAAATGGAACATTTGAACTCTATTTAGTAGGTGATAAGGGTGTTTTTGATGTGACACCATTTAAAGGTATCAATGAAGCATCTTTCTTAATAAGAGTAAATGATCCGTTATACCTGGATTATGAGGAAGTTACAGTAATGAATTTTAGTTTAGTAGCTAAAGAAATTGTTGCTAAACAACCAAAGATGAGGTAATTTACACAATAATTATTTATTTGCAACATTCACATTGCATTAAATATTGTTGTGTGTTATAATTTAAAATGTATTTTTAGTCAGATATAATAATATTTGGCAGACTCAACTATTAAAACATCTTACAAATTATTAATAAACTTTTCATTGTAATAAAATTATTTATTTCAGTGTAGTTCCAATAACAGTGCATATAAAAGACGAGAATGACAACTTTCCTGAGTTCACTGAATCTTTATATGTAGTTTCTGTGCCTGAAAATTGTGGAGTTGGTACAACTGTTGCTTGGGTGCAAGCATTAGATCAAGACTCGGATAACTATGGTACAAGAGGTGTTAGATATACCAATCTTGGTGGAAGTATTGCTCATTTGTAAGTGTATTTTGTTGTTGTAGTTAGCACCAAAATGGCATAAACTATGTTTTTTAAAATTTCTTAAAGTTACCTAAAACATTACTTATGGATTATGTTCTGTTTTACTAGACTTTTTAGTAACTTATCAACTGTAATATAAAATATTTAATTTACGTGTATTATGTATGTATTATCATGCCAGAAAAATGTCATATTTTGCCATGAATGTTTGGCCATGTTTCTTCTATTTTTTTTCATTATATAATGTATTAAAGTAATAACTCTAAATTATATGACCACTAACAACTCACCCTCGTTCTGGTTGGATTCGTCCCTAGCGAAAATTTAGGTTTGTAAAAAATTTTGTCCAAAAAATTAAAAAAAATTTTTTTTGGGTGGACCACCCTTATCATTTAGGGGTATGAAAAATAGTTTACGTCTTATTCTCAGACCAACTGAATATACACACAAAATTTCATAAGAATCGGTCAAGCAGTTTTGGAGGAGTTTTGTTACAAACACTGTGACATGAGAATTTTATATATTAAAGGTTATTTCTTTTTATTTTCTGCATACTATAACACAAAACTAAGTCTTGTGTTAGATATAAAGCAATATGGTTAACACCACCTATTAAAAATTATTAGAACAAATTTTTCCTACTTTATGAGTTTATGATCATTTCTTTCATTATTTTATGATATTTACGTGCGTTTGTAGGTGACTAACAATAGAAGATAAAGTAACTCGACACCTACTCTTTCTTCATTCAGTATAATTTCTGGCAGTAAGCACTTTTTGCTCGAAATAAAAAATAGCCTTTAGCACTCGGCGTTAATATAGCTTCCTAGTCGTTAAAGAATTTTCATTATCAGACCAGTAGTTTCAGAGATTATCCCCTACATACAAACTGATAAACATTACCTCTTTATAACATTAGTGTAGATTAATTATACCCTTTATATTTGCAGATTACATCTTAACCCCATATCAGGAGTGATAACTGTAAGGGAAGCTGGCGATGAAAACTTTGATCGAGAACTTGTGTCGAGACACTACCTCACTGTTGAAGCAAGAGATGATCAGGTAAAAATGGCTTCTAAAAGTAATTGCTAGTAAAATAAACAGAAATGTGGATAATACTTTCATAGATTAACGCGAATATTTAAAATTTTAAATAAAATATCTTTTCGGATTATTTCGCGGATTTATTTTGATTTTTGGTTCCCGACGTTTCGTTAGAAATGTTGATACTATGTACATACGTACAAGTAGCAGAACTTTTAGCATCTAATTAATATCCCACAGTAATGTAAATTTCAGAACAAATGTTATAATTGTGATGATTTTATTATTATTTATTATTTATTTTGACGTTTTAAGTCAAATTTTTTAACCCACGAAAAAAGAGACGATTCTCAATTCGACACATATATTTTGTTTTTTTTTTTAACGTTTGACCACGCATAGCTTTTTACAGGATATTCCAATTTCGACGGTCATTTTTTTATTGGATAGGGTATACCTTAAAGTTGGTTCCATTTAAATTTGATTCTTATTTTGCTACTATGTACTATGGCTACACAAAAAATGGAAAACTAAAAATATAAACCGCCTTAAAAAAACACTAAAAAGTAAAAATAACTGATTTGTAGTTTAATATTTATACAGATATTTTCGAAGTCGTTGCCAGCCGATGCACACAAACAACAAATCACACCGAACAACAAATCACACCAACAAAGCACACCGACTTCGAAAATATCTGATTAGCTATCTATAATGTCTGTAAATGAAAACTACTATAAAATTAAGAAAATAATTGTTTTTTTTTTTCAGGGTAAAGGTAACAGAAACACAGTACAATTAATAATTAATATAGAAGATGTGAACGACAACGCACCGATGTTTCTTGCAAATAAGTACGAGGCGAGGTTGTTGGAGAATGAACTCGAATTTGAAAACCCTCTTTTTCTGGAAGCAAGAGATATTGATTTAAACGGTAATAAATTTAGTTATAGACATAAATATTATTATTGCTTGATTAATATTTTTAATTATGACGTATTCACTCCAATTTTTTGTTGTTAGATTTTAGATGTCTCAATATTTTGATTTTTTGCTGCTATATATTGTAAAAGGAATAGATCTTAATACAATAAAAAATTTTTTTTTTGGGAAAAAAAATCTGTATAATTGTACTAAATTGCCCAACAGTATCTTTTATAAGGATAAAACTCTTGATAGCAATATGTCTTAAATGTTAATTATATATTTATATTCATTTAAAGATTATAGATTATTAGCATATCATTTTAAATTACAAATTATACTATGACAAAAACTGAAAGTAGAAAACAACAAGATTGTATTTAGCTTATATCTATACTAATATTATAAATAGGCAGAATTTATTTGTTTGTTTGAATGAGCTAATCTCAGGAAATACTGATCCGATTTGAAAAATTCGTTTTGCATTAGATAGCCCGTTTATTATTATCACGGAGCAGTAATCATAAATGTCAACAAATTGGACAAACCATACATTATTACTAATAGCATAAGGTCAAAGAGTTTTTTTTTGTAGTTTTAGCGCGAGCGAGGCCGCGTTTTCTGCTAGTATAAGATAAATATTAAAGGAATTTATTGGTTATATATTTTCTTTAAAGGAACAAAAAACAGTCACATAGAATATTCAATAGTTGGTGGCGATTACAAGAATAACTTCTCGATCGATCCACACCTCGGTATCATAATTCCGTCGGTCGCTGTGGACTTCGAACAGATTCCCGGGGACAACAGCAATATACGACCTATACATTTAACTGTAAGTTACATATGCTCTTAACTTCAGGCTGTGTTATCTTTTCTTGTACATAATGTGTAAATTGTCATAATAGAGAAGTCGCATGTTTTCTTATTATTATTTTCAAAGCTTATTGAAAATTGTTAAGAAAAAATAAAAATTTAACAATTGATTTTTCTTGTAATTTTACAATTAAAAGTGTTTTTTTTTTAATGTAAATTCAAACGCCAGTGACGTCATTATATCGCTTTAGTAACGCCAATGCATAGCGAAATGATAAAACGCATGTTACGTTGTCAAAATCAAAAAAGTTGTCATCGCATAACACAGGTTATATTGTTTTGAAATTATTTAATGGACGTAAAAATAATTTATTATAACATATGGTGTCGGATCACCTTAAAGAAAATACAAAAGTATATTATGATTGCGATTGGCTCACAGCCTCAACGGATATAATGACGTCACAACCAATCACAAGTCGTTTTATTTCGTTTAAAAATTTAGGTAACAGTTTTTTATTAATAATTACTAAATAAAATGGAACTTTTAATAACAAAAAAAATATTTAAATATGTTTTAAATATATTATTATTCTTTCATCTTTATATATATAATTCTTCTGTGAGTGTGTATGTCACTGAACTTCTCTCAAACGACTGGACCGATTTTGATGAAATTTTTTGTGTGTGTTCAAGGGGATCTGGGAATGGTTTAGATTCACAATTTTGTCCAAAAAGTTTGAAATTTTCAAATTAAAGACGTGTAGACAGGACAACGTCTGTCGAGTCCGCTAGTTTTTATATAAATTTCTGGCAAATAAAATAATAATGCAACTTCTCTATTGATAAATAAATACGATTTTAAAAATGTATAATATATGCTTTTAACGAAACTCTAAGTGCCGTAATGTTTGATAGTTGTCAAAATATAACAAGTGAACATAATCTCTAAAATGTTATTAGGGACTATTTAAAAAAATTACTATCCACGTTCTACTACATTAGCTGATCAGATTGTTAGTCACATTATCGTATCGCCATTCAGATAAGAAATGGCCTAACACCAATTCCCAATTATGAATTTTAAATGTGGTGATGTTAAAATTCTTTTCGAATTTCTATTAAAGTTTGAAAACGTAGTAGTAGAAAAAGTTCCGAATGCTTTACAGAATTCATGGTCACGGAAGAGATTACCGTCATTGGTGTCGCAAAAGTTAAAGCATTCGAAACGTCAAAAAACACAAATCAAAATAAATCCGCGAAAAAGTCCGAAAAGATAATTTTATTTAAAACATTTAATATTATTGAATAATTTCTATTAATTCCCGTTAAAAGGTGCTCGCTCGAGATTTCGGCGTGCCGCCGCTGTCGTCCACAGTGCCGGTGACGATATACGTACAAGACGTGAACGACCACGCGCCGCTCTTCACACAGACCGTGTACCGGCGCGCCATCCCCGAGGACATGCCTGGTGGCACTAGTGTGCTAGAGGTGAGTGTGTATGTGAATAATATTTTTTTGTATTTTTATGTAAACACAGTGTGTCTACATAAAAATACAAAAAAATATTATAAAAAAATTGGACAGTGCGAGTCTGACTCGCACAAAGGTACATTAAAAGAAAAATAAATATTTATCCAACTACAATATTTTATTTTTGCAATAAAAATAAAATTGTATTTCATAGTATTAAACCGAAAATAACTCATATCTCAAAAACTGACTACTGCAACGCAATTCTAAAGTATACTTTATTCTACGACTTAAAAAAAGAGAAGGTAAATAATCTCGACGTAAATTTAATTTTTTTTTTGTCACCATCCATCCGTTTACAACTTCATCAGGTGTAAACAAATATTATTGATAATTTTTTAAATGAACTGGTTAGTCTAAAGGATGTAAAACCTACGCATTAAAAGAATTACTATAATATTAAATGTATATATTATAATTTACATTTAAAATAGATTAACATTCTTCATATTTTTATATTAAATCCAAAATGCAGGTAAAAGCCCGAGACGGAGATGGGTCGTCGCCAAATAACCGTATAGTGTATCGCATACAGCGCGGCGCGAGCGACAAGTTCGTGATCGATTCCCGCACGGGGCTGGTGTCGGTCGCTAACGGGTCCAATTTAGACCCGGATAGAACCGACCCGAAAACTACCCGGTATACTTTGACTGTGGTAAGTATTATAAGGTCTAAACTTTAGGGGATAGACATGTTTTACCAGTAAAGCAAGTTTTTAGAAGAGTGAGATATGTTGACCTTACAATATCTCATTAACCGTTTGAGCTGTATTTATGAAATTGGGCATTATATTTAATCTCAGGAGATTTAATAAATGAAGCAAATTTCATTATTTTATATTAAATATATTTTGAGTTATTACGAGGTGAAAAGTGGCTTCAAATGGTTCGTGTAAATATACACACGGTGCTGCGTCGCCAGTTCCTTTGGTTTGAACTTGGCTGGACACGCTACCGCGTGTCTTGATATACAGTCAATAAATTATCCAAATATTTTTAGGTGGCACTAGACGGAGGTATCGGAGATCAACAATTAAGTTCATCTGTAATCGTAAATATTACTATAGTGGACGTGAACAATAAACCGCCGATACTTCTAGAACCCGGCACTGTACATGTTATGGAGAACACACAGGTAAGTTAATTTAAAGTAAAAGCCTATAATTAATATGAAAACAAACCCGATAGCTTAGAATCGCGAGAGTTTAAAAAAATCCTAGTTACGAGCAACCTTTTCCAGGGGATTTTAGTTTAGAAGAGAGACTAAAAAGAGGGTAGGTGTGTATAATGTAAATATCTTAAATTATAACAGGATGACTGCAATAAATAGATGTTTTAATAATATTCTTCTTCTACATATTTCAAATTAAAACTTAGTTTGTGTTTGTTCGAGCTAATTTCAGTAACTAATGTACGGATATTCATAGCGTTTTCACCAATACAAAGAAGGTTAAATGTATGTCAATATTTGTGAATTGAGTTGGTAAAAATCTCTTCTAATAGCATAAATCTATCTAGAGTATTTCTATTTTAAAAACCTAACTTATTTATTTATTTAATTGTATTAGGTCGGAACACCAATATTCAGAGCTCAGGCATACGATTTGGACGAACAACCGGTGCTACGGTTCGCCATAGACAAGGCGTCTAGTTACGCGAGGGACGAAGACGGTATACCGGTACCGATAACAGAATATGACTATCTGTCTCTATGGGATTTGAATACTGTTGATGGTACTTTGAAACTTATTAGGTAAGTAGATTTAAAAAAAATAGGTGGTCAATTCGAGTATATTCATTTTTGACCGACTTCAAAAAAAAGGAGGAAGTCGATTTAGTAGTTTTTTTTAAATGTTGTGTGTTGTGTCATGTTAATGCGATATCTTCGCCAATTTTGAGCTAATTTACCAATAATATGTTCTTAGTTGGTCGTTGTTGCAATGCATTTGGAACGTCTGGGACCAAAAATCAAAATAGATCCATGAAGAAAGCTGGGAAGATAATTTTGTTGAAACGATTTTCCGCTTTTAAGGGTCGAATAATAACATTTAGAATATTTAGTCAAAAATAAGAATCATTGCTATATATAAAATTTTGCATTGACATTTATACATTTTGACAGCATCTAACAATTTTATTTCGCATACATAGGTAGATATGATTACTAAAAAGTTATCATCAAAGCAAAAACTGAAGTTCAAATGATACTATTAAATTAAATAAAACATACGTATGTATATTATAAAACTATTTACAGTTTATTATTACATTGTTTCAGATTATTAGATAGGGAGAAAGTTGAAATTATAAAACTAGCGATCACAGTAGAAGATATGGCAGCTATAGACGACGGTCCGGAACAAACCGCCCAAGAGATACTGACAATTGTCGTAGAGGATGAAAACGATAATAATCCGAAGTTCAGAAAACCATTCTATAAAACATCCATAACAGAAAACTCTAAGAACGGATTGCATATTGAAACTGTGACAGCCGATGATGCAGATAAGAATCGGACGATGACGTATTTTCTCGAAGGTAATATATTGTGTTATAGTTTAATTGATAACTAATTTTCGTTTGAAACTCCTAGAAACTCCTAAGCAAAAAATACTCGAAGGATTCCTGAGTCATACCATTTTTAACCGACTTTTAAAAAAGGAGGAGGCTCTCAATTCGTCGGAATATTTTCTTTTTTTTTAAGTTTGTTCACCGATTACTGGAAGACGCCTGAACCGATTTGGAAATATTTTTTTTTGTTTCAAAGGGTATACTTCCCAGGTGATCCCATAAAAAATTTATCGAAATCGGTCGAGCGGCTTTTTAAAAGATCAACAATAAGTATATATTTTAAATAAATTATTTAATCGAATATGTTATTAAAATTCAAATTACCTGCTTCTCCTAAAATATTTTAAGATATGAATATCTAATAGGTAAATATGTATTTTACGTATCGAAATACATTAGATTTGCTTTGCATCGGCTGGCACTGACTTCGAAAATATCCTGATTAGGTATCTATTCTAAATGAAAACCTCCGTTTAGTTATTTTTTACATTTTAGTGCCTGGAAGTCGGTTTCTGTTTTTATTTTAAAAGTTTTTATGATGAAACTTGTTTTTTTTTTTAATAAAAATAATTATTACTCTCAAAATCACATGGAAGAAGTAATATTAAAATTCATGTTTTCTCTATATTAATAATATTTAAAAAATCAAATTTATGTTTTTTATTTTTTTAATCAATTCACTAACCTAAAGTACACTTAAATATTTAGTATAATAACTACTTCCTAAGACTGCATGATGTATAAATTTATCTTTGGTCACTTAGTATTTACTTTTATACTTTTAGTTCATAATTCCCTTATGATAGTTAACCGCTCTTTCTATTAATGAAACCCGTATTAAAATCTTGTTTAGAAAAAGTATGCGGATAAACAGACAGACGCAATGAGTTTGTTTTGTATTAACTTGTATACATTGTTGTTTGTATACATTTCCTAAGACTTACCTGAACATACAGACACATAGATAATTTTTTTTTCAAAAACAACTGCGAAGAATTTACTTCAATGTACACAAACAAACGAACAAAAAATGATTTTTAACATAAAATCATTTCGAAATAGTATTAAAGTCACGTACAATAGGTGCTGAAGAGTTAAGAAGTCTCATACATTTGGAGAGTTCTACGGGCGAGTTGGTGGTCGCTAACAAAATAGACCACGAAATGTATTCCTGGTTGAATATAACCGTCAAAGCTGTGGACAGCGGGGTCCCGCCGAGGTATGCTGCGGTGGATATGTTTATACAGGTTTGTTTTTGTTAATATCTATAACTTTATAAATTTTCGCGTTTCATAATTATATAGTATACCAGCTATCACCATACAAAGTTACATCAAAATCCCTCCAGTGGTTTTGCCGTGATGCGGTAACAGATAGACAGACAGAGAAAAATTCTAAAAACTATAGATTCGGTCTCCGTATCGATAATAATGTCTATTTTAATAAGATTTTCAAAAAAATATTAAATTTACAGATTCGCATTAGTTACAATTTTATTATATGTATAGATAATAAATACACGACGGGACGTTAATGTGTCAATTCGTGACCACGGCTGGTCGAAACATCGGGAATGATGTATTTAGCCACTTACGTGTTTAATGCCCGATTTCACCAAAAACCCATAAGCCACCACCTACGTATGGGATCCCTAGCTTAAAATTCCCCTAAACAAGCCCCTAAATTAAATTTCGTTTTACCATCGTCTTTAAGCCCATATTTCGAGCCACTAAATTTATGGGGCCTTTTAACATTTAGGTGACCCCTAACTGTCGGTGAAACAAAAACTGTCCCCTAACCATGCTTAGGGGGTCCCTTAAACTTAGGTGATGTTTGTGAAAACATCACCTAAGTTTAGTTTGTGTGGGAAAACTTAGTCAAATCGATGTGTGCGTTTTACGCAAAAAGTACTGAACCGATTTTAACTAAATTTTGTATAGTGATAACTTAGTACTCGGGTCAACATTTAAGATACCTTTTACGACAGGCAAATTATTCATTCCCACGGGAAAACACAATAACTGGTTCTATCGAATTGTTCTTGGAAATTTATATGGCTAACGCTGGCTCAACCTTAAGAGATATATATCAAAACATTGTACAAGAAAATTGTAAGTCTTAAAAAGGTCGATAGAAAAGTTCTCAATAGTATATGTCTATCTCCTAAGGTACACTCGCTATAACTATTTTCATTATTATATATTTCTGTTTTATTATACGTTATTTATTCTATCTGAATATAGGTACATATATGAATAATAAAACTGTAGAGGTCGAATGTCTGTACGTAGATGGTAGAAAAAATTGCTAAAAAACGAGTCAGTTCTCTTCTTACTTCCCGTAAGGAGAGAAATAGAACAAATCCAGATTTTTTCAATTTTTTTGTTTCTCTGTCTGTTTGTCTGTTCGTACGGGCTAATCTCCGAACTATTGAACCTATTGAAATGAAATTTGATACTTTTCATTCCGGAAAATTAAAGAGTTCCCGTGGGATAGTTAAAAAATTATAGTAACTTATACAGCTCAGTACACAACAACTTATGCACCTAATTTAGTAAAATTTGGCATGCTGATACCTTATATTGCAGGTCAAACAACAGGTTACTTATTTTTATCCCGGAAAAATTAACGGTTCCCGTGGGATAGATCTGTTTGTGCTTTTCTAGAGGTGAACCCGAGCGAAGCGAGGGTGAGCCGCTAGTTAAACATATACTTATATGATGATACTCTTCTTAGCTTTCCTAAATAAACCACTTCTATCCCGGTCATAGTACAGACTATGCGTTATGCGCACACACACAGCTAGCTGTGTACTTAATTTCATCTAAATCCATCTAGCATTCGTAGAGTCATTTTAGCATGAAAGAGTATCAAACATATCAAACAAAACAAGCACACATACACACACACACACGCACGCGCACGCGCACGCGCACGCGCACACGCACATGCACATGCACATGCACACGCACACGCACACGCACACGCACACGCGCACACACACACACACACACACACACACACACACACACACACACACACACACACACACATACAAACACACACACGCACAGAAACAAACATGCACGCACGCAAACTTAATATGTAATTATAACAGTACTCCTATTTTAAATAGGTGTTAGATGAGAACGATAACAACCCTATATTCGAACCTTCGCCCTTCGAGTACCGTGTGAGAGAGGACGCCGAGCCCGGGACCACTGTAGCTAATATATCAGCAAAAGATGCGGATTCCGGGGAATATGGGAAGATTACTTATCTACTTGATCGTGTTTCTACACAGGTTAGTGTGTTTTCTATTTATTATTTACCTAGCAATAATACTTTCTTCTATTTACGTGAATATATGACATTTTTATATTTCAAATTCAACTATCCTTTCGAAATTTTTGCGCATTTATTTTGATTTTTGGTTTCCGACATTTCGAATGCTTTACTGTACATGCAAAAGGTTTAAGTGAGAGAGATTTAAAATTATTTGTCTTGGTTAAAATTAAGGCTATTACCTAGGATGGTTTTAAATATTATAACAGAGCGTTTGATGGGTTGATTTTGAATTTATGATATCTATGTAAATACGTGTTAGATTTAAAATGAAAAACATTAGAAAGAATATATTATAATAGACAAAATATATGCGTGAATATATAATTTATCTAGTATATACGTATACGATATTGAACAAAAACGTTTCGAATATCCATCGTCGCACGTTTTTTTAATTAATATTTGATAGCTCTTTTTTGACGTTGGGAAATGCACTTACGCGTATGTGGGACTCACCGGCTAGAAAAGCCAGTACTACCCACTAAAACCCAACAAAACCTACCCCAGTTTTAATCAGGTATCGAAGGATCGCTGACAAGTGGTACAAATAAAACGTTTATCTGATAATACTTTCTTAGATTTACCTCAATATTTGACATTTTAAATAAAACTATCTTTTCGGTTTTTTTTTCACGAATTTATTTTGGTTTTTAATTCCCGACGTTCGAATTCTTTACAGCAATCATGGTCACGGGAGAAACTAAGGTTTAAGATGTCTCAAAAGCAGAAGTTTTTCTCATTATTCTTTCCATTTTTTAATTTCAGGGCAAGTTTCTAATAAACGCGGACACAGGCGCGTTGAAGGTGTCGGATTGGTTGGACCGGGAGGCACAGACGTCGTACAATCTGGTGGTGGAAGCGTGGGACAATTATCAGTTTGGATACCTCAGTGGGGAAAGCAGGAATGCTTTTAAACAGATCGTGTGAGTTATTTTAATATTTATATAGTAAATAATTAGATATCCAGATTATATATATATAATTTATATTAACCTAGTTTGAACTCCTGGCTCCCACTTATAAAAACTAAATGTATAGTTTTTTATAAATGTAAGATTCTATTGTACTTGTGGAAAAAATAAGTAAATTATTACTATTATTATTACATTAATAAGTAACAAACTGTATTTTAAGACAACTTCGATCGAAAAAAATCATTGAACCGTTTTAATTTAGAATATTATCAATGAAAAGAAATTAATCTATTTTTTTTTTTGTCATTTACCTCATTCCAATTTTATTTCAATATGGAGTACTTGATTACTTATTTACATGATATTTCCTATATTGACCTTAGCGTCTTTTATTTCCACAGGGTGTACATAGAAGATGTAAACGACAACCCGCCGGTGTTAAATCTGCCAACAGAATGCGCCACCATCACTGAGTTTCACAACTATAGGGAACCTATAGTGTCCATATCGGCTACAGACGCGGACGATAACAACGCGCCTAATGGGAGAGTGCAGTTTCATTTGGTCGGTGGGAAAGGACATGGTATGTATGAATTTTCTATACAAATAAATAAAATTGAAGTGTCTGTTTGTAATCTTAAAACAACAGCGTTTTACTAAATGGAATTATATACGGTATTTATAAGAAAAACACAATTTTTAAAAAATTTTGTCTGTCGGTCTGTTTGTTCCGGATAATCTGAAACGACTGGATTGATTTCGACGGGACTTTCATTGGAAGATAGCTGATGTTATAGGGAGTAACTTTTATTTTAGAAAAAGAATTAGGGTTTCGCTCAAAAAAATTAAAACGTACGAACCCAAACGAAGCGTGTTCAATAATATATTTTTCCATTTTAGATCTCTTCCGTTTCGAGCAAGTGGGCGGTGATGCGAACACTGGTCGGCTATTCGCCAAACACTCGTTAAAGGATCGTTTTGGTAACTACTCCCTCATAGTGGAGGCGAGAGATCTCGGCATTCCGGCGAACGCTGTGAGAGGGGAATTACATGTCTGTGTGATGGATTTCAACGATCATGCACCTATATTTGTGCATCCTACACAGAATGTCACCATTAAAGTACCTGAGGTTAGTATTTGTTTGTGGAAAATATCGGTTTTTAAATTTTTGTGTGGAAAATATCGGTTTTTGAAATGGCATGTTTGGAAAAAAATATGAGAGTAAAATTTTTATTAATCGCGCGAACACCGAAAGCCAAAAAGCGACGTGATGAAGTTGGCTGTATTCCTTTTATAAACAGAGAGTTGATACGCCAATGAAGTATAACTTCTTACGTGCGTACATAAGTACACACACACACACGTTTTTTTTGTTTATATTTTGTTACGTGATATTTGCTAGGTTTTCCCTAAAGGTTGTTGTGATCATTTTTTTTTTTTAATTTTTAGTATAGATATAGTGAAAGCTATAAGGGTAATTTTTATGGTGTTGTACTCTATTATTATATACCCAATACTATACTTAACGGCCTTAATTCGAATACAACATTTAATATTACCTAATAGGCAGTGGTAGCCCAGTGATAACGCGCTCGCTTGGGAAACCAAATGAAGCGGGTTCAAATTTTTGTCTGTCTGTCTGTTTGTTCCGGCTAATCTCCGAAACGGCTGGACTGATTTTGACGGTACTTCCATTGACAATTAGCTGATGTTATAAGGAGTAACTTAGGCTACTTTTATATATATATATATATATATATATATATATATATATATATATATATATATATATATTATACTCTTCAGAATTAGTGCTTGACTACGTTCCACCTGATGGTAAGTGGTAACGCAGTCGTAGATGGTAAGTCGCACTAATTCAGTAGCCACCTATTCACTCTTGCCTTGAAGACACCCATATTATAATCGGACGGAAACACCGACGCAGGCGGGTTGTTCCAATCCTTAGCCGTACGTATAATAAATGACGTAGCGAAACGCTTCGTGCGGACGGGTGGAATGTCCACGACATAAGGATGGAGACCAGCCGTTCGTCGGGTTGTCCGATGATGGAAAGGGGATGGGGGAATTAATTCGTGTAGTTCCTGCGCACACTCTCCGAAATGTAACCTATAGAATACACAAAGGCTGGCAACCCTACGTCGGTGATCGAGCCTTTGTAAGTTAGCTTTTACCAGCGTATGGTCACCTATAAGCATTTGAGCACACCTCTCAATCGAGTCCAAGGCTGACAGATGGCATTTCGCAGCACCAGCCCATATGTCCATATATATATATATATATATATATATATATATATATATATATATATATATATATGTATATATATATAAAGTAGCAGGTGAAATCACTGTGAAAAATATACGTAATTTTATCAAATGAGAATGAATTAAAAGTAGCAATCATTTTCATGCCTGCTAGGGACGCGCCCGAGCGAAGAGGGGGTATCTCACTAGTATAATTTTCAAATTCAAAATAATTTATTCAGCATTAAATTATTACATTTTTTTACAAAACTGCAGCAGGACTAATATTCTTTTTATTCATTACCTTTTTTATAAAGTTAAATTATAAATTACAATATTTCTATAAAATTGAAATAGCCTGGAGGCGATCACTTCACTACCAAGGCGTGCCCTCTTCAATAAAATCATTAATTCTATAATAGCCTTTAGCATACAAACGTTCTTAAACAATTCTTTTGAAATAAAAAAAAATGTTTATTCCAGAACGCAACAATAGGTAGTACAGTTGTGGAAGTGCACGCGATAGACGCGGACGTGGGCCCCAACGGCGCCGTGCGCTACCGCCTGCGCCAGGACGACCGCTTCACGCCCTTCGCGCTGCACGCCACCAGCGGCGTGTTACGCACTACACGCCCTCTGGACAGGGACAAACAGACTATCTATCAGGTTGGTATTTTTTTTTGAAACGAAAATTTCTATAGGCAGGTTTGGATGGGGAGTGAATTCATGTAAGTCGTCATCGAAATGGTCACGTGGCGTGTTAAGGCTAACGCACTTGGCCAGCAGTGGACTATGGCCTGATCCCCCTCGTACTGAAGGGAGGCCCGTGCCCAGCAGTGGAACGTTGAAAAGAGCTAACATGCATGTGGGATGTTTCTAAAGGGCTGAATAGACCCACGCGTAAAACCCAATGGCGTTTTAAACTGTCGTAGTTTTGAAGAAGATAAGTAATTATCTTGTCGGTTTTTCGTGAAATTGTGCCTTTTCGTGAAATATTGCACACTGCAAGGTATCTTGATAAAGATAAACAGAATACTTATCTGGTAACGTTAGTTTTGTCATATTTTTTAGGGTTCCGTGCCTCAAAAGGAAAGAGGAACCCTTATAACATCACTTTGTTGTCCGTCTGTTTGTCTATTAAGATCTTTTTTCGTGTGTACCAGTGTGTATTAGATATTTTCTAAGTGTTCGTTCGTGTACCAGTGTGTATTAGATATTTTCTAAGTAAATGTCTTAATAGAACATGTACAATGTACATTGCATGCATAATGCAAGTCCCGCCTTAATTACCATTCCCAAATGTCAAGCTCTTAACAATATCTTCAATGACGTATATCTATACTAAACTAATATTATATAAAGGTAAAGTTTGTGAGATTGTGACATTGTAGGGGGTAATCTATGGATCTACTGAACCGATATAGATGAAATTTGGGAAGAAGATAGTTTGTGACCCTGGGAAGGATATAATATAGTTTTTATCCTGGAAATCATCCCTTAAGGGATATATAGATTTTAGAATTTTTGTCTGTCTGTCTGTCTGTCTGTCTGTCTGTTACCGCATCACGAAAAACCACTGGAAGGATTTTGATGAAATTTGGTATGATGATAGCTGGTTATCCGGGTCAACACATAGCATACTTTTTACTGCGGGAAAATATCTCTGAGAAATCGATACTAAACGTTAAAACTTAAGTAGGGACGAACCCGAGCGGAGCGAGGGTGAGTCGCTAGTAATATATAAGTATGTATTAGCATTGGTGTAACAGAAATATGTATGTACATATGTATCGCAACGATTACAATTTATAATAAACATACCTACTATGTTGCAAAAAATGGCACGTTTCTATTTCACACTGTTGTTATGATCAGTAATGAAAAATGCACTACATTAATTATGAATACAATGACTACTCACTTATTGTAATACATCCGTACTATCGTTGTGATTGTTATGATGCAATATTTTTATCTTAGTTTATAATATACATATTAAGTATAGGTATGTATAGGTATTGAAAGTTTAAGTAAGAATTAAATATTTGGATAAAAAACAAGTTAAATTATTATTTTACATATTTCATTTATAGTGCTTGTTAGTATTTACTTCGTTTGTTGATGTTTTGAAAATGTAGAAAAAAAATAATTATATTTTTTCTTTTGTCGTAGTTAAGAATAGAGGCATACGACCTTGGACTCCCGACTCCGCTCAGTTCCGACCTGGATTTAACTATATATGTACAGAATGTCGACAATTACCGTCCCAGGTTCCCATACAAACACATAAATTTGAATATAACTGAAAATATGCAAAATTATAGTACGTATTTACCAAGTGTTATAGAAAGGGATGAAATAGACAGAGGAGACGAACCGGTGTTGCCAGTCTGCTTTTATATTGTGGACGGCAATGACGACGGAATGTTCGATTTGGAGAGAAATACTCATAGGTAATTATTGTTTACTGTTTTTATTATATATTTTTTTTCTATTAATCATTTTGGGTCAAATATTTTATAATTTTGAACTTTTAGGAATGAAAAATAGCAACAATGGAACCTTCAACCATCTGAGCTTTCATACGATATTATTGTCATGGATTACATTTTTCTATCCTTTATAAAATCAATGTGTTTAAGTCTTCCGATCACTAACAAATCCATATAAATTATATATCCATATAAATGTGAAAGTATGTTTGTTTATCCTTCTTTCACGTCGAAACAGAGTGATGGATTAGCGTGATTTTGTGTGGAGATAGTTGGAGGGCTGGAGAGTGACATAGGCTACTTTTTACCGCGGGAGATTACCTCATTTCCACGGGAAAACACGTTATAATACAACCCACAACAACTCATCATACCTATATATTTATATAATATAGTCTATGTATTCCATACTAACCGTTAAAACTTACCTAATTAAAATTAAAAATATTAAAATTAAATAAAATATAATTAAAATTATAAATTATAAAAAATAAACTATAAATAAATTTAAACATTGTGTCATATAAATTGTTAAATATTCTATAAATATTATTTTACTTCAGATTAACATCAAAAGCCTTGGATAGGGAATTTAAATCCCAATACTCACTGACAATACTAGCTACAGAAGACTGTTTGTCCAAACCGACATATGATGAAGATTTAGACGGTATAAGTACTTTGAAAGTGCACGTAATAGTTAACGACGTGAATGATAACAGTCCAACGTTTGTGAACAAAATTTTCACTGGAGGAGTGACTACTGAGGCTGATTTTGGTATAGAATTCATGCATGTTAAGGTAATATTTCTTTATTTATTTAATTAATATTTAAAATATTGCTTATTGTTTTGTTTTTGGAACGAAGTTCCTTATCGCACGTTACACTCGGTATTTTAGCAGATGAGAGCTAGACGGAAAAAAGTGTAATACTTCCACCGTCACGACACATTTATTATTTACTAATATCATGTAACTTATCATAAGTGCCAGACAATCATGACTGTTAAGGATTGAACGTTGTAAGAAATTTTGTGAGCACTCTGTGCAGGCTTTTCTTCGATTAGCTTTAACATGTACAATATGCGTTTCTTGATTTTTATGATAACCCAATTTATGAGCTAAGGACAGAAAATAAAAGGAACTTCGCTCCTACCGGATTTTCCAAGACACTTTTTATACTTTTATATTAGCTTTACTTAAGTTAGTAAAATTTTCTATGTAAACAAATCATGAAAGAATTGCTTTATAATTATAAGTTTGTCGATTTGAAGCTTTGTAATTCTATGAGACCTAGACGACAATACAATGATTTGACAACATTAAACTGATCTTACAATGAAGCCAAAAAACACACAGGTTTTTTTAATGGCTAGTAATAAAACCTTCGAGTTTGAACTCATTTAATACGTTTTGTCGAGTCCCATACATTTTACCGAAGAAATAATTTTTTAATCATTTTTCTTTCTTAGGCTATAGATTTGGACGAGGGCATCAACGCAAAAATTAATTATTATCTTCTTGGCGAAGTAAAAGAAACTTTAACAGAGGGCTTGGAAAACTTAGCAGTATCGCCTTTCTTGGTGAATGTTGAAACCGGCGCTGTTTCGCTTAACTTCGACCCTCAAAAGGGAATGAAGGGCTATTTTGATTTTAAGGTAACTCACAAATTCAATCCAATTGTCTTATCTCTACATTATCTATATATTTATTTATTCTAATTTAATAGTGATAAAGTTATTTGTAAGGTTTTAAGTATGCTTATACAATCTTATCTCTAGATTTGTTGATATGAACGCAATAAATTTAGCATTCCAATAGGCTCTAAATTATAGTGTCTCATCCTAAAGGAAGAAACGTTAACGTACACTTACACTTAATGACACTTTCACTTATTGTGTTTAACATTACAGCGTAATGGAGAAACAAACACACTCTCAAACTTTCACATTCATAATATTAATATATATATATATATATATATATATATATATATATATATATATATATATATATATATATATATATATTATCTACTAATTCATAGTCTATAACGAAGGCAATTAGATCCGCCACATCTGCAGGACCACCCAACCACTCAACCCTGTTGAAAAACACCCGACTGTCATACGTTATTTGATATGACAATCGGTAAATGGCTGTATGATTAATAAATATAACTGTACCTTGCCACGAGTTGGCTCTACAGAAGCTTTAACTTTGAAGTCGTTCGCCATGAAAATTGATAATATTAGATCTTTACAATTGGCAGCATTTCCATTAACATGAAAAGCTATCACCTACAGTATGGAATTTTAAACTAAATTTAAAATTCAACTGAAGTTACATTCGCAGGTATTAGCAAATGACACCGACGGACTGCAAGACGTGGCACACGTTTTCATTTACTTACTAAGAGAAGACCAACGTGTGCGTTTCGTTCTACGCTCCCATCCTTCGGAAATACGAGATAAAATACACACATTCAGAGAAAAACTCGCCCTTGTAACGGAATCTGTTGTGAATGTAGACGACTTGAGAGTACACGAGAACAAAGATGGATCAGTGGACAATACTAAGACTGATTTGTATTTACATTTAGTGAACGGTGAAGACCACTCTGTGTTGGAAGTGGACCAAGTGTTGAAGTTGGTTGATAAGAACATAGAGCAGCTAGATGATTTGTTTAAGGTATGATATTAGTTTTATCTCGATTTATTATTACTAGTGAGCGTCTCGTGGTTGAAAATCAACCATAATTTATTAAATTTGATCGATATTGTTGAATGAATGTTGAAACGGGCCCATAGATTTAGAGATTTGCACGTACAGACAAACAAACTTTTCATCTTTATATTATGTAAGTACTAGTATAATATTGATGAAGGTTATCTGACATCAAGCTTTTACCTTTTAGCACTGAAGTGATTATATATGAATAAAATACTCGAGCGGATTCGCGGGTAAAAGAAAGTCAATTAATTTTGGCTTTCTGCAGTCCTTCTCTATATAAACTTTAACTATGCCAAAGTTCATATTACATGCAATTTTCTTAAAAAGGGGTTCAAAGATTTCTCTTCACGTATTAATATATAGATTATTTTGTATCTCTTTCTTACATTTGACAGAATGAAAAGGAATTGTAACTTGGAAAGCTTATATGAGTATAATATAGGTGCAACATACACTGCAGGTCTCTTAGAGATTAAGACTCATCCTTCGCTATTCATCTACTAACTATTCGGAATTACTTAAAATGGTCAAAAGTTAAGCTTAGGCGCTATGAATCATTTGGAAAAAGTAAAAAAAGTTACTGTATGGCGGAGTAAAATTGCTTAAACACATACAGTGTTTGGTCAAAATCTTTAGATATTTAGTGATTTGTTTATACTAATTAAATAGGCCCTAACATATTGGTAATTGTCTTTTAAGATTTCATACCCGTGTCAATATACCCATGGTCCGCTGGCTACCGCGTTTTTACATCATAATTTTTTATATATATAATGGTATATTTAACTCTATTATTTGCATACCTTCCCTCTGACAGTTTGCTATATCCTATACCTAAAGGTTGCCTGAAAGAGATCGTTATTACCTGTTGTGATCGACTCTTTTACGTTATCTTTCTGTTCTGTTATATTTATCTATTTTTAATTTTTTTTTTTGGTGTACAATGAAGAGTTTATTATTATTAATAGCATAATGCCTCGAAACATTGGTATACGTCGACGGCTTCAGGGGCGTCAAGAAGTCTGCGGTGGTTTGTTGTTAAAATAAACACATGAGCCCGATAATAATAATTTGAATAGACTGATTACGAAAGAACAACACGCAAATTATTATTTAAAAATACAAAATGAAATTTTGTTTGCTTTACAAAGAAATATCTATAAATAGTTACGTAATTATACTTTTTAAATATCTTTTTAATATGTCTATATTTGCATTTGATTTCGGCACTCATGAGAAACCGTGAGCTGGTTCCCTTGCATTACATCCATCTTTTCTAGCACTAAGCTCTAGCGTTCCACTCTCGACAACCATTGAAAGCCAAGAGACGAATTTTGTTTTTCCCTGGATTTGCCACTTAATGATAGTAAATTATACATCATCGATCACTCTTGTGATTGGAAAACATAACTTAAATATCATAAAGTTCCTGGTTCAAGACTCTTCCAGAAAAAAAATTTAAATGAAGAAGTCAATTGTAGCGTTATTTAATAGACTTCAAAAATAAAATCGTATTCATGAGGTGTACCTACGTGTTTTTTTCTTCTTGCTAATAGTAAAACCGATATTCATGTTATTTTTAATGAACAAGTTTTATCAACGGTGATCCCATATAAATTCAAATACGAGCAGGTACATCGTATGGTATTATTGTTGAAAGATAAAAAAATTATGTGAATAGATTTTTTAGACATTACCTACCTAACAAAGCAATTATTGAGCTATTAATATCGTGGCACAATACATAATAAATAAAGTTTTAAATCTAATATATAAAATCTCCATGTCACAATGTTAGTTACCGTACTCCTCCGAAACGGCTTTACCGATTTTTACCAAATTTTATATTCGTATTCAGTAGGTCTGAGAATCGGCTACTATCTATTTTCCATACCCCTAAGTGATAAGGATAAGGGTGGTCCTCCCAGACTCCACCCCAGGGACGAACCCGAGCGGAGCGAGGGTGAGTCGCTAGTAATTACATAATAAATAACTTTACAGTTAGGTTATAAGACATTTTCCATCCCACCATTTGTTCGAAAAGTAAACTCAAGTATCGATTGTTCTTAATTACTTTATGTTGTCGGGCTTATTGATTGGCATTGAAGTTTCTGTAAGCATTACGTACTGAATGATTTACCTGATTGCGCATGTCGTATTTCTAGTATCTATATAAATTCAAACATTAAAACCGATAAAATTATTATGGCCGCTATATTTTTATGCTGTTTTTTTTTAACTAGAGTTCGCCGAGTGGTCGAACTACGACCATGATTATTATTGTTTTTTTTTTATTTATAAAACTAAAGCTCGTCAATAACTATTAAACTAAAACTTTTTCTTAAAAAGGTATACATAGTTTTTGCTTCACGTATTAATACATAATACTTAATTCTCAATTTGACCACAGACTTTAACAATAAACAAAAGAGTATATGTGCGTGTGTGTGTCAAATACATGGTAGTGTGTGTAATATTTTTTTTTATTGATTTGATGTATTTTAAATTTTTTTTTGCATAATCTAAAAAAAATATTAGCATTCTGCACTCCTTCTCTATATAAACTATAAGTGTGGAAAATTTTATACTCCTCTGTCCGCGCAATTTTCGTAAAAAGGGGTACAAAGTTTTTGCTTCACGCATTATTTATAGATAATATATTAGACACGCCCAGCCACCCTAGGTCACTCAGTCCACGACCGTGCCTCATATTATGTCAATTTGAAGGTGTAGGTATGAGGTGACACACTTAAAGTATGATTAGAAAAAAAATACAAACAAATACTTTAATTAGTTTCTGCGTTGGTAAACTAAAATCCACTTCATAATATTAGTAACAAAGTGGTTTAACTATAACCATTTGCTTGTTGTGCTAACATTATCTAAACTGTTTAACTGCCTCGGTGGTGTAGCGGCTAGCATGTACGGCTGCACACCTGGAGGTCCTGGGTTCAAGTCCCGGGTCGGGCCAAGTTTAGTTATTGAGTCTTTCTGTATAGTAAGACTCAGTAACAGCCCGGAGTTGGGAAGTTGGCGGTGTTTCACCCCCGTGCCTCGAAGAGCACGTAAAACCGTCCTGCGCCTTATCTCTCACCGGTCGTGTCGAGTAGTCGTCCCATCGGAGTATGAGAGTGACAGGAATAGAGAGTGCGCGTTGTGTCTGCGCGTACACTTGTGCACTATAATATCTCCTGCGCAGTTGGCTAGTCTCAATGAGATTGGCCGCCGTGGCCGGAATCGGTCAGGAGAACATCATCATCATCTAAACTGTAATAAAAACTCATATTTAAAACTTTAAAAAATAATAATCGAATAACATAAAAAAATGTCACATGACGGTTACTTTTTATAATTTTATTTAATCTACAAATCAAGTAAATAATTATTATAATCGAATATAAGTAAACACCTAACAAACAATAAATATATTAATAATATATAATAAAAATTAATAAAACAACTGCAAGCTTTCCTATTTGTTTCATAAACGCGTACTGTACATAATACTTACCAACCTACCTAAGGAAGAGACATTGTTGTGTTAATTTATTATTATTTTTATCATTTATATAAATTAATCCTTTAAATTAATGTACATATGTATTTACATTTAAAGAAATTTCTACGAAATCGAAATTTACGAATAGATTTTGTTTTTATTTATTAAAATGTTATAGTATCTTCTATACTATAAAACGGTGTACGTAACAGCCAGTGTATTTATTTTATATGTATATCTATAAAAGTAGCGGTTCAATCCAGGATATGCCTCTCCATTTTGAATTTTACTTAAATCCGTTGAGCCGATATAGTGTTGTATAACAAATTGCTGTTGTTTGTGGTAACCGAGTGTATTCTCAGTTATCACAAACCTTCACATTTTCACTATTAGTATTTAGTATTATAATAAAGAAAATTAAAGCATTATTCATGTATCTTAATATACATTTTCAACAGGAATTCAACGTATTAGACACTCAGCCAGCAGAGTACGAGCCCCTCACGGCCGACACTCTAACATCCAACCAAACAGTATACTGGCTCGTTTGGACAACTCTATTTCTCGCCGTACTTCTTGTGATCTCGATCATGACTTGTTTATCGCAAAGAGCGGATTACGTGAGGAAATTGAAAGCTGCCACGGCTACCGCTTATTGTAAGAAATATTTATTTTTTAATATACCAGCTGCTTATTTGAAACTGCACGGTAAAAGTTTTCATTAAGTAAGGTTCAATTTTCGATTTTTTTTAAGCTATTTATATACATAATATATAATATCATAGTACTTTATTATCAATAAAGTCATTGAAATTATTACTTATTATTAAAGAAGACGAAAAAAGTTACTTACGTCCTTACTGGACTTAGCTATTTAGACTTAAAGTTAATCATTTATATTTCTGCAATTGGTATTGTACAAAATAAAAATTATATTTCACAGCATCTCCCACAGCACGTGAATCCGATATGACAATTCGCAGTTCTGGAGGTAGAGTACCAAATACAAACAAACACAGTACAAAGGGCTCAAATCCAATATGGCTGCACGCATACGAAAACGACTGGTATAAATCAGATGATCAATTAAGTCACTCCGAAAGAGATTCACTCGACGAAAATGCGGTCGACCAAGATTTGACAAACGAGAAACCATATTTCATAACAACCGCTGCATTCCCTTCGATACAATCAAACGAAACAGAAACTGAAACCAACCAGGGGAATTATGATTTCTATCAACAATTGGAGCAAATGAAAAACGCCAAAAATATGGAGACCACTGAACTTTGATATATATTTTAATTTATACATTCAATAATAAATATGCTCAAATTGCATGGTGTATTCGAACCTGCAATCTTCGGCATGTACATTTATCTATTTATACGATTTGTATAAACATCTATAATATTAAGGAAACTGGCCTTATTTATTTACTTTGTATTCATATAGAAAGCATATATTGTTTGACAATTTTTATATGACGTCATTAAATAAATAATAAACATAATATAAAGTATGTTAAAGGTGGGTGAAAAGTGTGGATCAAAGTAGGGTGTGACTAAGAACCTTATTACACATAATAATTTATTATATTTGACATTCTAATGAACTTTTTGGATTTTGTCCTATTATGTTGTTTTTGTCCCGACGTTTTGAATACTTTACAGAAAACATATTCATGAAAGAAACGTCGGGAACAAAAACTCAAATTAAACCGGAAATTCATTTCAATTTAAAATGTCAAATATTTACGTAAATCTGAAAAAAAAGTATTATATTTCACTTGACTTAAATTATTATTAACTAATATTTATTTATATCAATAGGATAATAAATTCTCCCAACAAAATGTATGTATGTACTCGCTCACCAAAAATGCCAAACATGAAGACCATTGAACTGTAGAATGTGCCTTTTATGTATGTACCTTTAATTGTAGTGTTAGATTAATAAATATTAACATTGCTGTGTGTTTTTCCTTCCTTATCTAAATTACGAGCTATTTTATAATACCATACTTATTTTTACCTTTCAATGGCCAGCAATGTATTGTATATACGACTGATAACATCAAATTATTCTAGTTCATAATCATGACATAACATAAGTTACAAAGTAGAATGTGTTAGAATTTAGAAAATATAAATACCTATTGAACTTACTCTGGAATTTATTGCAATTTACCTTATACGCCTTGTATTTATAACCTAGTTATTTGACTGGTTTAAATTATTTAAATAAAAAATAAACGTGTTTTCCTTATTTCTTCTTCCCGTCTTTACTGGTCTTTAATCATTAGTATGTAAAAGCAAAGGGTTGTAATTACCTTAAACATATGAACTTACATTATATAAAATGAATTTAAATATACTTTAAAATCAAAGCAACTAACATATTTTTTTTCAAAATTGTTCAATTTCAAAAAGAAAACGGCTGTTTTATTTTATGTTAAAATCTAAAATTCATCATATTATATTTTAATGTTTCTTCACAAGTGTGTGTTATGTTATTTCCTAATAATATGTTAACTCCTGACAAATAAATCCAACTATACTACACAATTGAACTAAGTCTTATTTTATGTAAGGATGTAAGGCGATGAAACATGAATCAATGGATCATATAGAATTTGAAACTTTGTAGAATTTATTAGTATTCCCAACTGCAAGCGCGTTTAAAGTTCATTTTAATACATCACATTCACCCTTTGGCTAACGCCGATATGACGTAGTTACAGCCCACAACTATTTTCTTTACAGGTTTGACGTCGATGAATAAGAGCATTATCTTATTTGTATATGCCAATTAGTTCTCAATGAAATTACTGACCAGTGATAACTCGGAATTTTATTGGATTCATTATTGTTTACAGAAAATATTGACATTTGCTATAATAATTCAATAGGTGATATTTGTGTGCATAACTGTGTCAGGAGATTTAAATCTAATTAGGGCTAATTTTATTTATGTAATTAATAAACAAAAACCAGTATACTGAACTCTTATCCTAGAGTCAATGTACCTATGAAGATATTTAAATTTAACCTGAAAAAAGGAGAATGACCTACTATTCTATTTAGAGATATACATAAAAGATAATGTTTTGATGATTCATCAAAAATAAAAAGTTGACATAAAATATTTATCATTTTGCAGTACGTTTATTCATTCTCATACTACTTGCCAATTTTTTCTCATCGGAACCAAAAATAGGCATTTTGACTAAAAGCGAGAAATTTTTTACCCTACTGCATAAAAAAAGGAAGTATCCTAAATAAAGCTCAACTTGTATTTACATACACAATAATTTATTGTTTCTTACAATTTAGTGAAGCTAAAATACATCGTCGACTGATTACAGTTTGAAAAGCTTTGAGTAATCTCTCCCTGTGTTAACCAAATGAACAAAAGCTTCCTCTTACAGCTGTAAAGTAAACACACCATACTTTGCCACTCATGCCATGACTTCATATGCCATACTGATAGTTGATACAATATATTATGGGAAATAAGGATGGGTCATGGGACAGTTCGTGGAAATCACAACGCAGGTATCCTTACAACCACAATATATATTAGATAAAATTATAATATAAAGATCGCCATATTGAAAAAAGTCTAGATTAATTAAAACTTATCATCTTATGAGATACACTGTAATTTATACTGTACTGTGTAACTATAGGAGCGTTTTTTTCCTTAAATATTGTGGATGAAAGAAAACTGACGGCTTAAATCATTGTCAGTCTGTTCAGCTGGCTGCATATTTACTAACTTAATAAAAAAATGTTTGTTTAAAAAAAATTAACACTCACTCAACTCCATCAACAAGCTCATTATGTTAACCATTTACTTACATTAACCAGAATGTTCTGTAACATATGAGCTATACATACAATTCAGTGACAAAAATCATATTTTAATGAATGGGAAAGTGTAAAGCAAACAACGCTCCAACTCCTAATATATGGCTATTGTACAGTTCCACAATGCAATTTAGATCTAGTTAAAGTACAAATTCTTTAGGAATTACATGAATTGAAATTATGTAAATTTAACTAATGTTTAACTAAATGAGTGTATGCGATAAGACATCTACCGACACATCCATGTTAAACCAAAATCAGATTCTTATAGAAAATGGTACTTACACATTATATGAACAGAAACTATTTGCATATGTGTATTATTTTACTTAGTCGCAATAATTGGCATTTAAAGTACAAGAGAATCAGATTCTAAATGACCATGTAGAGTTCAACACAAATTCCAGTAATTTAGGTGATCAGTAAGGATTTCAGACAAAAGGGGATTTTGGAGTGGAAAAAGATAGGAAGGGTATAGCCCCGGCTGTGGCGATGTGTGTGTATATGTTTTCTGATGTCACATTTGACTCATCACATGGCATACTTCCTAGTCCACTCTCGGGCTAATTCATTGTACTTTTCTCTGTCAGTTTTGTAGATCCTAGCAATTTCTGGCACCAAAGGATCATCAGGATTTGGATCGCATAGAAGTGAGCAGATTGAGAGCAACACTGGAAAAAAATTAAATTAGAAACATCAAACAATACAATAAAAAACAATTAACATTAACAATGAATTATAATAATTATTATTACCTTTAGATATGGTAAGTGCTGGAGACCATTGTGAGCGCAATATATCAAGGCAAATGGAACCATTACTGTTTATATTGGGATGATAAATACGTGTTGTGAATGCGACTTTTGGTGGTTTGAAGGGATAGTCTGTAGGAAAATGTATGGTCAGGAAAAATACACCACCCTGATAAGGACTGTCGACCTGCAAAATAATGACACATTACATAAGTTATGGCTATTTTTGTCCAAGACAAAGTAATCTTGCTAAATTACTTATAAGGCTTCATTGAAATAAGGGGAAAAACATGTCGCCATTTCATGTAGTGCTTCTAAATGAACAAAATAACTTTAAATTTAATATAACCAATAGACACTTACTGGACCCATTATTGTGGCCTGCCAGTGGAAAACTGAAAAAAATATTAAAAAAGTGATTTAATTCATTATTTATTTATTACATACAAAACAATATCAGCAGATTTTTATTTTCACAATATCAAATTTGAAACAAAAATATGATATAGAATGTATTATCTTTTTACATTTTTAATGAAATTAATTAAAAATAGTCATTTTAATACTTAAAACAATAAAGATTAAACATAATTAGAACTATTATTAAAATTAGCTTTTTATTAAAGTAAGAAAGGAAGATGAGTCACAAAAATGTAATGTACCAAGCAAAGGATCAATAGGTACTCACGATCTTCTCCGTGTGGTCCTGCTGAACATTGTGCCGGCGGGTCTCTACCCAGATCTTGTAATTCCTGCAACATCATAATCATTGTGTTATAATAATGCAGGAAATACAGTGATAAGTAAAACATGTCAAACACATCATCACTCGCAAAAACATAAGGTCGAGCAACTATTTTGTATAAATCCTTAAAAAAACAAACTTTTAACATGTTTTAGGAAATTGTACAATTGTCCATTGCAGCAAATCTTTTCTCGTCCTCAATTTATAGTAAGAAAACCTCAAAATTGGCACATATTTCCGACATTTTATGTACGCCGTGTGCATAAAATTGTAGCCTTTATGAACCAGTAAAACACCGTTACTATAACAAAGATGCAGTTACGATGAAAAATATTTAAGGTTTTTAAATAATAATCACGCACACAGAATTATCCAGAAGAAATTTCGATAATAGGTATTCACAATGACGAAACATTCACTCCGAAGTCTGTTACGAATTTTACAGTACACCACTTGATTGAAGCTAATCTTTAAAATAAACATCAAAATCCTTAATACATACCCTATTAATTCGTTTTAACGCCATTTGATTATTTTATGATTGAATATAGTGCCTTTCAACTAGACAACGAAACTCTGAGCCAAGGACCTTTGATTAGAGATTGCAAGATGGCTCCCGTCTAAACGCAAAAGTACCACATAAGTCGTTTTGTGCAATAATAATGAAAAAGTAACTATTAAGATAAAACTTCAAAGACTTAAATAAAAAATAATAATAACTAATATTAAGAAATAATAAGAATTGGAACAGAGCGCAGGTTCTAACAAAATTAACGCACTCGCGACGAATGGAGAACAGCAAACAGGAAAATCGACCATTTACAAAGAGCGTTCATGATTACTTCTCTTTTTTTAAATATTCGTTACATATTGAATTACTCATTTGTAAGATTCTATTTATAAAAAGAAAAGAATAACATATGATTAGATAAATAAAATAATAAAATAAAAAATATGAAATATTTTATTTTAAAATATTATGATTATTTTATAAAATTATTTAGACTATATTTTAAAATCAATATAAATTATATATATGGCAATACTTACTAACATTCGGACGTGACGTATTATGGATAAGAATTCTGGGCGCTATTTTTGGATAACAAAGTAGGCAAATAGGGTTATTTTCAAGCACATTTTTGCAATTTGAAACTTTCCCAGGTACAATGTCTGGTAGTAAAATTATTTTATCATCATACTATAATACAAAGTAGAAAAACAAATTCTAAATATTGTCTTTATAAATACTAAATGAGATCAGCATTTAGAAATTCTGTCCTACTGGATAGAATGATAGATAATTATACAATTTGTTTATAATTTTGTTTATAATTTTTAAAAAGTGTTTTCATTTTCTGTTTGAATTATCACTAATGATATAATAATAAGGTAAATAAATGAAATTTTAACTATAAATTACACGTTAAGTCAAAGATCATAAAAAATATTTTTGCCTCATATAATATTATAGCATTAATTGTTTTTTTTATCTTTTGTTTTGATAAGCATTAAATAAAGTTACTTAAATATTTTATTAGAACTTTAATATATATTTAGTATACTTTACATATATTTTATCTATACACATTATTATTATTTCTTGGAAAATCTTATGGAAATAGTCTTTATTTAACCGATACAGAGACTGAATTTATAGTTTTAAGAATTTTTGTCTAACTGGGTGGGACCGCATCACGAGAAAACTGCTGGATAGATTTTGATAAAAATTTGGTCAACATATACTTGTTATTGCGAGAAAATATCTCATCTCCGAAAAATCTATACTAACCGTTAAATCTTATTTAGGGGGTTTAAATATATACTTAGTTACAGAACAATAAAAACATTTACAAAAATTATAAATTTGGCAACTTTAAAATAAATAATACCAGAAGTTATCTGTATTTCTGACCGCACTGACATTTCTTTTTTGAAATTGACAACTTACGCTAATTTATATACTATGGAGGGTAGAAGTAAAGAGGACCATCTCAGTGTATTAAAATGTGCCCGTTGAAAGAGAGCAAATTAAGGTGGCGCTATAGTCGACTGTACGACAAACATGAATATGGAATAAATTATACAGTATTTTTATGTACCCCATTGTTTGTAAATTAAATTATTATTATTTGTAAATTATATTACATTTTTAAAATAGTATTTTATAAAATAATATTATTTGTAAATTATATTAAATTTTTAACCCAGCACACTTCACTGTGTTTATAACTGCTAACTAATATCATTTCCATTTCCTACACTAGCGCTATTTCAGTGACTGTTCGAACAATAATTTGCTGTTTACAAGTGGACACTTTCAACTAATCCCCCATACAAGACGGTCCTCCTTGCTTCCACCCTCCAAGCTTGCTTAATGTGTAGTGTTTATTCTATACCTACGTTCAAATTTTTATTTGTCATCCATGGTTCAAATTGTTGAATTTGACAGCTGTAGACGACAGGAGTCGACTGCATTGCTGACTGCGGTCGGCGAGGGCGACACTCGGTGACTCGATCGACAGTTTTTATATATGTAGCAATATACTCTATGACAGTTTTGTAACAACAGTTGGTGTAGGTGGTAGTGTAATGTGCTATGTGGTTGAGTACAAATATATGCGATTTATGACAAAACTCAAACGTTTATTTCTGGTAAATTATTTCCTTTACTGACAGATTGGGTGCTAAACATTTAGTATTAAGTTATAAAAGTATCGTGAAACGTGTTATTTTTTAAAAATAATTATAAAAACAAATAGTAGGTAATAATATAATTTAAATATGACTTTAACCATGACCAGAAAAGTGAGCGAGTGTCAAGCAGAAACTGTTCAATTTATGCCAATAGAAAAAGTAAGTTAAAGTAAAAGCTTTCGTTGATCTGCAAACTTTCTAATAGAAGAGTTTAGAGGCTTTTTTAAAGTTCTTTTCACTGTGTTTTTAAAATAATTTGCTTATATATAATTCTTTCATTAACATTCAATGTATTGTTGCGATTAAAGGAGACTAAGATGTATAAATATTGATTAATGAAATATGTAATTAAAAAAAACAAAACAAACAATAATGAAACAAATATGAAATAGCTAGAAGGCGAGTGCAAGCAAGAATCAGAATTTTCTTCTGGAACCACTTTACTCAGGCGCGGCAAGAAACTTGAAGATAATAACAATCTCACTGATGAAGATGTTGAGTACATCAACTACAGAAAACTACTGAAATATGAAGAGGCACCTGTTTATTTGCAGCATAATCCTTACATTACAGATGGCTATAGAAAGTTGTTGCCTACAAAATTATGCTGGGAAAGGTAAATATAAATGTAAAATTTAAAATGTATCCTTTATTTTAACTTGATAATTTTGATTTATGTATATATTATATACTATATCTTATAACATTTTATTTAAATCTATAATAATGTAAGACTATTTTTTGTGATTCATAGTAATTGTTTTTAAAAAAAAACATTTACTTAAAGTTGTTGATGTGAGTAAATATAAAATTAGCAAAGAATTAGAGTGAAACATTCATTGACTAAGTATGTGTTAATGACTTGTAACACTAAACACATCTAGATTTTTCCTTTTACTTACTTCTGTATTTTTTATTAATTATTTATCAATGTTTAATAAACATAAAAGTGTTATAAAAAATAATAGTCTTTTAAAGGATTGAAATTAATGATATGCCACATTTCATACAATACCTACAATCTAAATATGTAAGTAATTAGTTTTTATTAGTACCTGTACATTTTAATTTATAGTACTATAAAACTAACTTAATTAATATTATTATATACAATGTATATGGAATAAACAAATGGAACATGGAATAAAAATACTCAATTCAAACTCAGAATATTATAAAAAGGCAGAGTTTGTTTGTTTGAACATGATAATCTTAGGAACTACTAATCTGATTTGAAAAAATCTTTTTGCATTTGATAGCCCTTTTTATTGGGGAAGGCTATAGGCTATACATCATCATGCTACTAAGAGAGTGGAGTAGTAATCATAAATGTCAACAAATCGAGCAGACTTCCATACATTATTGTAGAACTGATATTTATAATATGTTTAAGTGCTTTAAGCTCAGAGTATATAATATATAGTCTATCTATTTCATACTAACCATTAAAACATACCCAAGAGTGAACCCGAGCGAAGTGAGGGTAAGCTGCTAGTTCAAAATATTTTATCACCAATAAATTATTATAATTTTTACTGAACATCATGAGTCTACTAAGCACAAGGAAACATTCTTTTATACTTTGAAATAGTATGAAAGTAACCTTTTACTATAAAAAAAATATATACTTAGGTACCTACTTATACTAATGTTTGGATTGTAAGTTAATAAACTATTATCATTAATATATCTAAGTTAAACTCTATTTTTAGGTCCATATTTTAATCATTATGTTATTTGATAAATATTTAATACTGATAAGTCATATACTTTCAGCATATTCTGGTGGACAAATGAAACGATGAATATATGGACGCACATATTTGGCTTCTTTCTGCTTCTATTCCTCACAATTAACGACTTGGTCATCATAAACATCCACGCAACAGTGACCGACAAAACCGTAGCCGCGATATTATTCTCGTGTTTTCTTGTAAGTACCAACCTACCTTAACTTTCATTACGTTCACAACCCATGAACATTCCGTTAGAAATAAGATATCGTAATATACTTAGTCATAGAAATTTTAGGATCTGTAAAACTCGTTATCTCTTATCAGATTGAAATCCGATAATATGTTTGAATGTTTGTATGTATTTGTTATATGTACATAATATGTTACTTGTAAGTATTGTTACAATTACATCTTGGTTGCATTTTTTTGTTCTTGTATATAGCAAACTGTATATGCAAAGTCGTCATCTTGTCAAGATTTATTAATATAGTATCTAATTAATATAAATTTTTTTTTATTTAAAAATTTGAAATCTACGTTTTCTCGTAAAGGTAATTAAAGTTTGTTTTTAATACCTGTGTGAATAAATGCTAATTGGTATCGCAAAAAGCTAAAAGTATTTAGAATTACGACGCATAAATTACAAAATGCGAGCCTTGGTATCTCTACATAGAGCTTTTAATTGGGAAAGGTAAACGGCCCGTCTCGAACCTTTAATATTACATATATGGTCTATATAGAATGGTAATTGCTATCTATATTTTTGATTTAAGCTTTGGCAAAAAAACATGATTTAAATCGATTAACGACAAAAATGTTGAATACTTTACTAAAGGAATAGCTCTGTTACATTCCACGATGACAAAGGAGGTGAGTAAGATCATTTTTCGCCCATCGACAAATTCATATTATATATTACTAGCGACTCGCCCTCGCTTCGCTCGCGTTCGTCCCTAGATACATTTTAAATTAAAATGGATATAGTATTTTATCCTGAAGAGATAGACATATGCCATTGTGGACTTTTTTGTAGACCTAAATAAGATACACAATTCCACCATACATTATTTTGTTATATCTCAAAGGGTTTAGGCAGCGTTTTCGTTGAAAACTCCCAGACGGCTTAATTTTACCGACACCTTCAACAAATCTTTAAATTTTAGCCAATGTATACAAAAACTTAACAAATCATATACTAAAACCTCCCTCAAGAACCACTATTGGTACGAGTAAAAACAGCATGAAAATCGGTGCAGTAGTTTTTGAGTATATCGCGAACAGACAGACAGACATACGCGGCGGAGGACTTGATTTTATAATATGTAGGGATATTTTTTTAATACTGATATTCAGTCGAAATGAACATGCTAGGTTTTTTCAAAATATCATTTTATTAAATAGAGAAAACAGACAAAAATTAACTATACTTAATTAGGTACTTACTAAACTATTTCTGCCAATAACATCCCACTAATTACAATTTAATTATATTTTCCTGACGTTTGCACTGGCTGAATTATCACTGGACCATCCAGAAGCAGCGTGTATCTGCACACCAAAGAATTGGTGTGTTTGTCTGAGTTTGGGTATTGTGCCACTACCCCAAGTGTCAAAGTATAGACGCAACATGTGTACAACAGTGAATAATTATTGACAAGAATCGCACTGATTTCCAGGCATTATTTTTTGATAAAATACAGATACGCATATAATATGCTACTAATACGTAAAATAATGACTACTTAACAAAAAAAAAATTACAATAGGTATGCGCGAGGTCAAGGAACATTTGACTGACGGACAAGCTATTTTGTTTCGTATCACAAAGAAATTTATGCTAGTTTAGAAACCAATAGAAAGCCAATAAATATGTATATTGTAGTATTTGAGAGCCTAAAAAATATAGTAGTGCATAAAGCGCTTAACAGATTAAAAAAAAATCAATGTTAGAAAAACGCAAAAATTGCAAAATTTCGACGAATTTGCCAAGGTTCATGACCTTTTTATGTGATTTGCTATAATTTAATATTTAATATTTTAGAATAAACTTAAACGTCAAACCTATGTTTCACATTAATATTATGGCTTTAATAAAAGCATTAATCCCTCTCGTATTGAAGGAAGGCCGTGTCCAGCAGTGGGTCGTTTAAAAGGGCTGAATAGATAGATCAAGATAGAAAAACATTAAATTTTCATTATTATAATGGGCGAAAAAAGGATGATCTTTACCAACTTTGTTCAACTTTGACGTCATTATTATTTTATGTTTAGAAATCAGGTATTTACCTAGAGATAAATGTGTCAAATTAAAAAAAAATACGATGTACATTTTACAAATACAATTAAGTAGGTAAGAGTTGGAGAAAAAAAACGAAAAGATATTTGATTATGTATTTAGGTACCTATTGTTTTGTAGGTACCTGCCTCTAGCAAGTGTATTATTATTATATTATATGCCTATTTTTCTAGAATCCTGTCGCGTACCGTCTTTCATTTAAAAGATTAATATTACTTATATACTTATCATTTAGGTACTTCATCATCTTATAAAATACTAGCGACTCACCCTCGCTTCGCTCGGGTTCGTACTAAATTGCTTCCCCATACAAAATTTCATCCCCATTCTCACGCCCTTAAGGGATGATTTCCGGGATAAAAATTATTTCACTCACTTTTGATATCATGAGATTTAAAAAAAAACTTATTTTAGTAAAAAAAAATCTCTTCAATTTCGTCTATAAAAAATTTCCTGACAATAACAAACACAAACAAAAAAAGAATTATCCAATTTGGTGCAGTCGATCCTAAGTTATACGCGAACGCACATTTCAGTTATTCATTTTTATTTATATGGATGTAACTGATCATATTTTGAGTTTCATTTCCGTAAAATTCAAAATTCAAGGTTGCGTTTCCTAGTTAATAACTCTTCGTCAGTGGCCGACGCCTTGAAAACGCGCCTCGTTTCATATCCGACCTGCTTCTCCCCCGCTTTAGTGAAAGTACTTGCCAAAGTATGTAAAAAGTTGACAAGAGGTTCTTTTTTTGTCTTCATCTATTTTAAGACATACATAAATTTAGTCTTGATATTTTCGCAGAATTTTTATAAGTTTTACTTCACTTTAAAATAGGTACTTACCTACCTTACGTAAACCTTAAAATGTTACAAAAAGTGAGTATTGAAATCCTTTTTAATTATTCTTTATAAAGAATCTTTATTTATTATTGTGAATGCAAAAGTGTTCGTGGATTTATTTCAACAACATATCAATTATCTATACACATAAATAAAATTGAAGTGTCTGTTTGTAATGTCAAAATAACAGCTTTTTACTAAATGCGTATGAAATTATTATATACAGTACTTATAAGAAAAACTCAATTTTAATTTATTTGTCTGTTTGTTCCGGCTAATCTCCAAAATCGCTGGACTGATTTTGACGAGACTTTCACTGGCAGATAGCTGATGTTATAAGGAGTAACATAGGATACTATTATATTAGAAAAAGAATTAGGATTCCGCTCAGAAAAAAAAATACGAAGCGAAAAGTATGAAGTTTCTTATTTAATACTAGCGACTTCTCGCTTTGCTCGGTGCGGGTACGTTCCTAGGTGCGCGGATTAGGTACAGTCACAATTTTATGGGTTTTAATTTTTTACGCAGAACCCTGATTCTTTTTCTTAAATATAAGTAAAGTTATTCCTTATAAAATCAGTTATCTGCCAGTGAAAGTCCCGTGAAAATCAATTCAGCGGTTTCAGAGACTAGCCGGAATAAACAGACAGACATAGAAAATTTTTTAAAATTGTGTTTTCCTTATAAGTAGTGACCGCATATAATTTCTTATGATGCATTTAATAAAAAGCTGTTATTATGACATTACAAACAGACACTTCAATTTCATTTGTCTGTATAGATTTTTCACTTAGGTATTAGGAGATCATTGTATGATATCGATTTTATCCAAGATTACAGTAAAATTGTACAAAAATTTTTATCTTATGGAATGCCCTGATACTTTAAAATTTTATATCTGAATAAAGACAACTTTCACCGAACAGTTTATTTAAAGTATCCAAGTCGCCTAGCTGGCTCATTTTATTTCATCTCAATAAGATGATACAGTTAGGTACAGGTACACTAATAAGATCATAATGGCCATCTTTCCCCACGTAGGTAGGTAATATGGTATTTCATTGGTTACTGATTATACTTAGCTTTCATTTTATTTAAATGGTGTATGTATACTTTATAGTGACCAATAAAACTTTCACTACTAATAGATCTGCAAACGAGCTGTAATATTTTATTTGATAAAATAAATGGTTTCCGATTACAACATAAATAGTATTTTATATCTTACTAGCGACTCACCCTCGCTTCGCTCGGGTTCAACAATACAACCTTTCATCCCCGTTTTCACCCCCTTAAGTAGATTTAGTCCTTCCAGGGTCTTTAACTATCTTTTTACCAAATTCATCTAAATCGATTCAGTAGATCCAGAGATTACCACCTACAATGTCACAAACTCACAAACTTTACCTTTTTATAATATTAGTATGTATATATATATATATATATATATATATATATATATATATATATATATATATTATATATATCTATATATCTATATATATACATATATATAAGTCTTTTCTAGTTCTTGGCACGAAATATAAAAAACAAATTGCTTTTTCTCTTCCATAGGGTTTTGGGAAGAAGGCAGTAGGATAACTATTTTTTTTGTCCCATTAATCTTATATATAAAATTTCGATGTCACAATGTTAGTTACCGTACTCCTCCGAAACGGCTTTACCGATTTTTACCAAATTTTATATGCGTATTCAGTATGTCTGAGAATCGGCTACTATCTATTTTCCATACCCCTAAGTGATAAGGATAAGGGTGGTCCTCCCAGACCCCACCCCAGGGACGAACCCGAGCGGAGCGAGGGTGAGTTGCTAGTATTATAATATAAATACGTCAATTTGTATGGATGGATGGATTGAATGGATCTTTTTTATCCCGTAAAATTTACGGTTTTCGTGGGTGGTTTTTGTTTTTCAATAGAGACAAACCCGAGCGAAGCGAATGGGTGACACGCTAGTAGTTGATATAATTTCGTTATTTTGCTTCTTTGAATTCTCTAATACCGGAATAGATAAATATACAAGATCAATTAGATTTGTTTTGCCTTTTTACTAAGAAATCTAACACACTACAACGAAGTAATTACTACGTGGGTAAAGTCTCGAGCAAATGCTACATTTAAAAAATTATTTAAGTTTATTCCTATAAGAAGTTGAGGTTTTTAATGCTTTCCCACGTAATATACCTATTTCTAAGATCTAAAATGATATGAATGAATATTTTATACTAATTGCGAAGTTGACGTTATCTGTGGCATCATGAAGAAACCAAAAACCACATCGTGAGGAAACCTGCATGTCTGAGAGATTTTAGCAAATTTTAGAAAGACGTGAAGGACTGGACCAGCGTGGTGGACAAAGGCCTGATGCCCCTTGTAGTAAAGGAGGTCCGTGCCCAACAGCGGGACGTTCAAAAGGGGCTGAATACAATACCAAAAGCTTAAAAAAATAACAATTGAAATAGCTGTTAACATTATGTAGCCGTATGTAAATGTAATAAATAGAAAAAGGGCGTCGAATTTTAGGTTCAAACTATATATTTAGGTACATAAATTAACTTTAGCTACATCTTTAATTAATTTTATTATTAGTCGTTGTGATGCCTATTGTTTATAATCTAAGAGTCATTGAACGCCAAAATAAAAATCTTTTAGATCGGCTGACGGCTGGTAGTTACTATATTAAAATTTTATAACTTACAAACATATTGAAGAGACGATAAAACAGACATAATTATAACCTTCTACAAATTTGCTACCTAACGCAAAAAATATTTTTCACGATCGAGCCGTTATTCGTCTGTTCTTGAGATTAGCACGTTTAAACATAAACTTATTGTTACCTCAATGTTATTAAACGAAGTGTTCACATATATGTATCTATATAATGATACTGAAGTAGAAGTTGTATCGAATGATTTTTTTAACTTTGGGAAATGCATTTAGGCACGAGATGTGGGACCGGCAAGCCCAGTGCTACCCACTAAAACTCTTAACTTCCCCCGTCTTAAAGGGTCGTCGTAGGATAGTTTACGCACTCAACCACGACGCCCCGACGCGCGGCAGGCCTGCCGAAGCAGACCACAACGCTAAAATGGTCCACTATGCAATCAGAGAAGTACCAGGAGCAATCCGCTTGGCACACCGCCCACCGAGGTGGGCCACCTCCCTATGCGTTTCTTGGCTTCGCGCCCAGATGGATTGCCGGGCACTACTGAGTCCTCCCACCACGACAAGGTGAACCACATTGAGGGGAATCGAAAGTTGACTGAAGTCATTTACTCCAAATTTTAACTTGAAATTTAAATATAATTTTGTCACTGGCCTTAAAATATCGTTATGCGAAATCACGTAATTTGTTAATATAATATTCTAATGAAAACCTTGTTTTTGCCCTTGTTACTTCCGCAAGTTCCTAAATATAAAGACAAATAAAGACATACCATCTTGTCGTCTTTTAATCATATTTTCGCATATCAAGGTTTTCATTTCCTAGAACCGGTTTCCAACAAAATTACTGGCAGACGTTGAACAAGTTGATAAATAATAGCTTGACCACGTCACATTCAATGGCATATGAAATTGTTTCGTCATTTCCTTGGGTCTTACTGGAAAGTTTATATTTATTGGAACAAGTTTGAGATTTGAGTAAACAGTAGATACTTTTTTAATAATTATTTATATTTTACATCTAAAATAATGAATAGCCTTAAGTTTTTTTGTATTGAAACAAATTAATTTTATTAATTTATATTCAAAGAATCCATTGCATTTTAATAAAATTGCAATTTGCAGCCTCAGTTTTTAATTAATATTGTTCACTTTTTCACATTTTAGATTTGTATGGCTCTATCGGCACTCTACCACACATTCTCCTGTCGATCTGAGCACGACTACAATACGTTTTTGATGTACGACCTCTTCGGTATCGCGTTGTCTTTGCTTGCGATATACACATCTGGAGTATACTACGCTTTTTGGTGCCATCATGTAAGTATTCCCTATTTCGTCATATTCTCAGCGGTTATTATAACCTATTTTTTTATTATTTTGGAAACTATATACACATGCATATTTGACTTACAAATGAATAACTTATCGAGTTTTTTCACAGTTCTATCTGTGGTAGGTGCAACGACCGAAACTTAGGTCATTAATTTGGCTGTCAAGTACTATGGACTTCTGTCAATATATATTTTTATTTGTATTAATGAAAATATTGTAGGTTATGTTTACCGAGTTTTCAGAATTAAATTACCCTTAATTTGCGGTTATTTTAAAAAAATGAAGACCTTTACATTGTTACCTGTTCCTCATATTGCCAACGGTTATTGCGAAAACGTTATATACATTTAAGGTCTAAGTATGTGGTTCTAATTTGATTATATAACATACATAAAAGTCAAGAGAGCATGGAGGTGGAGTTCCGTAATGAAATAAATTATGTAACTCTATTCATTTACTTATGTCTACAATAATCTACGATTGTGTTCGCCTTGATTTTAACAAAGTATAGGTAATATTAAACTTTATTTACCGTCTAAGAATAAACTTAGATATACCAGCTATTAAAACTTGATTTGATTTACAAGAAATATGCTTGTCAATTAACATAAAAAAACATCAAGCAGTTTCCGCGTGTCTTTACAGCGATTAGTCTAACCTAGATTTGTCTTACTAGAACATATAACTATTAAATATTAATATTTATTTTATCTGTCTGGTCAGATGCTATTTAAAATACAACTTCATGTATCATAATAAAGTTTTAGGGTCTACAATTATTATCGAAACTTTTTAGTCTATGGTATGTACAAAACATGTCTGAGATTATGTCAACTAAAAATAAACCTTGTTATCAACAAGTGTAAACAATAGTTCTTTCAAAAATTTAAACTAATTTAAAAGAAATTTATGGATTTATGAGTGTAAAAAATCATGTAATAGCAGTATTTAAATAACCATTACGTGACTATCTATGTAATTTTGGACACAGGCACATCTAAACAGGGCTGCCAGTAGAGCCAACTTATTTTATACGGCTAGCTGGCTCAAATTATACCGAATCAAATTTTATTATACAAATTAACAAAACTGTTGAGAAATAGTCTGTGACGAATAAAGAATTTTAATAAGAATATGTAATAACTAGAAATACACATGAAATAACCATATTTTTCAATTTTCGTATCCAATTATATGATCTGGCAGCCCTACATCTAAACACGCCTATGTTTTAAAATATGTTTTCTTTACGCAAATAAAGATTTTATAAACAAAATAGTTATTAGACGCGTTTATATTCTAAATAGCGACTTACCCTCGCTTCACTCGGGTAACGGGTTCGTCCTTAGGTGCGTTTTAACTGTTAGTATAGAATGGATAAACTATATACTCGTACTATATAATATATAACCTTCCTCAATAAACGGGCTATCTAATGTAAAAAGAATTTTTCAAATCGGATTAGTAATTCCTGAGATTAGCGCGTTTAAACAAACAAACTCTGCCTCTTTATAATATTCCCTCCACGACCGCCGACACGCTGGCGTGTCAGTTAACAATAGATTTCTTAGAAATTTAATTAATTTTTAATTTTAATTTTTAATTACCTGGAGTTGATATTAGTACATATATGTAGATGTAGATATACATTGTACATTGATATTGACCTCGATTTTATTCATTATTTGGAAAGGCAAAATTCCAAAGTTTATTTACTTTTATGCTCTGTAATTTACAACACAACAAAAATAAAAATCTTGCTACTATTTTTTGTTGCCTATTTGTAATACTATTTCATTCATATATTGTACAGATATTATAAAGAATAAGCGTTTGTTTGTTTGTCTGTCTGTTTGATTAAATGCGCTAATCTCAGGAAATACTAATCCGATTTGAAAAATTATTTTTGCATTAGATAACCTGTTTATTGAGGAAGGCTATGGGGTATTATAGGCTATATATCATCATGTTACTACCAAAGGAAGGTGCGCAGTAATCATAAATGTCAACAATTCGGGCAGTCTTCCATACATTATTACTAATAATATAAAGCCAGTCTTTTTTGTAATTTCATCGCGAGCGAAGCCGAGGGTTCTGCTAGTGATAGATAATAAACATTGTTAATAATATTGCCTCCTTAAAATTCCCTTACATAGATATGCGACAAAATTATCTGAAATAAATGGTATTGTACTATAACAAGATCTATATATATTTATTATTCACCTATGTAAATAATGAATAAAATTAATATTTATAATTTTTTTTCTCACATTGTTGGTGTAATATGAAATATACCTGCATCGTACTCGTTTAAAGTATCCGTCATATCATGCAAATCAGCATTTCACTCAAACGGAGCGGAACAAACTTCTTGCAGTATGGCATAGTTAGGTATATATTATATACGTACGTAGTTTCAATATTACACGTGTCAACCAAAACTTTAATGAATGGGAAACGAGTGAGACCTTTGCCCTTTGCTCTATATATATATATATATATATATATATATATATATATATATATATATATATATATATATATATATATATATATATAGGTAATTGTATCTTGTTCACTTTGTTATTATACAAGATACATTTCGTTTTAGTCGAATTAGCTTTGTTCTCGCTTCTGCGTTAATTATTATTTCGTTATCAAGAGGAACATCTACTCAAATAACGTAAATTAATTAATCTTATAAAAAACTACTATTCTATTGTTAGGCATTTCCAGTTTTTTATTGTATATATACTTATATAGTACGTATACAGGCATACGTAACAAATTAACAAACGTTAAAAATGTTACGTATTAATTAATTTTAAATATTTTTGGTACATTTAATTTCTCTTATGATGTTACGAATACATAGTGAATATTGAAATTTCAAGTTGCCACACTATTTTACACTAGCGACTCACCCTCGCTTCGCTCGGGTTCATCCCTAGCTTGCTTCCCCATACAAACTTTCATCCCCAATTTCACCCCCTTAAGGGATGATTTCCGCGATAAAAAGTATCCTGTGTCCTTCCCAGGGCCTCAAACTTCTTATCAAATTTCATCTAAATCGGTTCAGTAGATCCAGAGATTACCCCCTACAATACAACGTCACAAACTCACAAACATTACCTCTTTATAATATTAGTATAGATAAAAACATATAGTCGCATTACTACTAGTTTTTATTAAGTACTAGCAGAACCCGCGGCTTCGCTCGCTCTAAAATTACAAAATAAAACTCTAAAAAGGTAGATTTGGTACCTACAAATTTTCAACCCCTATTTTACCCTCTTATGGGATGAATTTTGTAATTGTTAAAACACGTATTTAATCGTATTGAAAAGTATTAATACCCAGTTTCATGTAATGCTGATCATAATTATAGTTTTTTGGATTGTATTATAATGTGCTTTCCCGTGGGAATTAGATAATATAGCCTATGTCATTCTCCAGCGCTCCGTCACTCCGTTTCGCCATGAAAGAAAGACAAACAAACAAACAAATAAACAAACAAACAAACTTTCACTTTTATAATATTAGTATGGAAGTATAGACGTATCATTATGGTCAATATAAACATTTTTAATTCAGCTTATAATTTCCCTATAGCATATTTCAGACAGCTTCACTGGGTAGTGTTGTAAATATTCTTAGAATGTGCATATATTTCACATATTATGTAGTGTATGTATGGTACATACATGTATATATGTACATTCCTCGAAAATTCTTCATTATATACCTATTCGAAACGACGTTTCATTTATAATACAAATTTTTAGCAATATCATAACATTAAGATGCAATTTCGACTCAAATGTCCAATGTCACGGACAAAAGCTGATATTATAATGAGATTTAATCTCCAAGACCCCAATAGCGAACAAGCAGGTTGCACGCAAGTAAAAGTTATGGTAAGAAGTGAAAGGCAAATCTCTCTTATCATCTCTCTTATAATTAATTTGACTAATTTAAAAAAAAAAATATAGCTAGATTGATCTAGCTATTGGATATTTTAATTATTTTGATAAATAATGTGCTTTTCTTAGAAGATTTATTTTACAGTTATTTTCAGGGTTTAGTACTCTAAAGGGACGGTTATTACTATTTTTATTACCAGATATAAAATTAAAAAACAAAATATTATTTAAAAAAATATATGTATTGTTCGTTAAATGAAGGTCATTTATAAAAAATAACCAGTTTTGTCAGATAAAAAAGTACAATATTTGGTTCTGTTACCAGGCAAGAAGTTACTTTGAATACGTAAAGATATTTAAAAAAAAATTGCGAAGTATCTCTAACTAATACGAGGTATATTTCTACATAGCATAGACATGTTGGTAACCGATCGTTCCAATTTATCGATTCACCTGACCGATTGTTTAGCAACAGCGTTGCGTTAAATGCCGTCATTGACCTTCACTACATGATTTTTTAATTATATGTGGAAGTCCCACTAATTAAATCAATATACGTTTATTGATCGATATGATTGAAATTGATGATATGAAGTATCTTTTATTTTTTAATTTAATAATCGCTGAGATATCGCTTTAAAAATCTAGATAAATATAGGTTATATATTATTTGTTTAGTTACATATTGTATAAGTTGTACAAAGAAACTAAAAACTGGGTTGCGGTTAGTAGTGTGAAAAATTATAATAATTATACTAAAAATATATATTATATGGACGTAATAAGTACCTACGTACTTTTTAGAAAGTACTTTGTACTGACTATATTGCTAAGTGGCTAAGTCTCGTGCGTTTCTCTATCCATATGCATGTCATACATTTAAAGGCCTTTTTCTCTTGAACCGTAGTAATGGCTGATTGAGATTTTCTTGATATATATATATATATATATATATATATATATATATATATATATATATATATATATATATATAATGTACGTTATTATGGCATTTACTCTAACGACCGGAAGTTCGTATTGTTATTGATCCCTTACACGCAGACGATTTAGATCCTCTAAGCCTGCGGAGAGATCTTCCTACTGAGGTTTTCTCTGACAGCAAGAATATGGGTGTTCTTCAAAAGTCGTGTCTACAGGTCTCTTTAAAGGCCGGCAACGCATTCGCTACTTTTATCTTGCAGATGTCTAGGAGTTACCTTTGCTCGTTTTCCCCTTTTAATAAAAAAAAAAAACAAAAACAAGAAGCAAATAAATAAAGGTCTATTTGCTCTATTGTTTTAGGCTAAAGGAAACAAACTTGGTATGAACAAATTTGTATTTAATATAAAATGCTGTTATATTTTGAGGTGGAACCTTCAATGCGCGAGCCTGAGACGAACTTGGCCAATTTTATAATATGTAGGTTATAGTCTTCTACGACGTAGTTAGCATCGATTATCGAAGTACACGTGGCAATAGCAGATAATTGTTTTTTATCGCGTACCAATAATATTTGTATCAATTAGATTTCATTTAATTTTATGTCACACGTGGCTATAGTTTTGACTAATTTAAAATATTTATTTATCTGTACAATGTACATTGGAATTTATAAATAACTAGCGACTCACCCTCGCTTTGCTCGGGTTCGTCCCTAGGTTGCTTTCCCATACAAACTGTCATCCCCATTTTCACACCATTAAGGGATGATTTCCGGGACAAAAAATATCCTATGTCCTTCCCAGGGTTTCAAGCTATCTTCTTACTAAATTTGATCTAAATCAGTTCAGTAGTTTCGGAGCCTATTCGGTACAAACAAACAAAAATGAAATCTTTCCTCTTTATAATATTAGTATTGATATAGATAAATAATTAATCATTCAATTAGGGTAGGCACTAATTTTATTTGAAAATTAACTCTAGTTGAAATGATTTAAAAATATTTACGTTTTTAAATTCGATCACAGAACACGACAAAATTAACGATTGAAGTTAAACTACGTAATTTTGAAGCGCCTCGTTTAACAATATAAAAAATAATTATATTATATAAAATTATGGTAGTAATGCTTATGATTTTTAAATCGTAGCTAACGATACATCAATTGTCCTCGTTTTAATATGTATCAAGTATTTTAACGCAACAGCGACGAGACCTCGTACGAAATGACCCATTGTCGTCCATTTTACATTGGTAATTCATGTCATCCGCAATCAAACAATTTTATGACACAAAGCTCAGTAACTAATATCATCGCCGTGTTATGCAGTTTACAATGTCTACACACTACATACAATACTAAAGAAAAATTATCATTTATAAAGAAATTTTATATATATATATATATATATATATATATATATATATATATATATATATATATATATATATATATATATATATATATATTATGTAAAATGTATTTCCAGGAGCTGAAGGCGTTTTATATGCTGTCGGTGACATTAATATTTGTAATCGCTATGGTGTTGCAAATACCAAAGCTTCAAATACCATACACAGTCAAGATGTGTGTATTCATAGGGTGGGCAGCCTACGGAGTTCTCCCTACGTTACACTGGACTTATGTTATGGGAGGTTTCGATAACCCCATGGTTCAGGTGAGATTCAAAATTTATATAAATATTTATACACTACTAATTATAATTTTAAGTACAAGAAACATTAAATTATATTAACACTAGAACTTTGATAGAAAGAAATCCATTGGCTTTTTCAAGCATTAATTATATAAAAATATGTTCATAGATCTGAGGTACAGTTGCCCTTAAGGGCATCTATACCGATAATAACCGAGGCGACTACCCTTTTTGATATGGATAGATGCCCTTTTATTTTTTAAGAAAACTAAAAATATTACAACGATTATTGATATGTAGATGTGTACTCAATAAAACAATGTATTAAAATAATAAAGACAAGTATGATTATTTATCCCTACTTATAAAGTTATGAACCAGTAAAAACTTACGTTAAAACTTTGAAGAGTTCGTCACGTTCGTTACGGAGATCATCGCACGCACAAACAAAATGCATCTATTTGGCAAGACGGCTTTAGTTAGGTTAAAGATATGTGGTCCTTACGCTCATTATTGTTGTTTGTTGCGATTTCAGAAAGTTAGGTTTTTAAAAACTAGAGGCACCTATTCCACTGCGGCATGTATCTCGGTTTTACCTATAGGTAAATACAAAAATCTTATTCAGGATCTCGCTTTTTGTTTGTTGTGCCCAGCATGCCGGGTCATTCATTATAAATGCTTAAATTTCAATCATGATTTTTTTCTTACTAGCACTACTTTTACTTACTTTTTTCAACTAGCAGTGCCCGCGGCTCCGCCCGCGATCAGATGAACAAAAACCATGTATTACAGAGTTCCTAAAGCTATAACAAACGTACAACACTAGTTTATATTGAGTTATAAACTGAATATCCAACGAAATGAAATAATAGCCTACTTCTACTTAATAATATATTTAATTAATTAATATCATTTATATAACTTAACTAGCATTGTCCGCGGCTCCGCACGCGTTCAGATGACCAAAAAACAAATTCTTAGGCTTTACATATTAGTATACTCTTACAATGCAGTTTATGTACTTTTTCTCAGAAATGATATATTTTCCCGCGATAAAAAGTATCCTATATGTTAACCGGATTAACCAGCTATCATCATACCAAATTTCATTAAAATCTGTCCAGTGGTTTCTCGTGATGCGGTAACAGACAGACAAGAATTCTAAAAACTAGATTCAGACTCTATATCGATGATAATGTCTATTTCAATTAGATTTTCCAAAAAATGTTTAATGTACAGATTCGACTTAGTTACGATTTTATTATATTGATGTATTTTTTTGTATTTTTAAAATCACCGTATACAAAATTTTGTGGACAGATACCGGTGAGGCGTCTAAAACTTAACTCTCCCTTGACCATGATGGCTGTAAAGCAATAGAAACGTTAGGAACCGAACACCTAAAAAATCGACGAATTATTTACAATTTAATTACTTTTTGTTAACCATTTTTCTTAGTTAGATTACATCAAAATAGTAAAATACAATTAGTTTACGACCATCAGACAGTTTTATAAGTTTTAGCTAAGTTTAGCAGAAATATTCTAAGTACGTAAGTGGTGTTGTCGTGTTATCCATACTCTGAGAACCGTTTTTATGTAGCTTTGTTTCGACTTTAAATCCATTGAATAAAAAGTTTTCAGACAATTCATATTTGTAATTATTAAAATAACATGGGTGTGTTAGACTTCCATTACTAAGTGGGAATAACTTAAACATCATAATTACATCACATTTACGTGCAATTTTTTTTGTTTTAAGTTATGTTTACGAATAATTTTATTTAGTCTTCATTATATGCTAATAGTTTTTTTGCGATTATACATGCGATATTAGCGTTAATTAAAAATGAACATATAATTTTTGTTCACGAAACATTGAAAAATTCAATCATTATTAATATTTACAACACAGAAAGCAGCGTGCCTTTCATAAACCACTTAACTGTTGTTAGTTTTTTGACTCATAAGTTACATATAAGTAATACTAGGTTACTTCCCCATACAAACTTTCATATCCCTATTTTCACCCCCGTAACGAATGATTTGCGGGATAAAAACTATCCTCTGTCCTTCACAGGATCTCAAACTATCTTACCAAATTTCATCTAAATCGGTTCATTAGTCTCGGAGTTTATTCGGAACAAACAAACAAAAAATCTTTCCTCTTTATAATATTATATAATAGTATATAATATACATTAAGGAGTTTTTAAAACTGGCAGAATGTTTTGTGTCAGTTAACTTAAATCCCAGTCAATCGAGAGAAAAAAGAAGCTTTAATATAGAGTTTATATTTAATAAAACCTAGCATTAAAATTATATTAATGTTTTTTTTACTCTAGTTTTATTTAGGGACTTTTATTCTTTTAGGACATGTCAGTCTCATCATATATTAAACTCTAAATTAATGTTATAATTTGAGTATTTATATTTAGAACATATTTTATTCACAAATTATGAACCCCATTTTGATTGAAAATACATATCACACATGTATTTAATTTTAATTTTTAAATCCAGGTCGTACTTACCTTTAACGGTAAACCTATAGGTAAAAAATTCTTTTTGAAGTATTTAGTATCTTTCAAATGAATTTTTGAAGAGATTAAAAAGACAATGGCAAACTTACGTCATATATATATAAATTAAACATAATTGAATATTAATTACCATAATTAAGGGAACTATAGACATAAAAAAAGCTTCCATAGTTTTTAATACATAATTAAAGCAAATAATTTTACTAACAATTTCAATTTTCTTTTCAGATATTCTTCCCTAGAGTCATAGGAATGTATGTTATAAGTGGGACGGCATTCGCGATTTACGCCTTTAAGGTAAAAAAAACTATATTTTTATAAATATATATGTATATGAGATTTCTCCTACGAAAATCATCTATGCCCAGTGGGTCAAGTATATATGTATCAACTTAGGTACTATACTTAGGTACTATACTTACACTAAGGAATAATATAGAGTAGACAGAGTGTCATAGAACTAAATATGAAGCCAAAGAATAATGATTCAATATAATATACATATAATGATTTAAACAGAATACAAATATAAGTAAATAAATGTTAATAAATAAAAATAACTAATACATTTTATTATATTGAAGAAAAAAAAACGCTTAAAAACACTAAATAATATAATGCAAAATAATTCATATTTTCTTATTAAAAATTGTATATTAATTTAACTAATACATTTATAAAATTTCCCTTATTCTTTAAAGAAAGTAAAAGGTTTATGCGGCAAAATCTTGAATTGTAGCATAAACAGCGAAATACGCTACTATTTTTAACTGACACTTTTTGGCGGATTACGTCTATATAATTCTTTAGTCTGTACTATATAACATAGATTAGAAGTAGAGCGTTCGACTCCTGCTAATAAATATTAACATTACTACACTAATGTTGTAAATGTGAAAGTTTTTTAGCAAGTGTATGTGTGTATGTTTGTTACTCCCTTTCGTATTCATAATACGAGTGTGAAATATCTATTCAAGCAAGTTATTCAAGTACATAAGCGTGGATGAAGTCATATCATTACTTTTCACAAGCCATTTTCATTAGGGGCCATTCATTAATTACGTAAAAATGATTTTGACGATTTTGACCCAATCTCAAGTCTATGATACTTAATTAAGAATTAATTACCTTTACTAAAAAAAAGAAATAATTTTAATAACTTAAAATTAATTATACATTTATAAGTGTAGATTTTTTATCACAAACTGTTTTGCCCGTATTAGAGTAAAATTTCAAGGTCGCGTCACGAAAACCTTCCTAGTTGCCATAGTAACAGCTTGTCTTAGGTTTCCATAGTAACCGTCATTGTCTGAAAAATGATATAATATATAATACTAGCGGACCCGACAGACGTTGTCCTGTCTACACGTCTTTAATTTGAAAATTTCAAACTTTTTGGACAAAATTGTGAATCTAAACCATTCCCAGATCCCCTTGAACACACACAAAAAATTTCATCAAAATCGGTCCAGTCGTTTGAGAGAAGTTCAGTGATATACACACTCACAGAAGAATTATATATATAAAGATTCTTCAAATTTCAAAATTACCGCTCAATCTCATTCGTGTCTTCCTCACAAAACGTGACACTGGCAGAATAGATTGCATGTTAATGCAACTATAAGCCATTATAGAAAAAAAAATCTTTCCGTTGCTATCTGCAAAGAATACAATTTTTACTAATTTGTTTTCAAATACATATGCCTGCATATTTATAACTAGCGTCTAGCGGTAACTTAAGAGTATATATTGTGATTAATAGAAAGAGATAAAATATTATTCCCTCCTCTTTTTGTTATGTTGGCTTGAATCATATTTTTGTCTGAGTGTAATATTAAAAGTTTTTATTAATTTATTAATCTTACAGATTCGAAATATAAATAACCAATAAAGTTTCACTTCTAACACGTTTCCATAGAAACTTGTTGTTTTTTTTTGTCAATTAAAATAGGAACAACCTTGTAGTATTGTCCTATTAAATAAAATAATATTATGAAAATCGAATGACAATTAGCATAGATACAGCGTAATACATAGGTACACGAAAAAATACAGCCAAATTGAGTATTTTTTTCCTATTTGAAGTCGGTCAAGGAGAAGAAAGGGCGAATATTGTAGCGGGTGAATAAAGATGTAACCGTAATTTTAACCTTTATTTTATAAATAACTAATGAGTAATGTCTTTTGTAAATCAATTTTAAAAGAACGCACTTAAGCTTAATCGGACTAGTATTAAAAAGGCGAAAGTTCGTATGTGTGTGTATGATTGTTATCCCTTCACGTTGAAACGGCTGGACTTATTTTTATGATATTTCGTAGTTAGACAAACTGTGACCTGGAGTAACACATACGCTACTATTAGATGTTTAAAGACGTACGAGAATACGTAGCTAGTTTAATAGTAGAAGATAATCTATATATCTTATATAAAGATAAATAAAATTGAAGTGTCTGTTTGTAATGTCAAAATAACAGCGTTTTACTAAATGCATATGAAATTATATACGGTACTTATAAGAAAAACACATTTTTTTTTAATTTTTGTCTGTTTGTTCCGGGTAATCTCTGAAACGGCTGGACTGATTTTGACGGGACTTTCACTGGAAGATAGCTGATGTTATAGGGAGTAACATAGGCTACTTTTATTTTAGAAAAAAAAAGGTTGTATATTATTTATTATTTCACAGGTACCAGAACGCTGGTTCCCAGGTAAGGTGGACTACATCGGCCACTCCCACCAATGGTGGCATGTTTTAGTTTTGGGCGCTCTCTACTACTGGCATAACTCAGCTATGATCTATGTCCAGTATCGAATGAACCACGGCTGTGCTAACACTATGAGAATATTCTAGAAATTACACTTCTTTATAGGTTCTATGATACTATCCCATCCCATTTATCCCATTATAATATTATAAATGCAAAAGTTTGGATGGATGGATGTTTGTTACTCAATCACGCCAGAACGGCTGAACGGATCTGGAGGAGGCACAGACATATATTATAGTCTGGAATAGCACATGGTTATTTTTTATCCTGGAAAAGGGTATGGTTCCCGTGGGATAGATTTGTTTTTGTTTTTCACAAGTAATAGTAATATATAAATTATGGAATTATTTATACCGCTGTTAATATGTTACTTATATCTTATACGGTATCGTTTTGAACTTAAGGGGTTATTTTGATTTTAGGTGGTTTTGTTACCTAAGAAATTAAAGTTCTCTATATAAATATTTTATTAACAATATAAAATGAAATATACGTGTTTATGTCTAGATCAATATTATTTTCTATTTTTGTTTTTTTTTATTATTTTAATTTAATTTATGAATATTTGGTGGCTATTTTTTTTCTTTTGTTATGAACGTTTACACGTATTATGGATATATTTTTTGAAACGCTGTAACATATATTGCTATTAGACTGCATCAAAAGGGATAACTTTAATGATCTATATATGTATGGGGGATGTTATCAACTGTGATTATTTAAATCTTCATTACAACATTCCATAAGCATTTGAATCGTTGCTCAATGTTTTAAATAAAAATTATATTTTTATATATTCTTAGATAATCAAATTATTCTATGTATTCAATATATATATATATTCTTTATTGAATTTATAAAAGACGTGTTATTTATAAAAATTGAATCTCTACAGTCTGATATTCTGTTCTGTTTTCATCTGTGATGTTCTTATTCTTAGCGAGTAATGTAAAATGTTGCCAGTGAGTTGAGTTGTCGGCTTAATTTGCACTTGTTTATTTAATATGAATTCAAAATAAAATTAGGCATAGATTTTTTAAATGTCTTTATATCGATCTTTCTATTACATTTAACTTGTATTTGTGATTTCATTGTAATCGCCACATAAAAGGAGGCGGAATAATAAATAATTTTCAAATACATATTAATACTGAAATAAAAACTGCAGCTAGTATTGTATAAATAGTAGTAGCCTTAATGGTTTGGTTTGTTAGATAATTATATTTAAATATTATTAAAATATGGCGGATAACTCAATTGCTGGTATTAGTTTTTTTATATTTCTATTTTCTGTATTGTGGGATCAAATCTGCCAATGAAAAATAAAAATCTAAAATATTTCTTGTTTTATTCCATTATTATTCTAATATATTATTTTATTTAAGAGGGCACCGAGCTTTTGGCGCTAATTTATTTTAGTAGGACGAAAGCGGGCAGGGGGAGTGTGGCTAGAGGGGACGGAACGCGTGCGAATTAAGGTATTTCCTTCGTATTACTAAAACAAATACACATTTTGAAGTGTATACGATATAGGAAACGTATAGTTTTGTTATTATTAAAAAAAACTGATGAACTTCCTTGAATTATTTTCGCCGCACTAAAGGTTTATTTTGTTTTTTAGAGATCATTTTGGATTTTTTTTTCTATCGAGGAAACTACAAGTATTCGTGTTTCTAAGCGTAGGATTTATAGAATAAATCCTTATATATCCTACATGTTAATTGCATAATAAAAGTTTTAGTAATAACAATACAGCAAGGAATCAAACGAATGCAATTTTTCATTAATTACTTTTCGCTGTCTCGGTGCGCCCTCAAGCACACATCCTATGAGTACCTACCTTATCAGAATCTTTAGAAATAACCGCCCTATGTATCGCCCTACGGATGCCGTAAAAGGACAGTCTGGCGGTGACTACTTAATTTTATTAAAATGTTTGCATTAAGATGCAGATATAAAACTAATTTTGACGATCATTATCATTTGGAATTTGCATTACAACTCTGTAATTACAACTATTATTAGTATTGCTCTACTTGTTAACAAAACAACAACATTAATGACATAAAAAATGACTAAATATTCGATTTAAAAGCTATTATAATAATAATAATAAATTACCTACGTGGGTATTTTTTTAAATACATACACGTTTTTCGGAGTCTATCTTTCTTCTTCATAATTTGTTGATATATTTAATGCCATCTATTGAAATTTATTAGAACTTGGTTATTTCTTGACGAGATACCATGCTGCACGCAGACTTAGTACAAATTAAATTATAAGCGGCATCTTATCTCATATAACGCCATCTATTAGCGAATAGATATATGTATTTTACAACGCTGAAGTTGTTTTACTACTCAACACTAGATGGAGTTAATATCTTGTTAATAAATTATTTTCTAAATATATTAAAGTTGTGTCAAGCGTAAGCAAAAAAACGTAATGCCCGTTTTTCATTTTTTTTTAAATGAATGAAACAGATAAAATTTTTAGTGATATAGGTGGTGATTGGTGAAATATACAATTATTTATATTCGAAAATATTACGTATATTTGTAATATAAATAATTGTATGTTTAGTAACTATAAGACAAACTATAATTATTTATTTATATTCAAAATTAACAATATTCAAAACAACTTATCATATACGTTTTATTGCTGTTACATAATTCATGCCATTTAATCAGATAGATAAATATAAAACGGCGATACAAAAACAGTTTCTTATGAAACACTATAAAATCCTACAACACATGATATAACCTAATTAAAGACTTAAAATATAAGTAAAAGTAAATAATTTATACACATAACATAATATTATCGAGGGCTTTCACAAATCCCTTCAGACATTCAATTGAACATGTCAAACAAAATAGTGATTTCACATATCAACGATTCAATAAATGAATTTTGACGTGCACAATTCACGTTCACACCTGAGTTAAATCGAGAGGTTTGGAACGAAAAACAAAAGATAAATGGGCAATATTTTCATTGCACCGATGAATGGACGGCTGTTGACTCAGCGTACTGGAAAATATGGCTACCTATCATCCGCGATTGGTAAATCCGATCGGAATTGTTTTAAAGAATCGTTAAAAGTAAATTAAATTTCTTTTTCCTCTTAATAATTTTTTTGTGGTGATTTGTTGTTTTGTCGTTGGTTGTATTTATACTTAAAAAACTATTATCGCAGATATGAGAATATAAATTAAATCGGCTTGAAAGATAACATACATACATACCTAAAATTTATTATATTTGCACGGTTTATGTAGACGAGTACCTACCTACTTTTATTATTATTAGTACAAATAGGTACTTATTTATTTGTATATGGCTTCAGGTAAAAGAAAACAACTTTCAGGTAAAAACAAATTTCGGGTACTTTTATATGTCTAATTTTAGGAAATTTTCCTTGTAAACTCCTGTGTCTTGAATAAAAGATTTTTCGCTTCTAATTACAAAAGCCGAAGATTATAAAAGCCCACATCTATATCAAAACATAGTTCAGACAAAATATTTTCTAATACACTAGCAAAACTAATATTGTCAACGGCTCCACTCCATTTTTAACTTGTTTGTCTTTTGTATGTAACCTAAATACTTATAATATTAAAAAAATATGCAGATTAAAAATACATATAAGATATTAGAATAATAATTTATTAAATAGTTGATGTAAAACTTTGACCTCGTTTCAGTTACAAGCATATATTATATAGAGTTATTGGTAGATCTATGGTTTACAGCAGTGGCACCGTGCCCAGTAGTGTCTTGAAAGAACTGCTCTACCTATTTAATATGTACGAGACCTAAAGCGCGAAACTATTTGATATTTTATTTAATTTGTCGTTTGTGTACGTTTTTATAACAAAGTTTTAACTAATTTCCTCAAAAATCATAATAAGTTTTACAGTCTAATCATTTTAAAAATTGGTATAAGTAAGAACTAACTGATAATTTTCAAATTCAAAACTTCTAACTGGAAAATAACGAAATACATAGATATCTTACTCGAAGTTGAATTTCCGTATCTTTTAACAAATAAATATGTGTAACCATTAAAATCATTATAAACTGTTTATACTTCATATATAATTATTGCCCTTTGACGCAACAATGACTACAGGCTGACTAATTTTGGCAAACAGAACTGCCATAATGTAAACAAGATGACTTAATGCGATTAATTTTTATGTTAGCGGCCCCTTTCGCTCAGGCGCATTTTTAAACGTCTTAATTTTTTTTAATATCGTAGGTTTTTTTCGCGACTTCATCTGTGACACGTGATTTACAAAAACTAATATTTTTTTGGTAATTATTACTATATTACAGATGTTTAACGCACATATATAAAACAACCATTTTAACGTCCTACTGCTGCTGTAATTGGCACGGGCCTCCCCTTTATACTTCTCCGGATTTTACATGGTTCATGGTTTCCTCACTATGTTTTATTTGCGTTTAATTGTTTAATACATACATTTAGACAGCGCACGCTGTCTTAAGTGCATTTTTTTCCGATTTATTTTGATATTAGTAAGTTGTAAGCTTCTATACTAAATAATTCCGAAAATTTCTCAGTAGGTCTAGTTATTGTTATCTACTTGGTTTATAGACTATTTCCGTTACGTTTTAGGCACATAAATTATAGCGTGTTTTCTCTTACCTTCATTTACGCTAATATTCACATATACATATTTTGTAATAAATGTACACATTTTTTCGTAGTTCGTACCTATTCAAATTAAATAGAAACTACCTATGATCGATACATTCAGCCATCGGACATCGATATAGATACAATATTTATATTAATATGGAATGAAATATTTGCTACAATAAAAAAAAGATGAATGGTTCTTACGTTTATTATTATTATTTAAAAATGTGTGAAACAAAGACAAGTATGCCTGAAAAAAACAATTAATATATAAACAATAACTGGACAAGTAAAATTTAATTCCGAATTGAACAACAAAGAGAATATTTACAATATATTTTCTTATAAATGATCAAAAGTAACAAATTAGTGAGGTCGATCGACGCCGGTCCCAGGAGGCGAGACGCGGTGACGGATTGCCGCGCGATCGCCTCTGACGCGTCTATGACATTTGACATGTGTCACTATCGCTCGTGTTCCCGCGCTGATAACATGTATGGAACAGGGAACTTAAAAGGCGAATTGGGGCTAAGGTTTGCTATACACGTTTTTTAATAAACATAAACAATTATTTCTGTATAAAATAATTCTAACAGAAGCGACTTATTCTCACTTTGCTCATCGTCGTCGTCGTCCTCAATTCGTCTTTAGGTGCCTTCCAGTAACTTATGTGTTACTCCAAGTTATTGTCTATCCGTATACAAAGTTTCATCCAAATGCGTACGTCGTTTCAGCGTGAAAAAGAAACAAACATACACACACATATATATACACACAAACGTTCACATTTATAAAGTAGTAGCCAAATTATGCAAACATAATATATATTTTTGTCTTAAATTAATTCTGTCACATTTGATAGAATATGTTAATATTCAAAAATATTAAACCAAAAAATTACGATTATAGTTCATTGATACCAGAAAAATGGGGTTGTGAAAATGGCAATATTGTTGCAATCGCTTATAACGCAGTAACCAAATATTAACATAAAATTTCCATGCATCTTATTTCCACGCCCATTGACAGATGTAGGCCTTAAACGACTTTAATTTCTGTGCCGTATGCTAATATTGTAAAAAATCCGTTTGGATTATGCTGACATTGTAAACTATTTTTTATGAATAAAAAAAAATTGTGGGCACGAGCGAGTGTTAACCCAAAAACTTTACTGGGCGGTTTTTTTGTTGGAGTTATTTATTATTTAAATAATACGATTCATTGCACGCGCATTCGTACCTATTGTTAAATAACAATTAAATAAACCTTTAATTCTCTTATCTGCTTAAAATTATTCCGCCGAGACTTCCTAAAATATATGTCACACATTATTATACGAGATAAATTTCGATAAAGCGTAAATATAAATTGTTGAAACGTGTAATTTACCGTAACAAATTGCAGCGGCGTCATAGTGGCATGCATAACTAATACTTCATTATATTTCACCAAATTCGTGCGAGAGTATCTTGTAGGTGTTAGCTGGGTGTGATTAATGAAGCACATGAATATGCATGTGCGTTAGGGCTGTCAGGTGTACCCACCTTTAAATATCAAATTAAACATGTAAGCTCACATAGCTACCGAATTACCCTTTGTTTACATATTTATATATAATGCTGGGTGGGGGCGTATATTTCTCTATGGTTAACTAGATTTCTACATTGTCTTTGTTTATACGAACAAAATTTACTGTCAAAATCTGTTCGGTTCTCTCGAAAATCTTAGCTCAATGTTATAAAGTCGAGTTGAGTAAGTTTAATCTACTGGAAACAAATTATATTATCAAAAACTTTACGACATTGTCGTACAGTTTTTGATTATATAAATTTTACACGAACTTACTCGTAGATGGGACTTTACACAAACAATTTGATACTTTAAGCTTATCTAAACTCATTTCGTCGCAATTAGTAAATAGTTCAACAGTATTTGAGAGCTTTTGTGTATTAAGTATAGTTATGTTAAAATAAATGTTATCAATTTTTTTTTTGAAGATATATTAATAGCTTATTATTCGTTGTTAAAAAAATTATAATGATAAGAGTATGGTAAGGAGAGAGAAACTATGTGAAGAATCTTCATATCTTGTTGATTTTGGATAGGAAATGCTGTGTATTAGAACATTTCCATTTGATTTAATTAGATGAACATTAATATAATCTAAGCATTAGCTCGTATAGTCCGCGATCTTTAGCAAAATAGGTTCTTGCAGGAAGTTTTTTATGTAATGAAGCATATATTCTTTAAGTAAAACCTATCAATTTACAAGAAAAATATGTGGTTATATTAATAGAAAACCGCGAGAGTAAACAGAGAGAAATTACGAGCGGCGTCCATTATTATTTCTGTTCGGGCATTATCATCTAAATCGCATCGCGCCGCCATTTACGGCGTTTAGGTATTTGCACACTATTGTTAGTGGCGTTGTGTATAAAATAAACATTTGTTATGGAGGGACCGTGGCTACAATATCGTATATCCCGAATTACCATTAGAATGGAAGCTGATGTATGGCTGGTATTACTTCAGGTTGGGTCGCCGTGCAGATTTCGTTATAGGAAGCGTGATGATTTTATAATTTTTGATATTTTATTTCATATAAATACTTAGCATGGCATTAGATTTAGTGTTCTCTATTGTTTTTATAATATGTCAAAGATAAAACCCTTATATTGACCTAAAACTTCGCGTTTTTAGCTACGTAAAAAGCTGTTTTTTTTTATTTAATAAGCACGATAACACTTTTTAGAAAAGTCGTCTTCACTAAAGTTTCTTTTTTTACTTTTATTAATTCGTATTGTAAATATCTTCATATGTTATATACACAAAACTCACGCGACCTATACGTTAATCAAAGTTCAACGCTGATTTTAAATTCACAAAAGAAAGCACTCGAGACAATTAAATAATAATGCAATCTGGGTGTTGTTTGCTTAGTGATGACGTAACGGGGGTGCGAGATGAGATCTAAACTAAATTTGCGTTGTAGGACAGGAGCTTACAATGAGAGGATAGTTGTAGAATAAATACTACTAGGGGTTTAAAGGAGGCGCGTCCTTTTTTGATAGGCACGCGACCGCCACGCGACTAAAACGTGCCGACGCCCGCGCACCGGACGCGTTCAATTTCTATATCGTGGCAATATTTTGGCGAGAAACTACCCCATTTATAATTCTAACAGGAAATTTACACGCTAATTTAGTTAGGGCATATATTGATTTTGTGGCGTGTCAGGATTAAGCAGTAATGCCATTATTTAGACATAAACAGTTTTAAAAATAACTATGAATAGTGGCAATAAAAGCTTGGTAGCATAAATATTGTCATTTTTTAAATTAAACTATGTATGCATTCTGTGCTTTATATACTAAAAACATGAACGAATTAACCACTGGACCAGACATATAAGCGGACGTACCTTTAACGGTCATGTCAGAAACCAGGGAATTTTAGCCTAGGTCGTTTGTTTTTTGTGTCAGTCTCAAGCACTTACTTGTCAACAAAACATCTCCCAAAAATGACTAAATGTTCTGTTAAATGGTGTAAAAACTATAACGGCGGAAGTAGCACTATTTCTTTTCACTTGTAAATACATTATTTTATTACATTTATTGTTATTTATCACAAAATTTAATTAAATGTAAAATAAAATGTCATATTATCCAACTATGTTAAATATAGTCGATATTTCTATGTATTGTTGACATCTGACAACCATCATAAACGGGTTGGATTATACCATTCAGAACAAATGACAAAACTGTCGAGTGAGTCCATTTGACATCGATTAGTGCTTGACAATGTCGAAAAATATATCGATATTTGACGAAATAACTGAACGAATTGTGTTATTTGTACAGTACAATAACAAAATAAAAATCACAGTATCCTAAAATCTGATGACAATAAATTTATAAAAATATTTTCTAAATCAAATAAAAATATAAATGCAAAAATTATAATTAGTATGTGTACTTAATTTTTTATTTTATTTTATACCACATTTATATACTTTGGAATATTATTCCATTGTAATAATAATAAAGATAATTTTATTTCAACACATAAATTACACAAAATCAAACAATAATGTTTTAGCACTAAACTTCTGGGTTGGCGATTTATAATAGAACACTTTACCACTTGCACTAATTATTTTACTTTCACGATCCAACACTCACTTTTTCACAATTTGCAATCACTTTTTCTTTTTCCTAATTTCACAAATGTTTATTAATAACTGAGCAATATTAGGACAGTGTCACATTTTTATAACTACCCTTGACAATCAATTGCCAATTAAAATAGTTCAATAACAGAATCAACAAAATCACTTTATTTAATTAATTAAATTAGCTTAATATTTTTTTAATCTTTACAAAATAATATTTATTATATATTAATGGAATATACACCCGATATTCATTTGTTTATTAACATTATTATAGGCCAACAGAATGTTGCCATCAATGCCATCGTATTTATATACATCAAATTAATAAATAATTATTATTTAACACATTATTATTGCCTCTTTAATTCATTTATTTTAATTTATTATAATAAATACAGATATTTTAAATTAAAAGATGTAAAATATGATGACTATGCTAACCAATGTCTAAAATGTCATTCATTGGTTCATCGATATATGTATTTTATCGATTACGTTCAAGCACTAGAAATATTGTATTGTGTATTAGTGTTTATAATAATGTAATAAAATCTTTGTGTGCGTTATGCGTCACTTGGTTGAACTAGTTTTCATACATTTGTATTTTATGTCAGGTCCAGTCTCTAATTCGTCCATGACTAAAAATTATTTGTACATTTAAAAATATTCCACGACTCAATAATATGATTTGGTAAGTAAATATATCTATATGTAAAATTTTCATTCATTCTATCTTAGTATAAGTTACCTTAATTTAGTTTGTTACTATCAGTAACTAAATAACATGAGCAATAAATTCAATTGTAATTATATGTAGTGGAAGTAACAACTGAACTACGGGCTTTACGAGCCGTGTGATTGACTCCGCCAACTATTCCATTAGCTGAGACGTCTCGAATCAATAGTGATTCGAGACGGTAATTAAACTTTATTCCATAGACTATTAATGCTTGAATCGTTGAATTTGTTGAATTAATTTTAAATCGGGGTAGTTTTTTTTAAATAAATGCTTTGCTCTCTGGTCTTATTTGTATTAGTGATTACATCACTATGTATGAATTTCAGTGTTAATCTTTTAATCAAGTAATTTTCAATGATTATATGCTATTATGCATTTTTAAATATGTATTTCAGGGACTAAATAAAAGTGAAGAAAAGCTATGTATAATTCTTCGAAGTCACATTGGATTTGTTGTGGGAAACGATTTAATTTTTAGTGGTATAGATCTTTATATACCTATATGTATATAAATTTTAGGCACACTACGTATTAATATCTTGTTTTCATCTTTTTTTTAGTTATATTTTTAGTGACACTCGCAAGATTAAAACAATCGATAGACGTAAGAATCATCAAAATCAGCCCACGCGTCTCTAGAGTGCCACAAAGGAACAAACATACATACATACATACATACATACATAGACTGATAAACACGTTACCCTTCTTTGCGTCGCGCAATCGGGTAAACATTAAGTGCGACTCGACTAAATAAAAGTGTATATTTACATTTTACTGAAATAAATGAACTTTACATGTACCTATAGTTGTTGAAACTACTAGCTCGCTACACGAGCCCAACTAATATTTTGCCGGTTTTTATTGTTTGTTGTTTTCCTTTGTTTTATGTAAACCTTGCCCAAAAGTTAAATCAAAAATATTTTCTTTGTTAAGTCTGCTCTTATTTCTTACAAGATACAAGAACATACATTCTGTACAAATTTTAACCAGTTATAGGTAACTAAGATTTAAAAGATTTAAGAGTAATGGAGTCTCGACCTCTCTTGGATAAATAATTCTAAAACCGAAAGTTTATCAAGTTCACTGATAATGACTAAGTTTCTTCAGAAAATAGTAGGTATTTAATAGAGGTTTTTTTTTATAATATAGAGATCGATAATATAATTAGCTGTCTATATAAAAATATGTTAAGTGGTTGTTAATTACTTCGTAAAAAATACTAAATGATTTAAGGTTTAACATATGTGTATATTAAATACAAAAAAGAAATATTGTAATATGCCTACGTACATAACATATATTTTAATCAAAACTGTCTTTAACAGATGTTATAAAAGTATTCATAGACGAAATCGTATTAAAAGATAATATCTCAATTTGTGAAGTTGGCTCAATTTGTGAACCCCCCTGGAAGAAAACTTGGTTTAATTAATTTGCTTGAAGAAATTATGAAAGACAATCGCATTGACGATATTACAGATCAGTAATTTATATTATTTTCAAAAAAATATATTTTATTATATCTACTACAAACATGTCATGTTAACTGCCTCGGCTAGCATGTACGGCTGCACACTCGGAGGTCCTTGGTTCGAGTCCCGGGTCGGGCCAAGTTTAGTTATAGAGTCTTTCTTGATAGTAAGTCTCAGTAACAGCCCGGAGTTGGGCAGTTGGCGGTGTTTCACCCCCGAGCCTCGGAGAGCAAGTAAAGTCGTGTCGAGCAGTCGTCCCACCGGAGTATGAGAGTGACAGGAATAGAGAGTTCACTTGTGTCTGCGCATACACTTGTGCACTATAATATCTCAGTTGACTAGTCTCAATGAGATTGACCGCCGTAGCCGGAATCGGTCAGGAGAACATCATCATAAACATGTAAGCAACGTGAAATTTTGAGGGACGTTCCTTCTTAGGTATCGTAGAGATACGTTATGCAAGGGCTATAGAATCCTTTGTTATTAAAAATCTACGTTATATAAGGAATAAAATATTTCAAATTATTTATTAAGCAACTTATTATTTATTATGTGCTATATTTATAAACTTCGCCCTGCATGCCCATTGTAAAGTGTTTTAAATGAAAGGGGGCAGAATTAGCGCATTTGGGGATCGTGCAGAAATCGTGGCCATTGTGATCACGTTGAATCTGCATAATTTCACTTCATTAAAGCAATGAAATGATTAATCATTTGAATCTTTGTCTACTAGTGTATGGTGACCATAATATTTAAATTACATAAATAATAATAATAACAATAGAATATTCAGACATCTCTATTTCCTTACAAAAAGCAACAATAGGTATAAATGTTTGCAAGAATTTGGAAATTTTTGATAAAAACTAAGTTTATTTTCATTACTATTACACTTACTTGACCACCATGGTACATTTAAACTAGTTTCAACTTAAACGTAGATTATATTATTAATACATAAAAAAATAATAATGATATAATGTTACAACTGCCAGTAAGCCGGAAGGTTTTTAGTTGGTACCTGCAGTATTTCATATAATTTTTCATAGTAGTAGATATGGTATTACCCGGTGTAGATTAATGTACTCATTGCCTTTTAAAGCAATTCAAAGCCATTACAGAAAAATTAAAGCCGGTGATATACTTCTCGTCTCGTGGTGAATAATATCTCTCGACACCACGATGTTTTGCCCAAGACACTGCGGCATTTTGACACATTTTCATACATACACGTTTTCTCACGATGTTTCTCTTTTACTTTAACAGCTAGTGAAAATTAAGTTTTAAAATGTTTGACACTTGAAAACATTGGAAGTGTGAGACCCGGCTTTGTGGGTAACCAAAATGGGTATTTTAAACCCAAGCGAGCGTATAATTATAATAGGGTACCAGTGCTTTCAAATCCAAAGCAACAAAACGCTCCCAGAAGTTAATGCGTCATATTAAAAAAATCAAGTCTCTTAAAAGGCCTTTACGGGTTGGACTTGTGTCTCTAAGCACGCTTTTCGAAGGCCTGAAGTTCTTTATGATCGCACAATCCAAAGACCAATATCTATGATGTTTTAAAAAAAATATTTTATAGGTAGGTACCTAACTTAGAAAAGAAACTAGATAAACCATATTGGTAACAGCAATTATTTTTAATAGAGAAAGAACATAAATAACATATTTTTTTATCCTAGAAACTAGTGACAGCGAGGGACTTCTAAATCATGGTCCCCTATTCTTGAGGTGATAAAGTATTATTGAGTACGATTTTAGCAGAAAATCTCCTAGTTATTGTCTATATTTGAAAATTAAATGAGTATTGAGCAGTTATGAATATTCATTAAGAATAAATTATGTTCGTTCCAGACCGATACAACTTTTCATAAATTATATAATATTAATACATCTTTGTTTTGGTATAACAATAACGTGTACTTACATAATAAGTTCGATGAACATTTTAGATTATGGCTTTATATTCTGTACCTACTAACTTATAAATCTTCTTATCTATATTAAGTATATTTATACGTATGAGTATTTAAGGCATATAGATGGACTAGGAACAGATATATTGTAAGCCTTAAAATTTTAAAGTAATTTTGGGGAGCGAATACTGGTTAGGTTTTATATCACTTTCGAACAAATACTCTCATGATTTCTGTAATAGATTCAAACCTTACGGAATATTACAAATATTCTTGGTCTGTGAACATTTTAAATTAATAATTTTAGGTATGAGAAATGTTCCATGATTGATATCTAATCGAAAAATTCAGTGGCATTGATAACGTTCTAGATTTACTTTTATTTATTACTTTACCGATAACGATGTTTCACGTATGCAATGCTATAATATAAACAACTCTTTTAATCCTTTTATTGCTCCCGCTATCTATTTTGGGAAACACTGTTGGGAGTTACCAGGGGGACGAATATTTTTAATTTATATTCGACTAGCATTGCCCGCGGCTCCGCCCGCGTTCAGACGACCAAAATTACAGTAGAGTTTTACATATTAGTATACTCTTCCATTGCAGTTTTTGTATTTTTCTCAAAAATGAGATATTTTCCCGCGGTAAAAAGTATCCTATATGTTGACCCAGATAACCAGCTATCACCACACCAAATTTCATCAAAATCCCTCTAGTGGTTTTTCTGTAATGCGGTAACAGACAGACAGACAGAAATTCTAAAAATTATAGATTCGGCCTCTGTATCGATAATAATGAGTATTTCAATAAAAATTTCCAAAAAATATCTAATGTATAGATTCGGCTTAGTTACAATTTTATTATAAGATATATGAACTAACTACGTAAGTAGTTTGTGGCAGAAAAAATTATAAGCGATATTTTAGTAATGTATAATAGGTAAAATGTTTACTAGGTACATTATTTTTTTTAAATTGATCAAAATTTACTAATGGCTCTCGTCGATCGAATCGAATTGGAATTTACCTGAATGGCCTGACGTGCGTGCGGTGGCGTAACTATGCCAATGCAACCATTGTGGTCGCATGGGGCCCCCGATTCAAGGGGGCTCCAGCAGACCATAAACGATTCTTTTATTTCAAAAAACTTTTTCGAGAACGGCCTTCATAGATGTTTTGAAAAAAACTGCAAGAAAAAAGTGTCCTAAATTTCCGCTTATTATTTTTTACGAGGACCACGAGGAATGTGATCGTACCTTGTTCTATAAAACGATGAATGGGCCTCTAAGCTCAGCATTTTTGCTAAATTTTATTCTACTCATTCTTCCGTGAGAGCAGTTTGAAAAAAGTGAGAAATTCAAAAGCTGTCTCTGTCATATTCAAGTATATAAGAGTGCGGCATGACCCAAGCTGGTTTTTTTTATATTGTGTGATGTGTTTCAATATTCAAAGGAGGACACTTGGACACACAATGCATTGGGGCCCAAAAAGACTAGTTACGACACTGTTTACGTGATGGCTAAAATTACGATTAAAGCTTTGTACAAAAACTGCTTTTACGTAATAATACACATATTTTGGATAGGATAGTACCTATCTCATTCTAATTGAGTTACTGATGAACGTTAATGAAAACGTGCTACCCTGCAAATGACAAAGATAATATTAAAATATTATGTAGAATACCAAAATCACTTTGAAATAATGTATATAGTTTTATAAATGAAGAAATTGAAATCTATTTAAACGTTGGATAAGGTTGGATCTCATGAGAAAATTATTATCCTGATCAAGGTTATAGGGTAGACTATCAATAAAGGGGGTAAGTAAACTCTTTAAAAAATGCTACAACCTGCTTTTTCATGTGCTTACTTGACAGTTATGTTTAAAAAAATATAAAATGCCATCCAGGCCTTGTTAACTTTATGATTAATCGTGTTATAGTAAATATTTTTTCTTGTAATAGTTTTTAGCCAATAGGCTTTATAAACCACTGTAGTCGTCCACAAACTAATATAAATACCTATAAGCACAAACGCTTAGTAGGAAAAATATGCGCACGTAACTTAAAATATATATTACCACTAAACTTCCGATCGCTAACAAAATTTACAGGATCACCCGCTGGGCTAATCTGAAGATTACTTGAAAATTTCATCAAAATTGCTCCAGCTGTTTTGGAATCCATAGGAAACATACATACACACATCGATTTTTTTTTATTTAATCAACAATTTAAATTTATTTATTGCTCGGAAAATGGAGTCTTATATGAAAATGTAGTGACACACCGACTGCAGCGCCACCTACTGGGCCTATTTGTGTTTACAAACCTTGCTGGGACCCACTCGAACATACACAAAAATATCATTAAAATCGCCCCTGCCGTTGAGGAGATGATCAGTGGCACACCGACTGCAGCGCCACCTACCGGGTCCATTTGTGTTTTCAAGCCATCCAGGATCCCATTAAAATAAACCCATAAAATTTCATCCAAATCAGTCCTTTAGGAGGAGTAGGTTAATAAACACGCGTACAGAAGAATTATATATTAAGATTTATTAGTTTATCTATAAATACATATAATAAAATTCTAACTAAGTCGAATCTGTACATTAAATATTTTTTGGAAAATCTAATTGAAATATACATTATTATCGATACAGAGTCCGAATCTATAGTTTTCAGAATTTTTGTCTGTCTGTCTGTTACCGCATCACGAGAAAACCACTGCACAGATTTTGATGAAATTTGGTATGATGATAGCTAGTTATCCGGGTCGATATAGGATACTTTTTACCGCGGGAAAATATCTCATTTCTGAGAAAAAATACAAAAACTGCAATGTAAGAGTATACTAACATGTAAAGCCTAAGGATTTGGTTTTTGGTCATCTGAACGTGGGCGGAGCCGCGGGCAGTGCTAGTTTATCTATAAATTTAGTTTGTTAAATAAGTTTAAATTTTAATTGAAAAATAAGAAAAATGTTCAAAAACTTTGTTACTATTGTAATAGACTTTTTACCCTGTTTTACGTTTAACCCGTTTTTTGAGCTAATTTTTTCATCTAAGCAAGTTAATTAATTAAAAATCATAATTTATAGTAAGCTTTTAGTTCTCATTTATAGAAATAAACAATGGTTTTCGTAATTTCTTGTAGGTATTTATGTGACAAGTACTATATAGTGTTTGAATGCGTTACTCGGTCAAGTTCACCCGGTGACGGCTGACAGCGGATTATGTTCTTACGTTAATCGCGTAATCTTCGTAGCTTCCATGTTTATAGATACTTATATTAGCGTTAAACTTACGGTGTTTCGTGAAGGATGCACAACACGCAATATATGTATCGCATAATAGCTTGTTTTCTATGTTGACTCTACTTTTAAACTCTATAATCATGTAGGTGAATTTTTAACTCTACATGTTACTGTGGAACTATCCTGTAAGTTTATTTCAAAAATTATATCTTTAGTAATAAATAACGAAGGGATAAATGACTGGAGAAATATATGTAGTTATTATACATTTAATAACGCAAGCATTTCTGTGGTTTGAATTTAGTACCTATTCTGTATTCTACTATGTTTGGTATACTTTTTCCTTTAATAGGTACTACATTTTACATATAATAAACAAGAATCAATTATAAATAAAATATAATGTGTCTTTTTCATCGTAGTATATTACAGCTAAGAAATTATAACACACTTTCTTTATAAATAGGTAAATGTAACGTAGACCATATTAAAATCATCTAAGGAGATACACCCTTAGATGCTTTTAATAAAACCATAAAATGTTGACGTTATATGAAAATGATTTAAACATAATTTTAGATTTAAATGTAATGATTTAAATGTGCTTAATTTTACTATACTTACCTAGTGCCTACTTACTTGGTAAATGCCCTAGTTTTGTTAAGGCATGTGTACCTTTTTGCAACATATAATTGTTACTAATATGTAATTAATAAGGCCCATACATTTAAATATGTTAAAGCATGTTTATGCTTTTAATACATTCAATGAAAATTAACTGAATAAACAATTTACAGGAAAATATTATTTTATGCATCAATTCTAAATACACTTCAATGCACTATTCTCGTAGATAGATCCTTACTTGTGAGCACTAGACTAAGTAGAATAATTAACAATCACATTACGAGTATACTCCGATAAACTGCTGATTGCAGCATTAGCTACAATTTATGTGCCATAAATGTTTATGCGCTTCAAGTTCAGATTAGGCAGTACATGTATAACTGATCTGGCTCAGTAATTATTATTACCTTCTGCATAATATATGGAGATAATTGAAGTACTCTAATAGTTAAATAGTTTAGTTTTTGCCCACAGTTTTGTCTCTATAATATATATGCTAGAGAATATGGTATAAACTCGCTTGTTTCATATATACCTACCTAGGTATGTCGATTTTCGGCAATGGTAGCCCAGTGCTAACGCGCTTGCTTGGAAAATCGAGTGAAGCGGGTTCAAATCCCGGGTACCTCTGATATTTTCATGTGCGAATTATTTCTAACATGATTACCACTTGCCTTGCGGTGAAGGAAAACATCGTGAGGAAACCTGCTTGTCTGAGAGAATCTAGCGAGTTTTTGAAAGACTTAGCCAGCGTGATGGACTATGGCCTGATCCTCCTCGTACTGAACGCCCGAGCCCAGTGGGACGTCAAAAAGGGCTGAATACATATGTCAATTTTATTGACTTCGTAAATGCTTAGGTGTGGAGCTCGCTTTAAGGATGGTCGTATAGTATCAATATGTTGTGTAGTAAAGGCCCTATACTTCCACATTCTTAGTTTCTATGTTCCGTAGTTCTTAACTAATGTAAAAGAACCAAATTAAAAAAAATACTATTATTCCTGCTCTATATTTTAACACAAACTTTTGCAAATTGCTCGCATGGTAAAAAACCTATGATACGTAGTTCTGTGCTTTCTATTATTAGTAAAAGAATTTTCAGAACCAGTTCAGTAGTTCCAGAGTCTTGATCCTCATACATTATAAATAAACTTTACCTCTTTAAAATAGTGTGATATATAAAATCTTAGGCCCTTTACTACAAATCTAATTTACAAGAGAAGACACAGAACTCAGAACAGAAAGATTTTTGAATTTTAATATTATAAAAATGAACATTTCGTATAAATTACTCAAGATTACTAGCACTCGTATGTAGAGCCATTTTTTACCTATAATGACATATGAATGAAAAATATTTTTATTTAAAAAATCCTTATGTTCTATAGAAATTTATTTAACTACAACGAACTTGAATTATAATTTTAAAATTAATTTTGTAATAATGCTGTTAAACTTATTACATTCAGTATTTCGATTATTATTAACGTAAAGTAGTTGAATTTTAATATCTAATTAAAAATACGTAATTTAACTACTGTCTGCATTTAGAATTTCTTTTAGTAATGTTTTTCTTTGAAGCTTGTAATAATAAAAAAATCAAATTATATAGACAATATTCATTTTAGTTTCAAGAGCATGCTGCAAATAAACTTTTTCAACATTATTTGCAAAAAATTGAAATATCATTATAAACAAATTAAAATGATCGTTTAACAATAAATGACAAACACTATCCATTAGTAGGGGAATGCCCCTTTGCGACGACCCCATCCTTTATTTTTGGAGACATCTGTGACGCTCGATTAATCAGACAAATCATTAGATTTGTTACTGGTGTTGCTTAAAATGTTTCTATCTGCATTTGTTTTCATTTGAATTTAATGATTCTAAATAGTTCATTTTAACGGTTTAATGTTTTTAGAAATAGTTGTATTTATATGCTATCGTTAACGAAGGTTATAAGAAAAAAATATTTTTGATTTCATATGTCAATCAATATTTAATTTTTTACTCATTTTAATCACATATTCTTTTTTTCCTTTCAAATAAACAACAAAACAAACTGATCAGTTTTATATAGTACTTATATATTAAGTGTTTTCATGTTCTCTTACTCTACTGTACGTACCAAGTTATACCATTCGGCAACACACTGTTAACTTTAAGTAGGTTTCAGTTACTATCTCTTCTAAAACTAATTCTGAATTATTAAAATGTTAAGAATTTTTAATTAGAGAATTTTATGATTAAGCGAAATAACTTTAAGTTTTTTTTACGAGCTTTCATACGTTCGTAGTTTTGTGTGTGTCATGGAAAATTTTATTAGAAAATCATTGTATTATGCTAAGTAGGTACCTATATGATATTTATAGGAAACTAATAAAACTCCCAATAATTTATTTATTAATATATCTTACAAATAGTAAATATAAAGTTAAAAATTAGGTTTTAAGTCTTATATACCATATATAATCAAATACATAAATCAAATTTTGGTGTAGTAGGTACATTTCCCGAAATGAAGGTTTTCCTTGTAATTCTAGTAGTCCAATCCTGAAAATAATAAACAACAGATTAATAACATTTAAAAAATAATAAAAGACTCAGGTGTTGGTTCCCTCTTACAATGTTTTCTTTTAAAGCTCACGCTCCTTGTCCTTCCTCTAGCTTGCCAAATTTAATAGGATTCTACTAATGTCGATTAAGATACTTCTTTACAACGAAATACTAATCGTATTTCTTTTGCAGGTTAGTTTTTTTTGTAAGTTTTAGATTGAATTAACTAGTATATTCCGCTCTCATTTCTAGTAGGTATAGGTACATGAATTGACAATAAATCTCTTTTAATTTAAGTCATTTGTCATGAAAATTTCTCACAGATAAGTTAACTTACATAAAAAAATACATCATCAAAAAACAAAAATTTGATTTTACCAGCCGATACAAATCAAAGCACACCGACTTCGAAAATATCTGATTAGGTGTCTATAGTAAATGAAAACTAAATAGGTACTATGTTTTTTTTGAAATCGGTTTTTCTTAAGTTTTTATATCTGAACTGCTGGACCGATTTTTGTGATCTTTGTTTTGATGGATTTATTTTCATCTCGAATAACAGAATAATTATTAAAACGTTGGAAAAAATCACGAAAATTAAAAAAAAATATCTATTCCATACTAAGCGTCAAAACGTACCTGGGGACGAACCTGCACGAAGTGAGGGTGAGTCGCTAGTTATGGGATAAATTAAACGTACCATAATATAAAATAATAAATTAATTATAATATAAAATTAATTATAATATATAAGGATAAATTAAACGTACCATATAATAGTCTTAGGTATTTGGTGAAAATTTATAATAATAATATACCTATACATAAGAAATCATTACCTATCTACAATTAGCTATATACCTAGGTATATTTTCTATACCTAGTCTTTCCTTACAGGATTTCATTAGTATCATATGTATAGATATATTCTATTACAATTATTCTTAAGTTAGATTTGAGTTATTTTAAAATATTTACTCCAGATGTGAATAAAGCCAAAAATATAAAACTATGTGGTAAAAATAATGCTCTGTTTATGGTGTAGGTACCTTATGTCTATCTGTTTATGATGAAATTTTCTAAGGATAAAACTATTAAGTTTGTTTTGTGCCACTGTAGAGTAGTTAATAATTAGGTATAGAAACTACATGATGTGTAAAGTTTTGTTCATTTATTTGTGTGCTAAAGGCTATTATACAATAAACGATTTTATAGAAGATGGCACGCCTTGGGAATGATGTGATTGCCTCCAGGCTACTTCAACTTTATAGAAATATTGTAATTTATAACTTAATTTATAAAAAGATAACGAAAGTCTCACTGAGTTCCTTTCGCCAGTTCCTCTCAGGTATGCGGCTTCCTCTTTTCGAACTGGTAGACTCATGACGTTAAGTAAAAAATTGAAATAATTTAATGTAGAATAAAATATTTTGAATTTGAGTTTATATATATTTGCTAGGTAGGTTATTAAAACCATGGTAGTAGTCACCTACTAGTATCTTCTAATACGGCTATGAGTGAAGTTGTGTAATTCATTTTGATTAAATCAGTTTTTAGAAAAGCTTGTAAATATCTTTTAACGAAAGATTAAGATATTTTTAGTTGAGGTATTTTATTTGACTAAATACCTAGGTATTTATTATATGTAATATTATATATGGTCAATATATTACAAATATCATAAGCCTGTATTATTAAATATTTAATGAACTTTTTCTACATAAGTATAGTAGGTATAATGCAAATAATATTCCAAGGTCTTATTAACTTTCTTGTGTATGAATATTCTTTATATTTGGTTTAGTTTTATAATTTTACTTACCAATAAAATGTTGGTGAAATAAAGCTTTTTAGACTATAAAGTGATTGAGTGAGCTATTTTATAAAATAGTGAAGTGTAGAAATCATAATTTTAAGATTCTCTACATTATTTAGTATAGAATCTTAACATTGGAGGGAAAAGAGTATTGCATGTATTGTGTTCTATAAACTTGGTAGCCATGAATAGATCTAAAGTCATTAAATTTTTTGAAACGTTAACATTTTAATAAAATTATAATTTTAATAATAATTTATGAACTTAATTTATTGCTTTCAATTATATAAGTACATTAAATAAGATTATCTTATCGTTATCTGTTAATAATCACTAAATAATAAACCTATCATTCAGGTAAAGCGTTAATTGATGTTCATTTAAATACCTATGTATTACCTACACAAAGTAATTACAAAACCTGCTCAATGTTGCCTAACTCGGATGTAGATGCTGTTATAATATTTTATAAAATTATTGTTAGTAACGATTTAAGTGTGTATATTAGATGTTTTACCTTAAGAATTACAGCCGTCGGAAAGTTGCCGTCGGAGAGGTCACCTTGAGGGAGGTTTTCAAAGAAGCAATTAATAGATTAATTAAATTTTTACTATATCACCGATATTTCTCAGATGTACTTTTAATTTAAACACAATAAACTTATGCAGTTGGTATTGAAAAACGTGTTAACAGCGTCGGTGGTTTCCCGACGCGTCCAAGAAGGCTGCAGGTCTGTCCGCCATATTGCCAGCCGCCCCTCCCACCGCGCCACGCCGTCTCCCCATTGGCCCGCGGCCCACTGTGGGCGGGACCGCCCGCGCCTAAATGTTGCCAGCTTTTTGAATAAATAATTTCAGTAATTTAAGTAATGAAGGCAATTATGGCGTTGTTTAGCTAAGTTTGCGCGGCAGCGAGTGGGAACTTTATATTTATACCGCTCTCTTTATGTACGCCGACGCGCGGTTAATGCGCTCGATCTGTTTACGTTGCGAACGCCCGTTTATTTATTGCGGGCGACGCTGCATGGAACGCGATTTAAACTGCAATTATTTGTGCGCTATAAGGAAAACATATTGCACGATTTAAATGAGCTTTGGCTGTTGAATAAATTTAGTTAGATACATTATGGCACAAACTTATCTTTAATCTCTTTGAAAAGCTTTTATCGTCAAAAGCTAACCATAAAGGTCCAAAAAAATCACCTACACTGTTATCTCCAATAAAAATTATTCTCGATTTTACTAAAACAAAGTTTTTTAATACACATGAACAGTATCGAATGAACTTTCTCAAAGCAACACAAATACAGTTACAGCCACAGCCAAAACGATTCCATTTTGAAATTTATAAGGAATAATTTTTACAATATGTCCACGTTCGTCCGAAGTAAACAGTGACGTCACGAGGCGTCACAGCAAGCCGATAAAAAGTCGATTTTATCCGCATAAGTTCGGCCAGCTGACTGCGTCCCCCCCGCACGCACTGAAAACTCGGCACGACGAGATTTCAGTTAGAGCGAGACTGTAAGCGGAAAACGTGTTTGTTAGAGCGAGATGAGAGTACAGGGTCGCGGCGGCGCGGTGGGCGGGCGTCGCCGAATGATGTATAGAGTGGTGGAGTTAGGTTCAAATTGCGTCGGGAAGTGGCCGAGATTAGAGCCAGTGCGGGCCGTTCCGCGCCGCGTTCGTAAGCCCACTTAAGACTGTTTTTAATACTAGTATTTTTTACGCGAGCCCCGCGAGGATTTAGCGGATTCCCGTCGTATCGTGCGCTTTGATTTATCGGTATCGGATTGTTCTTGTGTTTACGTAGTGACGGGACGCGTGTAATCCTAAGGCTTGGACGAGATTATGACGGATATCATCGGATTTGGAGCCCGCACGCTGTGATTCGACTCAGGAACAGACTTAGGTTACGAGCTAAACCTCCAAACATTCAAAACAACTACCAGTGCCACATTTCTTACGGTAAGTTCATGAATGAAATGAAATTTTGATTTTTTTAGCTCTGTTATTTATATTTATGGTCTTTAATTTATATAGTCCAAAGACATATCGTACAAAACTCTATTGAATATTATTATATCAGAGCAATTGCTATGTAGAGCCCTTTAGAGCAAACATTTTTGCAAGTCGTTACTTTTATGATATAAATACAAGATAGAGATTCAAGTTCTAATATTAATTACTAAGAGTAAGTTATATGGCAAATGCTAATAATTAATTATTTAGGGGGTAACCTATAATTCACAATATTAGCGAAAAAATACACTAAAGCTTATATTATAAAAAACATAGATACCTATGTGTTGCTCAAATTAAAATAAATTGAAATAATAAATAGAAATTCTAAAATCTAATAAGACAGAAATTTACTTAATATTAATATGAGTATCAGTTTATTAATCTGTAAGATATTTCATAAATTAATATAATAACACTCGTATAATAGGTACCTACCGATATCTTTTTTTAGTATTAATTCTACTATTATTAATAATATTTTTACTGCATAACAATTTATTAAGTCAGAAGCCAGGTATAAAATTAGTAATAACTAGAAAATGCATACATATGTATGAGCAGGGCTATAAGAAATCATAATTACCTACCTTGTAAAATTTTGTCAACAAGTTCAATATTAAAAATTTGTTTTTTTTTTGTTTTAATATACCTACATTATATATAATAAACTGTAAATATTTTTTGAAACATTTTGTTTCTTCTTTATTGTATAATCAAGTAAATTGACTTTAGGTATATTGTTGATTCTATTATAACGCACCGTGAATGCCGACGGATATTTTGATTGAAGTAATTTTGCTACGGTTACCTACGTAGTAGGTACATACAATTATTTCAGGTTTATTTTAATTATTTTTAATTTTATTTACTCAAGTATTAATAAAATAAATTGATATTAATTCTATTATAAATTATAATCGAGCAATGACTTATTTCTTTACTAGTTTAAATCCATAATATGAAATTGAAATACCTACAATAAAATGACATTTTCCTTAACTTTTGTACTACTTATTTGTTAATTTAAAATTTCCACACAAAATTTGTCTATAATTGATAAAATTAAATTGATCGTAATTACTGTAAACCTAGATAAGTAATTTTTATCAGAGAACAGAAATTATAATCAACTATGAAAAAATTTAAAAAACCAATTACAGGTATTTTGTATTCTGAAAAATATTTTATTAAATTATACTAATTGGCAGTGGTATGATTCCGCACTCGCTTGGAAAGTTAAGTGAAGTTGGTCGAGTTCTAAATTTTGCATCTCTAAGATTACCAACAGTGAAATGAAAAATTAGTATTGTAAATGAAAAATTCGTGAAATGGGAAATCTGTATGTCTGACCGAACTTAACTAGCTAGAAGCTAACGAAAGACGCGATGTCTGCTAATCCCTTTTAGGTTAACTCATTAGACAATGGAAATGGACTATTCTCTTACATTGATTCCCTATTTGTTAAAAACGCTGAATATAAATTAATGGATAAATTGATTAAAAATATTTTTGAAACTTGATTTCGACAATTTTCAGGCTCAGCGCCTACTAGTCAATAAAATGTACCTAAATTGGAAGCTAGACTTCGCAGGTTCGATTGTTTTAAAAATGTTTGTCCTAAGCAGTAAAATAAATCATTATGATTAATTAGTATTAGGTATAATGTTTTTGTCTGAATAAAAAATACAAAATAAAAATAATTTTAACTAATCTAATATTGTCACTAAAACTAATATTATTAGCGTAGGCATAATAAATAGGTATAGGCATATGAGTACACTGCAGATATAGTTTTTTTCAAACACAGCCTACATTTAAAAAAGGACTTTAAAATTATATTTATTATATATATTTCAAAGATAAAATTTAAAAATTTTAATTTTACTAAATAGCTTCTTACACAAATATAACATAGGTATATTTACATTTTTTATATTTTTTTAATCCTAAGTCCGGATTATGACCTTTATCAATTAATTAAGATCTACGATAAGTTTATTTCCAGCAATAAAATGAAATAAAATTGTTACATTAGTAGCAGCGCCTATTTAGATTAGGTATTTTATTCCTTGTAAATGGCTCTCTACACCTTATACGGATTGATGAAAATATTTTGGTTTCTATACATAATATAAGGCTTAAAAAGAAGAAAATTATTTTTGTCTCTGTTTAGATTATTATAACGTACAAGTGTAGGCAAATGTTAGCACAATACCTACACACTCCAAGTCATTGTTCCTCATCCAAATAAACTGTTTTGTCCTCTAAAAAAATGAGGTCAATTTCTTACCGTAAGAAATATGACAAACAATACCTACTAGCGTTACATGAAAAAAAAAAAACACAAATGTACATATGTACATATTACTTTAGTAAACAAAAACACTTGTTACTTATTTGTGTTATTATTTGTACTACCTAGGTTTTTCAACTGTATTTTTATCACTTATATCCATCATAGTAGAAGACATTGAGAAGTCCAGATAAAATATAAAAAATCTACAACAAAAACTAAATATAAATTTAAGACAAGGTATTTTTATTCACATTTATGAATTGAATTCTCACGAACGCTGCCAGTATCAGTAATGCGTGTCAATATCGACACCGCCATAAAGTCGTGTTATCAACAGATAGACGAGATAGAAACAGATACACTCAAATATTTGCCGTGTTAGATGTCGTTACACATGTTTTACACTCATTTTTCATTCATTCACTGATATGATATATTTTAAAGTGTTGTTCTGTAATTGTGTTAGGAATTTTACATTCGATCATGTTCTTGAAATGTGCTGGTCATTAGCTAAAGGTAAATTGATTGTTAAATTGTATGTTTTTTGATATATCAATTTTATAAAGATATAAATTGTATTGTTATTTTCATATTCTGTGCAAATACTATAAGATATCTACTAAAAGTAGTGGATGGATGTTATACAACATACATATTATAATTCTGGCTACCTACATATATAATTTTGGCTTTAATAACAATGAATGTGCTTAAGAAACCTTTGTTTTGATACATTTCATATATCATAGAAATATATTATACCATAAGATAGTAACATAACCTTAATCTGTGACTTAAAAAAGACTTAAAACATAGAATTCTTATATTCATTATATTATTTCTTTTGTTTTAAGTGCAATCAGTTATAGATTGATTCAGAGTTAACGTTGCGTTGATTTTTAGTGGAAATTCTTCTCGATGAAACTAATATGAACCTTAAGGCATTATTGATATTAAAGGTGTATCAATTATTATCATTTAAAGTTCTCGATTTCTATTGAAGTTAACTTTTTTTTTAATTTAATGTTTTTACGAGAAAAATAAGTAAAGAAAAATTATGTTTAGCAAAACGTGAACCGATAAATTTTATCTTAGTTTTAGGTACATACATACTTGTACTTGAAGATAAGTATGACAGAGTTATTTGGAAGACATTAAAATTGTTTTGATATGTTAGAGATATTCTGATTGCTGTTATTATTGTTTTTACTAATTTTAATGGATGTTAAACGTTATGCTGTCGCCAACTTAAATCTTTAAGCTCGAAAGGCTTACAGGTTTTAAAGGATAACGGTTTAAGCTCGAACAGTGGTACTTTAGCCTTACCCTATTAGTAAAGTCAATAAATATTATCGAGGTGCGTTATTTATTTGTTTAAAATATTACAGAGTGACTTTCAATTTTAATTCTAATAACATTAATAAAATATTATATAGAGATTTAATTGTTATGTAAACATTAGTATTTGTGCATTTTGTATCGAGTTGTACTTGGTAGTAGGGTTCCGTCATTTTTTCTCGTAATAATGACACTTGAATTCAAAGTCCTTAAATAATAAATTAATTATATGTCAATTAAGCCATCCTTTATCTAATATTATTTAAACTACATTATTCCAAAAGTTGGAAAATTTAAGTAATAACTAATAAGTCATCAAGTCAGATAGTGAAATAGAAATTATTCAGTTACACTTTTAAAATCACTTTTTTGAATCGTCGACTTAGTTTTAAAGAATTTCTTCGAATTTCGTAGTAGACTCTATCGTGAGGAAGCTACCGGTGGCTCTAAAAAGAGCTCTATGCTGAGAAACGAAACAGTTACTTTTTTAAATATCAAATTAGGTAATGGGTACCATATTTTAATAGGTGCAAATTTACATTAATTATATTAATTTCATTTGCATTTATGTTATTTGCATTTCCGCAAACGAGATTATCTATCTCAATACAGCCCAATTTCATATATCTACCTAGGTACAAGAAACTTTTAAATAGAGATGGTATTAGGTAGTATTAGTAGGTAGTTAGGTAAATAAATATGTTTTGCTCAGTAAGATATTTTAATTATACCTTCAACAAAATATTACCTTATATACATACAACATTAGTACATTTTGGGATATTATAATAATTTAATTTATACCAATAATGTTAAATATAAAATAAATAAATGATTATATAACTACAATATAGTTAGTAGTGTAATGTGAATATACTTAATTGTAGTTATTTGCAATACGTTATGAGAGCAATTTACATATTACGATTATGAATGCAATACTGAGTTATGTTATTTGCATTTAAGTTTTTAGTTAAGTTATTTTTTTAGTATAAATAAATTTATTTATCTGTTTGCAATATAAAGTAGGTGGTACCTATCAGTTTTTATAATATTGATATGATTGAAATTGATTGAAATTTATCTAATATAGTTTGGCTGTTAGATAATTTTAGATGTACCTATTACCTTCTGTGAAGACAATGGCTTACGAATTTAAATGCACGTATTTTTAGTTTCTAAAAAGTCAACTTATTATACGTATGAGCAGGTTTATGCATTTTAATTTTTTGATATTTGTTAATAATTTACATATATAGCTACGTTACATTTTTACAGACAGACAGAATATTTCAACAGAAAAACTCCATAGGTAAAACGAATACGAGCACGTCGGCGTTTCAGCGCCGACCTTTGTTCTCTTTGCTCAATATTGAATTCCCGACTGAAGTCGCACGTAAAAAGGCAATTAAACACATAAATCACAATATGCGAGCATTTTCCACCTACTTCCTATTATTCCACCAAGCTTTATGATACCAAAAAACGTCCATCTACTGACACCACAATTTGAAATATGAAAGTGGCTAGGCTGTATATCTCCATCACGCCGTTATTTACAGCATTTACTTTTAACGCCACTGTGTACACGTCTTAAATCATTCTGATAATACTTTTACGTACAACTGATATATTGTCTTAGTTGGAACATTTTGAATTACCAGAATTGTTTTTCGTTTAAGGGTAGGACCCGATAAAATATGATGGATAGGTATATTTCGTAAAATATATTTATCTAATTAATGTTAAAGATTCGTCGAAGTCACTTCCTGTACACTACCGTTATTGATATTTTTTTTTTCATATTTCATAGTTAAAACTAAACGGTAGATTACTTAGAAATACTGAGGTATATATCTTATAATATTAAATCAGCAATTGTTGTAAGTATATATATCTACTATATACGTTTATTTCGTGTAGGTAGGTATATCGGAAACGGCTTTAACGATTTCGACCAAATTTTGTATACAAATAGGTGTATTTAAAAAAAAACATTTTTAAACAACCCTAATATTTTTTATAACTAATTATTAGAGCCTTTTTGTATCTGCTCTCATGCTGACAATGTCATATAGCGCTATCGTGTAAATCGCTAATGGCTGGTAATCTACTATGAGCACAAATGCCGTGGTCCAAGTCCTTTATAAATGAAAAGTTGTACAAGTTGTCCCTTTATTGGTTTGTATTTTGTTTCGCCCAATAAAAGATCAATGGATTGATAAAATATTAAAAGTATGCGGACCTTCGCAAATCATGCATCAACAGAGACATAAAAAATAATATAAAATTGTTATTTCTAGGTTAATCGAAGTATGCTCTTCGTCTAATTGGACAACCTTAGTCGCCACCGCGACTCGTTCACCCCACGTACACACACGGCGTCACCATTCACCTCAGAGTGTATAAAGAAGCGCTGGCGGCCGGAATGGAGCCGCTAGGCGAGAACGGACTATGTCTGAGTGAACTGGAACTTCATGGGGGTGGTCACCTGCATGAGTCGGTGGCTGCTTCCGTGGGCTCTGCGATATCGAGTCTAATGGCGCCGCTACACCATGAACCTCAACACACCCCCTTGCACCATGCTCACGCTCCACTTCACCACGAACCGCTTGAGAAACTTAAATGTAAGTATGTTACTCAGAATTAAAGTTAAATTGATTGAGCACATGAAATATTTTTTGAATATTTTAAGTTAAGACAAACATAATAAGTTTAAATTAATTTTGCATATATTTCTTTATTTTACTATTATAATATTGTTACTTGTGTATGTTTTATATATTTATGTATGCTTCCATCATAAAACATGTAAGTAAACATACGTAGAAAGAACACTTAGGTAATCAAAAATACTTTAGTCATAACAACCCAAGATTAACAAAAACAGCAGTAGGTATAGTAATAGAATATACTATCTATATTACGAAATATGCCCTAAAATAATCATTGTCTTATGTCAAAAACAATAACAAACACATGAATAACAAAGAATTGCGTGTAAATTGGGGTTGGAGGTGAATAAGCCCTAATTTTGTATACAGCTATGATATGCCCACATCCCGTTACGCTTGATTATCTGCGAGGGACCATTTTTGCTCTGCATCACCGTAAATAAAATCATCAATACATATTTCAAGCATCACGTGTTTTTTTTAATCAAAAAAATACTATAAATATTTTATCTAATAATAATTAATGAGACACACGAGTATATTATAAAACTAGCGACTCACCCTCGCTTCGCTCGGTGTCGTCCCTAAGTAAGTTTTGATGCTTATATGTTTTGATGTTTTTATGCATTTTGTACATATATAGTCTAAACTAGAGTCTGGCTAACGAAAGCGTGTCCTGGAGTTTCCTTAAAAGTTTTGATATGGCAACATTATTAAGCTGTCAAAGGCACGTCTAACTTCAAAGTCTCTGGTTGCTCTGGTTTTAAGCGTTGTTAGTAATTGTATACATTTTTGTGCATAAACTAATAAGTGCATGCATATTACATACATATAACGTGAAACGTGTATTCTAATATTAGATTTGAATGGTTTACAATGAATTGTTAAAAATGTGTAGCATACAGCGTGAAAAGCTAAAAGTCAGATAGAGACAGACAGCCAGACAGAGATACTTTCGCATTTATAATGTATAGATTACTTTAATTTGAATTAACTGTTTAAGTAAATAATAACTGCTACTTATTCAAAATATAAAAATATATCTATATAATAATAATTATTTTTTTAATTTATAGATTTTTAATTTTCTTATAGAGTTATCTAAAGATACCTCAGATTGAATTAATTCATTAACACACAGCTTACAGATATAGAATATATGTAAGTATATAGAACAACTTCGTACAATGTTTTTTGTAGCAATTACAAAATTAAATAACGTGACAAGCAGTAGAATAACGAGTAAAACATACAAAGAAGCAAATAAGCTCATCATGCACCTGTTTGATGAATTATTCAGCGATAGAATAGGGACAGAGGATGAGGATCGGATAGTTTTTACAAACGCATCAATATCGGATTACGCGCCCCTGCCGTTTAGTTACGCAATTAGTATTAAAGTGCACATGAGGGATAGATGCTCTACATTTTATTATTTAAATTATTAAATAAAACATATTTATAGCCATTTTTTATTTGAAATAATATTTGATATTTCTTTACATTTGTATTACTAGAAGCTTTGGAATAGGATATAAGTAGGAGAATTTTTATTAATTACATAAATGTTAATTTACATTTATTATATTTCAAATTTATATTGTAAATTTATATTTATTCATAAAACTTTGTAATAATGTAAGAAATATATTATTTATGCATTTGACAATTTATTAAAATGGATCTTTTTTATATCATAGAGGTGTTTAATACACACGAAAGATGCTCTATAATCTACATTCATACATATTTTTTTTAACTATCTAATCAACTATTTAATATATTATATAGAATACTAATAGACATTTATAAGTTCCTTTAGTAGCATTTTTACTAACAAAATCTATATTAAAATCTAAAGGAAAAGCTTTAAAATAAAACATAGCATCTATGTTCCTTGTATACAATTAACGTGGTTGGTTACCAAATAAAGATTAACAAATAAAAATATGAAAAAACATATACCTATAGGAAATTGTTTCTTGGATATAACATTTTATATAATATTTTGTTTCTACACCATGTATGCTTTTTATATATTTTTATACGAAAAAACAGATACAATTTAACACACGTGAAACTGGCGTAAACAAAATGATTCGCAATCCATCACCGCTGAACAAAAAAGCCAATCATTTAAAGTCAATCCAAATGAATCGACTACGTTGTCCATCCCTTTCGTTTTGTACTGTTTTTATATAAAATACTAGCTGCATCTCAGTCGCTCTATAAAAAGCTCCCCTTAAATCGACGAACCATTATATTGTGATGATTAGTCCTGCACTTGCTTCTCATTGAATTTAAATGGGGGATTAAAATTTTGCATTTTATTTATTAAAACGCTATTGTTGTGGAGTTCATTAGTCAATTGCTGTCGATACTCAGTGTTATTTGAAGTTAGTTTTTTTATGCCCATACGACATAGGGCGATGTTTTATTTATTGATTAATGAAAAAAAAAATGTATTGACTTAATCAGAAACTTTTGATTTGTACTAAAATAAATAGATATAATATAATATAATTCGTAAAGTACAAACAATTTACTTCTTTGGTAACTTTGCTTTCCATTAGCTTATGACAATTTAATGAATAAATTAAGGAAATATCTGCTAATAATAATATTATTTTTTAAATATATTACAGAATAAAACTTCTCTAAGTTTTATATTTTAATAGTATTCAGCCCTTTTTAATGTCCCACTGCTGGGCACGGGCCTTCCTACACTACGAGGGGAATCAGGCCATTGTCCACCACGCTGGCCAAGTGCGGGTTGGCGGACAAGTTTTATATATTAAAAAATAATTATATTAAATATTTATTTTATTAAGTATTAAGAAAGTTTTTTTATTACTGGTGTAAGGTAAAAATAGACCCTCTTTTTAAATAGATTTAAAAAATGTAATCGATTTAGCGTATGATATTGGCGCTTGAGCTTATCGTCGAAGATTGTTCTTACATCCCGAGATTTTTATAAAATACGCGAAAAACACGTTTCGTGGCTTTAATTTTAAATTGAGCAGGTTTTGCGGAATCTTGCTAAAGCCTTCGTTGATTTTGTGGGTTTTTTTCACCTTAACGCTAACCCCGTTTCTTATTAGGTTGTAGGGAAAATGGGAAACTAATTATGTGGTGAATATAAAAGATTCCGCGACTTTGTGTTTCAATATTTAAAGGCTTTATATTCGTTTAGAGGATTTACACAATCTAAGGGTACAATAACTTATTTTAAAGAGTTGGAATTTTACAATTTGAATCTAAAAACAATAATAATACGCTTAAAATACATGTAAGAATTAAATTACCGTAAAAACATGAATTACGAAGCGAGTGCGCGCCTAATCCGGTACAAATATTTGCTCTGTTAGTTCGTGTCCCGGCTCAGATTAAAAAGTTTATCTCGACGTACAGAATCTGACCGACAGATATCGCGGGATGCTATGTCAAATGTTTGGATTGTTTCTTATGTTTTATGAGCAAAGAAATGTAACTATTTATTTATAGTTTGTTTCAATAAGATTATTTGCTTATAGTCAAAATCAAAGATTAATATAAAAATATTTAGTAATACATTTTACAATACAACAGAAATTTTCTTTTTTTTTTTAAATATTGCCTTTCGCACAGTCTCGATCTATTATTGTTCGGCACCTTGATTTATTAGTACAAAAAGTGACGGAAAAAGTTGGTGCCACACTGTCTGCTATGAGCTGCCGTTACTACAAAGTTTTTGTGACAAAAAAATGGCGAGATCAGCGACATGGGAATATAACACCGGGTACCGGTGTCGCCTCGCTTTGAAGCGTGCGGGCAAACGTTTTGTTTTTTCTTGACGTAAAAAGTTAGACGACGTATAATACTCATAGGTCGATATTTTTCTTAACTACACTTTGATATATTCATGTTCAAGCAACCCAAATCAGGCCATAAAAATTATATTATATTAAATAATATTTATACAATGTTTTTAATAATATAGTAAACATTGTGCCGATTGTTTATATTTTTGAATAATTGAATATTTTTATTTTTTTATTCCAAACTATGTGCATATACTTTCTGAAATAATACACTGACAAAGGGCAGCTATATTATTGATAAAAATTAAAGTATTAATAACATCGCGTAATTTAAAATTATTTATCAGCTTTTATAATTTATATTAAACCAACGTTAAAATTCACTAATAAGCGTAAGATTCTTAGACTTTAACCATTAAAATCTATTTAATTTATTGCTCTATGTTAATTTTGTAATACCCAATTTTAATTACTTCTTCATCGACTGAGTAGTAATAAAATTAAATATTCATAAATGTATAATGGTAAAATCGGCGATAATTAATAAAATTTTCGAATATTGGACAAACCACAACATCAAAAAACAATGATCAAAGAAGATGCGCGTGTCATATTAGAAGAATTACACGCTCAAGATGTTGCTATTACAAAAAACCGTCTATATCAACGTCAATATTTTCAAAATTTGCTTTTCGTGTAGGGCGTGACTGCATTTTCTGTACGACAGATGTCGCATTGCATGCTATCCTAAAAAATCCAAGTAGGCGTGTCTGTAATAAATTTTGTCAAAATACCCTTGACGGCCGCTTCCCATCGCCCTATTAGAATAACAGAACAAATCGGTTTAATTTGTTAACAGCCGTTTCGAATGAGTGTCATATGTCTTGAAGGTAGGTCTATAAATTGCTTAGTCGCGCCTTTACTAATTGCCGATGACAAAGTTTAATAGCTTAAGCACATGTCTATCGGTGTGTTATTGCTGAAAAATGGATATGCTTTTAGAAGATTTATTCAGTTACAGGATTTCTTAGTAATAGATATTATTTTTCTTTTCAAGTAGACAGAACGAATATATTTTTAACATACATATCTCACATGGAATTCTTTATGAAAAATTTCCAAGCAATATAAAATTTAAGAAGAATTAAAAAGTTTTAATTTTAGAATTAACTACTAGGTACTTGCTATTCCACTGGTGTGTGTATTTTTATTTAGTGCGTAACCACTAAACGTAATCCTCGGCTCATGTCAGAGGCATCATGGTTAGTGGACCGAAGAACTTCGATACGAGAGATGAAACATTTTTTTTTTGAACTGATATGCTTAACAAGCTACCAAAATTAAAATTTAAAAGTATCAGATCAATAAAACTATACACGGCTTCTTTTACGTCCTAAATATTTAAGCTTTTCTAACAACCCATATGCATCTTTGATTCTGTTATAATTTTACTACACGTTATATGACAAAATTAGAAGAGTTTAATGATACAACGGCATGAAATAAATATAACTATTCCTAAATGCGGATACAAATCAAAAGTCAATAAGGTTTGGAATTTGACAGATATTGGCAAATAATAAGTCAACAGTATAAACAATATTTGCGGTGGAATGATTGATTTTGGCCGACAGATGTAGAGCTAACCCTTGCAATATTGCCCATCTGTCATGTGGTCAAAGAGATCTTTAACTAACACTTCTCATTTTAAATTATACCATTGGGTATCAGTCCAATATATGACGTTATTAAAATGACGAATTTTAAAAGAAAACTAATTTTTTTTTTGCTTTTAATTCTAAATACTATAAAAAGAGAAAATATAAATAACGTATAAAAGTATTTTGTCATTTGACATATTATTTTATTTATTTTTGAAATTTAAAATGTATTCTTTCATTATATAATTTATATAAATTTACAATCTTTAATTTCTCGATTATGATGAATTAGCTAATAATCAAAACCTACATCTTTGTCACACCTTCATTACAAATATAATATGAACTCGATTTATAGTTCACAGTAGCATGATTATTGACCATTTTAGTATTTTATTAGCTTAGACGGTAATAAATTTCGAAAACAATGTCTATATCTTTTGTATAATATATCTTTCTCATTCCCATTTTATTCGATGCTATAAAAGGGCAGAATAACGGTTGTTAAAGAGTAGCTGCGTATTGCACACATAGGATAATAAATCTTTTTATTTTATGACAAATTGTTGTCTGAACATTGCTCAGTCACCCTCGCCGCAACAAAAGATCTAGAACAAATAGGGACATAATGGGCTATGATGGCCAAATACTACACAATGTGAAACATACGTAAACATAAACACAATTGACAGTACCCCAGTTAAATATTTATTTAAAGGAAATTATATAAAATAGTTTATTGCTAATATAATTTATCACTGTTATGTGCATTTGTCGCACAAAAAGAAAATATCGTCTGCCTTAAGCGGTAAGAATAAGACCTCCATTAATTAAGTTCTTTATTGAACATTTAAAGCATTTCAAATGAAATGTATTTTTTTCATATGTAATATTTGGCAAGATAATATGTATAAATTAAAAAAGTTATTTATAATACCAATAATAATATATTATAATCAATGTTTTAATAGAGGCATAAGGAGAGGGCTATAATGAATCTAATATGTAAAACTGACGAGGCGTTTGTATAAAACACGGTGACATGTCACGTGATATATGACAGTGCATAACAATAGCGGATGACGTCGCTTTGTGAGACGCGGTCTCTACGACCCGCCTCGTAATTATAGTGTTATGACTTTACAATATTATGCGTTACGTTACATGGATAAAATTTTCACTTATATCCTAGTATATGATAGAACCTTCGCCTTGCGCTCTTTTGAATAATTATAATTATATTATAAACTTTTATAATGTAACACTTTTATATTGGTACTAGCATTGACCGCGGCTCCGCCCGCGCTCAGATGACCAAAAACCAAATTCTTATGTTTTACATATTAGTATACTCTTACATTGTAGTTTTTGTATTTTTTTCTCAGAAATGAGACATTTTGACGCGGTAAAAAGTTTCCTATATGTTGACCCGGATAACCAGCTATCACCATACCAAATTTCATCAAAATCCCTCCAGTGGTTTTTGTGTGATGCGGTAACAGACAGACAGACAAAAATTCTAAAAACTATAGATTCGGTCTCTGTATCGATAATAATATTTATTTCAATAAGATTTTCCAAAAAATATCTAATGTACAGATTCGGCTTGGTTACAATTTTATTATATGTATAGATTAGTAAAACTTTTACTGTAACAAGTACGTAATTTACAAATTTTCAAGTAATAAACATACAAAAACATTGGTATAATAATAGAGTGTAGTTTGTCAATACATACATAACTAGATAAAACAAAAAGGTAAAATACATATACATATAAGTAGTTAATGTGTTTTCTCCCTCCAAATACGCGAGTATAATTTCGTAATCGCCATAAAATCTGTATCACCATACTAATATATTTATGATATTACAGCTCGCACTAATATTTATGCAAATTGAAAATATACAGAACGGCATCATTTACGACACCCCAATCCGCAGTGCTGAATAAAACGACATATGTCAGACTCAAATGTTCGCACATTCACCCGTTCGGTACGTTTAAATAACTTAAATCTATAATATTAAAGACAAAATAAAATTCATACGTTCACATAGCTTTGGTTATTCAGTATTTATATTTTAATCTAACAATAGCATTATAACGTTGTTTTTTTCTGTGATTTCAAATAATCATTAAAAAAGTTAGGAATCTGCGAATTTCTGAGTGGATGTTTTTATTTTAGTCATGAGTATTATTAATACTTAATATTATTCGCTCGTTCTAAATAGATTTTTCACATAGCATTTTAGAATTATAATACAAGCGACTCACCCTCGCTCCGCTCGGGTTCATCCCTACTTACATTTTAGATATTTTCCCGCAGTAAAAAGTATCCTATATATTGACCCGTATAACTAGCTATCTTCATACCAAATTTCATCAAAATTCCTCGAATGGTTTTTCTGTGATGCGGTAACAGACAGACAGTCAGACAGACAGACAGTCAGACAGACAGTCAGACAGACAGACAAACAGACAAAAACTCTAAAAACTATAGATTCGGCCTCTGTATCCATAATAATGTATATTTCAATAAGATTTTCTAAAATATATTTAATGTACAGATTTGACTCAGTTAGAATTTTATTATATGTATAGATATGTACATACTGAAGTTAATAACCTTATAGTATTTTTCTTTAACTAAAACTACATATAAGGTTAAAGATTCAGCCGTAAATATAAGCCATATTGTTCTAAGTATCTAAATTATAATTAATACCAAGCAATCTTAAATAACCCACATATATATATGACTTATATGACTGACTGACTGACTGACTTTACTGACTGACCCACATATATGACTTTATTGTTTATGATATTCGTATAATGACATCGTAACCACAATCCGACGTATCACTGCGCCCCATTCCGTCTGTCATCGAAAGGCAAACCATAGAAAAAGTAATTTGTGTCCATATGGGACTAGTGATTACCTTCAGAATACTCTCACCCTAGTCTTTTGACTGTCTATTTCATGTCCCCTATTTATTTTCCAAGATCTCTTTAACATTATTTCTATAATGTTTATGGGTCTTCTATAATATTTAAAATTATTATATTTTTAATACTTCATATTTTAAAATAATAATAACATTTAAAGTCACATAAATATAAAATAAATATATGCTTCACAACTTTCAAGTCATAGTAATTTAGTTATCCTTAAATACAATCCTTAAAATTTTAAAATATACTTATTAGGTTATCATGTAATAATGTATGTATTTCAAAATAAAACATAAAATTAACCTTAGAAGTGTACTGGAAAAGAAGACTCAATGTATTCCATTTTAGATTCCAAATATTTATAAAGTTAACTATCTCACTGCATTCCCCTTAATACATTTACCGCAATTTGCAACTACAAGTTATTTTGTGGGGTATTTTTACAAGTCTCAGGTGGTCGGTAATTTGCTTGCAGTGGTGGAAGGGTTACACTTGATTTATCCGCGTAATGTGCGCTTTGGGACGAACTATTTCCCCCTAAGTGTATATGAAACAAACTCATAAACACTAATTTATCTATTAATTAATTATCTACTAAGTTATTATAAATAAAAGAATACTTTTGCTCATTTTACACACATCTATACTAATATTATAAAGAGGTAAAGTTTGTGAGTTTGTGAGGTTGTGAGTTTGTGAGTTTGTGACGTTGTACGGGGGTAATCTCTGGATTTGTCCGATTTCTCCGATGTCTCCGATTTTGATGAAATTTGATAGTTTACTTTACTTTTTAACCCGGAACTAATCCCTTAAGGGGGTGAAAATGGAGATGAAAGTTTGTATTGGGAACCAAGCTAGGGACGAACCCAAGGGAACCAAGGGTGAGTCGCCAGTAGTTTAATATGAGCAAAAGTTTTTTAGTGATAATAAGCAAGTTAATCTTAAATGTGTGTGTATGTGTATTGGTTCCCTGAAGATGACCTTGAACTATGACTGCCACTATGTAAATAAGATATAACGCTCAACCCTCTAAGGATATAATATGTTGTGTCTATCTAAAATAACGAAACATGAAAAATTTCCAGACGCCCACATCAGACTGATAAATGGCTTCCGAAAATCCAAAAGGAAGTTACAGCTTACTTGGGATTTGGTCTAGAACCTCTCACGTCCCATAACTGGTGCACTCCGCTTTATTACAATTACTCTAAGCCTCAAAGTCCCGCACTCGCTACCGATTGGTCGCGACTTCATCACTTTGAACCTACTAGCTAGAGCAGTAAGACGGTTATTGCTTGAGTGAAATAGAAACCGAGTTTGATGCGAACTCTCTAAGTAGCACCGGCAACTGTAGCACTTATACTAAACATGTTAAGATTGAAGTTGGGAATGCAAAAGTTTGCAGCGTCAAAGTAATGCGGGGTTCGTGCTTCCCGAACAGTCCACTCTTTACATTTATGTGTACGATATGTCGGCGGCTATTTGGAATACTAATTGAGCATGTCTGAAGACTTTGAAACAATGTCTTGTTACTTTTTTCACGAAAGTTAGTGCGAGACATGCTTTAGCATAGAATATAAAGAAACTAAAATAGATACAAATAAAATATCACTCACATATTATATGCTTGTATTTATTTTTACAGTATTATAAAATTCAGGTGCTAGTTAGTTAACGAATCTTGATAAATTTATACTAAAAGGGACCTTTTGAGTCTGAATAAAGAACCAGTAAACCGAGAAATGATGATGAATTATGGCTCAGAAAGGATCGTCAGAGCGAAACAGGCGTATGTAGCGCGACCCACGGGGAAAGGAGCGAACGGAGGAAAATTAGCGGATGCTCCCGCGAATTTGTGTTCGTTTTCAATGAAGGTTCCTTCCGGTAGGTAAAATAGGAATAAAATGGATCGACCCTAATCCGCCGGCCATTTATAACTCACACGCCATTAATTCGGGCGATAATTCGCGCTGCGATATCATTGGTCGGGCAGATACCGTACAGGTACCGCTGAGACGTGCCTACCGCGAACTAATCAGTAGCATTCGATATCTTTATCGCATACAAGTGTTATTACTTAGTTAAACGATTTTTATGATTCGTATATAGCCAGACTAACTGTTATTCTATAAGCATTTGTACGACAAGTGCTTTCATAGCCGTGATTACGGGTATTTTATTTATTATTAATATTATTTTATATATATATATATATATATATATATATATATATATATATATATATATATATATATATATATATATATATATATATATATATATATATATATAAATGGAATGTTTTGCATTTAAGTTAGTTAAATTTTTATATATTTTAATTATTTTTGTTAAATACTGACAAGACCAATAAATATAAAATTCATTAAAAATATCCATGATATGTCGGAACTATAAAATCCCCTCACCAAGAAACATCAAAGCACTAAGTGACATTATTAATCCTTAAATGCAGGCCACCTCCACGCGACACGTGACATTCCGACTTTATCTAGTTTTTGCAACTCGTTCTCATCTCAAAAGATTAGTTAACAATGATATTTATGTAAAAGAATTTTATCTTTATTGTGCATTTTCATTTTACATGCTATGCTTATACTTTACACGAAAGTAGAATGTTTCTGCATCTAAAATAGTCTGTCTTTTATATTGTGGGCCTACCAATTGGTTATCCGACTTCCTTTTAAATTAACATTAACTGTAATGCGTCACAGTTGGTTTGTAGATCTAGATAAACCTGTTTAGAAAGTAAAACTATACTTTTTCAAATAAATACAATTATTTTTGAACTGTCAATCTATACCTATATATAAAAATGAACCCCTATTTCCCTTGGTCACGCCATCACGCGTCAACGGCTGGACCGATTTAACTATTTTTTTTGTTATGTTTGTTATTGTCAGGAGAAGGTTCTTATGAAAGAAAAAAATTAAAAAATTGCGCGGAAAATTATAAAATTTAAGAATACTTATGTAAGAATACTTAACAACCGTATTAAAATTTATATGGCTATCGCTGGGTAATAACTATTTTTATATATATATATATATATATATATATATATATATATATATATAATATATATATATATATATATATATATATATTTAAAACTTACCTAGCGACGAAGCCAAGCGAAGCTAGGGTGAGCCGCTAGTTTACCATAAAAATGACAGTGTTTTCAATCCGTGGGAAAGCCACGGATGCTAATCGGAACACCGAATGCAATTCTATTGAGAATTAAATACCTGCATTAAATACCTGTATATACGTTCGTTTCAAATTTTAAGTCATGTTATTTATGTTTAATATACCTATAGCGTGATAGTCCTGTACAAATAGTCTGAGTTCACGCCTTTAATAGATATTTAAGACTGTATATTAATGTTTACTAAGTTTTAATTCTGAAATGATAACGTATAACATTTTATTAAGGTTGAGAAAAAATATTTTATTAGAGATTTTGCCAAAAATAGAGCTGTTGCCGAAATTGAACTCTTTACATGTAATGTAAGAAGTAGCGCCAGTGAGATATGTGTCACCCTGACCTGAGTTAGACAAAGGTTTTATATTATTAGCAACTTTTTGTTCGTGGTTTCGTTAATCTGTGTTACAATGTAAAGCAATTTGTGGCACTTTAAAATGTTATTTTTTCCTACATACAGTATTAAGTTTTTAGTTAAGAAATAATGTTATAACAGCTGAGTGTCCATTAAATAAACGAATAAATCTTTACAGCGTAAAAATAATCTCTAATAATTAATTACACACTAACGCTCATTCAATAGTTTTCGAATTTATAATACTTACATTTTAGCGTAACTGTCTACAGCCAGTAACATCGCACGCGTTTTTTTTTTGTATATTGTTTTCAGTTAAATAAAATAAAAAATAATACTTTCTTAGATTTACGCGAATATTTGACATTTCAAATAAAACTATCTTTTCAGATTATTTCGCGGATTTATTTGTTACCGTCTGTAACAAGTATATAACACCTTTGAGATGTCTATAACCTTAGTCTCTCCCGTGACCATGATTGCTGTAAAGCATTCGAAACGTCGGAAACCAAAAATCAAAATTATATTTAAAATGTAAAATAAAAAAATCTCCTAATCATAATTTTAGCCACGATGATAGAGGTTGTATGTATATACATCTGGATCCACTCATATGGTCCTTTAGAATATAATTGTTACAATGAGGCAGTGGATCGATGTCATTATCGAGTAGAGTCAGCTTTCATCTTATATTTTGTTTAATGGAATATTAGTCCCTTACCAAAAAATATCTAGAGACCCGCGTGTAACTAATATTTTTCTTAAATATTACTGTTAATCTGAAAATATAGTATTAAATTACAATAAAACTATATACAGATACTTAAGTGAATACTTTCTCCTCAAATAATTTTTTTCTTTCATTATAAAAAAACAAATACTTAAGTGAAGACTTTCTCATCAAATAATTTTTTTCTTTCATTATAAAATAAAAAAATAGAAGCTATTTTCATATTCAAAAAAAACCATTCAAAAGTGATAAGAGTTTTATAAAATTGTTTACTACTCTATATAAGTACTACAAAAGTTCGTGGTAGGTACGCTTGCATCAAACAAACAAGTGTCGGAAGTGCCTGCCCTTCCGCATCAGGATTATGGCATTAAGCAGACACCGGCTCGGTGGTCCACTGTACCGAGATTAACAGCTATTTGTTTCGATCTCATTTAGATAAGTAGGCCTGTTTGATTTGATTGTAATGGGCTTTGGAAGCAGGTTGATTTAAGTGCACTAAAGTACATATACTGAGATAATGGAATGAGATAATGATTGAATGAAGACTAATTAATAATTTAATTAACGTTAGATTGAAGTTAAAATAAGTAATTAATATCTACCTAATTTAATAAGAATTAGCTTTATTGATAGCAACAATAACAGTACAATATCTAGTCTAGGATATATAATAAAAATACTAAAAATTTAGGGTATGTATAACTTTTCTCTAATTTATATATTATTAAATTTAATAATATATATCCTGTATACTAATATTAGTTTGTGAGTTTGTGAGGTTGTAGGGGATAATCTATGGATCTACTGAACCGATTTAGACGAAATTTCGTAAAAAGATAGTTTGCGACCCTAGGAAGGACATAGGATACTTTTTATCCCGGAAATCATCCCTTAAGGGGGTAAAAATAGGGATGAAAATTTGTACACATATCAACTTAGGGACGAACCCGAACGAAGCGAGGGTGAAAAATTCTACCTTTTTTAAAAAAGGTAGAATTAAAACTATCCATATACTCCATCTCTGTGACCTAGTATGTCAAAAGTAAAAAGTAAATAAATAAAAATATTTCAATCTAAACACCACTAAAGTATACTTCAGATTCTATAAGTGATTGCGGGACTACTTTATTGCTTAGAGTTTTTCTAATTCATTATAAAATTAATATCTATAAGTGACGTACCTAATGTGATATTGTTTTTTTAATTAAAAGTTGTTTTTTATTAGTAGGTTTACCTTGTCGTAATTGTGATTTATAATATAAGTATCCATACTCTCCACTCCAATACCTACTAATTAAAGAATTCTTAGAGTGTAAGATAAGACGGCTCTATGAAAATGTGATGGAAACAGGACTATCGGTGTAAACTTATAATGACATTGAAATAAACATTATCTAAGTCTTTTATTGTCTACAGTGAATTCAGCCCTTTTTAACGTCTCACTGCTGGGCACAGGCCTCCCTTCAGTACGAGGAGAATCAGACCATAGTCCACCACGCTGGCCAAGTGCGGGTTGGCGGACACAGAGAACGCAGCCATTCTATTCTACCTTAACACTTTCTCATCAATGTTATTCATATTTAGTTTTGAGCTTGAACATTTGTTACAGTGTCGTGATGTCATTAGTTGTACCGATACAAATGACATAGATATTTAACTTCTATAAGCAACATTTGATAGTCCTTATTTAAGCTTAATTAATGGCTGCTATAATTTATTGGCTATTGTTAATCAACTGCGGCAATAATTTCTAACAATATTTATCTTAGGCTTATTAATACTTAAGAAAATATCTTGTTATAAATTGCTGACTTTTTGTCAATATGAAAATGAGAGTAAAGACGTTAATAAAACGAATCATTATTATATTTTATATCTATAATTTTAAAAATAAATCTCATTTTATTTTACAAACGGAAACTCGAAAGTAATTTTTTGGTTACATCAAAATTCCTGGTTTTACGCTCAGTATTCAGGGCCAAGATCATAAATTACAAGTACTTATCTGTGTTTGCAGCGAGGCTATCTGCCTTTAGTAAATACAACATTTCTGTTTATGCTCTTTACACTTTTAGCTTGACAATTTATAGCATCGCGCCCTTGGCTTTTGGGTGATCTGGAATTCGACACGATAATTTTATTTCTTATTATCTACGAGTATACATAAAATAAAATTGTAACTAAGCCGAATCTGTACATTAAATATTTTTTGGAAAATCTTATTAAAATAGACATAGGCCGAATATAATATTGATACAGAGGCCGAATCTCTAGTTTTTAGAATTTTGTGTATGTCTGTCTGTCTGTCCGTCTGTCTGTTACCGCATCACGGAAAACCCATTGCAGGGATTTTGATGATATTTCGTATGGTGATAGCTGGTTATCCGGGTCAACATATAGGATACTTTTTACCGCGGGAAAGTATCTCATATCTGAAAAAATATACAAAAACTGCAATGTAAGAGTATACTAATATGTAAAACCTAAGAATTTGGTTTCTGGTCATTTGAACGCGGGCGGAGCCGCGGGCAACGGTACATAATATAGCTTTGTATGGAATTTATACCAAAAATAAAAAAAATATCTATAATATATAGATGTAGCGGCAATTAAATCACAGCATACCTACTTATATTATGTACTTGAAATGAATCAAATTGAATAATAAAATGTATGAAAAAATAAATGTATGAAGACATCTATTCAAGAAACGAAAGTATTAGAGGTAGGCTTCGATCAACATTACTACTGTTGATCGAAGGAGGTAGAACTTATTTTTCCAGAATCATGCAAATTAACTAAGTATCAAATTTTCCGTTACTCCTAGTATATACCTACAACACAGTATTAGTCCAATCGAAATCCGGTTTGGGAACAAAATATTGAAAACCTGAAGTTTTATGATTTTTAAATGTTAGCAGATATATAAGGAATAGAAATTCGTAAAATGCCTTCGATGTCCAGCTACCCCCGAGTAAGGAGGGGGGGGGGGGGCAAAACTTTGAAATATAGTATGTTTTTTCAATTTCCGACTTACTATGAAGTTCTATCGAAAAATGATTTCGACTAAAGTTGTAGGTCTAGTAAAAATCTACAACTTTTATAAATAACACTTTTAAAATAACCTCAAAGTTTTCGAGATATTTGCAAAAAGTTAGATTTTTCATGAAACTAAGAGAATGTAATCTTCGAAATACATGTAATAAATTAAAAAAATATTGCAATTGAAATGTTTAGCCATTAGGGCTATATGTACATAATTTTATGTAAGGTGTAATAAAAACAATATTAACAAAGAACTTTTAGCTTTATATAGGTACTAGGTAGGTACCTAAAACGTTTTCCTCCTTTAATTGAATATTTAAAAAAAGTCAATTATGTATATACCTAGTATGCTATCGTAAACTTAATTACTGAATAAGGTGTAATGCGAGTACATCATATCTAAAACTAATACCATACCAGTGCAGTACAGTCGTGAAATATATATATTATTGAAAATTTACATACTATTTTTAATTATAAATAAATTATAATCATGTCGTATTTATTTTTATAATATTTTTATCATAATATAATATACATATAATAAAACTGTAGAGGTCGAATGTCTGTACATAGAAAAAAATGCTAAAAACCGAGTCAGGGGGATGTAACAAGAGAAATAGAAAAAAACCACATTTTTTTTCAATTTTTTAGGTTCTCTGTTTGTCTGTTTATACGGGCTAATCTCCGAAACTTTTAGACCGATTTAAAGTAAAATTTTGCATGGTGGTAACTTATATCCCCGGTCAACACTATAACGATACTTTTCATCCCGGAAAATTAAAGTTTCCGTGGGTAAAAAACTATAGTAACTTATACAGCTTAATACACAACAACTTATGCTTTTAATTTAGTAAAATTTGGCATGCTGATACCTTATATTGCCGGTCAAACAACAGGTTACTTACAAGTTACTGGAAAACTGAACGGTTCCCGTGGGATCTGTTTGTGCTTTTCTAGGCGATCTAGGTGAACCCGAGCGAAGCGAGGGTGAGCTGCTAGTATAATATAATAGGTAATCGGTCCGTAAAATACTCGTAGTTTGTATTTATTTAATAGACATCATTGTAGGTGAAATATAAATAATATGTAGAATAATTTATTTACTATCAATTTTAATTAAATTGAGTATAACAAAGTTAAAGTTATAAACGTTGCAAATTAATTAAAAGTCTCTAAGAGAAGCGTATGTAAATCTGATACTAGAAAATACTACAAAATATTATAATGTAATATTCTAAAAATTTAAACAATAATTAAATTTTAATCACTTTTCCATACAAGCGTAAGCATTCTGTTGTAACCGAGACGCTTTACAACCCCAATAAAACAATGAAGGCGCTTATCAGCCGTTATCAAAGCAGCAAACATAAAATTTATTTGAACGACTCGTCTGTACGTTTGTACGATCCGACGTTTGTTCTAGTTGTGATGTGATAAGATGTGGAACAATTATCACTATCCGTAATTATTTGGTTTAATATCAACAGATCCACATTATATCCTTATTAGTTATTTAAATGGCAAATTGTAGCAGATATGCTTAACTGATGAAGTTTCTTTAAGAAAAAAATACGATATATTTATTTTAATCATATTTACAAAGTTTTTTTTATTTCAGTCAGACTAAAAAATATGCAAAATTATTTACAAAATACCATATACCATAATTTTTTCTGCACTAAACTCTACATAAATATCTAAATTTATTTTGAAGTGACTGTAAAAAAAAAATACAAAATTTTTGTACATACCTAACTTTTAATTCAAAACTTTACCAAGCAAATAATAAAAACGGAACAAAGAAAGTACAAATAACTATGTTTTGATTTTCGCGGTCTTGGCAAATGCTATGTATTTGAAAATAATGATCTGTCCACCGTCTGTCCAATTAATTTTAAATTAGTGGAGGCTTCAAAAATCTATTTCAATAAATATTCGAAACAAAAAGTCTAACTTGTCAGTTTACATTACGTTTTTTTTTAATTATGAGCAGCATTCAACGTTGTCGATCGTCTGCGCGTGACTTTTCCCAAAACAATGGAATTATGCTGTCACTATAAAGATGTTTGCATCAAGATTAATATTTGAAAGTTACAATTGATGAAATCGACTGTATTTGTGAATATATGACGATTTATTGTGTAACTAGCATTGCCCGCGGCTCCGCCCGCGTTCAGATGGCTGAAAACTATATTCTAAGCTTTTAAATATTAGTATACTCTTTCTTCCTATATGTTGACCCGGATAACCAGCTCTCACCATGGTTTTACTGTGATGCGGTAACAGACAGGCAGACAGACAGACAGACAGTTAGATAAAAATTCTAAAAACTATAGATTCGGCCTCTGTATCGATAATAATGTTTATTTCAATAAGATTTTCCAAAACATATTTAGTGTGCAGATTCGGCTTACTTTCAATTTTATTATATGTATAGATAAATAGAAAAGTGTACAAGTAAATATTATGAGACTTGAACGTGATTCAATAACGATGCTAAACTTAAAATACTCCTAAGTGTTATGTAAGAATGTTCTATTCACATTGATTATAAATATTTTATTTCGACCCATATTACCGACAATTTCTTACTAGTATGTATTTCGTCCATGTAGCAACCACTTAATATGGCCTCATTTTTTGGGAGCGCGCAATAAAAAGAGTTAAAATTATTAAAACATAAAATGAATTAGAAATATATATTTTTTAATTTTTAAAGAGTTGATATTTTTAGTTGTAAATTCATATAAATGAATATATGATTAAAGATAACCTACGTTATTTTAAATGTAATGCAGCTCTATATTTGTAAAATAATTTTTATTTCCTGCATTCTTAAAACAAACAATTTCAACTTTTTATAATAGATAGATTAGATTTATCTAAATTGTAGTTATAAATAAAACTGTGCATATAAAATGCTTTCTATGAATAATTTGTTAACAAGCGTTTAGACAAATTTACGCTAAAGCAACGGGGCGTCAACATCCCTAACGAATACTCGTACATTATGTCATCTTGAGCTAATTAATCATTAGCTATTAAAGTATTTTACTTAAATTATAGAGCAACAGTTTAAGACATTCATTTATTAATAAACTTTCATAATTTTCAAACAGAAAAAATAAATTAAATGTATATTGAATATACTATTATAAATGCGAAAGTTTTTATGTGTATTATGTATGTATGTTTGTTACGCTGAAATGACTGGACGGATCTAGATGAAATTTTTAAAAGACTATGGACTGGAGAGTGGAGAACATATAGGCTACTTTAAATAATGGAAATGCCAAAGGTACTGCCAGTATATAATATGTATTATATATACAAAAACCCCTTTGGGACGCACCCGAGAGAAGCGAGTATAAGTCCTAGTCATAATATGAGAATTGTATGTTTATTTGCCATGTATGCTCCACTAAACTATTCACTCGATGACAATTAAACTGCCCAGTTGTTGTGAAAACGCCCTTGATAATTTCTGACACTGATTTATCAATGTACAATGTACGGGGGCACACGAGTTGAATGGAGTTATTTGAGATTACTTTAAAAATAACAAATTACAGTGAATTATTAAGGTGACTATATTTATTACAATATGAAACTTTGTATCATATAAATAGCCATAGAGTGCGATAGGTGTAGTAATTAATCATTTTGTGTGTAATGTGTGTATGATTGTTACTTAGTTTTTTTTTATGGTGTTCAGTGACAAACGAGCAGACAGACCACTGATGGAAAGAAGTACGTGTCGCCCATAACACGTACGGTTCATGCGCTTAGGTTTTATGTAACAAAAATACAGAACCGTAGGTGCGTTGTTACTGGCAGGACTAAGATGATATGCCTCTTGCCTGTAATTGCGCTGGCTACCTTATCCTTCAAACCGGAACACAACAATGTAATCTTTGTTGTTTGGCGAGAGAAATAGATAAGGCGGTGGTCCTATCCAGTCAGACTCCTCAGGCTTGACAGAGTCCTCCCACCGGTATGTTATGCTAGAATGGATGGATTTGGACGAAATTTAGTGGATACATAGATAAATTATGACCTGGAACACATAAGCAGCTGTTACTACATAGAAGTGAGAATAAGATTAAACTAAGATTAAAGATAAAGATAATTAACTATTTCTCGAAGCCATTAAAGAAAAAAAATATTAAACTGACTCCAAAGACTCCAAAGGGCCAAGAAAGAAAATGAGGAAAGCTAAAGAAATATAAACACACATATGTATATACGTATATATGTATATACTGTGTAATTGGTATGGGGAAAACCATACCAATTATCAGCATATTATTTAATATGTATTATTACCCATGGCGATAAATTATATTGTCGATATTTATGCTTTTAAACAAGCCACGACAATGATAATATCTTAATGAATCGACGACACGGGAGCCGTTAGTTGTCACATATTTACGACAATTTACCATTCGTACTTTAACTTTCATCATACAGTGTGAATAAAAAACGTCTATTACTTGTTAGAATTATATTTAAAGATCTTATTTTGTTACAGTATGGGCGGAGACAGGCGAATTTAGAGATAGCGGACACTCGTCACTCGCGTCCGGCGGCTCGGGGGTAGAGCAGTCGCTATACGCGCCGCCCAGACCTCGCCGCGATCGCAAAATGACAGATGATAGTAAGTATTCCCTCAAAATTACGATATTTTTGTACATTTTCACACACCCATTGCGGATTAGACTGTAAGGACCTGTGTATTAAGTTTAAGTCACTGTTGGGTAGCGACACCTTTAACCGTATAGAATCCAAATCAGACTAAAGAAACAGTTATGCTCATTGTACCTACATTTTTTATCTAGATTTTGATCTCATAACTTTTGGCTTAGGCACCAGGTTAAATCCACACAGCAAGTTTCGTTTTAATTGCAAATTATTCTACTACGAAATTGAAACCTAATAGCTGAAAGGATATCATGTTGAAAAAGCTTAATTTACTTTTGACTTCTTTTCTGCATTATTTCTAAATTAATAAAAATTCCTCGAAACTTCTAAGATTAAACCATTTATAAATAATGCAAAATTGGACTTAAAACTGATGTTTCTTAATGTTTGTTGTTATGTTGAAAGTAGAAAATTTATTAGGTTTTTTTAATTTTAATTAAATCAAGTTCTACATTATGAATTTGCATTAGTACAAAATTAATTTTTATTTGTGTTAATGAAGGCATGCAATACGTTGGTGATGTGTGGATGATGATGATGATGGGTGGATGGTGTGTACATATATTTATATACATTTTTAATATTTAAAGGGATAACTGTTGAGTTTCTCGCCGGTTCTTCTGAGAAGAACTGATTTTCGAGCCGGTGGTAGCGTCCTCACGAAGTGACTACACTGATGCTCTTTAAATTATATTAACAATTCAAAAGTGCTTATAATAAATCTAAATGAATAAATTTTATTTCAATAAAATACTAAATTATATAAAATATTGTATATATCATTCAGGATCTGTGAGTGTATATATCATTCAGGACTAAGTTTATTAAGAAGACGAGAGTAGCGACAAATACACGAGCAAATAACACGATCTAATGCTCATAGAGTCATGTAGGCAGTACGCGTGTAGAGAATCCGCCTTTGATGATCGTTACATGATTAGTGACATTTAATACAATTGTAACATGTTAATATAAGATTATATTATGGACTTATTGACACGATTCAGTTATGTATTATATTTTGATAAGCTTATACTGCCTTTTAACTCTATGAAACTTGAAAAAAGAATCTGTTTTATATTGCATATTTAATATTTATTATATACTGTTCGTATATATATATATATATATATATATATATATATATATATATATATATATATATATATATATATATATATATATATATATATATATATATATATATATATATATATATATATATATATATATATATATATATATATTAAGTGTTATTTAAGTTGTTGAAGGATAAAGCTGCAAGATAGCACTTGTGTCTGATAAAATCGAAGTTAACAATGTACAGGACTATACGAATAAGTGCCATCAGGGAGCACTCATTACATAACTTGAAAGCAACATTAAAGGAAACGTGTTATCAGGTACGAGTGTCGAGCGTGAAGTGGCATCGTGTACTGATATCGAAACACATGTTAACTGCGCTGTTTACCTTAGTATGTCGTCGGCCAAACGCAAAGGTTGTTTTTAAATGATGGATGGGTCGGCGGGCGCACAAAGCGTGTATATGATAACACTTATCGGCCGTATCGTAGTATCGATACTTTAATCGCGCGCGAGAATGCAAGCGGTAGCGTCCTGCCCAAACTGAGACCTTAATCCCACCTCGTTCATTATACATCGACGACTATACCAACAGATTGATCATTTTAATATACTATCTATATTAGTTGTGGATATGTATGAGTATTATATTTTTTTTTACTACACTTAAATAGGTAGTACACACATACAGAAATACAATATAATACTAGTTGATAAGTTTCAAAATCTTTTATGTATATATATATATATAACTAGCCTCTCACCCTCGCTTCGCTCGACTTCATCCCTAAGTACGTTTTGACGGTTAGTATGAAATAGATAGGCTATATATACATTTTGCAGCCCTCCAACCATCTCCATACAAACGAATAAAGTCAAAGTCAAACAGTATATCGTAGAAAGAGAGTGTCAAATCTACAAATGCATTGAAGTACTTTATATTAATTTTAAGGTTGCGTTCATAATTATATAGTAAAGTAGTAAGAAAAAAATGTGATTTTACGTTTTTCCGTAAAATATTGCCAATTTTTCTCTTCATTGAAACCTTCCTTGGACTTCAACGAATATTTGAAAAAAAAAAATTATGCCGAATTAGTACAGTCGTTCGCGAGTTTTGCGCTTAGCAACACATTTAGCCATTTATTTTTATATATAAGAAGATTGGTCTTCAAATCCAATAATAATAAATATGAGAAAAGTATTAGGTAGATATGAAATGTAATGGGAAGATAAGTATATTCTTTTATTTCTTTGTAAAAATTCATAATTATGGGTTTTAAAAATTTGAAATACATAATCTATATAAAGTATGATTTATATAACTTATGTAACATAATTTATGACAATTTATTATCGCATTTACTTGCAATGTTACGATAAATTATCACGATCACTTTTGATTTTTTAGACAGCTTTATCAGAGATTGCATAAATTGGTAAATGCCGACTTTAAGCTAAAGTTCATTATGTCATTAGGTACAGTTAGTAAGATAAGACTTAATATATTTATCCTTTTATAGCCCAGTTATTTGGTAGTTTTACCTGAAAAGTTTTCCGGGAGTTGAAAATTGGGGATTTTATAGATTTCAATGTGCTTTTTCTGAATTTCAATTTTTCCACCTCGTGCGCTAACTATTAGACTAACTAAAAACTATATCGTGACTGAAATATTAGATCTAAATAAAAGTCATGCACGTTCGACGACACGTTTGGCTCAGTTTGTAGTGACCCTACTTGCTGTGCCAGCGGTCGCGGGTTCGAGTCCCGCTGGGAGCATTCATTTGTGTGATGAGCACGAATGTTTGTACTCCAGTCATGGGTGTTTATATTTATAATATGTATTTATTTAAAGTTATATATGTGTAGTGTATCAACTATCTGGTATCCATAACACAAGTCTCGTAGCTTACCGTAGAACTAGATGGTGCTGTGTGTTAAAGTCCCAACATATTATTATTATTATTATTGGTTTTGAAAGTCAGTTATATGTATTCTTTTCTTCCAAACATCTTTCGTATGTTAAACATTTGCTAATATAACTCATATCAATGTGGTATCTTGTTTCAAACCTGGAAATAAACAATATAACTGATGCATTACTCGTGGCTTGAGTCAATTAGCAAATTAAGGCGTTCAACCATTGTGCAAACTAAGTCATAAAACTTATACTAAAATTTTCAGTTCATTGACCTATTTCAAATATTTTTGAATATTATTCATGTATACAGACAGTACATATTATATGAGTTGAAATATTTAACTAAATGTTCATTATAGCTTTAATGACGTTTTAAATGAATAAATATAAATGTAAAATTATTATAGTTTTAATTACATATATAGAAATTTTACATAAATAAATTTTAATACAACAATAGACACTTGTACATGAATAATATTAATTTTATTTGGTTAGTCTTCATCAAGATAACATACCGCAATTATGTTGCTGAAGTTAATCCGATTATATTATAAAATTACAAATGAAAACAGTTTGTAGCAAGATAAAAGCCTTTATCACAATACCTATACAGATATTATGTTTCTGTATTAGGTATACCTACATAATAAACTATAAGTCAGAAATTGTAATGTGCCTTTGTAATCGTTTGTGTATATATTATTTAATTGAGTAATTCGGGTTTTTATTTATCGTATTAAACTCTATAAGCTTAAAATATCGCTTATCTAGAAAACCTTGCCTTCTAAATCATATTAATTATTATAATTGTAAAAAATGGTTGTTGATTTTTCCTTTATTCAAGAAGTGACAAGTGTGATTTTTTTCTATAGAGTCTATTAATTTATAGAATAATTCAAATTTCTTCTTTTTTATCACTGCTATACGGCTACTATGGCTTTATGGACTAAGATCCCACTGCAAGATTGCTACGTTCATAGCGTATTTAATCGAAATCAATTTTTTATATACAATAATAAAAGGGACAATAAGTTTTGACCGGGGTGCCTATTCAAATGTGCCCGCTAGTATGTTTAATTAACTAAATAATAGTTGACTTTTTGGAATAAAAACAATGTATTTGTTATAACAACGAATTATACTCCACTTCACAGAACGAGATTTATTTATTCACGTAGAGATCTTGAAAAATGATAGCTTCCGTTGCACATTTGGCCGCAACCTCTTTGCAGCCAGGTGTAAGTGGGTCATATTTTGAGACGTTTATACGTTCATCGCGTATGTTTATCATTTATATATCTAATAAAAGCTAAATTTTTTCTGTACCTGATAAACTACGTCTGCCTATGTAAAAGTGGCCGCAAAAGTGGTTGGGAGTAATTAAACATGTTTTTGTTACATTTATCCGTTCATGGCGTATATTCATCATTTATATATCAAATTAAAGCTATTTTTTTCTGTGCATGATAAAATACCTCTACCTATGTAAAAGTGGCCCCAATGGAAAGAAAAGAAGGAAAGACAATAACAACGGTTCAAGCCCTCCGACTCTCTCCACACAAAAAATCACGCCAATCCGGCACTGTATTTCGACGTGAAAGAAGGACAAACAAACAATCAAACAAACAAACACACTTTCACATTTATAATATTAGTATGGATTTTATTTTATTATTTAGTTCTTCATTCATTCTGAGCTTCATTGTCCATACAAAAATGTTATATGTGAATGTGAATAGCATGCGCTACGTGTTTTGTAAAGTTTTTCTTATATACTCAACTATTTATAAAATTTACTGTAATGATATTTTATACATAATGTTTATATGATACATATATATGTATGTATATATTCAGTTTTAAAGAACTTCTTAAGACTTACATTTTCTATATTAATGTCTTTTTTCTATATTATTATATTTTCCGTAAAGTAAGAAATAACAAAATGTTTTCATTCAAGTGTTAAGAGACACGTATCACCCCTTAGATTAAATTGGTAAGAAATCTACCAATTCATGCTTACTACGATAGATAGAGAGGTGCCTACTCATGTTTTTGTTTTTAGATATAGTAAGTCTGTAATGTAACATTAACCCAGTTCGAGGTTAAGCCAGAGAGTAATTATAGCATGCAAGCGGTTCATTGACACAGGGATTTCGACTAAACCAATATTCGTTGATTGCGATCACGTTATCAGTAACGTATTGATGTAATAACTCCTATCACTTGTCCCCTCACACTCGGCACAGTTCCGCTGTTTACACGACATTTGGTCGAACATAATTATCCTTAAAATATGTTCAACAATTTGGCAAATTAATTTATCTACACTCTTATCGAGTCCTATATTAATTTCGTGCATATATTGAATCTTAAATATCAATATTTATATTTTAATATTATTTTTTAGGCTTGTTTTTTTATATTTATTATTTTCTTTATAATATTTTCCTTTAGATACTCATTATATGTATATCAATAACAAACCATTATAGTTTAGTACTTTACAAATAAGTTGTCATTTTACGTGCATCTATTGAATATTCTGTTGTAAACAAGTTACGACATTTTCGTTCTATGAAAATAGACAATAATTTAAAAAAAATCTTTATCATAAATTACTTTGTGCTGTGACGTCGATCATTGAGAACAACGAATTTACAGCTGCGTCGTAAAAGTTGGGTGCGCCCGCGCCTAATCCCGCGCATTAGCAGCAAGCTACCGTCGGTCATGATTCAATATTTTTTATTTGTATATAAGCTCAAATTATTTTTATCCTGTGGCAATACTGGAGTTTATTACAACCAGCGTTAAGTAGAGTATCACAGATTTGGGACATATTAAATATCTTATATGTATATAAATAAAAATGAATGTTTGTTTATTTGTCCTCTATGCGTTTCTAAACCATTGATCAGATTGTGATGAAACTCTGGTGGGTTATTCTGTATAAGTACGCTTGCAAAGGTTCCTGATGTAAAACAAAAAAAATTGGACGTTTGTATTTTATGCATTCCTAAATCTTTCGAGTTCAGGGATGCATTCGAGGGAAGTGAGTGTAAGTCACTAATGTATTTTAAAGTAAAATATAGCGTATTTATACAAGATAATTTTAGGCGTTTTGCGTTTCCTTATAAAAATTAGTTATCGACTCGAGCTATTGCGGTACTCCTAAGTCGTATTACTTTTTCTGGTGACAGGCAGTTTTTGTTGGCCATAGAGGCTATATGGTTAGTTTGTATGTAAGTCAAGGCCAATTAAGACGTTTAAAACAATTCCATTCTATCTTTTGTTCTGTGGCTTATAAGCGTGCCTTTTGGCCACACGCTTAAAACAAACGCTTAGGACGATATATTTTGACTATGACTGATAGCAGACAAAAAGTTTAAAAATATAATATTTATAATCGAGATAGTCTATCAAGAAGTAAAATTTTCTATAGACCATTTTGTACCCACCAGTTGCGCTGACGTTTGCATTCTGTATCTATGAATTTAAGAAGCATTGTGATGATTAAGTTGAATTTAATTATTAGTTGATTAATTAAGTTACACATTGGTACAACTACAACAAGACATGTAATGATAAAAACGCTACGAGACGTAACAATATTAGTTCTATTAATGGGTAAAAATGTATAAAGGGGGCAAATTTTTCTACATTTATTGCTCTCCTTTTTTATCGCCATAGTAGAAAACACGGTAAAGTGTGTTTTTCCTGTCTTTCATTGCCCTTATAATAAATAGGAAAAAGAAACTTTTCTACTAATCTAAATATGTATATAGTCGATACTTGTGTACATGAATGTTAATATTTTCTTTATTATAATTTTGGCTCTACTATTTGTCGTAGATCGTCCACTTACATCAGAACCGACAATAAAGACAGAGTCAACAACTCCCGGCGTGGGTCCCGATGAACCCTTAGACGATAAAGGAGATAAGAAGAATAAGCGGCAACGAAGGCAAAGGACACACTTCACCAGCCAACAACTTCAAGAACTTGAGGCGACCTTCGCGCGAAATCGTTATCCTGACATGTCCACCCGTGAGGAGATTGCGATGTGGACTAACCTTACTGAGGCGAGAGTTAGGGTGAGTTTGATTATTTAGTTTTCTATTTTAATCACAAACTATATTAATTTAAGGGAATGGGGGAGTAAGTAACCTTTGAAAATACGAGTTCATACGTCAATTAAAGATATACACACACTCTCTATATACATACACCGTTTTTGCTAAAGAAAATATGTAGGTTATAAGATATTAAATACATTTTTAAACTATTTAGATATTTGTGTTAGTAAAGATAGGAGACAGTAAAGGATAAATAGGAGATAATAAACAATTAAATGGTAATTTAAAAATGCAATAAAAAAAATAAAAAGTAGTTTTTACGTCCAAGTTTAAAAAAAAACAAGTTTAAATACTCATAGTAATTAGCAAAGCGAATGAGATTTCACTAATTGTAAACAACATTGATTAACTTATTTTATTTAGCTAACCTTCTCGTATGTAAATGCCATTCAATGTTGATTTTATTTATATGTAAATTAAATATTTTTTGGAAAAAGACAATAAATATTCTTATTTAAATTTACAATACATTAATATAACTTTAAACTGAACTTTCTAAAACAAACTGTGCATTGCATACATACGTATATTTATAAATTAATTATCATCTTTCAACGGCAGGTAAGATTAAGCTTACTGAGTATTTTTTGTAACAATTAAAGACGACATGGTAGTTTCAAGAAGCGAAGGTGTATCGTAGTATTAACGAGCGAGATATTTAGACTAATCGTTGCATCCGGCGCGCATTCGATATATTTTTGTACCCGCCGTCGAACGGAACACCAAATCCCTTAATCCTTGAGGATTTGAACCGTCTATTTCGGTCTTTTCATAATCCACGGCTTAAATGTGATCGCATCCACACACTGTCAATAGTTTTGGAAGGCCCTGTTAGAGATTCTGCGGTTCAACTCAGCTTGTAATATTTACACAGTGTTCAGGATTCGTAGAATATTTTTCGGTTTCTTCGCTATGCAGAGCATTAATGTAGCTCTGTTAAGCTCTCGGACGTGTTGATTCGGGAAATTCTTGCAATTGTGTCACGTGAGTGTAAAATATGTTTACGATTTTCTTATTGATGGAATCAGGAAGATTCGTGTAGTATTTTACTTTTATTATATGTATACGTTGTAAAATTTACGGTTTAAAGTTTTCTTATAAATAGTTTTGTAGCCATTGTTTTTTCTAATGTTATTGTTTTTCTAATCTTAATTTAATTTTTTTCTATGATTGGTTGTGTGGTTATATTAAGAAAAAATTAACTTTTGATACATTTGATTAGGTACATTTGTTTATTCTATATTAAACTGGACATCCGTTGTTACCTAAGTGTTGTCAGTTAGGACGGATCACCAGTAGTTAGTAATAGTTAATATATCAACTGTTATTCCACGATTGCTTTTAAATAGCCCTGTTAATTCATAATTAAACTGGGATACTTTACAGATACGTGTAAATCGATATATTTGAGATGAGCCCGGTACGTTTCAAGTGTTAGATATTAATTTCGAGTCGTAGCATTCTATACTGAAAGGCAGCGTGTGCTCTTAAAACGTTATTTCTCCTTGTTAGTAGGGTTGTAATATTTCATATAAATAAAACTTTTGATTTCGTCGAAGTGTATATAGATTATAATGAAAATTTTAAAAACTTTAATAAACATGTTTTGATTTTATGCGACTTTATGGGAAAACGTATTTTATGGGACTTTCCAAAAGTACCAAATAATTCTAAATTGGAAAGTTTTTACTAGTTCTATTAACCAGCTCTAGCACTAATTAACTCGATAGTATCAAATCAATTTTTTGTCTGCAAGATTTCCTGTGCTTGCAAAGTTCCAAATCAATACGACAAATATTAGATATAGCTACTTTAAAATCGACTTTCTAGATTAGTTAACCAGTGTGTTAAAACGTGTTAAAGGGAAAAACGTTAAAAAATAAAGCGAAGAAAGAGAGGGTATTCTTGTCTATATCATTATATAATTAACTACCTATTAATCCTACGTATAATAAGCTCATCAAACGAAAAATTTATTATAATTTCAAATATGTATAAATATAAGATTTATTTGTATATTTTTACAATCGCCACAAATAAGGCAAATAAAGTCTTGATCGGGACAAATATTTATATTAGAAACATAAGCAGAAATTTACGTGTTTTGGGGTGAAGAATTTCGAAGAACAAGGAAAAATGTTATAAATTTTTATTTAAGTAAATACTTTTTTATTTATAGGAAATATTTTTTCAATTTAAAAAACAAATTAATTAATTTAATTATTTATATCTTGGCAATGTTCATCTGGTTTTTGATAATTATAGTGTTTAATAAAGTACTTTGATATTTGTCAAAATATGATATGTTTATTTCTATTAGCGGTAACCCTAGACGGAGGGATTAGCGTGCGTTCGTCTGCGCATCTCTTCAATAAATCTGTGCGCGCGCGCACCGATAAATCGCCCGACATTATTTTTGTTACCCACTCATTAGGGTCATTGCCTGCTTATTGGCTCTTAAAATATGATATGTTAATACAATGTTTTCTTTACCACACTTGCAAATTAGGATTGTCACTCGGAATCGACTGTGAATGTGCTTTAATTTATACATTTGCGATATTTTCAGAATGATATTAATATGAGTCGTTATTTTTATAATAAGTTTATTTATTGTATCCATATTGACTGTGCACAGATAAAAATAAATGCTACAGTCAGATGCGTTGCAAAATCAAATATATTTTATTAAAATCTTTATACAGTATTAAAATCTTTTTACCGGTGGTAGGATTCTGTTAAGCCTGAGGAGTCCGACTGGGTGGGTACCACCCCCTTATATATTTCTCCCGCCAAGCAACAATGATTACATTGTTGTGTTCCGGTTTGAAGGATAAGGTAGCCAGCGCAATTACAAGCAAGAGGCATATCACCTTAGTCCTCACAGTGACAACGCACCTACGGTTCTGCATTTTTGTTACATAAAACCTAAGTGCATGAATCGTAGGTGTTGTGGGCGACACGTACTGCTTTCCATCAGGTGGTCTGTCTGCTCGTTTGTCACTGAACACAATAAAAAAACAGTAGGTACATGCAACAAACGTTATGAGAATTGTCCTCTGAAGAATAAAATAAGAGAGTCTACATATACATATGTATAAAACTAATAGAACCACCCATCTTATCCGCATTGAATTGAAAAAACATAATATGTTAAAAATATCAATTACAAATAATGAAATAAATACAGCAATGTACACATAGGGAATTTTCATGATATCCCATACGATGTCTTTGCCAAGGGTTATATATATAGATATTTTTGATGTCAAGGCTCAACTATAGTAATGGACATTAAGATCAAATGGTTTTCGTATAGTAATATAATAACAGTTTTTTTTATAAATTGTATCCCCTCTCTTTTAAGACCTTTTCCAATTCCCGAATAAAATGTAATCTGTTCGTCTCTGTACAAACATTAAATTCAGAAAAAATATAAAAAGTAAGTTTGTACCTACTGTTATAGGTACCATATTTTCACATTCAATTGTAATTTCAAAATGACACATAGTACCTACTAGTTATTGCAAATGTATAACGCACTATTAATGGCCTGTGGAAAAAAAATGCTGTAAGGTACTTTGATTGGCCATCGCTAGTGACACTCAAGTCTTTCGTTTTCTATCGAGTTAAAAATTTTGTATTATTTCGATACGTGAGGTAGTTTTTCTGGAGACACGTGATAAAATATGAATTCTAAACATCGTAAGTACGTACGTATGTTGGGGATAAGAATAAGGACATTTAAAAAAAAATTGACATTGTAGAATAGTAGTCGTAGTAAAAAAGTAAAAAGATTTAACTTAAAATAAAAAGGTTTTTTGATTGGCTGTATGATATTGTATTTGCGAGCTTTAATTTAACATACAGCACCGGCGAAAGTAAAGGTTTCTAGAACTTATTAAAAAAGTATGAAGGCTGCGATGACCTCATCTCAGATACCATTACCGGTATCGGAGATGATCTGTAATATAAATACGGACCGATAGTAATCGATTTACGATTTGTAAAAAAACTGATGCAAAACACTGCGCTATGGCACCATCAGTGTATTTCATCATCATCTTAAAAGAAGATAAAATAATTAAAAATACAAATTCTTTAATATTAAATCATAGGTACATAAATGTTCTCATTTCGGCTGTCAACATCTGCAGTGTTTCGATAAAAAAATTACTCGTATTTGTATCGGGATCGATGGGTTAATACTCTGTCACTGAATACGATACGATACGTAGCGAATGAGACATGTCGAGAGTAGTTTCACGGACGATTGGCTTGACGGGGAGACCCATTTGCGTTTTCTCAGAAACTGTAGGGCGCGAGCTAAATTGAGGATGAAAAATATCACTTTATATTCGTAGACAGATATTATGAAAATGTAAACTCGTACCTTATATCTCTCGTACATTATAAATTTTGAATTTTATGAATTTGTGCTAAATGCTATTAAAATACCATTTATATACTGTTGCCTATAGATAACAGTACAAAATTTAAATTATTCCCCGTACAAATTTTCATCCTTACTTTCACCTCCTTAAGGGATGATTTCCAGGATTTATTTCCGGGATAAAAAGTATCCTATGTCCTTTTCAGGGTCTTAAACCATCTTTTTTACCAAATTTCATCTAAATCGGTCCAGTAGATCCAGAGATGACCCCCTACAACGTCACAAACTCACAATCCCACAAACTTTACCTCTTTATAATATTAGTATAGATTACCAATATACTCGTAGGTACATTTATAAATTACACAGGTAATGTACCGTTGATCAACAATTATCATGTCTTTTTTTTAAATTACCACTGCCTTGTGTATATGTGAATACAAAAAGTCGACAGTGTTACAATTTTAGAACGCATTATATATGGTTTACAATAGCCTATCCAACTATTTGAGTAAGACGCGAAAACATTTTAGCGCTTGCAAAAAAAATCCTGTTACGCATCCGTCGACAGGGCGGGCGGCACGTAACATTATTTATTTTACGTGGATCGTTCGAGCCGGTGTTTTGCAATGCTTTTAGTGCATGTCGCCTGTCGATGCACACACAGTTTAGCGAACCGGCTTTTTTCTAGCGCTCTACTATCAGCCATATCGCGCTTAGCAAACTTTGAATGCACTATGTAAACGATTTTTGACACTATGTTTATTCAGTGAATTGGAATTGCTATCATGTTTTTGTTGATTCCAATACAACAGTTATGATTTTTGTATTTATACTGAGTACGTAATATGTATAAAATGAAGTGAGTGAATGAAAACTATCTATTAGTAAGAAATCTTATAAACGCTCTTGAAATATAAGTACCTATGCACATTATTATATAACATACAGAAAGCAAAATTAATCTACATTTATCTTCTTACTACTTTTTACATTGAAACATTAAGGAAAGTTATATTTTATTTAAATACTATCAGAACCCGCGGCTTCGCTTGCGCTTAAACTGCAAAAAATCTCTAAAAAGGTAGGTTTCATACAAACTTTCATCCCCTATTTTACCCCCTTTAAGGAAGAATTTCGAAAAATGCTAAAACACGTATTTATTTATTTGTATTGAAGAACATTAATACAAAATTTATAGTAATCCTGACCAGAAATAAATTTTTAGATTGTATCATAACTTGTTTTTTCCGTGGGAATGATATGATCTCCCGCGATAAAAAGCCTATGTCACTCTCCAGCTCTCTAACTATCTTCATACCAAAAATCATGCCAATACATCACTCCGTTTTGACGTGAAAGAAAGACAAACAAACAAACACACTTTCACATTTATAATATTAAGCATGGATTAGTATGGATACTGTCACTACTGTCCAAAGTAACATGTAACTTTATTGAATTATTTTATAATAATCACGTCACGTCTAAATGAAGATCGGGGGTTAAGTTTCACTGTATAAATATAAGGCGAAATATCATTTCCTATGTTAGAACAAGCATATTTAGGAACACCGATTGAAAATTTATTGGTTACTGCGTATTACTCCCGACGGGTTCACGTCACGGTAAATTGAACTTTATATCAAATTTGTAAAGTGGATTATTGTAAATTGTAAGCGCGTAGTTGTGAGGTAAGCTCCTAGAATACTAGATGTCTAACTGTATCCTCCTCATGTTTTGATAGACTGTATGTTGAGTGTTTTGATCGGTCGGATCTCGGTCGGCTTTTGGCTGGATTTATCAAAGAATTTATTTCAATGAATAACGTCGAATTTGATGTCTTATATATTTTATAATCTCATATAATCTCTATTTATTGACTGCTGACGCTATGTTTTCTTAGCTAGAAATATATTTACTTCTACGTTTTATTGTGGGTTGTAAGTTATTGAGGAATACATACTTTAGGGTTAAAAACACTACAACTAAAATTGCAAGCAGATAATATTCTTTATTGTAACTGTATTATTTTATGCTTTATTTATCTATACTAATATTATAAAGAGGTAAAGTTTGTGAGTTTGTGACGTTGTATGGGGTAATCTCTGGATCTACTGAACCGATTTAGATGAAATTTTGTAAGAAGATAAGAAGTTTGTGTAGGGACGAAGCCGATCGAAGCGAGGGTGAGTCGCTAGTTATAATATAAATTCAATATTAGTTATTATTATATTTTATAATAAAGATGACGAGGATCTATTATGTACCTTTATAGTACTGTATAGTATGTGTGTGCCTTTATAGTACTTGCGCAATTATACAATTGTTTACAATACCTGCGATATATAACGCCGTTCCGACTACCATCTTTATCATAATCTTAAAGTAAAAATAAAACTCAAGATGAGTGAATTCTCCTCTCTCATTTTGAGTTTTTTTTTATTTCAAAACATAAATTCATCTTATAACTTTCCCAGTTTTACTTAAAATATACACAGGATAGATGTTTGTCTTGAAATCCGTTGCCTGAATAGACTTCACTTTTATATCAAATCAAATCAAAATATATGTACTTTATTCAAATAGGCTTTTACAAGCACTTTTGAATCGTTAATTTTACATTTTAAAAAAAGATTACGACGAATTGAGAACCTCCTCTTTTTGGAAGTCGGTTAAAAATTACAGTCAGTGTAGCCAGTCCGTGAGGTATTTATAAATAAACAAATATAATAAAATAAATCTCCAAAAAAAACCGGCCAAAAAGTTTAGTCAGTTAGTTATGTAAAGGGATGTAAAACGGCTTATAATGAAAAAGATTGATGCTTTTTCTCATTGGGAAGTGATAATAGTTGGTGTATTTCGTTTTCCGTTACCGATCAAGAAAGTAGCATTCTCCACTGCGGGGTGCATTTAATAATGTAAGGGGTGGCACTACTCTTGATATTTAAAATAAATATTAAAATTGAAACTCATATCAATCACTTTCCTTTAAAATATAATATAAAATAATATTTACAATAACGTCGGTAATGTAATTTTTTGTATGTATATATTTGTTATACAATATACCTCCTATCTATATTTTAAAATATAAAATGATGTAAGAAATCTCTGTTTTCAAAGTTTTTCAAGATAATATCAATATTTACGTTATAAGTTGTGCTAATTTTCGATCAATATAGATTTTTGAAATGATTCTCTTTTGTTCGACCATATCATTTTAATAACATTATTGGGTGGAGTTCCTTTTGGTAGAGCTGTTAATTTTTTGTTTAATTTTTGATCCTAAATATAATGATTAGTTTGTTAAATATAGACAATATTTTTATAGATACTTTATATTTACATTCCTTATAATTGTCTTTAAAGTTAGATAAAATGTGTACCACCAACCCTAAATCCCGCACGTGTCAAATCCTGGTTCATATCCATTTATTCGAGCCCATGTTTATTTGACTTTCGAATAATGCCCAAGTTAGTCGAATTACAGAATTACAGTCCCTCTTGCCATGGTAATATATCCCATAATCCCACACTAAGGAGCCAGAAGCGAACCTTCCAATGGACCGTCGTTTGATTGATGACACTAATAAAACTGTGATTCTAGTTTAATTTAAATTTAAGGCAATTTAGCAGCCCTGCTCCCGCTGACCGTAAAATAGGTTTATTATTCGCATAGTGCGGTCACATAGTTCATTGTGGCGTTTATTATGCGGACAAAGTGACTAATGTTTTTTGTGATAGCAACTCGTTGAAATTCAGGGTTGAAAGATAATATAGATACACTACATAAATATTGCCGGTTAATAAAGTTTTGGTTTTATAATTAATTGAAATTAATGGAATTGAGTAGGTATTATTTTACGAACATTTGTTTTTTTTATAAGTGTTAGCATAAGAAAGGCTTGTTAATAGGTATAAGGTCTACGAGTACCTCTTTGACTTAGATTTTATACATGAATTCTAACTCACTATGAACTGCATGCTGAATGAATGATTACTGTTTAATGTATTATTTACCATACTTTTACATATTATTATTTAGACATGATTTTCTTTATTATCCTTTTAAAAGTCTATTGACAAAAATAGGAAAATACTAAATAAGTTTAATCATGGGCGCCGGGAGGAGGGTGCAGGGTTACACTGTACCTCCTTGCCATGAAGAAAAATATATAGAAAAAGTTAAAGAAATAAAATTATATAAGTAAAATACTTGTTTAAATTTAGAGGGGTATCTAGGGTAAAAAAGAAAAGAATAATAATTGACAAATATAAAAAAATGCATTTATGAATAAAAATTATAAAGTTAACCATTTATAGATTAGTTACAAGTTTAATGTGAAGAAGCAGATTCACCACCCTGGAAATAATTCTGTCGCCACCGATGAGTTCAGTATCTTCTCCTATGTTTGTCAACCGGATTTTCTTTTTTTTTTTTGTTTGGTAGCTATTGACGAGTTTTAGTGTTATCAATAAAAAAAATGAAAATAGTTTTTCTTATATAGGTAACTAAATACTTTTTTTAGTTTTTCTAAATGGACTAAAAATAATTTCTTAGTAAAACGGTTTTTTACTTTTCTACTTGTAAACTATGTAATCTGTATGAAGGTTTCAACTTTCTTTTGATATTATCATGATTTGAAGCACTGTTAGTACCTATACGAAATGATATATGAGGAGCTGATCTGAAGATAGATCTGAATCCCTTATTTGGCGAAACACTTCAATAGTGACTAACTAATACCTTCCAGTCTGAGCTCATTTGATTCAATCTGACGACTCCTATACATTACAATTTGTCGAAATCGCATTTTGTTAGATTTTCGAAACCATTTATCTAAAATGTTACGCTAACCTCAAAATTACTCTTATTTTTATTAATTTAATTTAACTTGCACTTAAATATATCCCTCAATTAATACTATTACTAGGTATAATAATACTACTTACTCTCGTTTCGCTCGGGCGTCTCTAGCTGCCTTTTGGTAGATTTTATTACTATGTGTCTATGTTCTTCATCATTCGTGAAGGAGTAACACTCAAACAAGCTTTCGCAGTTAACATAGTAGTGTAATTATGCTATATTTTCTTATCCATACTAATATTATAAATTTGAAAGTGTGTTTGTTTGTTTGTCTTTCTTTCACGTCGAAACGGAGTAACGGATTTGTGTGATTTTTTTTTATGGAGATAGTTGGAGGGCTGGAGAGTGACAATGCTATTTTTTAGCGCGGAAGATTATCTAATTCCCACGAGATAACAAAATCCAAAAAATATTTATGATTAGAATTACTTGAAACTTGGTATTAATGCTCTTCAATAAAATTAAATAAATACGTGCATTAGCATTTTTCGAAATTCATCCTATAAGGTGGTCAAATAGTGAATAAAAGTTTGTGTGAAACTACTGTTTAAATATTTTTTTGTAGTTTTAGCGCGAGCGAAGCCGCGGGTTCTGCTAATATACTATAAATTATACATTTGTTGCAATGCTCACGATTTAATAATCAAAATAATTATTATTTTTTAACATTATAAAAAAAATGAGGATCATTATGAACTACATCTTTAACTCTAGAAATTTTGTTTTTCCCGTAAGACATAGTCGCTGTCAGGTTGATGTTGGCCTCGCGGCGATGGGCGCATTAATCTTGCCCTACGCGCCCCGCATGATAACTTGATAACACCCTATCTTTAACTGCTTGGTCTTTTCTTGCATATTTTTATCATGTACGAAATACTTTCGTAACTACATAGAATATTATCTAAAATTTATTGGTAATAAAAAAAAAATAAAGGTCGTATGTATACTTTTTTTTTAACGTTGGGAAATGCATTTACGCACGAAGTGTGGGACGCACCGGAAAAGCCAGTACTACCCACTAAAACCCAACAAAGCCTTTCCCCGTCTTAATGGGGCGTCGCAGGATCGTTTACGCATTCAACCACGACGCCCGGACGGCAGGTCTGCCGAAGCAGACCACAACCACCGGGTAACTCCAAGGTCCACTCTGCTATCAGAGAAGTACCAGGAGCAACCCGCATGGTACACCGCCCTCCGAAGAGGGCCATCTCCCACCGCCCACCGAAATGGGCCACCTCCCCGGGGGGGGGGGGGGGGGGGGGTATGTATACTTACCGTTACCCATATTTATATTTAATATATTTAACAAACTTTTGTTAAGATTGTAATTCTAAAATCTACAGTGTTAGTTATAACACTAGCAAAATAAATAGCTTATTCAACTATGCTTATTAGTTATCGCAATTCAATTATCACACTTAAAGTGAGGGCACGAAATGGTTACAAGACCCAAACATCAGTATTGATTTAGGAAACATTAAAAATTTCCTCCCCTACGAAGGCCTCAACATCCTACAATAATATATTTAAAGGATTAGCCCCGTCGCAATATCGCGACCCTCCGGCCTTCTACGCCCTGCTGCGCTGCCCGCCATTCAAATAATGAAAATTATTTCCACATATGTGCACCTAAGCAAATATCATTCTACTGCCATTATTGAACCCCAACATTCCTGTGGACCTATATTCACCCGTTCATTGCCAATCGGAAAAGACACTAGAGTGAATGATATGGTTTCATTTGTTAGTTTTCTTAAGTTATTAATATTTTAAATTTTTATTTCATGCTCGGGTTTTAAAACCATTACATGATAAATTGAAAATTAGATTAGATAATACATTGAAAAAAATATACACGAATATTATATATTAATTTGAAAGGCAAGAGCAGAATTAGGTAAGACAACCAATTGTAGCACTTTATCTTCAAGCTAAAAAAGACGCGTCCACATGAATTTGTAAAATTTATGTTTCGAAAAATAAACGCTCGTATATGGGGTGGAAACGACCGTTTATGTTCACTTAACCGAGGAAAGAGGGTATTATTTACCGTTTCGGCTGGGTGAACACGCCACAGTGAGTGAGACAAATACCGCTGCCGGCACAATATTTATTGCAGTCGCTACGTGGATTGCGCAATTTATCGTGGAGGTGTCGTCGGCGATCGATCGCGCGCTGACGGACGCGGCCATACATCAGCGCGCGCGTTATCTGTGCTCACGAAGACTTATCGCTCGTCACTCCGCCTCCGAGGCCTCGCTAAATAACAACGTACATAGGTCCAACGGAGGCTCCAAGGCGCTTGACAGCCGACCGTTCATTTATTGCAGCCGAGCGGTTCCTGGCAGCGGCCTGCAGAGGCGTCCTGCCCAATCGCGATGCTCGTTTATCTTCATTTCGCGACCGCAATTAGACGGGTCGTTGGCTGCGGTCGGGCGGGGTTCTCGCCTCCTCTCTTACTACGTGGCTCGAATACGCCGATGCGCCGCGACTTTCTGTCAACTTTGTAATGAGTAAAGTTAATAGGGCCTCCACGAAACGGAGCCCGTGATCTGATTCGAAATATACTAAAAGTTTTCTGGCAAATTACCGGATAAATTTACTTTTCTACAACATAGATAATAATAGTTAAAATTTGTTACAGGTATGGTTCAAAAATCGGAGAGCAAAATGGCGGAAACGTGAAAGAAATGCTATGAACGCAGCTGCCGCCGCGGCCGCTGATTTCAAGAATGGTTTCAGCACGCAATTCAACGGTCTAATGCAGCCATTCCCCGACACCGATGCGCTGTATTCATCTTATCCTTATAACAATTGGGCTGCAAAAGTGCCTAGTCCGCTGGGCACCAAAAGCTTCCCATGGCCAGTGAACCCTCTCGGATCAGTAGTACCAGCAAGTCATCACCAAGGTTCTGTGAACTGCTTCAACACGGCCACATCGATGGGCGGCGTGGGCAGCGGTGGTATGGGCGGTGTGGGTGGTTCAGGGAGCGTGGGCGGGAGTGTAGCACCTTGTCCGTACACAGCTCCACCGAATCCTTATAGTATGTACCGTGCCGAACCATGCCCTGCGATGTCATCTTCGATCGCTTCGTTGCGATTGAAGGCGAAGCAGCACTCATCGAGTTTTAGCAGCGGGTACGGAACAGTGTCACCAGTGTCGCGGGCTGGGTCGGCTCCTCTATCAGCGTGTCAGTATGCAGCGGGCGGGGTCGTGGACCGTGTGCTTTGAGACGAGGCTCGCGGCGAGGAAGCCCGCTCGCCCGCACTCGCCGCCGCACGCGCCTCCTAGCCGCCGACGCGCGCGTCCTCCTCCGCGCATGGCCTCTATCGACACCTATGGGAATGGTTTGACTGATCATACAAATCATTGCACCATTGTATTCATAAATATTCTTTAATAAAACATACGACAGAAACAACTTGTACAAATAATGTTAAACAATAATTTTCCGCAAATATATGTATATTCTTGTAATTGAAATATCTCATAATTTAAAAATAGATATCAGTATAAACTGTATATCTTTAAAATTCGGTGAAATGGTGTTGTAATAGTTAGCTACACTTCATATTAATTACAAAACGAGAGCGGTATTCATGAATATGGGTGCTGTTTGTGTAATCCCATGAGATAGGTATATGAAACTTCGGGCAATAAACTTAACGATTTATTTTAGACTTGTAAATATGTAGCTATGTATGTACGTATACCAAAGCGATGTGTGCAATTTTTACAAGCTTAATGTATGTAGAATAATTATTATAGAAATAATTTTAATTGTGTACCTTTAAACCACTGTAAATATAAATTAGGTTATTTATTTGTACTTACAATTAATTATATTTTGAAGCATTTAACTTTAGAATATTATAAGATTTTGTTATTTAAAATTTATTATGCAAATAAAAGTTGGCAGTGAAAATGAAATGTTGTTAATAATAAAATATTTTAGCAGCCAACGTTTCTTTCCAGAATAGACTGTAAAAATCAATGCGATACCTAATATAAATTATTATCACAAATTGGAGAAATCATGGAGAACTTGTTATTTTATGCATTTTAAGATAATATTTAGAATTTCACATCCTAAATAAGTTAAATTCGGGTATTTTTACCTATTTATAAAAGTACTAAAATGCCTAAAATAGTGCAAACTAAACTATAATTGGTTATATTGTAAAAATGAATTATAAGAGAATATATAATGAACAACGTGTAAATACTTGCTACACCAAAGTCTTAGTACAATGTTTTTTTTAATATTTAATTATGCTATTAAAGAAAACTAAACGCATTTGAGGATTTAAAGGTGGCTTTCCACTGTCGAATACAAAGATATGCATTATTTATGACCGTTTAATTTTATATTTTAGTTTTAGTTTTTATTATACTTGGACAGGTAAATTGTGTTTTAATTATTCGATAAATTCATATATAGATATGAGAAATTTATATGTTTGAATAATTAAATAAGAATAAAAGACTGAAGTCAATTTGATATCTTGTAAACCTTACTTCAACTATAAAATACTATATGAGTTTTTTTTAATTTGTGTTAAAAATAGTAATAGCATATAATATTTTTAACAAATATTTTCAATATCAAAGGAGTTATTTATTTTTATCAGACAGTGGAAAGCATACTTAAGAATTACTGAATTTTAAAGAAGAGGCAATCGTGTAAATGAGATTAATGTAACCGAGATCTCATTATTAATACGAGTACTTAATATTTATTATCTTCCAAATAAATTGTAAATAATTGTAACTATTTAGTGGTTGAATTATCATTAGAACAAAAAATGCTGACTGATAATGTCAATTCACAGCGATTTGAAGCGTAGTATAACTATAACCTAATTTTTCGCTTGGTTCTATTATTTTGTATTAAGTCGTTGCTATTTTACTTGTAAAATAAAAATATATATTTAACAAATTCATGTTAATTTATGATAATATAATGCGCTTCGAATCGTTGCGTACTTTAGGCGATCAGTTTTAAAATAACACGTTAGAACCTACTTCCGTGTGCCTAATTACAAAATGGTAAACTGAAAAAAACACAATGTAAATAACGAATTCAAATTGTTGTAATGATGAATAAATTGAGGTTTTCATTTCATACATATCAAACAAAATACATACGATGCGGTCAATCGATTCGGAATATTTTGTTAATGTACGAGTATTTAACGGATAACTGATTGTTTTATAACTTAAAAACCTCTAGTCATAATAAAAAAATATCACTGAATATTGCTTTCGTTTTATTTAAAATCTATACAATAAGTACTTTTTAGTTCAAATACCTATAATGAATATCTAAGATAAGAATTCCTTTCACCAGTTCTTCTCGTATTTAACTTCGTGACTTCTTTCCGAACTGGTTTAATTTTATTTAATTATGAAATTTTTAATAAGTATTTAAGTTTAGGTAAATATTCCCAATCCTTTTTCTTCATTAATTCAGAAATTTCACCATAAAATTTTTATACATTAGTAGAAAAAAATCTATAATAGGTACTATAGTAAAAAAACACATTAATATTTAAAATATAAAACAGAGTATCATTATTTAAAATATATTGTTTAATGTTTTATTTGCATTATGAATATACATATAAAAGTGATGATACCTATTATTAACAAAAAATGTATGTAATATAATTGAATTGGTACCAATTAAAATAAATAAAACAATCTAACATAATAATAGCTACTCATTATTTTAAATTTTTCCTTATGATGAACTCTATATTTTATCAAATTTTTAGTTACATAAAGTTATTTTTGGATATATTCTGAGCAATAAAACTGCGACAACTTTTTTAATATCTTTGAAATATTCTAAACATTCGAAAGTTATAAAAATGATTGTATTAAATCCTTATTATTATTAAAATGCAAATTTTTATTTTATTGTTTCTCCTTCTTTGATGATTTGTTTGTTTTATTTTTAATTTCAGCACATGAAGAAAAAGCTTATACCTACTAAAAGATTATTTCATTATCCATTTGTTTTTATAAAGTAACATAATTTGTGAAGTATATATTATGTAATACTTTCTTACATTTACGTGAATATTTGACATCTATACATATAATAAAATTGTAACTAAGCCGAATCTGTACATTAAATATTTTTTGGAAAATCTTATTGAAATAAACATTATTATCGATACAGAGGCCGAATCTATAGTTTTTAGAATTTTTATCTGTCTATCTGTCTGTCTGTTACCGCATCACAGAAAACCACTGGAGGGATTTTAGTGAAATTTGGTATGGTGATAGCTAGTTATCCGGGTCAACATATAGAATACTTTTTACAGCGGGAAAATATCTAATTTCTGAGAAAAAATGCAAAAACTGCAATGTAAGAGTATACTAATCTGTAAAACGTAAGAATTTTGTTTTTGGTAATCTGAACGCGGACGGAGCCGCGAGCAAGGCTAGTTTTAAATAAAACTATCTTTTCGGATTATTTCGCGGATTTATTTTGATTCTTGGTTCCCAACGTTTTATTTAAAATATAAATTATGTATGTACAAATAGGCAAAGACAAAACTGTTCAGTACGATTTTGTCGTCTGTTTGTCAACCGATTTTGTTTCTTTTTTTTTACTTAGTAGCTGTTGACGAGCTTTAGTGTTCTAAATAAAAAAACTTTTGAAAATAGTTGGGTTTTTTTATAAGTGGAAAAATTTCGATCACTGGGCAAAAACTAGTAATATTAAATATATCTACTATTAATGTTTCAATATATTAACATCATATTACAACGATATAAGATGCATTTCGCACGTAGTTTCAATGCAAGAAGTATTTATAGCAACGACGCCTTGAAAAGTTGCACCGAAAGATGTGTATTAAATAGAATTGGATATAAATTTCACGTTAGCGTAAGCTATTTTATAGTGGGCGGCAAGCTGCCAGCGGAAGATAGATTGCGTTGTCGTGGCAACGGCACAACAACAAGTATCTAACACAAATTCGAATCATGGTGGACAAAATACTAATTATATGTTTATTTAGCATATTAGTAATAAAAAACAAGATTTCAAGAATATATAAAAAAAAAATATTTTCGAATGCTCCATTCAATTTATCTTAAAACACTTATATATTAGATGACAGTTTCGAATGATTAAATGACACTGAATATATTTATTTTATTTTTATGCGAATAAATTATACCGAGTAAATATAGGCATGTAAATTATAAAATTAATATTTTTTAAGTGCTGAAGGTTGAAATAATGCTATTTGCCTTTTGTACAGAATTAGTATTTTTGTCTTATATTAATGTTAATTTATATGACGAGACCGTTAGGACATATGTAACTATGAAATATTTCACATGTTGTTTTGAGATTGATTTTATGATTTTAGTAGAAAAACTAGAGATTGAAGAATATAGAGCTAAACTATAAATATAAAGAACTCGAATGCCTAAAAATCGAACGAAAAAGGGAACGAATAACGAATGAAAACTAGTATGATGCAGTTGGAGACAGATACACGTATCGAGACTCGCAGCAAGAATAAAACGTATAATCTAGGCAAAAAGAAAAATTTAGGAACTATCGTGCCTCTTTTTGGATTTACGTCAATATCTATAAATTTTAAAGTTTTTTTTTTAAATCGCAGCATATTTAAGCAGATATGTGTGTTTTTGCAGATGAATACTAGCGAAATTGAAAGAACATATTAAATTGTTCGTAAATAAATATTTAGATTAGAAGCAATTATTTTCCATACCATAATTAATATATTTGGAAATGTACGAAACCCCTTACTTTTGATTTTGAACCCTGTCAAATTTTCCTGAGATTTCCCGAGTAAAGCACTGTAAACATATTTTCTTCAAGCTTATATCTATTTACTAAAAAACTTAAAAACTTAATAATTCGTAAGTTATATTACCTACTTAAAACAACGGTTAGAATAGAAGTAGGCATCGAATGCCCTTGCTTATAATAAATTAATAACAATTTATCTTTTTAAATAATTTATTTTAAGCTGTTGATATAGACAACAACATTACAAAAAGTCTGAAAGCTTTTTAGATATAAAAAATGGTCAAATAGAAATATAATTTATTTTAGTGTTAAGGACTGAATATAAAACTCTATATATGTTTAGAGCAAAGTAATGTTATTATTTAATTATATGGTAACATTTTGTACATAAAATCGTTATTATGCGTTGAATATCTTAGGAGTTAAATGTAAATGTTACATAGGATGTCTATTAATGAATATAAACATACCTATGGTATTTCTACATATAATAAGAATGGAATTAAGTGATAATGATAGAATGAAGATTTTAAATATAGTTAATAAATAATTCGAGCATATCTAGTCAATTAGATTTCATTGTACGAAAAAAATACGAAATAACTTTTACTTTAACTACGTCTTAAAAGCCTTATAAGCTTTTTGCCATACAAGGGATAATCCAAATTTTTTAAAACATACAAAAATAATGTATTCAATATCGATAAAGAAATTTCGCTAAAGCTGATCCAGTTAAAATACTTGTGTAAAACCTCCAAATCCTTTGAAAATTCCAACGTGAAAATTGGGGTCAAAGTTCGGTGCTCCAATAAATTGCGACCAATTGATTCACGAAATTCGGTGACATTAAGCGGAAAGTATACAATAATCCAGTAAATGATTATCAGACCAGCGACGCGGGCGAACACACAGTTTCCAGGTGCTCCAATCCAAGCGCTTTAAGGATTTAGTCGAGGATTTGCTTTCAATATTAGCCGTCGGCCGCCGAGGGCAGGCCCATTCCGTTCCGCTTCTACCTTTTTTATTATTTTGTCGCATCGTTTTGGCTCCAAATGGAATCATTCCGCCATCTACATTTTTATTTTTCAATTGCTCCCCGATTAGTGGGATTAGCCGTTATCGCTTTTCGATTCTTTGTTCCTTTTGGTGGCAGCTTTCGCGGACTAGCGCCCGACCGCTCTAATGACTTTCCAGGGCACGAGATGGAGGCATGAGAGTCAAAGCTGACGTCGAGGGCCGATGGATCGCAGGCATTATCAAAAAGTAATTATGAGTTTTATAATTTACACAACTATTTAATTAGAGACAGCGTCATAGTATTTGTTCTAGGTTTCGTTTCTACTTACATAAGCACGTGCGTTCAGTGGCCGACTGTAGTTCGTGCGCGTCACATGTTATCTTTATGGTGGTAAACATTAATGTATTTTTTTATTTTATCAAGGATTGCCTTAGTCACTGAGGTCTAGCGTCTACATGCGCGAGCGTACATACGTGATATCATATCATCCCCACGTTATATTATATTTGTTCTTAGCCAACACATCGTGTAGGTAACCATGCATCGTATAGCCATATACGTTTATAGTTCTTTAAAATGTTATTTCGGCTATTGTAGTTTAAATTTTATAGATTCAATTTACTCATCAAAGCAATCAAAAAATTATGCAACTTGAGTGAATTTAATTTGAATGATAATGAATTAACCTTTTATTATTATTAAATTAACCTGAAATTTATTCACATATTCAGTATAATTCTTTAAAGCCCATGTCTCCTCTGTCTCATCTGCGGATATATACCTATTCCAAGTTCTAAAAATATTTCAAGTAAACGAATATAGTCAAAGTTCGTATTATATGTTGCTATTTTTTATGTTATTTTTGCAATTAGTTAAAAATCGCGTTTTTAAAACTTTGATATTGTAGAGTTATAACACAAGTACTTGTTAAATACATAAAATAAAAGATGTCACGCAACATACGAAGGATTGTACGTCTACAAAGTTATTAATAAATATTCTTTATTGTTTTTTGTAACTGTATAATACTCTTAGGTCGTAAACTTGAGAGAAATTTAAGCAGATGGCAATACTAAATAAACTACGCGAACTGAGCCGTGGGCAAAACCTGCCAGGTACGTACCTATTTTATATTAGATTTAAATTATTACGAGTACAATTTATAAGTTTGGACTTATTAAAATTCGAAATAGATATCAGATTAATACAATTTTACTTTAGAGTAGAGTCTGTACTGTATCTGTAGTAAAGTTACGAAGAAACTAATGCAAATAAATGTCTAAAATGAATCTTTAATTTTATTTAGAATGTTTGATTTTATTTTGTATTAGGATAAATAAGAGTAATATAAACTTGTCGAAAAATAACTGGAATTGTCGATCTCGTCGATTTCAAACTAATAAATATAGGGGTGTCACAGGAAAAACATACAAACAGGTAGGAACGCATGTCAATAGTTAACTGAGTGAGGGCTAGGTTTGGGTGGAAAGGATCAAAATGGGATTAGAGGAACGACAACCAATCAAGGGTAACTGGACTGCTATACCTACACGAAATAAATGCGCCACATAAAACTTACAAAACATTACATGATTTTAAGCTCTAATATATTATAGTAAGGTTCAAAATCGTGCAAGTAGCTAAGTTTATTGATGTTTTGTTTCGGAGGGAGGGTAGATCGAGGAGGGCGATGGTACGAGTGCAGCCTCCGCAGACAATCTTACAAGTTAATTGTGTTCCGTGCCTGAAGCCGCCTGACTACAAAATAATATCGCACTCAGCGTCGCTTGATATACTGTATTGTGTATATATGTACTATTTATTTATATGAGCGGAATGGAGAACGGTCTCTGTTACAATTTAATAAATGTTATGCCATTATTGACTTTAAAGGAACAATTGCTTATGGACTTACGATATTCTTATTATTTTAATCAATGCTTATTCCTGCAAAAATGCTTATAATATTTATATTTCTAGTATAAAATCTTATATATTTTAATAAAAAGAACGTTAAAAAATGCTTGGATCACTCATTCTCCTTTTTAATTTAACACCGAAAAAAGATGGTATACAAAAATTAGACAACCTTATTAAAACTACAAACATTTAAAAGTTCATAGTAATGTAATTTGTTAATATGTTCAATTAAGATTATTTAAGAAAAAGTTTTGAAAATCAATATATGCATAATATTTCTTTTAGAAATGACAGTAAACCTAAAACGCAAGTTGAACGCGGCCTTACGGCGGCATAGCAAGTAAATAAATACGCTTCGCTTGGATTTATTGCGTCTACTCACGCAGATACAGAACATTTTTATACAGAATTACTTTAATGCAAACATATATGTTTGTTAATAACATATTACTTTTATTTTATTGTGGTAACTTTTCTTTGTGTTCACGTGATTTACACATAGTTATTTTTGTTTAACACAAGGCTGGAATTAATACCCAATAATGTTAAATTTCATTAAAGAGTAACCTCTTCTAGCTTATGCCAAGTTTCTTATAAGCTCGTACTTTACATAGTACCTAGTAATTTAATTCGAAAATTATTACTAAACGATGAACGTTTTGTGATACTCTTAACAGCCTTGATCTTGTACGTATTCTATGTGTTAATTATTTCTTTATTACAAATCCTATATTTTGATGTGTATCATAAATTATCCACTAGAGTTGAACATTTAATACAAGACCAAAGAAAATTATAACATATGATATCAAAACATTCAAGTGGGTAAGGAATCAAGGGAGGAGGGAGGGGAATGAAGATTTACGATCGTGGCATAACGAGGGCTAGATGAGGCGTAAAGATGCCCAATTCTGTATTATATCTACACCAGGTTATACACTATCTATTTATATAGGTTTCCTTAACATAAATTTTAAATTGAGCATAAAAATTTTATAAGTTAGAGATTGTACCTAAACTTTTTTTTTGAACTAAATATTATGAAACATTTCAGTTTTGTACTTTTTTAAGGTTCTGTAACGCACGTGTTTAAACTGTCAGTCCATCTTCTTTTGCGCGTCTGCATATTTGCCCTTGCTTTTGAAGTCTGTTCTTTTTAAAGTATAGTTGCCAGTTAAAATTTAGTCATTCTTTTTGCCACAATATAAGAAATGAGGTTTTTTATTTTTCTTTCTCTGTAAAAAAGTATACAAATATCAAACCTGGTGGTATATCAAACTATAGTAATTGTTGCTAAATAGTTCTAAAGTAAAAAAATAATATAAATAGGGTAAAGCATGCTTTTTATTATACTCGCTTTTTATTATATTATATAATAATATTGTTATTAATGAGTTTTTGATCTCTGTTAATTATACATGTTGACGAGGATCTGGCGTTATGAAGGTAGAGTGCGTTTAAAATATGTTTTTAGTGTCTATAAAACCTTTATTTTAATGGCATCCGTCGGGTTGCCATTACTTAAAGATACATAAAATATTTTAAAGACAATAAATACTTACCTACATGAAATAATTGTTGACACTGACAGCTGCTAAGGAGGTCGGAGGTTTTATCTATTGTAATATTATAAAGAGGAATGTTTTTTTGTTAGTTTGTTGGTTTGTATCGAATAGGCTCCGAAACTACTGAACGGATTTAGATGAAATTTGGTAAAAAGATAATTTGATATTCTAGGAAGGACATAGGATAGTTTTTATCCCGGAAATCATCTTTGGGGAAGCAACCTAGGGACAAACCCATGCGAAGCGAGGAATGAGAATATTGGTCTCTTGGTCAGGTTTAAGGTATGAACATAAATAAAAAGATATGAAAATATATAAACTTAAAAACTTTTGTAGATATATTTATTTTTATGCTTGCTTTTAGTTTTATAAGATATATTTAGTCTATAAGATTAGTTAGTTAATTTTTTTTTTAACACAACTCGATCCATATATTAATAATTATAATTTGTAATTAAAACTATTATAATATCCCTTTAGTGTAAACTAAATGGCTGTTATTTAACTACTAAAACTTTTAATTTCTTTTCTCTAAAATAATTACGTAATTATAAAATATATTAGGTATTATCTTTGTGTACATATTATTTTACTTGTACATCGGTGTAAGTTTGCTATAGAGGAGCGCGGACTGTTGCTGGGGAGGCTAGATAGGGAGATAACTAATTTGTGGATTAAGTATATTTGCAAATGTAATTTGTATTCATTTAAACCATACGTAAGGTACGTGAGTTATATATTAAGAAATATTTACTTAATATTGTATAAGATTCATTAAAAAACCATTTAGAGTTGATTTTATATCAAAAATAAAAGTTATTACTGAATAAATACATAGGTACCTACTAATGTTTTTGTATATATGTATGTTTATGTATATATTGTATTTATTTTGTTTTACTTATGATTATTCTTATATATTTTCTTATCGTTTCTCTGCACTTTCTCTTTCTGTCCCGCTACTTGACACTATTTCCCACATGCATGAGTTGACTGGAAGAGATCTCTTATAGAGATAAGTCCACCTTTGTCCACGTCATTTTCTATGTATTTTTTTTTAATTACTTGTTTAGTGCAATAAAGAATATATTATTAATATTAAAATTGCTGTTAACTTATTAAACTGTTTTATCCCTAGTTTAAAAATACAATTTAATTTATGAATATTTTATTTACTGTATTTGAAAAATAATAAACTTTGCTATAACTAATTTTAACTGAATAGAATTAAAATTAATAGTTAGTAAAAAAACTAATTTTAAATAATAAATAAGCCGAAACCAGTAACGAACGCGTGCCCAACCATATCTACGGACGCTATCGCAACAATTTTGAAACAATTACCTTGAGCCCGATATCGTAAGATTAAGAAAGTCCACGGTCGGAATTAGGATTTGGAGCGAATGAGGGCGAAGGCGCTTCTTAACAGCCCGACTCCACAAATTGCGGACCTTAACGAGACCATAAAACTCGACGCGCTCTACGAAGACGCCACAGATTGTACTCAGACTTACTTTAGGATTAATGGTGTAGAAAACAGATTATCATTGGCTGGATTTCTATTAGCTAGACCCCTGCCACCGGCGCGTGAAGACATTCGATACTACTGTTATTATTTTTCACATAACGGTGCGATGCTCCCAATTTAATTCTATCACGATCTGTCGAGCTTGAACGACAGAACAATAAAGTTGGTTGAGTGGTGTCAACGCGCTTGATTTTATTGGCGCACGTCTTTTAATTCTGCTCATTACTATTTTGATTTTCTGTAATAAGCAGTATGTTTGCTAGTGATGTTTTAAAATATTTTTTATGACTTTCTCAAGTCGTTTTCGTTCCTTTTTTTTAATTTTATTTAGTAGGTACGTTTTAAATAGACATAAATAGTTATTAGCCAGCGTTTTCGTTAATTTTTCATTTTTTCTCTTTATTAAAACCTTATGTGGACTTTACGGAACATACGAAAAAAATTTTAGCCGAATCGGTCAAGCCATTCTTGAGTTATGCGCTACATGCATTTTTATTTATATAGATATAAATAAATATATTAAGGTTTATTAAAGATTATTTCTTATCAAAAACTAATATTCCACTAAACCACCATCCATACTCCACAATACAACATAAATGCATCTGACTTAAAAATTCCCCATAAGGCTTCGAAATAAGATTTTCCTCCTTTCCTTGACCTATAACCTTTTATCCAATTTAAATTTTAGTATTTAATAGATATTTATTATATTAAGTAACAATTTAAAGCCAACTGTTTAGTAAAATGAAAATTTCACTAAGCACTCCAACACTCTCGGGAAAAAGTATCAATACTCTAGAAACATTTCGAGGAGCATAATAAAAAGGAAAGTAATCATGCAAATTGGCAAGGAGAAAAGTTGAATTAAAAAGCGGATTGGTGGGGGATAAGTAGGGGCGGGGAGGTAATGTGTCTTAATGACCGCAATGGATGAGAGCCGTAATCCTTAGAGCAAACCTTTAGCTCTAGCTCGTTAGTTCACGAAATGTTTCGGAAAAGGTTTGGTAGCTGTTATAGCTAATAGTATTACGCAGAGTACAAACTATTCACATATTTATAAACTGAGGGTTTAAGCGAGTTTATATATTACATAACATTATTCAATCATTACCATTTATGCAAAACTAACAGAAGTATTGTAAGTACTGTTATATCTACGTTAAATTCCACAGTTATATAATACTTTAATAGATTTACACGAATATTTGACATTTTAAATAAACTCTCTTTTTATTTTCTTTATGTTTATATAGTATTACTAATTAAAAAAAGATTTCGAAAAAGTGTAATAATTATAATAATAACAGCTAAAATTTAATAAATAATAGTTCCAAGTTTAACTATAAAACTTATTAAAATTAAAAAATTGTTTAAAATTAAATTTAACAAATATTGTAAGGTACTTTGACGCCATTTTTGTATTTTTGAATTCATTTTATGTTTTGTGGGCAGGCTGTCTGTAATAACTATATAGTATCTTTGAGACGTCTAAAACCTTAGTATCTCCCGTGACCATGATTGCTGTAAAGCATTCGAAACGTCAGGAACCAAAAATTAAAGTCAAGATAAATCCGCGATAAAATCCGAAAAGATAGTTTTATTTAAAATATACAGTAATAATAACATATCGTACTCATGTACATATTTCATTCTTCTAATAACTATATAGTACCTAGTATAAAATGAAGTCGCTTCCGCTGTCTATTCGCTTAGATCTTTTAAACAACTCAACGGATTTTAATGCAGTTTTCAGCAATATATAGAGTGAATCAAGAGAAAGGTTTATATGAATAATACATGTATATTATAGTACAGAAAAGCTGAGAAAATCAAGGATTTGTATTTCATACTATCCGTTGAAACGTACCTAGGGACGAATATTCACCTATACCTGTACCTTTAACCTATTTTGTTACTTTTAGTACGCCCTGGTAAACACATACAAATTCACTTCAAAAATAAGCAACATAATATTTTTTGCACACGAAAAAGTTATTGAAATTTTAGTAATTTGAGATGTTTTCACCTCTCATAGTATGAAATATTAGATGATCGAGAAAACAATATGAGCTAGATGGTAATAGTATTCGTCGTACCCGTAGACCGTCTACGCATCGCAGTAGTCGGCGTATTATGTTCGTAGTACGACGGAGGAGCACGACATCATCAAATCAACATTTGCAGATTCGCGAAGATTTCGCTGGAGATTTAGAGGTGGAAGGAAAATAAAAAAGTTCGTAGAGGAATCCCGCTTGATCCCTGTTGCCTTTATGGTAATGCCGGGATGCGTGTATTCGACTATTCAATTTATATTTTTTTTCCCTTCGCCTTATTTCTTTTGCTACGAAATTATCTATCCTTCGAATTTCGTTTCGCACTGTATTGTATTCGGATTCGATGTTTGCGAATAAGGTACGAGTTCGCCTGAAAATATCACGGATAACCGCGGTGGATTGGCTTTGTTCCCGACTTCAAAGAAGTTTTCTTTTGAAAATATTTGTGTATAAATTCACCCGGTTGCTCCAAGCCGACAGTTGGAACAAACTTTACTGAATATTGCACTGGCTTCGTGGTTTTCAATTTACTACACTATATATCCCAATATACTCTGAAACGATGTTTCAATCAATAGTTAAGATAATATTAATGAATCTTTGCAATATGGTAACGCAATTTTTAAATTGAAAGATATTTTTGATCGAATAAAATTAGTCTTTTAAGTAGTTACCGATAAATCTTTATGAAAAACAAATTAGGCTCTTAAAGCGCTTGACATTTTATACCAAAATGCCCCTGTACAAGTAGGCATGTTCAAATTTAACGTTGTTCTTCCTCATGAATAAATCATAAGAAGTAAGCGGGGCTCGACGCCTTTATAATTCTACATAATACATTAAAACGTTGTACAGATTGCCTTCTGCTTTAATAATATAAACTTAATGGGAATTGCCATGTGGAGCGATAGATGCTATTATTGTACGTACAAACATGTAAATATTAGGATTTCCTGATGTCTTGACGTCTTTGAAAAACGTTTTTAATATTGACAATTTTCTTCAACACTTTCGATACAGTCAGAAAAAAGAAAAGTGAAGTTTTAAAGCAATAAATATCAAAACTAGTAAGAAGCTGGAGTCAATACATCCAATTCAAAGGAATGCAAAGATGATTTAATTCATCCTGCAATACCTAGGCAAAGGGTATCTGTAATCTTGAATAATAGCCGCCATCTGTCTTTGCAGCGTTCACGAGAAATTACACGTTTAACATTCATTTAACTGCAGCTCTACTGTTTCTAACTGTATTTTTAGATTTAAGAGATAACTTTCGACCGTTCAATTGATTTTTAAATTAAAACTTCTGATAAATACTTAAATAATTCTACTGTAAGCTGTACTAAATATATTATAATTAAGGAAATTAAAAATTTTCTTTAAAGCATACGAGTATGTATTTAACATGTTCAATATGTTTTAGAGGTAATGACTAATAAACACATACATATGTAAGACCCATAAGGTCAATAAAACTTATATAAGCTTATATTATAATTAGTCCTCAAAGAAGCAAGAACAACTAAAATACCTTTAGGTTTTGCAAAATTAACTATAATGTATAGGTATATAAAACGAATATAATAGTTTACGTAATATTAACGTAAGTAATTATTAATTGTATAAAACAAACAGATAAATACAATGTAGAGCGAGAGCAGTTTTTCAAAAATCCAAGAACCTTTTAATATATCGAGTGTTTCAGTGCAACGATACAGTTGTTTACAGTGGGGGGTAGGGGGTGGGTAGGGGTGGAGGCAAGATGGCGCCGTCGCCTGGCAACGGTGCAGCTTCTTAATCGACCGCCTCGCTCTCGGACGCTTTATGTAAGTATTGTATTGCACTTCTGAAAATGTGATGTTTAGTAAATAAAGGGAAACGATAGAGGGTAGAGCTTAAGACTTTTATCACGTTTGCTTTGTATTCGTATGCATCTAGTTAAGCTTCAAGTTAAATAAGTTAGAATATATTGAAAGATGTTAGCTAAAAATAATTTTTAAATAAAACTATCTTTTCGGATTATTTCGCGGATTTATTTTGATTTTTGGTTCCCGACGTTTCGAATGCTTTACAGCATCCATGGTCACGGGAGAGACTGAGGTGTTACATGTCTTGAAGGTATAGTTGTTACAGACAGCCTACCCACAATTAACAAAATGAAAATTGCACCAATTACATTACAATTTTTTTTTTATAAAAATGTTTAAAGTTAAAAAATATTGTAATGTAATTGGTGCAATTTTCATTTTGTTAATTGTGGGTAGGCTGTCTGTAACAACAATACCTTCAAGACATGTAACACCTCGGTCTCTCCCGTGACCATGGATGCTGTAAAGCATTCGAAACGTCGGGAACCAAAAATCAAAATAAATCCGCGAAAAAATCCGAAAAGGTAGTTTTATTTAAAAATGTCAAATATTCGCGTAAATCTAAGAAAGTATTAGCTAAAAATCATGTCAAAAATGTTGTCACCTTAGACATAAGTATATCATATTAGAGAGTACCTAACAGTGTTACTACCGGTCTCAGTCTTTATATATGTACAAATTACATTAAAACCTGTCCAACCGTTTTAACGCGAAGGAATAATAAACATACACACTTTTGCATTTATATATTTTTTTATTTAAGTCCCAAAATCACTTCTGCGATAATTTTTAGTCTACCCTCCCAACATTCCTCCATCTCTACTGTAGTGACAATTAATCTGAAGACAGCCATTTAATACATTTTAAATATACATAATTGAACTCACAATTGGAAAAGTTTGTCTTTATACGAGTAGTACCTACTCGCATAATAGTTTTGAATTGAAATCCTATCAGTATGCATTTCAGAACTAATGTAACTTAAATTGAGGACTTACATGCAGGTTAAGCCAATAATATATGAAGGTACAGTACAGAGAGTATCCTATGCATATCTGATTTAAAATTTAAGCTTTGAAACATTGAATTTACTTTATCGAAAATATTTAGTTAATATCTACTGTATTCTGATTATATACGTACATATATTTTCTAACTTAATTTAATTAAAATAATATTAAAATGTCTTAATATCTATATTATGCAACTATGTGGCCCCTAGACGGTACTTACGCATATATGTACATATATCATAGTTCTATAATAAAACATTCGTATTCAGCCCTTTTTAACGTCCCACTGCTGGGCACGGGCCTTCCAATACGAGGGGGATCAGGCCATAGTCCACCACGCTGGCCAAGTGCGGACTGGCGGACTTCACATGTCTTTCGAAAACATGCTAGGTTCTCTCTCAGACATGCAGGTTTCCTCACGATGTTTTCCTTCACCGTAAGACAAGTGGTAATCATGTTAGAAAAGATTCGTACGTGAAAATATCAGAGGTGCGAGACCCGGGATTTGAACCCGCTTTACTCGGTTTCCCAAGCGAGCGCGTTACCACTGGGCTACCACTGCCTTTTTTACTAATAAAATATAATTTATTCCAAAAGAAAATAAAAATAAGAAACATTACCAAAACATCTTAAATTTAAACTCTTAGAAGAGTATATCGTATTCACACATGCCGGTTCGGTGCATCATAAGATAAAATCTCATGTGCATCAACTATTTCATAGCTTTATCCCGAGCTCGCAAAAATATAGCAAGGTGGAGTGGAGTCGCGAAGTTAGCCGCAGTTAGGAAAGATTTGTCGCGCCGCCAACTAATGCTGTTCCTGTGCTCTCGTAAGTAAAAATTATGATTATCGCCCGGCGAGCGCTGAGCCCTTGATCCCTAACTAACGGCCAGGATCCGAGACGGAGACTTTCCTTTTCTTCTAACTATAACTCTTTTTTATTGCCGCCCGCTGCACTCGATGCCCACTGGATTACATACTGGGCTAACTGATCGCGACCGTAAACTATGTGGGTTAGGATAGCCTTCGAATACTCTTTCCGGTAAATTATTAGGATGGATAGCCCCGTGTGGAGTCGTTCGGTTTTAAGATGTTATTTAGTAAGTGTTTAGTAACTGTTTAATTTGATTGAGCTGTATAATAAATTAAAAATAAATGAATGGTAGAGAGGAATAGTTAAAAGCAAGAAAAGTAAGTTAGAAAAATTGGTTGTGTTTTTTTTTCTAATTTTATTGTTGTTTTAAGTAAAAGCAAGTAAGCAAGTATCAGATTCGATCTCGATCTACGTTGTACTGTATAGTAATAAATAAAGACAACGTATTACGAGTATGTAGAGCTTTTATGACGTATGAGTGAGCTAAGGAAATCTTAATTACACTGCTAGTCTAATGATTTATCGACATCGAATGCGAAAATTGTCCATATAAAGAAAATTTTAACGTTATAATATCAATTACTTAGATACATAGCCGAAATATATGACGCTACTTCAAATGAGAACGGCAAAATAGGATTACACGTAATAGGCACAACTTGATAATAAAAGAACACGGGTTAAGAAAATATATTTCTATATCGCAATAATTCTACATAACGTCTCGGCGGGTATAAGCAGTAAGTTTATATCTAAAAGGTATATTGTGAGTGTACAGTCGTGTCACGTGGCGTATGAGGACAAACAAGAATGTCAGTGCGTTAGGACGCTTTCAAGTGTTATTCTGAATATGGACACCGTATACGTGACCGGCGGTGGAGACTTCATATGTACAAGTTTTTTGTTTCATGTTACATCGATTGTAGTAGTTGAACTAGAAAATAAAAACTGTACAAAATTGATATAATTATTACTTATATGTAGTTTTATCTATGTCTATACTATAATAAAACTGTAGAGGTCGATTTTCTGTACATAGAAAAAAATGCTAATAACCGAGTCAGGGGGGTGTAAGAAGAGAAATAGAACAAATCCAGATTTTTTTCAAATTTTTTGTTTCTCTGTCTGTTTGTCAGTTTGTCTGTTTGTACGAGCTAATCTCCGAGACTGTTGGACCGATTTAAATGAAATTTTGCATGGTGGTACCTTATATCCCCGGTCAATCATATGTTAGGTACTTTTCATCTCGGAAAATTAGAGTTCCCGTGGGATAGTTAAAAAACTATAGTAACTTATACAGCTTAGTACACAAAAACTACTGATTGGATTTTAATGAAACTTTACAACAATTAATTCATAATTCAGAATAACCAATAGGCTACTTTTTATCCCGGAAAAATTTACGGTTCCCGTGGAATAGCTTAGTTTTTGTTTTTGTGCGCTTGGGTGAGCCGCTAGTTCTTTGAAATAATTTGAGAAATATTAACGATTAATAATCCTATAGGATAACGTAATCCTATAGGAAAACGTACATAAACGTGAACATATTTATGTATTATTGTTATATTACAAATAAATTTAGGCTTTTTCATTTATGTCAATTTACTTATATAGATAAAATACAAGTTACGTATTAGATATGAAATCTAAGTCAATAAATTAAATAATTAAATATCAAGAGAGTACACGTACAACATTCTATTTTGCCATATCGAATACGAGCAACCATCGATCACATTTTCTATTATTAATTTAAGAAAACAATATTTACAATATTGAAAATTAAAAAATCCTATTAAGTTTAGTTGACCTAATTATAAGTTCATATATAGTATATAATATGTATGTAGTATATAATATGCCTATTAGAACTTACGGCATTGAAAACGTACTAGACTTCCTTTTATAAAATGATAATGTCATTATAATTATGAATAATTATATATCTGTAGACTTGTAGATTCTATAATAACAATATATATATATATATATATATATATATATATATATATATATATATATATATATATATATATATATATATATATATATATATATATATATATATAAAACAAAATATTATATACGTAAATATATAAATATATAAAAATATTTTAAATAGAAATAAGAGACTCTACTATTATACGGTAGCGCTCACGGGCCGGCTCGGACGGATTTGTTTTATGCCCACCGAAGGCATCGACTTACCGCGACCGTACGCCCGAGGCGTCTTCTTAATTTTATTACGCGACCCGACTCGGACCTGCCTCTCCGGGGAACACCTTCTAATTGTGTCTTAGAAAAAACGCTGGAAATAAAAATGTTGCTGCTATTCGACCCAAGTTTACGTTATAAATTATGAAATAAGTCTATACTATTATTATTTTATGAACTGACTTCGAGCAAAGAGCATTATTGGTAAATATTTTCAGTCTATTATAATTATCTATCTGGTAAATATTATAGGATGAATATCCTTTTACCATCTAACTAAAAAAATTATAGGTGCTTACCGACTGCAAAATCAAAGTAGGTAATTATTCCACGTTTATGATTTTTTTTTTGAAGTTATACCTACTTCTTTTGGCATGCTTAGAAAAAATTATGAGAGTAAAATTTTTACGATGCGCGCACACACCAACAGCCAAAAAGCGACATGATGAAGTTAGCTGCATTCCTTTTACAAACAGAGAGTTGTGACATACGGGATGAAATCTTTAGATATTTTTGTGCTGTTACGCCAAAGAAGTATAACTTCTTACGTGCGTGCATAAGTGCACACACACGTTTTTTTTCTTGAAACTAATATGAGACCACTCTAGAAGTAGTCAAGTATATTATAAACTATTCATTAAAAAGGACTAAGAAAGTCGATTCACGGTTGGGGAAGATATCACGTAACACACCATAAACACCCTAAAGAATATGCAACCTCTTTGTTTTGAAGTGTGATAAAAAATTTAAATTGCCAAAAATTGTTTGTATTATATATAATTACATTGTTCATTGCAAGCTTCTTTCTACGTAGGTATTAAATCTATTTCTGACACAAATACTTAGTTCATATTAAAAAATTTTTGCAATTCATACACGAACGACGTAGTGTGGCAAACCACATAAAAATTACTATTACCTATATTGGTTAATTCGATCAGATTAAATCAAAGTGTGGCGTCATTGTGGGGACCACCGCCTCATAACTTCAACAACTTTGAGATATCTCTACATATTGTATTACAGAGCTCCTAAAGCTATAACAAACGTACAACACTAGTTTATATTGAGTTATAAACGGAGTATCCAACGAAATGAAATAATAGCCTACTTCTACTTAATATTATATTTAATTAATTTATATAACTTAAGTAGCATTGCCCGCGGCTCCGCCCGCGTTCAGATGACCAAAAACCAAATTCTTAGGGCTTACATATTAGTATACTCTTACATTGCAGTTTTTGTATTTTTTCTCAGACACGAGATATTTTCCCACGGTAAAAAGTATCCTATATTTTGGCCCGGATAACCAGCTATCATCATACCAAATTTCATTAAAATCTATCCAGTGAGTTTCCCGTGATAGGTAGGTAACAGACTGATAGGTAGACCGACAAAAATTCTAAAAACTTTAGATTCGGCCTCTTTATCGATAATAATGTCTATTTCAATAAGATTTTCCAAAAAATATTCAATGTACAGATTCGGCATAGATAGAATTTTATTATATTATTTATATATATATATAAATCCCATGCTCAGCTTATTTTCTTTTAAACTTCGATATTCATGATCGATATGCTGGGTGTTGTATTGGAAAGCTACTTTATAAATTTTAATATAAAGCTCATATTGAAAAACAGAAAAATAATTCGAATACAATTTATTTCAGACCGATACTATATATGAAATAAATAAATAAAAAATAACACTTTCGAGCCTATACATTAATGATGGAAATATATAAATAGGTAGGTGGGTATTCAGCCCTTTTTTTAACGTCCTACTGCTGGGCACGGGCCTCCCTTCAATTCAAGTGGGATCAGGTAATAGTCCACCACGCTGGCCAGGGACTTCACATATCTTTCGAGAACTTGATAGGTTCTCTCACGATGTTTTTCTTCTCTATAAGGCAAGTGGTAATCATGTTGGAAATTATCGATGACCATAATCTCAGTTACAGTTTAACTAAACTTTTATGTTTATAAAGTTGATTCTCAAAATTTTTGCTAGTTTAAATTATGGAAAACGAAAATTATTAAATACCTAGCAGAAGTACCTACCTGGATGGAAAAAAATAGAAATACTAAGCAGTAGAGGGTTACTGGACAGTTATATGTATTAATAATTAATGAGTATAATAAAAGAAAGTATGTTTCTATTGATTTTAACTTTAAAAAGAATAATATAAATAAAATAATACGTAATTAAATATCTACTGGTAGATATTTATTATTTTTATGTTTATATTTATTTAGAATAGTTCTATCTATCATATAATCCTTACACTATTTGTTAATTATTGGTAAAAATGTTTAATTAGCTTTTACAATACACTTTTACTTTTTAATTGTATATTAATTTTGGCTCCTAGTGCCATCTTATAGTAAATAGCGCTATTTATAAAGTAAAACGTAACAACGTAACAGAGCCATCTATCATTGAATAGCTGTAGCTGCAATAATAAAATTTAAAATATTTTTATTAAAATATTAAAAATGCAAAATTAAATGCAATAATATTACTTTTAATACTATATATAAAGAAATCAATACTGAATCCTAAAATTGTACGTATGTACAACAGAAACTTAACTCAAGAACAGTCTGTGTGCGAGTTTTAGCTTTATAATCTATCGTTCATGACTTGACATTTGTTTATACTTCATCAAATCAATACGCAATACCGTAAATTTAAAACAAAGTGAAAATTGTTGGGTATTTTGTTTTGTTAGTCTTCATTGAGGCGACAACGAAAGTGGATTGTTAAATTTAAATTTTAAGCGTTAAAAATGACAAACGCATTTGCAGTTTGTCTTATTTCTATATTGTTCTTTTGTGGTATAGGTGAGTATTATTTTGCGTGCGATTAATTAGTTATTATTTTTATCATTCTCGTCCTTGTTTCAATACTATTTCATGTTATGTGGTAATGAATTGACGCGAAACATTACGCTGGTGGTAATTCGTTCTTACTTTTATTGCTTATTCTTTGATTTGTACTAAAATTTTTATTTTTAACATTTTCTAAAACTTGCATATACCTATAGGGGAAGAATATTCTTATGAATAATTATGAATATTTAAGATTATTTATTTTTAATTAAAAACAAAGAAAACATGCATAGAGTAAAGATGCTAAAACTCCTATTAAAAATTGAAGAAAAATTATAGACGAATAGTTTTACACTGAAAAGCACAGTAGCTATCGATAATAAATTGGTTTGAGAAAAAAATATGTTAGGTAATTTATTTGTGGAATCAATATGATTGTTATTTAACAAAAGTCAAATAATAAGACAGTTATATTTGTACAGTTGGTGATAAAGTGAGTCTAAATCTACCTACTACAAAATATTTAACAAAAGAAAACTGAAAAACATATTTTTTACCACATAAGTAGTACATATTTTATTCAATTCCAATGTAAGCTGTGTATCCATAAGGACCTAGGTGTTATATGTACAGTCTATGACTTAATTGCTTAAGATAATAATGATACTCAGTGATATTGTGAGATATGAATCAAAAAATTAACTTTTAACAATGAATTATACAAAAACTCAATTGCCAAACAATAGTCCTAATTAACAATATATTATCAGGACTCTAAAAGATTCAATATTAACACTCATCTCCAATAACTTATATTTTTGTCATATATTTATGTTCTTTTTTCTGTCATTAGATGTGATTCATAAATTTTTATTTTCATATTACTCACAAGTTACTTACTGCTTATAATAATATTGAATTTCCTGTACTCTGCTAACAGGAGGGGATCAGTCATCAGATTATTGCTTATATGCTATAATATATCAAACTTAAATATGCCCAAAGTTCATTCTTTATATAGTAAACATCTTTTTCATATATTATGTATGATTGTTATTAACAAGACAATACAATATTATTTTTTGTTCATGACTTTACCTATGTAGATACACTAAAATATAGCCCATGTGAAATGTTTGAATGTAGATTTTAAATATCTCAAAATAATATTATCAAGACTAGATTTAAATTGTACAAAAAGTGTTGGGTATTATTTTAATCTTCTGAAAAAAACTATTGTAATTACTAATTTAAATATTTATCATCAATATGAACTGCTTTATTGGAATGTTTATAATGTTATTGACTTAAAGATAAATAACTCAAATAACAAGACACTTTGACCTTTTACAATGACTATTATGTATATATGTGTTCGATATAATATATTGTATTTATTTATATATTTTGAAAAAGAAAAAAATGGCATAAAATAGGTTTATTTAATTCAGCCAAAACAACACCTCTATACTGACTGGTTTATGTACAGATTTTCCCACAAGCTTCAATACAATGGTATAAAAAAATTATATAGCTAACAAGTCAATATACATTATTGTCTTTTCTATTTGATTTTGCTAGATTTATTTCTAATTTTATAGTATTATCCTTGTCAAGATGAAGGAATAACTAAAATAAAATATTATGTTTTGATAACAGGTTTGTCAAATGCTCGGCAAACACCAAAAGAATGTTCAAAGGGACCAGAATATTGGTGTGAAAGTTTGAGGTAAGTGAAAAATATATTTGACATGTTTGACTCAGTTTGTAGTGACTCTACTTGCTGTGGCAACAGTCGCGAGTTCGATTCCTGCTGGGGCATTCATTTGTGTGATGATCATGAAGGATTGTACTGCAGTCATGTGTTTATATTTATAATATTTATGTATTTAAAGTTATATATGTGTAGTGTACCAACTATCTGGTATCCATAACACAAGCCTTGTAGCTTACCATAGAACTAGATGGTGCTGTGTGTTAATGTCCCAACATATTTATTATTATTATTGTTTATTATATTCAAATATATTTATTAAATTGAAAATATGCATTCCCACTTTCAAACACTTGCTTGTACATATGTTAAGAATTTTTTGTGCATTAAAATATTAAGTATATGAATGAGGTATACATAAGTATAACTGAATTATTTTCGATATATTTGCGAGTGCTATATAATCAGTTAGTTCAACAAGCAACAACAAATCGATAGGTAATAATTGGTTTATTTTATTACCTAATGTTAACTGCTAGTTATGAATCATGTTAATATAATTTATTACTCATAAATCCATAAGTCTAGTTGCTAGCAGTTATGCATTTGTACAGTAAACCACGAAAATGATATTGTTTTTACGTACACGTGACACGAAATATTGTTTTTACGTACTCGAAATATTAATACTAATTAATAGGTCCAAATGATGCTTAAACATTTCAGCAAAACATAATTTGATAAGAAATGTAGTACACTATAATTTTTTGCGGACATCTAAGGCCGCTTACACACTATTCACAATTCTTCTTGATATTACAAATTTATTTTCTTTATCTATAGCTTATTAGCTAGCGTCAATTGTTTAGTCATAGTAAAATAATAAGATCATACTTTTAAATGGTAAGCCACACCTAAATGAATTACGAATGTTGATAAATATGTGTCGGTATATTTTAGTAATAGTAGTTGAGTTCAGTAAAGACAAATTATATGGAATTCGACTCGTACATATTTTGTTTGTCTTCGCGGTAATTAAATTAAAAAAAAAACATATTGAAAAGTTTACTTATTTTAGTATTTATATATTTACGCAGTAGGTACTTATCTGACCGTAAACAATAAATAACATTTAAATGCATCTAAAATTTTTAAATAATGTCCTCCCGACCGATATCGGCCACGGCGGCCAATGTTACTGATCGTGACTGAGGCAAACCGATTGTGTATGAGATATTATAGTTCACCAATTGACACCAATTCATTATATTTCTGTCATTCTCAAAGCCCGATACGGCGATACTTCGACACGACCGCTGAGAGATCAGGCGATCAGGCTTTAATGGCAATTTTTTCAAATCCCGATTGTCACTGAGAAGTTTTTCACACAAAACTCGATAATTAAGCATATCTCTACTCGGGACTCGAATCTAAGACCTCTGGGGTCTGCACCGAGGGAGATATAACAGCCAGATATTTAAATACATAATTTCATAAACGCAGGCGCGCCGCAGACTGTGGAGCGGTGCAACACTGCATCGGCACAGTGTGGGAACAAGAGCGCGTCACGGTCAAGGACAACGATGTATCCGAAAAGATCGTCCGTCTCTTCAGACAGCTGAAGGATGTTAAGGACATGATTAATGACGTAAGATACTGTTTTCTTTTATTTTATTGACCGATGTCAAAAAAGGTTTTGTGTCTATGGTACTTGGACCATCTATGCGATATCTTTGCTGATTGTGACATAATTTTCCTCAGGGGTTAATAATATTCAATACTTATTCCGGCATTAATGGCAGAATATAAATATACGCATAAAATAATATTGTCATCAGTGTCTCTTTAGTTAAAAAATAATAATTTTAAGTGTATTGTGTACAATTTACACTGCGTATTGACACTGAACCGCTCTAGATGCAAGAACATTTCATAGAAAAACTATGTGAAAAGGGCGTTATAGTTATGGACTATAAACTTTGCTATTACAGGCAACATTTATTTTTAATTAAGGCTAAAATTTAAATCTGAAAATTGTAGACATTGGTCTGCTGAGTACAGACGCGGATGTGCGTGGAACAAAGAACGTAAAAAGTTGAATAAAAACATGTAATTTTAGATTTGTTGGCATTATAACAGCCGTTAGAGCTCACTTTCTTTACACAAATTATATAATAATATACCTAAATCGAACAGTGCATCATTTCTTATCAACTGAAAACATACGCCTACTATCACCTTAATAAAATTACAATTATAGCCTTGGGAGTGCATTTGTTTCATGAAATTTATATTAAATAAAGGATTATTCATTAAAACCAATTCACAATAAAAGAAGGTATCGAACCTTTATCGAAGTCATAAAAAAATATGTATATCGTTTGTAAATGAAACTTATTTTATAGAACAAGATAGAACTTGCCTTGAAGGCTCTTCCAAATTTGATTTCCTTATAAAGCGTTTGCCTTATTATTCTCTAAACATAAGTTCGATGATACAATTGCCACTTTCTGGTTAAAACAAACATGGAGTTTGAGACATAACGTATATTGTGTAGATGGCGGCGACAAGAGAAAACCAAATAGAAGTGGAAGTTACTTGTTATTTTTGTAATCTTTGCAAGGGCATTATATTTTTGTAGTGTTTTCAAAAATATCCAAATTTCTGGCTCAGATTATATCAGTTTTGAAGTCGTTTCGACATGACAAATATTTATTTTTATAATGTCATCGCTGTTGGTGATAACAAGTGTGTGCTTCCTGCATTTTTAACGCCTGATAAAGCACTTTTAAAGCTATTATTTTATGTTAGAATGTTTTTCGTGATTACGTAAAAATCTGGCTCTTATGTCGAGAATGTACGATTTATTGATATAATTAAATTATAGTTATCCTTGTTACCCAGCTAATTATAGTTCATTCTCTAAAGTAGGATCGTGTTTCAAACTTTCTGCTCACTGAATGAGAGTATTTAGTTGGTGCCTATTAAACATTAAAGCAGCTATCAGATACGTGAATGATTAAAACTACACAACGGATTTTGATGCGGTTTTTTTAATAGATAGTGATTCAAGAGGAAGGTTTATATGTATATTGTATGATACATGCAAATTATAGTACAGAAAAGCCGAGAAATTCAAAGATTTGTATTTCATACTGACTGTTACAACAGACCTAAATAAATATTAAGTTTAATGGAATATTTGCAATCATATTTCATACATCCATCTTGATCAATGGTCATATTTTAGAATTGATTACATCATTTATATAATATTTCAATATTGGCATTTCAATATAATATACTTAACTTTTATAGATATTTTTCATCGACTCTTTGTCATATCTTATATTAGGCAAATAACATAAAATGATGTCGGAAAGCCTACCGACACTGCGAGCAGTAACGATTGCTAGTTTAATAAATTAATTTAAAATGATGAATTGCAATAACATATATGTAAATACGTACTATCAGCCTTTCTATTGATTGATTTGGTCAAATCATATTATAATATGGTCAACAAAATATGCTATGTTCAATGTTCGTGTAATGTCACCATTTTACGATTTTACGTAATGATCGACTACTTTATGAAAAATTCATAAAAAATTGAAATATGGCACCAAAGTACCTTACTAAATTTTTTAAACTTTAAAACTAATTAAAATTATAAAAATGTTTAAAGTTAAACATATTGTAAGGTGCTTTGGTGCGATTTTTCAATTTTTTGAATTCATTTTGATATTTGTGGGTAGGCTGTCTGTAACAACTATATAATACCTTTGAGACATCTTACACCTCAGTCTCTCCCGTGACCATGATTGCTATAAAGCATTAGAAACGTCGGGAACCAAAAATCAAAATAAATTCGCGAAAAATCCCAAAAGATGTTTTACTTAAAATAAAATATCGAACTTAAAATTGAACTTGCCTTATAACGTCACTATTTTCTTCTTTTTACAAATTTGTCGCAAAAACATAATTTATAAAAAGGTTAATAAAAAAAAGGTCTTAATAAAAATAAGAAAAGTATAAAAAGGATGTGTGTGTATATATATTTGTGCCTACAAATACTTAGATAAATTATCTCTAACAGGACTATCTAGGAACTCGCGTGAGCTCAGCCTGCCGCGATGTTCCATCGCCCGCCATATTGTCTCTATGCAAGGAGAACACAGCCGAGCTACAACAGTACATGAGTCACGTCCTACAATCGGACACCTCTCCCGAAACGATGTGCAGAATTATTGGCATGTGCAATAATGCCAAGTTAGATTCGCTTATCTCGGTAAGATATTTTTTTACTCATATATACTCGTAAGCTGAGAATTTTGCTGTTAGTTTTTATTTAGTCTGTTTTGTAGATAATTAACAAAATCTAGATTTTTTTAGTCTTTTTATCCCATTTACATAATAATAATCGAAAAATAGTCCAAATTAGTGTTATTTATAATTTGGTTTTTTTTTTTGATAGAAAAAGAAGAGTGAAGAGCACACAAAACAGAAACGTAAGTATATTTACAATTATGTAGTAAAATCGGACAAGTGCATGTCTCGCTCACGCGTTGAGGGTTCCGAAGCACGAAGCGTGAAAATTTAAACCTTTAAATTCGTCTAAATTCGTTTTTGATTTCAGCTTTTTTGGCTTCGGAAACCAAAACATCGTTTCTTTAATGATGAGAGTTATTTCTTGTTTTTAAAAATCTTGTTATCTATACTCAAATTTAAAAAAAGGTAAAGTTTGTGAATTGTGAGTTTGTGACGTTATAGGGGGTAATCTCTGGATCTACTGAACCGTTTTAGATGAAATTTGGTAAGAAAATAGTTTGAGACCATGGGAAGGACATAGGATACTTTTTATCCCGGAAATCATCCCTTAAGGGTGTGAAAATGGGGTTGAAATTTTGTATGGGGAAGCAAGCTAGGGACGAACCCGAGCGAAACGAGGGTGAGTCGCTAGTCTTGTATATACCTGACTAGCCATACCTAATAAACTAAAATATAAAGATCGTAGGTTAGATTCCCGCACCGGGTGATAATATAGATGTTTGTACAAAGATATAGTATATGTGTGAATCCATAAAATAACTTTTTTTTCCTTATTTTATTTAAACCCGTGGTTCCATTAGAAACATTAGAACGTGGAGAAGTAACGAATATTCACACTCACAATATTTTATGGATATTTAATGAATTGTTTTAGCTCATCTGTTGGGAGCTACGAAATGTACGTGGGGTCCTTCCTATTGGTGCAGCAACTTCAGGTAAACACAAAATTTTGTATTTTTAATGTAAATTGTAAACTATGTTTTTTTTTATTTGATCCGCAAATAAAATATTCTCGAATTTTATTAGAATTGTTAACATACATACTTAACAATTATTATATAGTTTGAAAAAAAAGAACACGTAATTGACAAACTGTAGGTAATAAAAGGGACATACACACACACAAGTCAAACACAAAACCCTCCTTTGGTCTTAGCCGCAGTCGGATAAAAAGAAGCGAAACTCGATGTTTTAACTAGTATTTGAAATGAAATGAAATGAACTTTATTCAATTAGACTTATTACGAGTACTTTTGAATCGGCAATTTAATGAAAGCGTCAGTGTAGTCAGTCCGTGAGGAAGCTACCACCGGCTCGGAAAGCAGTTCTGCTTAGAAGAACCGGCGAGAAACTCAACAGTTGCTCTTTTAAATATAGAGGTTACATTTATTTTATTAACATAACATTATAGATAGCCTGCATATGAGTCAATATCACTCAGTTCAACAAATTTTCATCAACAAGAAACTCTTGAACAGTATAATAGGTACGCTTTGCTCAATAAAATATTTTTAATTTTATCTTTAAATTTTTGAAAAGGTAAATCTAGGACATTTTGTGGAATCTTATTATATATGTGTATACTCACGCACATGAAGGATTTATTCACCTTTCGGAGTATTTATTGAAGAGTTCCACTATTAGCTTCCTGAAGCCCTATAAAGCATTAGATTGTATTGTCATTTGGATATCACATCCCTACATTGTTTAAAATAGATACAATTAGAAGTAAGTCAAAGTCGACTTTCAAGATTTGATTGCATAATTAATGATGTAACGTCATGGTCATAGAATTACAATACCTTTACTTAACGCTTTCTTTTTTCTATAACATTGAGTTTAATCAACCGATTGAACCATGTTAGTGTTAAAAGTCTAAAATCACGAGACAATCTGTTTATTTTTAACATATATTTTACTACTATAAAATTAACATATTATTACACTCTACCAAAATGTTTTGCAGTAAACAGAAACTCACTAAACATAAACATAACCCTCCTTTGGGCTTCATCGCAGTCGGGTAAAAAAAAGCAGACAAACTTTGAAATAGTCTACTGGAAAACTTAATATGTGCTTACAAATTATTTTTTTCATACAAAACGTTCAATTACATAGTACATTATCAATTGACGGTCACGTAAAGACAACAGACATTCTAACATCAATAAATCGTAACGTAGCAATAATATTGATTTGAAACGTGTTAGTGGTGTAACTTCCTCCTATTAGTCGAGTATAATTCATTTAGAGTTCGGCCGATAGCATTTGTTGTTATAACATAGTATATGTACATACATATACTATACATAAATATGTACCTATGTAATTTTCTATATATATTTCTATATCCGAATATATATTATACTAGCAGAACCCTCGGCTTCGCTCGCACTAAAACTACAAAAAAACACTAAAAATACAAACTTTCTGCCCTATTTTACCCCTTTATGAAATGAATTTCGGAAAATGCTGAAACACGTATTTATTTAATTGTATTGAAGAGCATTAATACCAACTTTCAAGTAATGCTGATCATAAATATTTTTTCGGTTGTATTACAACGTGTTTTCTCGTGGGAAATAGATGATCTCCCGCGGTAAAAAGTAGCCTATGTCACTCTCCAGCTCTCCAACTATCTTCACATAAAAAATCACGCAAATCCATCATTCCGTTTTCACGTGAAAGAAGGACAAACAAAGAAACAAACAAACGCACTTTCACATTTGTGATATTAGTATGGATTTTGTGTTATTTTATAGCTTTTCTGGGATAAGAGAGACGTTGATGCATGTTTAGGTAGAAAAAAAAGAAAAGGTTAAATCGAATTTAGGCTAAATTTCATTATTACATTAACTATTTGTTTGCATACTTTATTTTCTAACAAAAACCCTTACTAAGAATCGTTTTAAAAGGTTCAATACTTACATACAACTAAATCAAATAACTAAAGCGCCCTAAACAACTGTTACATATATATTATGCTAAATAATAATTGGGAGCAAATGTGTACTTGTAATCTATACATATAATAAAATTGTAACTAAGCCGTATCTGTACATTAAATATTTTTTGGAAAATCTTATTGAAATAGACATTATTATCGATACAAAGGTATAGTTTTTAGAATTTTTGTCTGTCTGTTACCGCATTACCAGAAAACCACTGGACAGATTTTGATGAAATTTGGTATGATGATAGCTGGTTATCCGGGTCAACACATAGGATACTTTTTACCACGGGAAAATTTCTCATTTCTGAGAAAAAATACAAAAACTGCATAGTATACTAATATGTAAAACCTAAGAATTTGGTTTTAGGTCATCTGAACACGGGCGGAGCCGCGGGCAATGCTAGTTTAGGTATAAATTATATAACAAAAAAGACCTTAAAAAACGTGAACATAATTATATACAAGAGTTTTATTTTTATTTCAAATAGAATAATATAATAAATATAAATAATGTAAAAATTTACAAAATTATGGTGTTCCCGCGCCATCTGCTGTGTAGCTTGCGCGGTATCTTCGCTAAATGTGAACTAATTATCTAAATTTTCTTGATAAAAAGAAACAACCAAAAAAGTTTTATATTAAAGCATTAACCGAACAAAGTATTAACTATTAAGTGTTACAACCAAATAAATTTCCCTTGGAGATTTTGGTGAAAGGTACAATTTTTTTTTTAATTTGGTTGAAAACAAAAAAAAAACCGGACCTGTGATTGTAAATCTAGTGAAGACCAATTTAAATCGATTTTTCGCCCCCGAAAACGCCCCTTTTACCAAATTTCTGTGAAATCGTTAGTGCCGTTTCCGGGATCGCCGGTATAAATAAATAGATATACAAGACTTTTATTTAAAATTATATTTAATTTTTTTTTAAAAATATGATTTTTATTTAAAAATACTTATTTCAAACAGTACCGGTCGGGAATGCAAAATGACACACCACTGCGTACAGCGCGTGTGGTCTAAGATGGCGTACCCGCAAGACGATGATGGTATCTGCAAAATTTGCAAGGACATGGTGAAACAGGCTCGCGATCAGCTACAAAGCAATGAAACACAGGTAATAACTAATAAACTTTTCTCTTCTAGCTTATGTAGTTATAATGCAAGACTTTCAAGGAATAACATAGTAAGAGAATTCAATTTTTGGCAATTCAAATATATTTGATTTTGGTCCAATGTTTCGGAGCCGTCAAAACGAATCCAACGAGCCATAACTCGAAGGTGTTATTTGTAACCATTGAAATATCCTTCACATCTTGGTTTCATATGGTATTGGCATATAGATATCACATATTACATATTTTAAAACCGATACGAACGTTAGAAGTAGAAGTTTAAATCGACTTCCAAGATTTGATTACATAGTTACAAATGAAATTAATAGAAGTGCGTTAAACCTATCCCATGACTCACAAGAGACTGAGATGTGCTATTGTACTGATGTACTTATTATCCCGGAAATCATCCCTTAAGGGGGTGGAAATGGGGATGAAAGTTTGTATTAGGAAGCAAGCTAGGGACCAACCCGAGCGAAGCTAAGGTGTGTCGCTAGTTATTAATATAAATAAATTCATTGTGTATATATATTAAGAAAAGACATTGTTTTAATTCAGGCCTTATAGGGAAATATTAGCGTGAAAATATATACGTGTAACTTGATAGGTAGCATTTAAAATTTTCCTCTCTAACATCCTGTTATTTAATATGTAGTACAATAATAATAAACAACACTGTTAACTATGCAGATTAACAATGTGTTTAGAAATAACTACTAAATAATTTGTATTATGTTAAAATGTAAATTATTATTAAATATAAACATTAAGTTATTTAAGGTGCAATAGTAATAATAATGAACTAGCAGAACCCGCAGCTTTACTCGCGCTAACACTACAGAAAAAATCTAAAAAAGTATGTTTCATACAAACTTTCATATGCTATTTTACCCCCCCTTATGGCATGAATATCGAAAAATGCTAAAACACGTATTTATTTAATCGTATTGAAGAGTATTTATACCAAGTTTCACGTAATTCTGATCATAAATTATTTTTGGGTTGTATTATAACGTGTTTTCCCGTAGGAATGAGATTATCTCGCGCGGTCAAAAGTAGCCTATGTCACTCTCCAATCCTTCAACTATCTCAACATAAAAGATCACGTCAATCCGTCACTCCGTTTCGACGTGAAAGAAAGACAAACAAACAAACACACATTCACATTTATAAAATTAGTATGGATTTCAAAGAAGTGAATATAGGCGAAGCCATTTAATTGTATTCTTTATCTGCACGAGTTTTAAATGACCTACTGGTAGCCTTATTTTAGTTCGTGATATATTTCTAAATCTAAATATAAAATCATATCGAAAATAATGTTTCTTCATACTCTGATTGATAAGTTGATTTATTTACTACAAATAATCCTATGAATTTACAGAGGATTGATGAACTAAATATATAGTTATTAAACAAAGAGCCTAAAAACAAATTCTAATATTTAATATTTTAATATAGCCAAGATCAAGATCTGCTAAGTCATTGTGGCCTTGCAAGTTATAATGATGTTAAATTCTAGTGTCATTGTTTGTGTATGAGTATAAAATTTCCCTTACACGTCCTCGGTTTTATTTTTATATCATTAGTATATTAATAGCTTATACCCGCGACTCCACTCGCATATTTTTAGAAAGTTTTAACTTTGTATGAATTGCAAAAAAGAAAATTTTCAAAAATTGGTAGTTCCAAAGATTAATGCTTTCAAACAAACGAAAATTAACTCGAGTATCGTTTAATTTTACATCAATATATGCATTATACATCATTTAATATACACAATTTAAAAATTGTCTGAAATTAATCCACTTATTAACACACTTAGAACAAGAGAGAAGAAGAAGTTAAATTTTAATTTTAAAATCAATATATAATTAAAAAAACCTATACTGCTTCACCTCAGACTAAAGAATTATGTAAACGGAGCCAACCAAAAAAAAATCTTAAAGTCAAAAATAGTAGTGTGGATGGATCGCTGTTTGGGTTACCTACCATTTTTGATTTTTCTATACAGATCGTTTACTTTCTTCAAAGAATAAGGGACATTTTATGTCTGTATTCGTCATTAATTTACAATATTTTAGAATAAAGTATGAATAATAAAACTAAAATTATATTATTTTACATTTTTTAATCATAACCTCTCTTCCCCTTGAAAGAGGTGACATAAATTGTTGATCTACCTCTTTAGTTGAATTTTCGAATGTTTTTTTTTAATATTTTTAACTCTAATATACTGTAATATAAATGTACTCCAATAATAAGTACGTACTTTATTTTATTGTTTTATTTGGCTCTATGTAGGTATGGTTTGACCATAGTTCGAGTTTTTTCAAACATAGTTCGACGACCGATAACACGTTAATGGAACTAATGAATACTATTTGTTATTTATTTTTAAATAACTCTTTATTATTATTTATATCTGTTACTATAGTTATAAGATATGTATTATTATTATTATATACATATTTATCTTTGAATGGTTACAATGAATTGTTTTTATATTCTAATATGAGCGGTTATGTTTATTGGTTTATTTGTCATAAATTATAACTGCCATATAGCAGTTAGAGAAAATATAATATTTTTACACTTGTATTTATTTTAATATTATACGTATTTTCTAAATATAATTTTAAATATATTTAAGTCTGCTCAGATAATAATAGGTATTTTTTAACAAACATTTTTATAATACCGATGTCATGATCAATATTTTAAGGTTATGTCATCCTTCTATAAGTACATGTGTGAAATAATTATTATGTCGAGATTAAATTTGTGCTATTATTATGTTATAAAAAAATATTTAAGCCCGACATTTGGGATGAAAGAGCGAACTAATCTGCGATTTTTAAACATTTGTTGGATAAATCAATAGCTACAACATATAAACACAGAATATGTAAATACAGATTGTTTAGATGTCGTATTAAAATGAGTTAGGATAGTTTAAACGTAGTATAAGTAAATTCAAATTTTTAATGCTTTCTTAGATTAACGCGAATATTTGACATTTTAAATAAATTATCTTTTCGAATTATTTCGCGAATTTATTTTGATTTTTGGTTCCCGACGTTTCGAATGCTTTACAGGAATCATGGTCACGGGAGACACTGTCTTGAAACCCTAAATCAAAATAAATCCGCGAAATAATCCGAAAAGATAGTTTTATTTAAAATGTCACATTTTAACGTTAAAAAACGTATTTATTAACAGGAAGAGCTAAAAGAAGTTTTTGAAGGGGAATGCAAATTGATTCCAATCAAGATCGTCACAAAGGAATGTATTAAATTGGCGGACGATTTCGTGCCAGAATTGGTTGAGACATTGTCCTCGGAAATGAACCCTCAAGCGGTTTGCTCGGTCGCAGGACTCTGCAACAACGCTAATATTGACAATCTTCTAGAAGACTATGTAAGTTCTTTTTCGTCCTAATTCTTTGTCTATTCCTCGCTGTTATCTTTTTCCATTTAAATAAACAAATATGTTGGCACATTAACCCAGCACCGTCTAGTTCCTTGGTAAGCTACAAGGACTGTGTTATAGATACCAAATAGTTGATACACTGCACATATATAACTTTGAATACATGCATATTATAAATATAAACACCCATGACTGGAGTACAAACATTCGTGCTTATCACACAAATGAATGCCCCCATCGGGACTCGAACCCGCGACAGCTGTCACAGCAAGTAGGGGTCACTACAAACTGAGTAAAACGTGACGTCAAAATTTACAGAAGTGAATGTCTCCATAAATACCTGCTATTTTTAGTGAAATATTTGTTGTTAGTTTTAAATTAAAGTGGCTTGACTGAAAATAATCAAGAAGTGGACTTAAAATTATAATAGCAATATTCAGACATTCAAATAGGCACGATTTAACGAAGAAAATTCATCATTTGATACTTAATAGTATCTTCTTTCGCTCTTTTTTTGATACTAGATGCTATTAGTAACGCAATCATAGAACATAGACTATACACACCTATTAATAGTAAGGACATACAATGTTGCCCTCAGAATTTTTACTAATTTTCCAACATATGCGAAACCATTTTATTTATTAACATCTAATAATAAGCCATTATAGAAAAAAAAATCTAATAATAGAATCTGATCACTGTCATCCATATTTTCAGAACACAGCCTTAAAAAACAGGGAGGGATGTTCCAACTGCAAAAGAACTGTCGGTATTATGAGGAAACGCTTTGATGAAACCACCTATGAAGATTTTCTAGTAGGACTGCTTCAGGTGAATATATATTATATGTATAAAAAGTTAATAATATAAAATATAACAAAAATATAAAATTAAACAAAATTAAAAATATAACAAATAAATAAAAAAAAAATTAAAATATAAGATTAAACGAAATAAACGTGCTATGTGTTATTATAATAAAATACATAATATGTATTACTTATACCGAGTATAACAAAAATATTTATTCAATGCAGTGACTCAATTGATATTCTCAACTCCTCAATTTTGGTATTTAAAAAGAATGTTTCTTAGCAACTTTTACAAATAGCAAATCAGTACTTCGTCTTTCTGTTCTCTTTAGTTTATAATTACCAATATATAATAATTATAATAATATTTTTTTGCAGGCATGTCAAAAATTAGGCTCCCTATCAGACTCCTGTTCGATGCTCTCGTTCAAGTACTACGAGAACATAATAGCTGGCCTCAAGAAGGATTTGAACCCACAGTCCGTGTGTCATCTTAGCGGGCAATGCAGCCATCTCTACCACTCGCACAACCTGTACACTTTCCCCGAAGATTCTAAACATTTGAAGGCCTCTGAGTAAGTTATAATATTAATATCTTTGGCATATATACATACAAGAAATCCATCACAATAAGGAATATGCGTGTGATTTAAATAAAGGTGATATATTTTTTTTATAATTTTTATTGCTTTTGAATTAAGCCTATATCAACATTTTTCAATGTAATTTTTTTTATTAAGAAAATAATTTTTAAAGTGATATAGGTGGGAAATTCAAAATAGTCGAAACGCACGCCATTGGTCAGACTCAATATGACGTCAAAGTATTATCATAACAGAGCGATTAACGATTTTGTTGCTACAAATTGAGTCGTGATTTCTTTGTGAATATCATACTGTGACATCACGCCAAGCGCGCGAAATGGCGCGTTTAGAGTACCCGCAATGGTACGATATTTAAAAAAATGGACTAAATTGTAGTTTTTGGGGCTGGATATTTTTTGTACAATTATATAACGATGTTAGCTATTGTATTAAAAATTTTTTTTTTTTGCGCATATTTATTTTTCTAGGTCTGGATGGTGATTACGTCAGCAATATTTATTTATTTATATTGGATTTTCTGCAAAATTGAATAACTTTGATTCGTCCAGTCAAAATATAATAAATGTGCATTAAATTCCCCTATGGACTATAAGCTTATAAATACCTTATTTCTAGACTTGATGATAACTGCTGTATATGAATAACAATCAAAAACCCTGAACAGATTAACGCCCGATTTCACCAACAACCCATAAGCTACCACCTACGTATGGGATGCCTAGCTTAAAATTCTCCTAAACTAGCCCCTAAATTAAATTTCGTTTTAACAACCTCTTTAAGCCCATATTTCCAGCACTTAATTTAGGGGGCTTTTTAACATTTAGGTGACCCCTAACTGTCGGTGAAACAGAAACTGTTGACCCCTAACAGCCCCTTAAGCATGCTTAGGGGATCCCTTAAACTTAGGTGACGTTGGTGAAATCGGGCATAAGATATATATGTATCAATGTTTACGTAAACATAAGAAAGGGGGAGTAAGAGCTTTGCTTACTTTTGCTGACAAGGGGTAGGGAGGGGGTAATCTATACATATAATAAAATTGTAACTAAGCCGAATCTGTACATTCAATATGTTTTTGGAAAATCTTAATGAAATAAACATTATTATCGATACAGGGGCCGAATATATAGTTTTTAGAATTTTTGTCTGTCTGTTTGTCTGTTACCGCATCACAGCAAAACCACTGGAGGGATTTTGATATAATTTGGTATGGTGATAGCTGGTTATCCGGGTCAACAAAAAGAATACTTTTTACTGCGGGAAAATATCTTATTTCTGAGAAAAAATACAAAAACTGCAATGTAAGAATATACTAATATGTAAAACCTAAGAATTTAGTTTTTGGTCATCATAGCGCGGGCGGAGTCGCGGGCAATGCTAGTAATTACTAAAATTCTGCTTATGTAATACTTGAATTGCCCCTTACACGTTTTTTCCGTTTAGCATTCATTCGCCAAGTATGCTGAATGACGTGCGATAAGGATCTTCTATCCAGTGAAACATAAATAATGTTAATTTCAGTGACATCCCGTGTGAGTTCTGTGAACAAGTGGTCGAGCACCTGCGCGACACGCTCGTCGCCAACTCCACTGAACTGGAGTTCCACAAGATACTTACTGGTCAGTTATTATTATGTACTGATTTCTTTCTAACCTTATGATATTCACGGTCTTTTCCTCGTTGAAAATATAATTGTACATTTATTTTATTATTTTAATCTTTACTAATATTATATAAAAAGAGGCAAGAGTTATTTTTTTTTGTTTGTTTGATGTTACAAGGAGTAACTTAGGCAACTTTTATTTTATCAAAAGAATAAAGGTTTCGCGCAAAAAAATTAAAGCCTATGAAATTGTAAACAAAATTCACGTAGCGCGTAGTTGGTAATACGATAATATAATTTTACCGGTGGTAGGACTCCGTCAAGCCTGAGGAGTCCGACTGGATGGGTACCACCCCTTTATCTATTTCTGCCGCCAAGCAACAATGATTACATTGTTGTGTTCCGGTTTGAAGGATGAGGTAGCCAGCGCGATTACAGCCAAGAGGCATATCATCTTAGTCCTCACAGTGACAACGTACCTACGGTTCTGCATTTTTGTTACATAAAACCTAAGTGCATGAACCGTATGCGTTATGGGCGACACTTACTTCTTTCCAACAGGTGGTCTGTCTGCTCGTTTGTCACTGAACACCATAAAATAATAATAATATAATTTTTATACAGGTGTATGCAAACACACCGGCGAGTTCAAATCCGAATGCCTCCAGCTCGTAGATCAGTATTTTGAAACTGCCTACAATTTCTTAGTATCCGAACTGAAAAGCGCTGAAGTATGCAGCTTAATGGGGATTTGTACGAACAAGACTGATGTGGACATTGCGCCATTGCTACCGAAGGAACTGGCTATTAAAGCTGTGACAATGTCCACCAGACTTATTGGCCAAGATGAGGCAAATAGCTACGTAACACCCGCGGTAAATGTTATGTTATTATTAATTAGTTAAATATTTACAAGGAATATTGCTTAATTCATTGTTGTAGTTATTTTAAATGAAAACTTTATAGAATTGTTAAGGGGCTTAAAAATAGCTATAATGTTGCACGCTGATTTCGATTGTGAGTTTTTTTTTTTCATATTATGTTCTACTCGAAATTTAAGTCTTATCTATACATATAATAAAATTGTAACTAAGCCGAATCTGTACATTAAATATTTTTTTGGAAAATTGTATTGATATAGACATCATTATCGATACAGAGGCCAAATCTATAGTTTTAAGAATTTTTGTCTGTCTGTCTGTCTGTTACCGCACCACAGAAAAACCACTGAATGGATTTTGATGAAATTTGGTATGGTGAGATCTGGTTATTTGGGTCGACATATAGGATACTTTTTACTGCGGGAAAATATTTAAAAACTTAACTGAATGCTACAAAATACTTGAACTTAACTGAGGCATTTATTGTTTTAATTAAGACTTAATTCTTATATTAACAAATAACTCTTTCGCAGCCCTCAAAGAAACAAGAGAACATACAAATAATGGGCACTGAAGTAACTCAAGTGCCGGTGTTGCCGATAGAGAGAATGTTCGTGTCTGTGCCGCGCTCCGACACCATATGTTCCTTCTGCCAGTACTTCTTACACTATATACAAGTGGAGCTCAGTGATGACAATACTGAGGTAACCTCTTTGTGTTATATGTTTTCCTGGTATATGTAATATTATACGGATATATTACTAGGTAAATTTATTTATTTTTGAAGTTATACTTCTTTTGGCACGTTTGGAAAAAAATATGCCAGCCAAAAAGCGACATGATTTCTTTTACAAACAGAGAGTGGTGACATACGGAATGAAATTTTTAGCTATTTTTGATCTGTTACGGCAAAGAAGTATAACTTCCTACGTGCTCACATAAGTACACACACACGTTTTTTAGGGTTCTGTAACTCAAAAGGTAAAAAAGGAACCCTTGTAAGATCACTCTCTTGTCCGTCTGTCTGTCCGTGTGTCATCAACGATATTCTCAGGAACGGGTGGACCTAGACATTTGAAATTTATACCAGATACTTGAGGTCTATAGTCCCTATTAGCCAAAATCGACAATTCTAGGTCAACCGGAAAAACTGGAAGGTTTTGGGTCGAAACCCTATAAGGTAGTTCCCGTTGACCTAGAATCACGAAATTTGGCAAAAAGCAAGGTCTTACAGCACAAATAAAGGAAAAATTCCAAATAATAAAAAAAGTTGAAAATTAAAGTTAAACTGATTTCCTACAAATTTGTACGGAACCTTCGGTGGGCGAGTCCGACTCGCACTTGTCCGTAATTGTTTTTTTTTTTAATAAACTGCAAAAAAAATATTTGTCAGGCAAATAATAGTAAAAACAAACAATACAGGAGGCCATAAAGAAGGCGGTGGAGGGCGCGTGCGACGTGCTGCCGCAGTCCATCAACGACGAGTGCCGCCAGTTCGTGACGGAGTACGGGCCCGCCGTCATCGCGCTGCTCGTGCAGGAGATAGACCCCGCCAGTGTGAGTCATTGCTTATTGTTATCAATTATATATCTATCTATCTGAAATGAAATAAATGAACTAAAAAAAATAAAATAAAAAAACTTAATTCAATTAGACTTATTACAAGTACTTTTGAACTCGACTAGACGTAAACTATCTCGCTTGGGAAACCGAGTAAAGCGGGTTTTAATACTGGGTCTCGCACCTTGTTGATATTTTCATGTGCGAATTATTTCCAACACGATTACCACTTGTCTTGCGGTGAAGGAAAACATCGTGAGGGAACCTGCATGTCTGAGAGAACCTGGCAAGTTTTCGAAAGACACGCTCAGTCCACCCGCACTTGGTCAGCGTGCTGGATTACGGCTTGTTCCCCTTAGTATTAAAGGAAGCCTCGTGCCCGGCAGTGGGACGTTAAAAAGAATTGAATGCTATAAAAGTATTAGTGTAATGAAACATAAATTTTTATTTAAATAATATTTAGCGGCTCGCATCGCATAGATCAACAGATTACTGATTATCAACAATAACATTTTTTACTCGTTTAGCGGCATCAATTAATATTGATCGGCCTTGAATAGTTAGTGGTGGATCAGACTCGTCCATTTCATCATCTTTATTTTGTTTCCCGTTATATATCACAATATATACTTAAAACATCTAAAAATGAACACATTTTTTAATAGGGTATAATAGAGAATATGCATATGATTAAATAAAGGTGAAATATTTATTGCTTTTTAATTAAGCCTATATAAACATTTTTATGTATTTCTAAGGTAAATTCATAAGAAAATAATTATTAGAAAGTGCAAACATAGGTGGGAAATTCAAAATAGTTGAAACGCAACGAATGTGACGTCCAAGTAAAAACGTTCTTATGCCAACCAAATTGAAGTAATTCTTTCGTTATAGAGAGTCTTTCGCTATAGCGGCATTATAAAAAGTTTACACTGTTATATTTACCAGGTATGCCCAGCTCTAGGCCTCTGCCCCAAGACTGAGGAAGTTCGCCGCGTCGATATCAACGCGCAGAAGTCCAACTGCCCGCTCTGTCTCTTCGCAGTGGAACAGCTGGAAACAATGCTGAAGAATAACCGCAGTGAGGTACATACATATTATTATTACACTGTTGTTATATGACGTTTGGCTCAGTTTGTAGTGACCCCATTTGATGTTCCAGCGGTCGTAGGTTCGAGTCCCGCTGGGGGCATTCATTTGTGTGATGAGCACAAATGTTTGTACTCCAGTCATGGGTGTTTATAATATATGTATTTAAAGTTATATATGTATAGTGTATCAACTATCTGGTATCCACAACACAAGCCTTGTAAAGTACTATGGTACTAGATGGTGTTGTGTGTTAACTGTTAGTGTCTCAATATATTTATTATTATTATTTGTAGCATTTGAACTGCCTTGATGGTCTAGTGGTTAGGACGTACGGCTGCAGATACGGAAGGCCTGGGTTCGCCTTTGAGTCAAGTTCAGTTTTTGGAGTTTTTTTGTCAAGAAATTCTTAGTAAAAAGCTGGAATTGGGACGTTGGTGTTGCATATAACCGTGTTGAGGCAGAGCACATGTCTCGTCTGTCTGATCTCTCATCGTCAATCTCATCCTACCCGAGCCTCTCTTTAGATTTTAAATAAACCTAATAAATAAATAGAAAGAAAAGAGTGTCCACTTATATCTGTGCGTACATTTGTGCACTATAATATCTCTTGCTCATCTGGCTAGTCTTAAATGATATTGGTCACCGTGACAGAAATCGGTCATTGTTTTTATTTAAATAATTGAGAGTTAAAATGTTTCTTTTTAATCAGTCTTGATATAATAATAAATGTTAGGCAATTTGCAAAAGTAATTTTTTTATGTTTAAGTTTCATGAAGTTAATATTTTGCATATAGTTAATGTTATTCTTTCTATGACGACGTCCTCTCGTCATAGAACACTTTGTTATTAATTACATAATAAACTAGATATATGAAAAATAATCCTGCACAGGTTTAAAACAAAAGTTTAGACTTTACTTTCATTCCAACGATAGGTCCTTGAGTGACGTATTCGGTAACGTCGGGATCATTTGTATAAAGCTAACAAATTCCATTTCGAATATGATATCTTGGCGACATCATGTCTAGTTTTTAAATTATACTATCGTATACATTAATTTCATAATATTGTATCATACAGGATAATATCCGCAAAGCGTTAGACGGGCTTTGCAATCATCTCTCAACGAAACTGCGCACCGAATGTGTGGACTTCGTGGACACCTATACAAAACAATTAGTAGAAATGCTAGTAGCCGATCTAAACGCTCAAGAAATATGCGTATATCTCAAATTGTGCACGGATAACAAGAAACACATCGATCCTTTGGCCCTCAGTGATTCTGCTAAAGGCAAGACCAAACCCCCGACCCTCGGACATCCGTCCATAGATAAGTTCCACGACAGCCCCATACTGAGAGGCGATAGGAATAATAGACGTCGACCGATGCTGCCTAAATCTATGCTGGAAAATGGGGTTGGTGACATAGGTAAGTTATTTTTTTAGTTACGGCCTTTCTCATTCGTTTTTTTGAAAAATATTATATACTAGCAGAACCCGCGGCTTCGCTCGCGCTCAAACTACAAATAATCTCTAAAAAAGTATGCATCTAAATTTCATACAAACTTTCATCCCCTATTTACCCCTTTATAACCTATATATTAGATAACCGGTCTGCCCTAGCAGTTAGCCCAACAGTTTGGAAGGTAATAGAATCTGTGTGGCATTTTCCAAACGTCGCAGTAGGGAATATGCGTGCGATTTAAATAAAGATGAAATATATTTTTTATAATCTTTATTTGCTTTCGAATTGAGCCTTTGTCAATATTTTTTAAAGTTATTTCTTTTTGATTAAGAAAATGATAATTCAAAAGTGCAAAAACAGGTGGGAAATTCAAAGTAGTTGAAACGCAACGCCATTGGTCAGACCGAATGTGACGTCAGAGTATATGATAACAGAATAGTTAGTGATTTTGTCGCTTACAAATTGAGTACATATATCATTTCTCTGTGTATATCATACTGTGACGTCACGCCGAGTGAAATAACGAGTGTTTAAAGTATTCGCATAGGTATAATATTTTAAAAAAATATACTAAATTTTATTTTTTTTGGAACTGGATTTTTTTTTCACTTATGTAACGATGTAAACTATTGTATAGAAAATTAAAAAGAAAAATCATGCATTGTTTCTATTGTTTTTCTTTGCTTGTAGCATATTATGGAACTGGTATGTAAGTAAAGAAGACAAATAAATATTACTCCATAAAGTGCCCCATTTTTAGATAAAGATAGAGCCATATGAAAACATTGACAATTGATAAGGACCTAATTACGTGTTAATATATGTTAGTTGTATTTAATAATATTATTATGCGTAGCTTAGCAAGAAAATAAACAATTTGCGGGGATAGGCGGTTTTTATATTGAAAATTATTCTCCATACAACGTTTTATCTACTATATGGTAAATGAAATTGATCTTTCGAAACAACAATTTACTGTTTATAATAGTTTGGTTTTTCGATCAAGTAATAATTTCTTTTGCTGATTTTCAGTACTTAACAAAGAGTATCTTATGTAACAAAAGTTAGCAAAGTAAGGATTTTTGATAATGGATCACCCAACTGGGATAAAAATATGGTTATTTTTGAAGTTAGAAATATGGAACTTCTATTTAAATATATATAGATTTAACTTCTATTTAAATATATTGCGTACTAGTGGCTTACCCTAGCTTCGGTCGGGTGCGTCGCTAGGAACGTTTTAATTTTTTTGAGCGGAACCCTAATCTATATCTTTACTAATATTATTAAGAGGAAAGATTTGTTTTTTTTGTACCGAATAGGCTCCGAAACTAATGAACCGATTTTGATGAAATTTGGTAAGAAGATAGTTTTAGACCCTGGGAAGGACATAGGATAGTTTATATCCCGGAAATTATCCCTTAAGGGAGTGAAAATGGGGATGAAAGTTTGTATGGGGAAACAACCAAGGGACGAACTCGAGCGAAGCGAGGTTGAGTCGCTAGTTCTTTTTCTTAAGTAAAAGGAGCCCAAGTTACTCATTATAACATCAGCTATCTGCCAGTGAAAGTCCCGTCAAAATCAGTCCAGCCGTTTCGGAGATTAGCTGAAACAAACAGACAAAAATTTTCTAAATTGTGTTTTTCTCATAAGTATCGTATATAAATTCATATCTATTTAGTAATAATTTATTTATATAGATGGAAAATTTCCTAGAACACAATAATTGTCCTGTTAATAGAAAAAAAAAACGTCGTAACTGCTCTCGTCTTTATTTACAACTTTTTTTAGCCACAAACGAGATCCCAGACAGTACAATAAATGGCCGCCCCATCGAAAAGTCAGATAAAACTATATGCGTTATTTGCGAGTTCGTTCTAAAAGAGATCGATGACCAGATAAAGGATAAGCATAATGATGTAAGTATACTTTTAATCTGCCTTTCGATACTAATTTTAATAATTTCAATTATTTATTTTAAAAACTAAATTATTATCAAATATATAAACAGCCTGTAAGTGGTAAGACATAGTACACGCTTTGTTTATGAGAATAAAAAGTATGTCACGCTGTATCAATGAAATTATTTAATTAATAGAAGCAAAAATGATTTTAATGTGAACTATTGCTAAACCACGTTTTTTCCTATATTTTTTTTTCTATTAAAAATAAACGGATTCCGATTTGTCTAATGTATTTATCACTCGTAATATATTCATAATATATAGCACTTAAGTACTAACAATCAAAACATTTAGGTTAAAAGTTTATTTATTTTCTTGTTTTAATTTTACTTTGCAAGAAATATAAGGCTTTTCTATTTTTTATTTATTATTGCTTGAACAATATAAAAACTCCCAAAATTATCAATACCAAAAATTCCAGGATGAAATCAAGAAAGTAGTGCACGGTGTATGCAAGCACATGCCCAAGGCGGTGCGTCCCGACTGCGACGAGTTTGTGGAGAAGTACTCGGACCTGGTCATCAGTCTGCTGGCCCAGGAACTGAACCCGGATGAAGTGTGCAGGGAGCTAAAGCTGTGTACTAGCTCGCTGCAAAAACTGAAAGGTTGTATTTTATACTAGTGATACACCCCTAGTATTGAGATCGTCCATTAATCACGTGAGGCTCGAATGGGGGGGGGGGGGCTTTGTTCAGAAAAAATCACCAAACATCATTGGGGGGTAGTGAAATAGAAAGAACAGATATAGATTGGCACCTATAATCCCTAGGTCACTAAACACGGTTAGGACTAAGTTTTAGTAGTATTCAGGTCGGAGTATCATTTTATCCAAATCCATTTTTTTTTCTGCTACATCTGCTGCTATTCAGCGGATGTAGAAGTTTTTTTTTTAATTACACTCCCTAACATTCATTTTTTGAATTTATTTTAAAGCATTTGACATGTAAATACTAAAGACATTCAAGCATCTTTTAATACTTTTTATTAATTGATATAGTGAATACAGCGTAAGATTAATAATAATAAAAATAATATATGGAAATTAGCAATGCTTTCTGTCAAATCGTTAAATAAATAAATGAAATAATATAATCTCTATTTAACCGACCTCTAAAGTAATAGAGACAAAGGAAAAGGGTTTTAATTTAGGTTCAATATATGTAGTATAGTGTATACTGCACAATATCTTTGTCTGTTGTATACTGATATTGAGGATTGTTTATAGAATACGCTATACGTTGAAATATTACTACCACCACTACCACCATCACCACCACCACCACATTACCACTACCATCATCGCCACCACCACTACTACTACTCGCTCGCTTCAATCGGGTTCAACAAGAACAAATCTGTCCCACGGAAACTATACATTTTTCCGGAATAAAAAGTATCTTTGTGCCAATTACATCCAGATCCGTTCATCCGTTCTGGCGTGATTGAGTAACAAACATCCATCCAAACATCTAAACTTTTACATTTATAATATCAGTACATATAGAAATATAGATTACAATAGAAGGTTTTTAAATCTAAATGATGAATATTAAATAATTTGATAGCAGAAGAGATCTTGGATTGCGCTGTGTGCGAGACCGTGGTGATGGCTGTGAAGAAGGTTCTCGGCAACGATAAGGTGGACAGGAACATCGTTCATATTGTGGAGAAGGCCTGCAATGCGCTACCAGCTAAATATTATGATAGGGTAAGATATTTATTTTTAGGTTTTCATGTTTAATTAATTAACACTTTAGAAATTTACATTCATAATTATGAATCTTCCGATTTTTTTTCTTTTTTCATAAAGATAATGTATTAGTTTGTATGTAACCTTCGTATTTTAGGATACGTTATGATTGAAATAACAAATAATTAATAAAGAACATAAAAACCAGCGAAACTAAACTCATAAATCTTTCTAAATATGACCATCCTTTAGGAATAAAAGTATTTTTTCCCATTCAAATAAATATTATATACGTAAATGATATAAGGTATTGTAAATTTGAATATAAAAAATATAATTGTAATGAACAGTGCCACACGATGTTGGAGATATACGGCGCGGGCGTCATACGCCTGATAGAGGAGTTCGGCACGAAGGACGTGTGCAAGAAGATAGGCCTGTGCTCGGCCGGCGACGCCGCGCTCGTGCGCATGCGCCGCACCAAGGGGTAAATAATGCTCAAAAAAAGGCACGGACGTATGTCTGTGGGTATTAGACTTACTCAAAAAACAACTAAGGGGTAACTAATAATTGTCTTGTGGTGCTTATATGTTTATTTATATTTAGTCCCTGAGCGACTGGGAGCACTTTTTTGTTATATCGTATTTTTAGATAAAAAAAGCTAGAAACTTGAATAAATACAAAAAAAATGAAAGTAAAATCTTTGTAACCGACCGGGATTCGAACCCGGACCCCTGTGATGGTCAATCTTACGCTTGAAAATAATAAATAAAAACTGATTAATTCTTTTTTGTGTCTATAAATCTTTTCCATTTTAAATTATTATAGTTTTTTTCCTTTTTATTAACTTAATTTTTCAATTTACAGGTAATGTTGCGCCGCCATCTAAATAAGCAAATTCATTTGTAATCTCTCATTTACTTAAGTCATGATTTTTTACCAAATGTTTTTTTCCTTTCATTTACTTGCTAGTGTTTGTCTCCATTTGTGACTATTGTAAGTTAAATTCTCTAAGTTTATTATAAGTTTTGTGCCCCTTTATATTTAGTTATTATGCACGCAAATATGACATTTTTTTTCACGGCAGTTGCTATTCGGCCGATAATCGGATAATTAAGAAATAATCAATACAACAAAACAAACAAAATTAACCTACCGAACTGGAAACTTATTGTTACAGGATTTTTAAGTCTTTATGTGTTAAAAAAAGCGTTATAACCTACGCACCTAAAAATGGATTTTATTAGGACAATATTACTGCGTCATAACAAAACAGGATAATTCTAATCTATCAGGTGATAAATATTTTTAATTTAAGTCAATTTGATCTTATTCTAAACTTAAAATTTTATCAATATTCTTAAATATCTATATAACTTGATAAGTTACAATTGTTTTTTATAGAAACATAAAATTAATCGCAGTTGCAATTTATGAGTAACACAACACCAATAATAGTCAGACAAGTAATAGATTTTTTATTCATCCAATTCTCGGACGAATAGACATTTTAATATTATTCTACTTGTTTTATATGTTGAAGTTCTAAATGAAGTGAGCAGTTTAAAGTTTGATTAATGAACTAAAGATTTTTTTTGAATACAAATTATTTTTACTTCCTTTATGACGTATGATGCAATTGTATTTGTTTGGTAATCGATTCAATATCGATTTAATTAACTAAATGACTGACTGAATTCGATTAATCGCTGTATCGATGTTATCCTGCGATGTAGTAGCATTTTCTTTTATATTAATCCATAATAATTCTTATGGGATCGTTCTCATATAATTACGTAACCATATTTATACCATTCTTACATGTTAGCCTGTGATAGAAAATCTTTTGTAACTAATAAATAAAATTGGGGGAAATGTTGTTTTATTTAAAATACCCTGTATGTAATCAATCTGATCTAATTAAAAGTTAAGAGTAAAGATTAGGAGAAGAAAGATTTGTATTTTTTTATGTTTGTAACGAATAAACTCTAAAACGACTGGATCGATTTAGATTAAATTTGGTAAAAAGATAGTTAAGAGACCCTGGGGAGGATATAGGATGTTTTTTATTCCGGAAATCATCCCTTAAGGGGATGAATTTATATGGAATCATGTTTATAAAATTAGATTTTTTAAACGCTATTCAAAATTGTTTTTTTTAAATCAGCATATTCTTGATTTTGAACGCATTCAATTGAATTAAAATGATATTTAACACAACAATATATTTCATCGTATATTAGTCAGAAAAAAAGCTATGGAATATTTTAAAATTCATAGGTATTGAATCCGTACAAAAAATTAAAAAAAAATATCAAGTTTCTTTTGAATAACCAGTTTAAAAATTAATGTTAAAAATCAATGTAACTAAATTATATCTAACAAGCGTTGCCCGGGTAATTTGTGCATTAGCTGCGCTCCTAGAACTGAGCGAGAGTTACAGGCTACCTAGCAGATTAACTCTCAATAAGTTCGAAAAGACAAAATTGTATAACGAATGATTCTTTTGAAACGAACTAGTAGTTACAGAGCGCGTACAAACTAAAACAAACTCTTCATCATTATATATACATACATATATTAATATATAGTATATAGATTAATGTAATTATAGACATTTAGAAAGACAATATAACTATAGTATATAATTTAATATTAAAGATTTAGACATAAACGCTAAATCCAAACATTTAAAAAATATTTGCAATTATTAATTATTTAACGATGACTCCTGAGAAGGCGCCCGTGTGTGACATTTTTCTTCTTCTCTCAAATCTCGAGGTTGGGGAAGTACTTCCGGTTCATTCGGATTGTGCCGTTTTAAGTGTTCCGCCAGCCATAGAACGGGCTCAGCGGGCCGCTCGTGAGCTAACGCTGTGAGTGCCGGCGACAGTGTAGGTGCTATATATTTCTGAATATAATCGCCAATTTGCCATTGGCGAAGTATTGGCCCTACTATCACTGAAAAATATTCATTTAAATTAATGTTTATCAAAATATATAGGTATTTTGTTGATGCTTGAAATGTTTGATGAATTAAAGTATAATTAAATTTATTATAAGCAAATAATAATATATAGATACTATAATTATTGCATTAATTTAATACGTTCAAAGATTTTCACATTAAGATATAATAAAACAATACAATTCCAACATTTTACAAAAGATTTGAAACATCTCGACAGAAGTTTTATAAATTCTATCTGTTATGCCGCATAGGAAATGCAAGAGTATCGCGTCCCTCACCCCTTTAATTTTAATTGAGCATGCATGTATTCTATCCCCTAAAGTAGGTATCTACTAGTAGGTCCCAACTATTTGCGCAAACTTTAAGTCGATTCATACTAAATGTGTATATTTAAATGTATTTTATACACAAATTTGAATACTACATTAATATTATACCTATTTCTAACCTTTATTAATTATACGAAAGCGACGGGTACAAAGGTACACGGTAAATGCTTATAATTTAAAAGCCCCGCGTTAATAAAACTTCGATTTATTTCACCTTGATAGTTCTATTTACAAAGTAACTAAAAGGTCTCATAATACTCGTAGGCATGTGGCAGATGGTAGTTGGTCAGAAAGACTAGTGTCAACAATTTTACGAAGTTTTCATACAATTGAATAAATAATACGCGAACGCCATTTCTTAGGAGATGAGAGCACAAACATTATTTTACATAATATTGGTATAATATGTATATTATGGGTACCACCAATTAACAGGAAGCTGTAACGCGGTCACCCACTTGCGGACGAAGAACGATATGAGTAACGGTCAAGATAAAACGTACCTACTTAAATAAGCAGAAAATTTCTTAGAATTATACAATAATAATATAATATTTACTATTTTTATATTTTAAATATGAAAGTGTTCGTTGGTTTGTCATTCTATGGCAAAGCAAGAAACTAAGTTTATTTTTTTTACATAAAGATGCTGCATTACCCGATGAGATCTATGTATTTTTAAAAGCATTTAGTGTAGCTATTTATAGGGACTACTACTTACAATAAATAATAATAAACTTTATATTAAAACTTACTGTTTGGAAAGAAAAAGTGTATTTCTCTCAAAGCTTCTGTATGGTTCTCGCTTCCGTGCAACGCGTTGAAGTAGTCACCGTACTTTGTGCGTCGTCCGTAGCACGCTCGTAGACTGTCCGGCCAGTACGCCTGAGCTTCTACAACCCTGTATATGTAGAGTAATATGAATAAACCATGAACGAATTATTCGTTAACCTTCAATAACCTCGTTACAAAAATATTGTAAATATTTAAATTACAATGAGAAAGAATTTTGCCATTTCTCCCGCAAGATGTCACGATCTATATGATCCCCAGTATGTTCTAAAGTTAAATAGCGTGGATAGATTTTTTTTTAATTTTATTTAAAACATACTATTTAATAGCATCATAATTCAATACACCGACCTCCCAAAAATATGTAGGTATATTAAACGTAAATTTTATTAATTTAAAAATATTTCACTACATCTGGTATACTCATAATCATAAAATTCCATACAAATTAGTTGAATTTAATATTCACCTAGCTGGTCCCATCAAAGTACGCCACTTTTGTATGCAATTCCTAGAAGCTAGGACTAAAGCAATGATTGGTCCGCTCGACATGTGTGCTACGAGATGTGGAAAGTGATGTCTCCCATAGTGTCCCTTGTAGAGTTCTGCAGCTTGTTCTGGCGTCAGACGAACCACCCGTCTCTGGAATTAATAATTCATATATAATTTTGTAATAATGATATTTTGTATTAAATAAAAAATAGATTTTGAGATTACATAAAGATCAGGCTAATATGGAAAAGTTTTGTTAGTTAACAAGCTATACCTAAGTTTGCACATAATGAGAACAAAAAGGAGGATAATCACAAAGGAGATATTAGATTATTGGTCAAAAAATTCTCAGCAGTGCCTATAGTGAGAGAGTTGACTATTTTCTAGTATCTCGGAGGGGCATCTCTATGAAGACTATGGGAGTGAGAGAACAAAGTATGCGCCCATGGTAGCGTCTGGTAAAGATAGCTATTCTCGTGTAAGATTAACCGCGTTGAACGAAAAATAGTCTGCAGGAAGATATACATTTGTAAGTGCAATTAAACTTAATAAAAGAATTTATTTTATTTTATTAACATTAAATTAAATAAAACACATAGTACTCGTATATGTGCGTGATATTTCATTAAATTTTCAAATACAATAAACTTCAGTATATCATCGTTAGGTTAGATATAAGTCAAAATTAGCGCATTTTGCAGGAAAACCTCTAGACATCTACAGTTGTTAGCAAGTGCAAGTAAAACTAAATATACCTACTAAAATTTACAAATTTAAAATGTCTCCTGATAACTTTTTTCCGTAATTACTTACTACAATAATCGAAATGCCACGTAAATTGCTTTTAACAATTCATGATCCAGCAAGGTCAAAGGAAAGGGTATGACGCATATATCGTGTTACATTACAATATACTATAAGCTTACCTAATGACTCACTTTATTCAATGATAATATAAAGCTCATGCTCCTAGAATGAATAATAGTATTATAGATCTGTCGAGATATGACACGCAATTCATTTGTGCGTGTTTTATCTACGCTTGATGCCGTATTCATATCTACAAGTTTTAAGGTTTTTTTTTATATTCTTACTAGTTTTATAGTTAAGCTAGCAAATAAATACAAATATCACAATTGCCATAGCTATATCGATTTCATTTAAAATACTTTTTTATGTATAATATTTTATTAATTATTTATTCAGTTTATGTATGAAACGATATTTAAGAAAGTCATTTGTACCTATATGATTACTAATTTTAATTATAAAGCCATATAAAATCTATAAAATCTATTGACAATAGTTTCAAAGTCCTTATGGACTCAGGGGATATGGATAGAAGGTTTAAATAAGTATTTCGTAAATAAATCTCCATTTTACATTTACAGTACCTGAGTTTATATATAAAATACATATTATTATATGTAGTTAATACAATAAAGTATTAGTCGACACTATTTAAGTTTAAGGAGTTTAATAATTATTAAAAAAAAATGTTTAATAGTACGTGACTAATGGCGAACTGAGCAAGACACTTTGAAAATCAATAGAAAAAATGTCATTTTAAACATGTGAAGTTGTCGTGGACAGCCCCACTCGAAACGTCAATGGGAATACGTAATTACTTTTTTATGGATGGAAGCCATAGATAGCAGCAGTGACCGCACGAAGCTGGGGCGCTCAAGATCTAACAATAACAGGGTTGCTACATGTTGATAAACACATTTTATAAGTAGTATAAAATTTGTATAGGATTTAAATTTACATCTAAGTTATGTTTTGGAGGCAGCCAGGGGATGCAAAGAAATGCAAATTAACGTAAAATTAATTTATTAACTAAAATTTCTTACTACTAAAATGACTGTCGTTCCATGTTAGATCAAATCAGTGAAGATTTTTATACTACATTATTGTAGGAAGTTGTGACATTGGCATTGATGAAATGTAGGTGGCTGCTGCGCTTGCACTTGCGCCTGACCTTGTCTTGTCGTCGCCGCGCGAGGTTTGTAGAGCAAAGCTGATGCGACGATTCAAGTTCCGTAACATCTAACATAGAGATCATTTAAACTTTAGAGAGATATTGACTGAAAAAATGTTAGTTCAAAAGTCATATTTATTTTATATTTTACTCTACTTATTATTTATGAAAGTATATCAAAAATACAATAATATCGGTTATTAATTATAACTTAAAGACGTTAAAGCTATTTTATACTTAATTATAGTACAAACTAGCGGCTCACCCTCGCTTCGCTCGGGTTCGTCGCTAGGTACGTTTTAAATAGAGATAAATAGTTATTAGCCAGCGCTAGCCATATAATTTTTTTTTCGTTAATTTTTCTGATGTTTTAACACTTATTATCCTATTCCGGAGTAAGAGAAATCCAAAAATTCAAATATCATAAAAATTGGTCCAGCCGTTCTTGAGTTTTATGTCACGTCACACGGGAACGCAATCGAACGGGATAAAAAGTATCCCATGTCCGTCTCCTGGTTCTAAGCTACTTCCCCACCAATTTTCAGCCAAATCGGTTCAGCCGTTGTTGAGTTATAAATAGTGTAACTAACACATATATATATATATATATATATATATATATATATATATATATATATATATATATATATATATATATATATATATATATATATATATAGATTAATAGATTTTAAATAAAAGTACACACATATATATGTTTAACTCTATTCTCTATTAAGAAAATCAATGAGATGCCAACCCTGTCGTATCAAATGCCAGCTATGACGCGGGATAACGAACGCGCCCTCGCTCTCAACTATATTTTGCATACGCAACCCTCGTTGCCGACGGCCACTGAACGGACGCAACCCTTTGTATAATCACGATTGATTCCTTCCAAAATTTAGAGTGAATTTTGATGGAGAATTAGCAATCATTTTAAAGCTCTGGCATGTAATAAATAAATTATTTATACGATTTCATATAACACTACATAAAGAAAAAAATGAGTCCACAATCAATATTTGCTGTATCGTTCTCCTTTATTATTCACATTCTAATAAAAAGTCATTCGAGGACGTCATTTGTACGTTTTAATGGAACGATAAAAAGACCATTTCGTAGATAAATGTAATAAAAATGTGTTCAATGATGTTCTTAATCCAGATACAAACTTTTTACATAGTTGGATATAAATGTATATAAAATATATGCTTCATTCATGAATAATTCGAAGTATAAAGATATTAAAATTAGGTACTCGTAGTTTATGCCACTTTATTTTCATAAAATAGCAACACCTCACTTTTTCACAATTATCACAGCGTTAAGGAGTACGCAGTTAGAAGGTGCAAACCAACGTTCGCCCCGCACAAGAATCGAACTCGCAATATCTGCCGTCAGAAATAATGCAACCTCGTCGCACCTTTGTGTCCAGAAAAACATGTATTCGTTCCTGCGTATTATTTCTGATAAGCCTCGATTCCTAAATCCTAGGTATTGACCTGATCTCTCACTGACTGTATATTGTATAGGACAATCCTAGTAGAGTATGAATGACATAGTAAATGCAGCTTTGCTTGCATATGCATCGCGTTGTATGTACCTAATATCTTCTACATAAGGCTAGTCTCCAATTGCTGCCGTAACCAAAATTTGATTCAGAATTGAAAGGACCTCTATACATATAATAAAATTGTAACTAAGCCGAATCTGTACATTAAATATTTTTTGGAAAATCTTATTGAAATAAACGTTATTATCTATAGTTTTTAGAATTTTTGTCTGTCTGTCTGTTACCGCATCACAGAAAAACCACTGGAGGGATTTTGATGAAATTTGGTATGGTGATAGCTGGTTATCCGGGTCAATGTATAGGAAGGATACCTACTTTATACCGCGGGAAAATATCTCATTTCTGAGAAAAAATACAAAAAATACAAAAACTGCAATGTAAGACTATACTAATATGTAAAACCTAAGAATTTGGTTTTTGGTCAGCTAAACACGGGTGGAGCCATTGGCAACGGCTGGTAGTATTGAATTTTTTTATAAATGGAGATACCTACTAAAATTATTTTCTGCAATGTCAATTTGAAAATTCATGTACGTGATTTGAAACATAATATAATAATTAAAAATATACATCAATTAAAAATATATAAAATGCTAACAAGAACATATTATGCTTACAAGAAAGTTACTTAGTGATTTTTATTAGGTATATTTTATTAACTATTTACTGTTCATGGAATATCCTCCCCCGGCTGTATAACAAATCACAAAACGTGGAACTCAAGAATTACCTTTAGCTGCTCGAGTTCGACCGATGAAAATTTATAATTTAAGCTAGAGTAAAGATTGCTTTTGAATCCAGTACCTCGTAAGCACGTTTACATACAACAAAAAAAACACACACGATAATAATACTAAAAAATAATTTTAACTTGACATCTAACAGATCATACCAAACATCGAAAATACAAATATGAAATATATAATCCGGTTACAACATTATTACGCATTTGCGTATAGTTCATAAATAGATAAGGCTAAAAATGTAAAAAAAAAATTCATATCGGACTCGAAGTTTCACTTTAGCGTGTTCAAGCATACAAAACAAACTCTTCAGCTTTATATACTAGTAAGTATAAGCTTACATAAATACACTCGTTTGATATAATTAGAATAGTTTAAATCTGATGACAAGAAAGTCAGCGTAGCGATAAGGCGTAGGGGTCCCGGTTCAATACTTAATTAAGTGTTTCTAATGTAGGTGTAGGCAAAAAGAGTGTACAAAGCTACGTTCTTACATGCTCATTTTCAAGCAGTAAGTAAAAATATCATTAATATTCTATTCTTAATATGAATTATATTTACGAGAAAAAATTATAATCAAAATATACTAACAGCTAGAATCATAAATCCATTATCCCTTATATGATTCTCAATGTCTTCCGCATTTTCATGAGCCTCCGGCTTAATAATTGCTAATGTTCTTTCCGAGTATGAATGGTGCTCGGCACCGGAATCTGATGAAGCGATCGACATTCAAACACAAAGTTTCTGATAATGTTAATTTTTTTAACACTATCAGTATTTGTCATATTTGGTAAAAAATATTTTTGATACACAAAATTGACATTTAGGTCTATATATTTTTTAAATTAAAATACTTTCTAATAAATACTTTTTTAATTTAAATTTATTCATAAAGTACTAATTGCTAGTAATAATCTAATTTATCTTACCATTATAATTTTATACTAATTACTATCAATAATAAATTATTATTCATTCCATATACATATATTACAGATTCGCAATATTAATAGGATCAGCCCTTAGATACCAATGAGGTATCACAATACACTTGTCGCATCTGAAAGACATCACATTACATTCTCTCTCCTTGTCACAACAACATAAATATAAATTAAGACGTCATAATCAATACGGACAATCGGCAATTGCAGACGGGAAAACTGGCACGCATTTTCCGGCGCGTCCGAGCCACCCTCCGCGCGTGTAGTCGCGGGGGCGGGGCGTGGGGGCGCGAGGGGGTACGAGGGGGCGCGAGGGGGTCGGGGTGGTGGGGGGCGAGCCGGGAGCGCAGGGCCCAGTGCCCCCCGAACGCAGCGGCGGCGCGACGCCTCCCCGAGAGCCCGCGACATGCGTTGACGTCTCCCGCCACCCGACAACCACCGCCGTATACATGGACAACTCCTGCCTCCTCGACCTCCTCATCAGGTGCTTCGCGATGACCGAGCCCGAGGACCTCAACTTCACCGCGTTCACCGACCTGTGCCGCCTCTGCTCGCTCAAGAGCGGGCCTCGCCTTCACATATTCGACAAGGAGTCCGAGCAGCGACAGATACTGTTCAAGCTGCGGACTTGCTTGCCCACTATGGTGAGCTTTTTTTGTATTATGCATTCACTTACCTTATTATTGCTTTCCCATCAAACCATACGCAGTTACCAAACTCAATGTCGTGGTAAACATGGTGTAAAGGGGAGGTGCGGTAATGTAGAGACGTGTCGACTGCCGTAGCCTCGTAGGCGCACGCGCGCTACGCGCTACGCACATCATAACAACATGAAATACAGATTTGCTGAACAGGAACACGATACCTGTTGAACGTTTGCACAAGGAACAATAACTCTATAATGAAATATTTTAATTTTATTACGGGTAATTAGCTGATAAACCGAATTCAGCTAGAGGAAAACAATATATTTATATTGATACTTTAAATTCCAAAACATTCAAGTGTTTCGGCTTATAAAATATAAATAAATTTTCAAAAATTCCAGTTAATAAAGACCGAAAGAAAGTTAAATTTGTGTTATCTATTGAATGATTGAAAGGCGGAAATTAGACCTTGCGATGACATGACAAAAGCTTTATCTATTTTCATGTTCCCTCCAAATTTATGGCAAATTTGAATAGTAAAATTGTCTTTAAAAAATATTGTTGTTGCACTATTCAAAGTGATTTTAAGGGGCCCTTCCCTTACGTAAGGATTATAAATTATATTAATTAATTTTGGTATATAATAATATGATTTTTTAAATTACGTTACTAACATTATAATTTAAAACCGATTCAATTTTGTTTTAATATTCATTATCGTTGACTTAATCGATAGTTCACATTCAAAGCAAGGCAATACGATTATGTAATACTATTTCTATGATTCTCACGTCTAGGAGATGACTGGAAGACTGGATCTCTTTTATAGATAATACCACCCTTAAAACCACTTTTTTTTATAAATTTGGCCATATTTTATTAATAACAAAAACAATTTAAAAGCACATACACACATACACAAAGTACATAAATTGATAAAATTACATCAAATTAAGGAATTATCATTTATATATTAATAAAGACGTATAAAAACACACATATATATATATGTATACCTTCCTGAGATGATTTTTAACACTTAGCCTTAAGTTAATTGTAATGTTAACCACATATGTATAAGGTTATTAGGATTATAAGCTTACATATAGACATCACAAATCAATTTCTTTCAACAAAAGGATGAGATTCGCTTACGCTAAAAGCTTAAAAGTTCCTACGAATTCTGAATTTGACTTACGTTAAATAACGAGCTTTTCAAGTTAACCACTTTAACTACACACACAACCATTAGACCCAAAGGATCAAACTTTAGTTGTTTCGAAACTTAATCTGAGCTAACAGATATATTAATAAGTGTAAATGTGATTTTATTATCTATACATATAATAAAATTGTAACGAAGCCGAATCTGTACATTGAATATTTTTTAGAAAATCTTATTGAAATAGACATTATTATCGATACAGAGGCCGAATCTATAGTTTTTAGAATTTTTGTCTGTCTGTTTGTCTGTCTGTCCGTTACCGCATCACGGGAAAACCACTGGATAGATGTTGATGAAATTTGGTATGATGTTAGTTGGTTATCCGGGTCAACATATAGGATACTTTTTACTGCGAGAAAATATTTCATTTCTGAGAAAAATACAAAAACTGCAATGTAAGAGTATACTAATATGTAAAACATAAGAATTTGGTTTTTGGTCATCTGAACGCGGGCGGAGCCGCGGGCAATGCTAGTTTAAAATAAATTTAAAGTAAATATTGCTAAAGTCATAGTTTTAGAGTAAAATAAAGGTTATATAATAGGTTATTTGAAGGTCATATTTTACATAAAGCTATTATTGCTAGCGAATAGCGACAATGCAAGCTCGTTAGCTCTGTTCTATAAAAAATATTAACTTGACCGAAAAAGTGAACTGTTAATATTAGTAGTACAAAAGATTAGGTAATTTATTAACTCAAGTTAAATTCTATACTCCTTGCAAGATAATAAAAAGTATATTGTGTCTAGGGTGTATAGATGCTTATTATTTAAGACCCGAGGTGTCAAATATTCAGGTAAAATATATTGAATTAATATTAATATTGTAATTCAACTATCGCATTATTATTAACTAGCGGCTCACCCTCGCTTCGCTCGGGTTCGCCTCTAGAAAAATACTAATAGAGATCTATTAGTTCCCACGGAAACCGGTCATTTTTCCGGGATGAAAAGTAACCTGTTGTTTGACCGGCAATATAAGGTATCAGAATGTTAAATTTTACTAAAATAGGTGCATAAGTTGTTGTGTACTAAGCTGTATAAGGTACTATAGTTTTTTAACTATCCCACGGGAACTCTTTAACTTTCCGGGATAAAAAGTATCTAAGAGGTTGCCCGGGGATATAAGGTACCACCGTGCAAAATTTCATTTAAATCGGTTCAATGGATTCAGAGATTAGCCCGTACAAACAGACAAACAGACAAAAAAACAGAGAAACAAAAAATTTAAAAAAAATCTGGATTTATTCTATTTGTCTTCTTACATCCCCCTGACTCGGTTTTAAGCATTTTTTTGCTATGTACAGACATTCGACCTCTACTGTTTTATTATAGTAATAACAGTACAATCAATAATAATAAAGCTATGCCTTTAATAGTTACTTCTTTATATAATCCAACGGGAACCACTTAATGTACAGGAATAAGCAGTAGCTTATGTAATATCATTCTCCAGGTCGTAAACTATCTCTTAATAAAAAATGTTTTAACTTTCCACAACTGGGCACGGGCCTACCTTCTCTACGAAGGAGGTCATGTTGCGTAAAAAAAAGAAAATTCACAAAATTAATTTATAAAATATTAGTAAGGTTAATTATAATTACATATACACCTGTATTTCAAATTATATATTATGTAGATAATAATAAAAATAGCGTTTTTCTAGTCAATTGAAGCTACGGTGACTAAATTCCCTGAGACTAGCGATCCGCGCGGGAGATATTATTGTACACAAGTGACATGTGCATAAATAAAAATGTATTAAAGTGTAACTCTCTATTACTTTTGCTTCTATAGTATGGTGGGATATCAATCTGACAAAACCAGAGGGAGATCAGATACAGAGCCGAAGGTTTTATATGGTCTCTGTAACACGTCTTAACTCTTATATTATACATCGTTAAGTTCCCAACTAACACTAGAATTACTAGTAACTATTTTTTGATCTGACCCGGAACTCGAACTCGGGACCCGGAACTCGAACCGCAAAAAAATCGCTAGACTAATAGGTAGGTAGATGTTATTTTGTAGAAAGAAGTGCAAACATCATATCATAATATTTATTAAGCACATTTTTATTTGAAAAGCAGTAATTTTTTTGATTTAGTATGCTAGAAACTGATTGTTTGAAATAAACCTACGTATATGATATAAACCTACGTTTACTTTTTCGCACAAAAGTGATAGTCGCACACTCTATATATGGTAATCCCCGGGGAAATTTGGGTTCGAATGAAATAAAGCTAGAAATAGCACTAAACAATGTGTTATAAAGACATCTCTGTTTAACCTATTTCCTTGAAAAACTAAAATTAATATACCAAAAAATTTGTTAATTAAAACCAAAATACCTTATCTACCTGTTTGACCATAAATTAAATAAACATAAAAAATAAAATGTGTCATGCCTATATATAAATATTTTTATCTCGACATTTTCATTTTTTTATTGAATTAAATTTCATATTTCTATGTAAATCCAGCAGATATCGAAGGACGACTTTCTGCCAAAAAAGATCTGCGAGCGGTGCGTCACGAGGCTTGAACAACTGTACGAGTGGCGTCAAAGTTGCCTTAACACGGACTCCGTGTTGCGAAATTATGCGGAATCTATGAGAATCGTCACTTCTACTATTAATTTTCAGGTTAGTCTATGTATAATTAATTAGTTGGTTAAAAACTTACGTTAATGATTGGTATATTTACAATCAAATCAATATCATCGACTGTGTTTTATTATAACAATAAGAGGAATAAATTATTTTGAAATTGTTTGATTTTAAAATCAAATGCTCTTTATAAGAACACATTATGAAGCTATTGTAATATTCATTAGATATTAATTTTAAACAAAGACGCTCTGTTCTTTACAAAGGCTTATTACTTACAATTATGTCGAAATACAAACAATACACTAAAGCCTAAAACAAAGGCACGAGATTTCAATATTTAATGAATACTTTTAATAATAATTTCATATTCTGTTAAACATTACTGAACATTTCTATCCTCTATCACGAACTCATATATTCCTAAATTTAAAGCTTGTTGGTTTGTTTGAGCACTCATATCTGAAACTACCAGTTTGATTTCAAAGAAATATTTTTTCATTGTTTAGTTTATTTTGTATATTAAACATCATGGTATGACTTAGGAGCCAATAACACATAAACTACGCGGGCGGAGCCGCGGGTCAACGCTATATATTTATGAAATGTGTAACGAAGTAATTCCTCTCAAATGGTTCATTTTTAACGTGTAACGTGTACAATATTGTATACAATATTAATTTTTTAATTAAATAATTTTCTCATAAATAAAAGTTAGTCAAATGCGAGTCTAAAAAGCGCATTGAAAGTTTCGTAATATCAGAGAATGATCAATATTTTTTTTATGTGTTTATGTTGAATTGTTTTTTACTAATAAAATGCGATATTTAAATGAACTAAAAATCATTACGCATTATTTACGGTATAAGAAATGCATATTTGAATAAAATAAAAGCGTTTTTTTATCGACAATCTACGATTTTCCGGAAATAGACGGACAGATAGACAACCAATACCTATAAATAGACGACAACGATTATAAATTCTAAGGGGACCATTAGTCTACGGAACCCTAACAGTAAATTTTATATGATTATTAAAATCATATTTTTAGGGCACATTCGCAACAACAGCAGCATGATAACTTATCTTTAACAATCGATATTAATGAAAGTATAACACCGGTCGATAATCGTGTAATCATACGCCGCATTGACATATTTTATGTTTTTATAGGTGGATAAAACATTCTGTTATTTTTGAAAAAATATAAAACTTATATAGCTTATTTTACTCGCATTATAACAATTTTAAAATGCAATGAAAACAATGCTTTAAAAAACTAAAACTAATATAAAATCATAATTGTGTGTATAATAGATACTTATACTATCTACTAGCATAGATAATATACATAATATCTACATATATAAACGTGAAGCAAAAACTTTGTACCCTTTCTACGAAAATTGCGCGGACGGAGGAGTATGAAATTTCCCACACTTATAGTTTACTAGCATTGCCCGCGGCTCCACCCGCGTTCAGATGACCAAAAAACAAACATATTATGTTGACCCGGATAACCAGCTATTACCATACCAAATTTCATCAAAATCCCTCTAGTGATTTTTCTGTGATGCGGTAACAGACAGACAGACAAAAATTCTAAAAACTATAGATTTGGCCTCTGTATCGATGATAATGTTTATTTCAATAAGATTTTCCAAAAAATATTTAATGTACAGATTCGGCTTAGTTACAATTTTATTATATGTATAGATATAGAGAAAGAGTGCAGAATCCTAATATTTTTTTTAATTATGCATAAAAAAATAAATTAAATCAATAAAAAAAAAAATATTACACACTACCATGTATTTGACACACACACGCATATTTATACTCTTTTGTTTATTGTTAAAGTCTGTGCTCAAATTGAGAATTAAGTATTAATACGTGAAGCAAAAACTTTGTATCCCTTTTTAAGAAAAAGTTTTAGATTAATAGCTATAGACGAGCTTTGGTTTTATATATAAAAAAAATCAATAATAATCATGGTCGAAGTTCGACCACTTCGGTATTGGGTACATCACCTCCATTTGGTGATGGCGCATAATAAAACTGTGTCAACTAGACAAGTGGCAAGTATCATACATTTTTATTAATATAAATTAATATCACACGACGAATTGCCCGTGTTAAAAGAGTTATTACGCTTGGAGAGTTTCTGACAAAGACAACCAAGCAAAATTGATTCTGCGACAGCGGTTATTCACTACATTAGACTACGCAACTGTAAATCAAGCAGCAATTCTTCATGCCAATAAAATACAAGTCAAAATATATTTGCTTTATCAGATAAGGATTTCACGATAAGGATGTTTATTGAATTTGTAAATAAATGAATAATTCAGTTACCATTAGTAGGAAAAGTAAAGTGCCATAGAATCTATTATATCCCCGTCACAAAATAATAAATATTTAAATATGAAAGAAGAGTTCGTCATCTTTCAAATATTATTTGAAGTATTTTATATTTAAAATCCCTAACAATAAATATTCCACTTCGGTAAAATACTTATTCGGTACATTAACGGACTGTACGACGTACATACAACAAATGTACATCATTTTTATTTATTTATTATGTCTTTGTAAAAATATGTCTATTGTACAACTTTTTCACTTCCTGAGGGAAATTGTTCCTCATGAAATTCTACAAAGTCGCCGATGTCGCGTAAACGTCAAAGGTATAATAGTTGTTATGTGTAGGCTCGCGAATGCACGTCGCTACGTCGGCCCCTCTATCGATCCAGCGCGCCCGGCGCGTATCGACCCAACACCCACTGCATCAAGCACGACCGAAAACTAACTCTATCCCTTAAGAGTAAAGCCCAAAGTCCAAGATACACTTAAGCATCTGCCAAAAACACTGGCAAACGATTTCCAACTCAATAAAAGTGTATCACGAGCCCTTATCGAATATCCGCGTTTTGTTTTGAGAGTACATGAATTATCCACTCTAATAAGATAGTCATAAGGTTGTCATCAGGAAGCGATACAATAAGTCTTTCGGGAATTCGGTTATTGGATACGCATGTCCAGTAACTCTTTAGTTTTAACTCAGAAGAATTACCTCTCTCTAAACTCAACATCTTCAGCGCAGAAGGCGGACTTTTTATTTCATGTATGTTTTGGTATAGCAAATATTAATATGTACAGAGACCTTGAATGCACAGTAATGCACGAGTATATACACATGCATTGGAAGCAAGGTCGAAGGCTGGCAGTCACCCTGCTCGGGGGACTGTTAACCCTGACCTAGCGGGGTGAAGGATCCTACTACGGCCTCCCGCCTCCCGGTGGGGAATGCTACCCCAGAACATCACTGACGATTCAACCTTCTCTACTAATGTGATGGATGATCAACCTTTACTTTTAGATTGTCCTTTGTCGGTGCTTTTTAAGCGTTTGTTAAGCATTTAGTTATTATTTTCATTTTACGATTATTTATAATAGTAAACTAGTGACGTTAATATTTAATAGAGTAATATAGTATATTTGAAATAATATAAAAATATGGAATATTTTTTCTATACGTTATTTACAATAAATACCGAATTATGAACATGAAAATTCTCAAACGACAAAGGAAACAAAGAAGAACTTTTTAATGTATTATATTTAGCTTATAAATAAAAATTTCAATCATATTTTGTCTGGAACAGCTAGCGCCCCTGTAAAATTCTCATAAGTAACCCTTGCAAAGGAATGAGGGGGATTGTCTTATGAAGAGTTTACCTTACCCTTCAATTTTATATCATACATCCAGACAGCAACCGTAGTGTCTGCAATTAAAGTTAGAATTATCAGTATAATCAGTTAAATTTATTTATGAACTTCTTTGTAATTTACAATAGAATGTGTGAAATCTGTAACCACGAATGCATTTTATATATTTTAATTACTATTAAATAGATTTAATTTTTTTGGGACTAACTAGCCCTATTAAATTGTAAGTGAGTCATCATTGTATATATGTATGTAGATAAATATATCGAATATTTTTTTAAATATTACAACAGCTACACGGATTTTAATTAGACAAATTATTCCTCGAGTAATAGTCAACTTAATCCCTTCAAAAACAAACATACATACATATATACGGAGCCTTAAATATTATGCAACATTTCAATAGGTCGAGTAGCTACGCAAAGATCCAGTTTATGCTCTCCTCTCGTCGTTCACTCATGTGATGGGGGGTTACGGATAGAATATAAATGGTATACGCGATAGTAGATACAGGCAGTAGCAAAATAAGAGTTCTATAATAGCTATTTAGGAGTACAATATAAATAACAGATGCCGAAAACTCAATTTATTATGAAAACATAAAACATCGTTATGTCTTATGGCTTATGTCACGGAAAGCCTGCTATGATCTTAACGCGAAATCTTAAATTAAGGCTGCTTTTCATCAGAACAGGAAATTAAATTGAATTTGAAAACTCTATTCACTTCGCTTGGTAATTGCATGCAAATGCAAATGTAATGCAAGAGTAAAGTAAGTACTCGATGGATTGACTCAGACTCGAGTCAGCATTACAAATTATTTAATGTACTGTATATTGAATATGTTTATGCCTCCTCGTTGATAAAGTTGCTAGTTTGTAAGGCTGCAGATTGTTCGGTCTTGGATTCGAGCCTCAGATCGAACCATAACAGTTGTTGGGTTTTAGTGTCATGAAATACTTAGTTTTAATTGAGCCTAGAGTTAAGAAGTTCACGGTGTGTACACCCTCGTGCCTCGAAGAGGACGTTAAGTTATTGGTACTTATCGTACTACCGGAATATGAGGGTTGGAAAAATAGAGAGTGTGCACTATAATATGTCCCGTCCAGTTGGCTAGTCTCACTGTCATTGGTCGCCGTAACCATAGCAATTTTTTTTTTTTTTGGAATTACAAAAGCAACAGTTTTTATAGAGTTTTGTCACTTGACAGCATTTAAATGCTTTAACGAGATAAAATATATAGAAGATTACATAAAAAAGATAAAAAGGTCATCTACACTATTATATAAAAACTTAAAATACGAGTATATATAACAGTCTTCTTAACATGACTTCATCTTCAGTAATTCTTTTTAATATTACTTGCTTTCTAAATTCAATTTTTTGTTTTTCAAAGTCATTTTTTTTATTTAGTCAATTTTTATTTATTTAGTCATTTTTTTTTATTTAGTCTAGTCTACCACCAGTTCAGTTTTCTTAACAACTGAGCTACTAGTAGTATACCATTTGTTACAAGTAGAGCTGATAAAATTCAAACAAAATCATTGTATTTTTTATTCCTCCGAATTTAATTATAATATATAAGATATTAGGCATGCAAGGGGTCCCCCTTGTCTTCAGGAATTCAGGTGCATGGAAGGGAAAGTGTAATCGATCGACGTAACGCCAATGCTTGCACTTAGTACATAGATACGGAGGAGAGTGCTCGTCTTAGCCATGACTTTCACCTTGAGAAGACACATGTCTATACATAGCCTTAAGCGTTCTTCAAATATATACGAGTATATATTATAATAGTGTGATTTAATTTATTGTTTTTGTAATGGAGATACTATTAAAGGAAATTTTTGGTGTAAGTATTTATATGTAAAATTATGGTGTTCCTAAGTTTATAGTGTAAGTTTTGTGTGTAAATACGTCGTGATGTTTGTTGAGGTTACGTATGTCGCTTTGGTGTGAAATACGTAATTGTCTTTGTTTTAAATGTTACTTAATACTTATATACAATATTTACTATTAAGTACCACAACTATATCTTCTCTCGGTAATTATTACATATTAAAGAATTTTGTGTTGTGGTTAATTAATAAGGAACGCCTAATAATATATATATACTGTAAAAGGCAAAGAAAGTGTTACAGTTAAAAAATTGACGCTCAGACGGATGGCATAGCTTAGTTTCGTTTGAACTTTTATTAGCTTATTTCTACAAGTTTACAAAACTTATTGCAATCTAAGATTCTTCTGAGACGGACTTCTAAAAAGTGGAAATCTTAATACTTACGTAGCTCACCTTATAGATAATATATCAAAGATCTTTACATAATTCAGTTTGATATTCAAATTCAACGGCACTTATTTCACCCCTGTTGTTTGGGCCCCTGTTAGGTAAGTTTGCTTTTAATCAGTGCAGAAGTGATAAGGCCCCCCGCTTCGACCCTTCGCTTATCTTTGAGGGGACTTCCTCAAACAATGGGAACGTGGATTCAGATCATTCAAGTGTGCATGATAATGCGGTAGAGGACTTTGGGAAATGTGTAGGTGGCAAATTAAGCACAAGATATGAACAAATACATACATCAAACATATGATCAAAGATAAAAATCATAAAAAAAATTTACTTATTATAAAATATTTTTCTAGGAACAACAACAAATATAACTCACTGTAACAATTTTTTATCGAATATAATATTTGACTCCTGCGAGAAAACATCCATCAAATGAAAATTCATATATTATTATTATACTAGCGACTTACCCTCGCTTCGCTCGGGTTCGTCCGTGTGTTTTAACTGTTAGTATGGAATAGATATATCCATCACTCTATTTCGACGTGAAAGAAGAAAAACCAATAAACTAACACACTTTCAATAGTATGGATAATTTTTAGTAAGTATGTCGATTTTATAGACCCAAAATTTTGTTTAGCTTTTGTTATAAAATTATTTCCGTGAAAATCTATCACGTCGTCCGTTTCCCCGTTTGTCGGCTGGTCGTTGAACCCACCCTTTGCCGAAGTTAAGCAATTAAGCATAGGGTGTTCATATTCGTGTTATGGAATGAAAGTCGGCTGTGGGGGACCGTTCTCACTTTCTGCGGGGTGAATGCACTAGGGGGCATCGGTGGCGCCCTCCCTAGCCCTCCCTCCGACCGCATCAAAGACACTCATTGAAGGCGACAGAAAGTAATCCACAGACGAGACTAGCAATTCACAAAAAAATTGCACAAGAACAATGCAAACATGTTTTTACTTCAATGATCATATATTTTACTGACGCTCATAGAACACTTATTATAAATATATAATTACGAAATATTTTAAAATAAGTTAAAGTTCCGTAAATTGATGTATTCTTGCTGCATTATTTTTAAATTTTATAATTTGTTTACAGGATGGCACGGTCAATATGGATAAAATGACAGAAGCACAAAAAACGGCATACTTAGAGGCACACGTAGCGGTACAACAACATATGGCTCAGGCTGCTGCTGCTGCTAGACGTGAACAACAACAACAGCAGCAGCAACAGCAACAACAGCAGCAGCAACAACAGCAACAACAGCAGCAGCAGCAGCAGCAGCAACAGCAACAGCAACAACAGCAGCAGCAGCAACAACAACATCAACAGCACCAACAGCAGCAGCAGCAGCAACAACAACAACAGCAGCAGCAGCAACAACAGCAACAGCAAGCAAATAACAATAATAATTCATCACGTCATCATCAAGAAATGCAAGTAAGTGTAAAGAATCAAATTGCATCTTAAAGGACTTCTGCACTAACACATTTTTTTATTGTTAAGAACAATTTAAAATGATGAAATAATTTTTAGCAAGCCCAAAGCAATACACATCCCGGTCATCCATCGCCACCCACAGTTAGTTCAACTCAACATCATTATGCTACAATAAATTCTCCTATAAAAGTACCTCAAGTAAGTTCCAGCACTGGTGGACCGGACTCTACGTTTACAGTCCCAGACGATGTAGGAATGGGTTTCGAGGGAGGAGTTCGCGTATTACAAAGTCTTGGAAATTGGTAAACCTTGCTGAATATTAAACATAATAAACGTGATTACTGATAGATTATTGTTAGGATAACTATGTTCTATTATAATATTTTCAGGTCACCTGAGGTAACAAATAACATACCAAGACCAAATTTAATACCCTTTACCGAACCATATGCAGAAGGTGGATCAATGCATCCAGGAACACGACTTAAAGCTCTACAAGGAACCGTTGTTAGGAAACACCCAGCTATTAAACCAACTAGTTCTACTAACGAAGGTAAGATTTTTCTTGATCTAGACTCTAGAGGATTATGTTAAACATGTGAATCAAAATTTGGTAATGGACAGTTATATTTCTAATTTCTAGGAAATAAAGCATTCGAATGCACTGTTTGTGGTAAAGGATTAGCACGTAAAGACAAATTAACAATACATATGAGGATACACACAGGTGATGTGGTATTTATACATTATATTATTTTAGACAAAACTATTTGCATGATAAATAATATCAATAATAAAATCAATAGATAAATTTGAGTATAAATAATGAACCCGTCGTAATAATTGCAGTCTAATTCTACTAGTAAGTAATGCATAAAGTTTGATATGCAGGAGCTCAGACACTATAGAGAACAAAACAACATTTTTATTTTCAGGTGAAAAGCCTTATGTTTGTGAAGTCTGTAACAAAGCGTTTGCACGAAGAGACAAGCTTGTACTTCATATGAATAAATTAAAACATATAACGCCATCAAATATAGCACCTTTAGGAAAACGAACGATTACAATACCCCGTAAGATTATTTTCATTATACGTTAGTTCGACTAGTGAGTTTCATAATATATTATAGATAGTTTTTTTCCCTTGACTACGCCCATGCAAGGAACTTTTTTTCTCTTTTCTTTAAACCTTTTTTAGGCAGCGCCATCTATCAATTGGTTCAGAATTAATAAACATAAAAGGTGAAGTATTTTTCAGATGTTTAAAATATGGCCTATTAAGTTTGATCACAGTGCATTAAACGGCTTACGAGTGATTAAGTAACAAACATTCAAACATATTTATAAAGTCACATTTAAATTCAAGAAATAAGACCAAGTTATTTAAAAGTTCGCCTTTTTGCAGCTCTTAAATTAGATGACGTTAAGCCTCAATTGACAAAACAAGAAGATACGAAGCCAAGCCAAGCTGAGATTGCGGCTGTGGCACAACAACAGCAACAGCAGCAGCAGCAACAGCAGCAACAGCAACAACAACATGCCCACCAGCAGCCTATACAGGTCTGCCAGGTACCTGGACACAACTTTACGGTAAATCACAAAAAATCAAGGCATGGAAACATATCGATGTTTAGAATTTCTATTTTTGAATATTTCTTTACTTGGCATGTTTCATAGTACTACCTACTTATTATTTGATTTAAAAAGAATTGCTAATCATAATACCTACGTACTAAATGCATTTAAAATTAAAATTTTAATGATTTGATTTTTCTTTACTACTTACTTACATCTTGTCTTTAAATATTTTTTATAATGCAAATTATTCATTTTTTATTCTTAGAATCGTTTGTGGCATGCTGTGATTATTGTTATCAATTTAAAGAAAGAAATATTAAAAAAAATATAATATTTTCTGTAATGTTTCCATTATGCAAGAAAATTAGACAACAAAGTTGCCATGTCATTTTAAATATTCATTAGGATTTATATGTACGAATAATTAGTCCAGTCAAATAAGCAGACACGAAAACCTTTACACATTGTTTTTGTATCATTAAAACTACATTATATAAAAAGGGCAAAGTTTAGTGCCAAAATTTGATTTCAGACCTTAATTGACTGGATTATAATATCCATCGAGGTTCCTTATAAAATAAAAACAAACAAAATTTTATTGTTGACAGCTTCCACGCAATTTTCAGAACACAAATCTAGTGCATACGAATGCTGCAACGGCAGCCGTGGCGGCGGCGACGGCCGGCATGGTGGTGTCGTGGTCGTGCGAGCTGTGTGGCAGACTGTTCGCAACGAGGGACGAGTGGAGTGCACACGCCAAGTCACATCTCCCCGATAATAAGTTACTACAAGATAAAATGCAACAAGCCTCTCAACATCAGGTACCCAACTTAATACTAACACGATTTTATGTTAATCCATCTTAGTTACAAGATAACTTATAATATCTCTAATTGTCTTGAATTAATCATAATCTTTATTCACTAAAAGATATCAATTGTTATCTCAAATCTTGTTATTATATTATTAACATCCAATTATAATTATCTATTACGCCTATTTATTTAGGCAAGATATCTTTTATTGTTAAATGAGAATCGAGATATGATGATAACAAAAAACAAATTGTTTCAGCAACAAGAAAAAGTTCATTTAACAAACCAAGAGAAATTGCAACTTCTTCATCACCACAACCAAAACCAGCAGATATTGAACGGTCACGGGATATCTACGGCGTCAGTGTCGACGGCCACCGTGGTGAACGAGGGGGGAGGAGGGGGTGCGTACTTCACACATGGGCACACGCACTACGCCCCCGAGAGACAACACACACACGCACACCACCTGTGCCTAATGTGCCGACAGGAGTTTGCTGGTAAAGCAGAGTTTATGTTCCATGTTAGAGGTCATTTTGAAGGTAAAGTGAGTGATATAGCAGCCGCAGACGTCCTCGCGCGCTCCCTTGTGGACAACTCGGGGCTGTGCACCTGAGCCACGCCCACCCCCGCATTTCAGTCAGATGTTTGCGGGAAGAGCGTCTTGCAGGACGACACGATCATGTTGAAGTTTTGAGACATAAGTGATGCTTGTGATGAACTAGCGAAGCTGTTGAATTGATTTATAAGATATTAGAAAGTAATTTTTATACACGGGTATCATAATTATTTCGTTAGTTTTATAAAATTTTGATGTTTTCAAAGATTTTTTTCCTTATAGATTATTATTTATTTTGACGTATATTTTACATATTATTACTTGATTATATTTTTTTTTATTTAATATAATACAACTGTTACAATATCTTTAAATCTTATCAAATACTTACTTGCTAATTAATTGTTTTAACCAATATTACTAAATAAGTGCCTATATTATCATTTTAAAAATCATTCTTTCACTTGGTCTTTTTCATCTTTCGATATAAATTATACTTAATTATAACTAAAACATTGGATTATATTTTATAAAAAGAAAGTTATTAATTGATAGATTTTTTTAAATCAAAAAATATATCAGTGAAATCGTGTAAAAAGAATAATGTAAAAATAATAAGTATTATATTTTATTATTAATTTGTAATGGTCCAATTTGTACATTAGAATTAAGGATACATTTGTAAATAGCTTAAATATAACAAACGTAAGTTTTTATGTAAAAATTACTTAAGTTACAAACATTCAACGCGTAGAAATGCTAGCTAATATTTTCACTAAATTACGCTTTTGATAAAAACAGGTAATCAAAAGAGAGTTATAAATACAATAATATCCAAAAACTGAATCCGTCACTGCATGATATTTATCATTAATCGACTTCCAGATGTTGTTATATTTCAAATTAAAACTTTTCTACGTTATTTATTAAGAAAGAAATATCTTATTTCATGTCAATATTAAGGCGCGGGTCGAAATTCACAAAAACGTTCCATACACTAGTCATGTTAGATGTAAATATAATAATATGTATAATTTAATTAACTACAAATCATTTAGAAACTGCCAATCGCGATTTTTAAAGTATTGTATATAGTATTATGTACTATTTTTGTCTTCTTTATGTAAATATGTAAGCTATTAATGCTTATATGGATGAGTGAATCTAGTCATTTTCGTAGTGTAGGTACTAAAGTAAATGGACTTTTCTGAGGTCTTAAAACATAATTTAAGGTAGAATTACGAGCGTTTTGATTGTTCCTTTTTCTTTTTGCACCAGTTCTTTTTTGTAGAATATAATAATGACAGAAAAACGAAAATAAATGTTACATACATTGACAATAAACTTTTCAAATACATCAACAGCAATGTTCCCACCAAGTTTTACATATTTATGCCAAACTTCCTATATTATTATAAGGTTAATCATTAATTACTATAAATAATTGTAATAATACCACTGCCCAATAACAAAAATACATTTAAATGTTTGTTTTAATTATATTATTTTTATTTTCTAAGCTATTTAGTGTCATTGAATATTAATGTCATAGAATTTCCTCTTATTCTAGTGGCTTAGCATATCAGAGGTCTCGGTTTTAAATATTATATAGGCAGTAGAGCAATTATACAGATATAGCCCTAAACTTAAACGAACACCTTTTTAGTTTTAAATAAAATAAACTAAAGTACATATTTAATGACACAAAATAATAAAACAATAATTAATATATTTGTACTGTATTATACACATATATTTTTAATTTACTGCTTAAAAAAATCACGCCTCTACATTTAAAATTACCCAATTTTTTGTAGTCATTTAATGGCGAAATAGGCTAAGAACTTAAAAAATATCTATTTTATTTGTGAAATAAATGAAACAGTTACAAATGAAAGAAATTTCAAATTAACTATTGAGTTTATCCGCAATCTTTAATATATTAATTGGGCGGTATTTTAGTAAGGATAATGGTGTGGTAAACAAAATGTTATTTCGATGTTACTATTATAAGTACTTAATTTTAAATTTATTTTTAATACAAAATTATATCATTAACAGTAAAGTATTACTAGCATTTTTGTCTCTAGCACTCTAGTCCACTTTTCAATATTACAGTACTACTGAGATCCATGAGATATGAAAGCTTTATATGAGTTTTTATGAATTTAAAGCCAGCTCGCAATTTAAAATGCAGCACGAAAATGGTATTTAAGTAGGTCAATTTCTATATCAATTATTAATTTTACATGGCATTGAAACTATTAATAGTAACATGATATGCAATTCGTAAATTATTAGTTATTACACAATAATTATATGATATCCTTTCATGGTACTGGGAATTTCTTTGTAATAGAAACAGATAATATATATTTAAATTAATTATACACTTATGTGTATGTATTCAACCCTTTTAACGTGCCACTGCTGGGCACTGGCCTCCTTTCAGTACGAGGGGAATCAGGCCATAGTCCACCACGCTGGCCAAGTGCGGGTTGGCGGACTCATATCTGTATATAAAGTCGAAAATCTTATTGTAACTTATATGTAGCATCGAAATGACAATTTGACGGTTAGTTGTAAGGCAACTCGTGCATAATTCATTAAATCTAACAAAAAATCGTTCACATTGGTAACTGAATTTCTTTTTTTTTTATTTAAAGTTTATAAATGATAGACAAAATTCATTCAAATCTGCATGAAAAAGCTTTCCTGTCAATGTAAAGTTGTTCAAATTTCCATAAATTTAAAATTTACATTACTAATAAAAAAAAAAATTATTTCTATAAGATTTAACTTAGATAAATGAATTATGTAAGGGATTAGGTAGTTTGCGATAAGCAAAACAGAGCACGATGGAAGTTACAAATTTGAGTAGGTATAGGATTGTACGCGTAAGTTGCATCGCACGATAGGGGGGACATGTATGCAATATGTTACTAGCGTTAGTTTATAGTTTGTATTTAGTATGTACTTTTAGATAGACTGTAAGTATTTTATAATAAGTGTAATTATATTTTGACAGAACACAATGAAAACTAATAATATAAAAATGTTTGTCGGTCCATCGTTAAACCAATTCAGTAAATAAAATTAGTAATTAACTACAAGGAGCAATTAATACAAAAGAAACTTTCTTGTTTTAATATATAATAAATCTATAATAAAATTATATTTTGAATAATTGCTATGAAATTCCGTAATTTTCGGCTATAAAAAAAATATATAGAATCTGTGACATAAATTATTTATTGTAAAATATCTTAAATCTTCTGTAAAGGCAGTAAGGTATTAAACGTATAAATAGTAAACCGATAACTTATGTTCAAGTACATGTAAGTTAATCATTTCATTAAGCTTTTTATAAAAGCGTGTAAATTACGGTGCTCCGTTTAAGTAAACCAAGCAATAATCATACATTAGTGATGTAAACACTACAGCGAACATTTTTTTACATTTTTACTAAAATCATGACTAGTCTCAATGTATAGTACTCGTAAGTATAAATTATAGGTATATGAAGGAATTGGCTTTCAAATTGATCTCAAGCATCTAGTCGTAGGGCGTGACGGTTGAATGACCAAGTAGTAAATTTCTAAATAATAATTTTAAATAATAATGTTTGTACATAATATAGTAGGAATTATCTTCTAAGTATAAATCTCGAATTATTATCTTGAATGTCAAAGCATTGAAGGTTTGCAAAAACTGTACAATTATTAATTACTATTCATTGTTCATAATGTTTTATTAATTTTATAATTAGTTCTAATTGTGCCTGTAAAGCTAATCTAGCCATCGATTATTTTCTACTGATGACTATTCTATTTAAAAGAAAAAAATCTTTCAAATCTTATGTTTTATTGTTATTCGTATGTTTGTTTCTATGGCTTGAAATATACCTTTCTAAACACAAACAACTGATACGGTATTTAATTTGTAAACACTATATGACAATCGAAAAATTAGAGATTGTAGATAAATATGTAATTTCGCCAAATTTACTATCGCAGTACTAATGTACATACTCCGCAGGTTTTATGTTTAGCTAAAACATGTGGATAAATAAATTTTTTAATAGTATATATTATTTTTTGTTAAATAAATAATAATTTTGATTTTATTTTTTAATAAATTTTTTTTTTATAATTTTTCAATTTTTAATATTAAAAGATTAAATACTTATTACCAAAGTAATTTTTATATTATCATAATTTATTACGATAGTGAATTTAATTTTTAATTTCTTATGAAAAAAAAAACATTTTCATTTTAAAAGCAATTTAATAAGAAGGTATTTATGCCGTATCTAAACCCAATATTCACAGTGGTTAATGAATATCGCATAATTCGGAACATAACAAGAAAAATCCATGGACGCAAACTAAGAAATAGAATAGATAAATATGAATAACACAGTGGTATTGTATTTAAGCCTTTATTTCTACGTGGCTTTTGTCGCTTTTGATGGGATTCTATTGGAGTTTTTCAACAGGGATGAATGCGGCAATGCCCACGCCTGCAATGCGGGGGAAAACCGAGAATCATGTCTAGTACATACTCGTAGGTACCTATATCTTCTCAGAATCAGTCACTAGCCAAGTTTAACTTCACTTTAAAAGTATTAAATTTGAAATATATTTTTAAAAATTTTTTTAGTATTCGCATTTTTGTTCTTAAAAACTGTAAAAAATATAATAAAAATTTTGTTGTTATAACATTTTAAAAAATTAAACTGTCTTATAAGAATATTACTCCTTTTTCCTAACAGGAGCAATAAGATGTCTGGCATATCGTATATTTGTATAAAGTTTTATAGATTCTTGATAATGTATGCGATGTATAGTAGTGCAAGTTGTGAAAATAAAAAAAGAAATATCCATTTTTAACGTAGTTTTCTTCATCCCTGCAAATATTTCCACCTTTGTGAACTATGTTTACTTTTGTTATTTTTTCTGTATCATATTTTAAGTGCAATAAAGAATATAATAATATTTCATAATGTTCAATATGAATAATTGGGTTAATATATATTAGTAATGCAGCAATAGATTTATTTTAGGCATTTTTTTATTTTATGTTAGGTAATGTTATATGGTTCGTCCCTAGTTACGTTTTAATGTTAAGTATAGATTTCTCAGAGATGAGATATTTTCTCGCAGTAAAAAGTATCCTATATGTTGACCCGGATAAGCAGCTATCATTATACCAAATTTCATCAAAATCTGTCAAATGGTTTTCTCGTGATGCGTTGCCAGACAGACAGACAAACAGACAGATAAAAATATTTTCCAAAAAATATTTAATGTACAGATTTGACTAAGTTAGAATTTTATTATATGTATAGATAAAAGGGGAAAAAAGGGATAGCAAAGTTTGTATGGTAAACACTATTTTTTAAGTATCACATACACAATGTTAATATTATTTAGCACATTTCGTTATTTTCCTTAATTTAAAAAAATGCGCATGATAAGTACCTACACAGTGTGAGATCAAGTATTTTGCAGTTTAAAGTGACTAGCAGTGAAACGCGGCAAACATAAAAACCTTCTCGATTATATTTGACAATGATAATATTTTATCTAATCATCATTGCAAATATATTATTAATGTCAAGTTAATGTCAAGATACTGACATTTTGGCAAAGATCTAAATTCTAGTTATACTAAATTTTTGTATTAAGAAAATTTATTTTTAAAGTTATGCTTTGTCTTCCATTTAAAGTTGCTTGACTAAGTCGGATACTATATTTATTTCCGCTGAAACAAACCATTAGCATAGCAGGTAAAAAATGTCTACCTTTATTGTATCTATATTTATATTATGTATATTCTTTATTTCTTAACGCATAAACGTACCTACTTTTAAAAGAATTACAGTACTTACAAGAGACTATTGTAAAACTCTACTTTATTAGTATTTTTTTCTTTTTTTTTCAGTACCTAAAATATTTAAATGGAGAACACATATATACGAGTTAAATTTACACCACTAATCAAAAAACTTCCTAGACCTAACTCTAATTACTATCTTGAAATAGTACCAACAGTATCATGCGTCAAAAATATTAACAAAATAGTTCTGAAAGACGAAAAAGATTCTATAGAATATCTTATACCAATGACATATAAAATTGTAATTAAAAAACAAAAAAATATTGATTCTTTAAAGTTTCATTCTTGTGTCGATTTGTTGCCATCTTCGTCTTTTTATAACTTTAATTCTGGTGATGTTGTTCGACATATAAGTGAAACGATCACATTAAACAAAGCAGATAATTCATTAGAGGACGTAATTGTACCGAAATTTAACTTGCAAATGAAAACTGAAGGTATAATAAAAATGGAAACTGACATATTTAATTGTTGTGCACTGTATTTATCCATTTATATTTTTTTTTGTATTTTTTTTTCAGAAAATAGTAACCTTAACGATAAAAAGCATATTATTTGCAAAAAAATAATTTGCGACAAAAGTACGAGTTATAATGAAGATAAGAAAATAATAAATATCACTCCAAACCTACAAAAACCAATAAAGAAGAACCGGCATATGACACCATTATACAATAAAAACATAAACGATGTTATATTATCCTACAAACACAATTCAATAAAAACCAATTCAGATCTGTCTTCATATCTTGTACATTACCAACAACCAATAAAGAATAATGATATTTGGGATCGACATAGATACAAATATTTATATAATAGGAACTATGAATGTAAAATACTTTTTTTTAAGAATTTCTTAAACACGAATATAAGAGTCTTGCCTGAGGAACGCGTCGCTAAATTCAAAAGAATGATGGAACAAAATATTCTACCTTTGAAAATAGCATTAAATGACATAATAAACAAATGCACCACGTTAGGTGTTTACGATTTATTAAATAATTTACAAATTAATAAAAACCTAAATGAATTTTCTATTCATAGTGACATTGAAAAAAAGTGTAAATACAACCGTGTTGTTTATTCTATTATATTTGATGAATAAAATTATAAAAATTCAAATAAATAATGAAATAATATTTATTTTCATTTATTTATCTTACTAATTATGTACCTTTATACAGTTAAGTACCTTAAGTGATGCATATATAATTTGGGTTTTCTTATTAATTTGCATTACATTTTCATTTTTAACATTTTGCCAGACAATAAATAAACCAAGTGATTCGTAATATATTCAGACATTATGCTTGTTAATTATTTATTCTTTTGTGCCCTGAGAGTGCTTAGTTAAACCACATTATCAAAATATCATAATAATAGAATTTACTAGTTTTGTTTCGGCAGTCTAAAATCAATGTCATTTATTTACCAGATAGTAAGTTTTGTCATAGTACTGTGATTTGAACTTAAAAATCATTCGGATAATAAGATGCTTGGCAACACCATATTGCAGTTATTATAAAAAAGTCTAGATGTAAGTAGTGCATAGTTATTATGTACAAAAAATTATCCTATTGCTAGAAAGAAAAACCAGAGATTTTAGGTTATTAAGATCCATCTAGTGAACCATGTATATATCGACTTGGTTGTAAATTGACTGTACATACACTTCTGACCATAAAACACTCCTTAATCTACTTAAGTACTTATCTAGTAATTGGATCTGTTTTCTATAATATATACGTAAGACTCTATTAAGGAGTGCCGAGTAAAGAGGTCTAAAAAAATATTAATCTCTTTATTTTGAAACATACATATTTGTTACAATAGTGCAAAAAGCTTTTAAATAAAAAATATATTTATTTAACAATTAAAGTATAGTTTTTAGTCTCATATTAGTTACGAAGACATTTATTTTTTATTTGCGTAGGTACACTATACAACGTAGAGTGTTCCGATTTACGAGACTGCGACCTTCTGCATAGATTCATTAATCGTAACTGGGTATTTCTCCGAAATTGCGTTCTACGTCTGATTTATCTGGCCAAAAATTATTTTCATTTTTGGCTCTATTCAACATACTCTTATGATTAAAGAGATGCCAAAGAATATAACTACTATCTCAGACGGCATATATCTTAATATTATTATTTATTTTATTGGGTGTCGTGCCGAGGTCGGCCCTAGCTACGTCGACCAGTTATGATCCATTGTAGCTCCCTTTGGAATGAATTAAAGTTCTCCGCTTAGTCCTGTTGACTCCAGGCACTTCCAGATTTTCTGAGCGGGGAGCATCTGTATCTCTTCTGGTTGCATAATAGATAATGTGCTAGATAGATACTTCTGCGGTGTATGAGTGGACCGCACGAGCAGAGGATGTGCATAGCAGTTTCCTCTGTCTCATGGCATAGTCTGCACATTGCGGTCTGACTGAGGCGGCATATATCTTTATAGAATGGAATAATTTTAACTTTACTTAAATCTTGTTTATTTACATCTAGTATTATATAATTTAAAAAAAAATGCTGTTTGTTAGTGAGCATATCACTAAAAATGGCTTGACTTATTTAGCTATTTTTTTAAAATATTCGTTATAGTCTGAATAAGATTTTTAGAATTAGGGAGAAACGGAAAGTGCTTTTTCCGATACAATTCTTGTATCAGAACAAAGTCTGTAGTTTCACCTAGTTTTTATAAGTATTAGTAGTAGTAGAAACACGAAATATTATTGCAACCAAAAGTCATTGATTAAATTGTTTTAGAAACATGACTAACCAGAATGTTATGAATCAACCGATCAAGATTATTCAACATTTACCATTTGAGATTATAGCTATACCCCAAGATAATGACTATCAACAATCAAATGCCGTTGAAAATTCGACAAATCAACACAGTTTCAAAATCAAAATAAAAAATAAGAAAGAACCTGGAGTAAAACGATCTGTTATATCAGTACCTAAGTTAAATACAAGTTACAATTCAAAAAAAGTACGCCTTATTAATAGTGATCAGACAATTCTATCATTTGATCTTTTTATGGACGCTCATACTAGTAAAAGAACTCAAAAAAAGAATCAAAACAAAATTTTTCAAATGTTTAAACCCGGTAAGTAAAAAATTTTTTGGTTATAATTTAATAAGCAAATTAACAGCATAATTACCCAATAATATTTTATATATACCTTTATCAGGCTGTCTTAATGCGCAAAATGAAGACGATAACGATCCTTATACATCTACTTCGTCTAACGGTCCCAATAAAATGCAAAATATATCTGAAAATAATATAAATAATTGCAACGAGAACAGAGCAAAAAAATTTGCTTTAAGAAAAAACTTTGTGCCTGATGATACCGCAACAAAGCCTCTCAGATCTTTCCTGGGTCAATGTAAACCAGGTATACATATTAACATAAAATATCTCTTAATGATAGAATACAATCGAAATAAAAAAGCAAAAAAATAAACATATATATTTTTTTATAAATGTTTTAGGTGGTTGTCTAGATCCACCATATAGTGAAGAGAAATACCCTTATAAACCAACCGATGATTGTTCTCCTTTATCGCTCAAAGCAGATATTGATAAAGAAATAAACCAAGATGGTAAATTTAAGAGTAGAAATGAAGTAAAAGCTATTATCACAAGTGAAATAGAAGCAATAACAAACGATACATTAAATAAACAAAATGTAAACTCTCTCTCTCAAGAAGAAAATGACGATAGTTTGGTGAATTCTCTTATTACCTATCCACATACCACATCGGGCAGTAAAATTAACATTCCAAGAGAAATTCAAAATAATAAAACGAAACCACGCACGTCTTTAGACAGCAAGCCAAAATTTCCATCTAATGAATTCCCTGAAATATATTATATGCCCCCAAAAAAAACGAAAACTACAAATTCTGAAGCAAAATATAACAAATATGAAAACGAAACACCTTCTGATAATTCTAAAATAGTTAATTTATTAATTAGGAATGAAATTACTACATCCATAACACCGGTTGAAAATAAACTACAAAGTTCAGAACCAATAAAAGTTGATTATGAACCAGAATATAAAATTATAAAGAAAACTTCACAACAAACTAAAAAACTATTTGATTGCTCACCAGAGTGGACAGTTACATCAAATGAAGATATTCATCAATCTGTACGTGATGATACAATGTCTTCGAAATATACTAATAAGACATCAAGTGTAGAATTAATTCCAGTAATAGAAGGCACAAAATTTACAACAAAGACGCTTGTTTCAAATAGTTCCATCAAATGTTTTGAAAATCCTAGTGAAGGTAATGTTATAAATAAAAATGATATATTACCTGATAAACAGCAAAAAGAAAAAAATGAACTGAACTATTTAACAAATATCTTAGGTAAAAACTCTGAAACTCAAATAAAACCGAATTCAAAAGATTTATATGTAACGGACCCAAATATAAGTCTAAAAACATATAAAGCTCCGTTTTCAAATTCACAATCTATTCATGAATTATTCGATTCTATTCCCACAAGCAGTATATCTATGATATCAAATATAGATAAAACTAAAGTAGATAGTATAGATATTAATGTTCTTTATGAAGATGAAAAATTGTTTAATATTTCTCCAAAAACATCCCAAGAATCACTTGAAAAAATTGACACCAGAGTTGAAATAAACAAAAATGAATTATCAGAACATTTAAAAAAGGATAAAAATACAAATAACAATCTCATTATTCCTTCATTAAGTAATACTGATAACCAACTCCAAATAATTAAACCAGAAGTCACACTAGAACATATAATTGAAAATAATTTAACGAACGACAGTATACAGACTATTGATGAAATATTATTCACAAAGCAAACTGAAAGTTTTATTAAATCATCAGAAAAACTCATTGATACCTCATTAATATACGAATTAAATGCACATAATCAAGCGCCCAACCGAGACAGTACAATTACTCCTAGTATTGAGCAAATATCAAAATCACAACTTAGACAAGATAGTAAAGAAATTGATTCAGTAATGAACATTGACATGCTTGCAAAAATTAAACAATTAGAGTTTTCTTCAAAACCTTTTCAAAAATCCCTCAGTACACCTGAAGTAAATGAAAAAATATCATTACAAAGTCTTGAATTCCAAAGCAAAGATATCAATACGTTATCGCCTACTTTGGATACTCTTGCTAGAAAATTAGATGACCCGTCAAACATAAAATTAGCAGATGTAGATAATCTATTTGCCAGAACGGAACCCAATGAGACACCAAAAATTGATACAAAAAGCATTCAGAGTATTGAAAATTCTGTTTTGGAAATAAAACACTCCAGCCAAGATTTCATGGAACAGAATAATGATGCTAGTGTTTTACATTCTGCATTAAATAATCCCTTCAAAAGTTCCGACACTAAAGTAAATATGAAACCAGATAATATAATTAAAACTGATTTGAAAGTTGACATATTTAAAGGCTTAAACAATGAAGAAGAAGATCTAAAAGGAACGACTGATTCTGTTATTTATGAAAGAACACTCACGCAACAAAGCGTATGTTGTTAATTTATAACTTGCCGTATTTCTCTAGCTACGAGTAGCTCTTCATCTTTCGTAATGTCAATAAAATTTCAATTAATATTTAAGTATATGATGTAACATCGTGTATCAGTATATATGTATAGTGGTTGTACAAACACGAGTGCACTCTCTATTTTGTTTTACTCTTAAAGTCCGAAGGTACGATAGTTTGACATGATCGGTGAGAGTTAAGACGCAGAACCCCTCCGAGGCTGCTACTGAGAATTTCTTAACAAAAACTCAATAACTAAACTTTTCCCGACGCGGGAGTCGAACTCAGGAACTCCGGATGTGCGGCCATACATGCTAACCACTACTTTACTAATATACTAGCGACTCACCCTCACTTCGCTCGAGTTCGTTCCTAGCTTGCTTCCCCGTACAAACTTTCATCCCCATTCTCATCGCCTAAGGGATGATTTCTGGAATAAAAACTATTTCACTCACTGATTTTTCATATCAGAAGATTTAAAAAAAAATCTTATTTTAGTAAAAAAAACTTTCTTTTAATTTTCTTGTATACATAACTTGTCCTGACAATAACAAACAAAAAACGTATATAATAATATGTACGTTGTACAATATAACCAGAAACTTATTTTTGAAAATCAACGGCTTTGTTTTTTCATATTTTTAATCATAAAATTCATAAAATTAAGTTATCATATGCTATGAATATTAAATTTTATTAATAAAAAATATATATTTGATAACCTCGTCTAACCTCCAAGGATATAAGTACAACAATTAGCTTATAAGTGCAAAACTTGATTTAAACTTATATTTATAAGTATAAATAAAGATATATCAAATCAATGTTCTAGTTCATGGTAGAAAATGAAATGAAACCTATCCCACTTCAAGTTGAAATGGTTAAATGTACAACAGCAAACAATACGGAGCAAAATAGTTATAAAAGCAACGACAAAATGAAATATAACAAAATTAGCAATGTGAATGATGTTACAGCTTCGAATGTGAGATCTAATATACTATGTATTTCCTTACTATTAATATAAATGCACCGCCTCAATGCCAAACCAACCAACGTCATACACAAAATCTCAGTCATACTATACTGTTAATTAATAGACTAGCTCTTAAATTACATTATGAGAGAGTTTTTGAAATAAATAATAATTTACCAATAATTGTCTTAAGTTGATACTTATACTTTTAGGGTGATATTAAAGACGTAAGTTTAGAATCCAGCACAATAACAAAAAGGAAAGAACAAGATTTAAATGAAATATATTTCGATGACATTAATAATTATACAAAACTTAAAGAGAGAAATGTGGTACAATCGGTTAGTTTAAATTATATTTTTTTTTGAGTACAATAACATTCCGTTTATCTTATATTTACATTTCAGCAATCTTTGGAAAATCAACAAAAAACAAATGAAAACACTAATCCTGAAGATGTTGAAATATTGAAAAAAATTAACATTCATGCTAACATTTCTTCAAAAGCATCATTACCTCAATCGATGGAAACTGTAGAAAGATCAATCACTAATGATACATCTAGTAACCACAGTAAATCGTCTTTGAAAGGAAATGGAAAGAACGGAACTATAAAAGGAACTTCTAAAGAATTGCTCGTTCCATTTCAAATTCAAGAAAAATCAAATGACGCAGGATCAATAAAGATAAAAGATAAATATAATGAAAGTATAAGTCAAAAAATATCTTTTTTAGGGAAATACAAATCTCCATCTCAATCAGTGTATTCAATTCAGGCGCAATCTAGAGAGAAAACTATTGTATCTAATATCATTTCTACTGTTCCTGAAGTTAAGATTGATGGCAATAATGACACAGACAATAAAGTAAAGTCTAAAAATGCAGAACAGTTGAATGGCGAAACATTTAATGAAATTAAAATAACAGATGAATCGGATTATTTTACTACGAAAGGATTGATAGATTTACAGGGTACAGAGAAAAACTCTACACTTTTAGTTTATGAAGGAGAACCTTGTGCTTCATATAAGCAGCCGCATAAACAAGTCAACAGTGCAGCTATTTCCTCCATCGCAATAAACTTTGGATTCCGTGCCGCTAAAACTGAGGACAACAAAGTTTTAATTCAAACATATGATCCCACAATGCCAATTGAAGAAAATTTAGAGGAAAGGATTACAACTATTAAATCTTTAATTAGAGAAAATAATAAAGAAATACGAATACATATAAATTCGGAGACTGATTTAAAGTTATGCATTACGAAAAATAAAACTCCCACTAAAAGTAAGTAAATTCTTTTCAATTTGACTAACTGGTTTTTTTTTATAATGTTTATATTAATATTTATTATTTTTACAGTAACAAACTCTACGACGATTGTCGAAGAAAAAACATATATTCAAAATACATCGAGTTCTGATAAAACGTTAAATAATGATAGTTTATTGCAAGAAACATTAAATTCAGTATATGATAGTTTAATACCCTTACAAGAGGTAATTAATAATTTGACAGAGGAAGCTAAGTTATTATCTCAACAACAAATGCTCTTTAGACAACTGTTAAGCAAGATGGAAACAAAGCCTTTACGAATACTTAATATCCACCAAACGTGTAAATGTAACAAAAATTAAGTCTGAATATGACTGATCCACATCACAGCGTACTAATATTATGGTAAATGCGTTATTTATATATAGCATTTGTTATAACATATTAATTATGACCACAAAGCTCCTTTGTGCAATGGTCCTTTTAATGCACCGTACATAAAAGGTAATTAGAGTTCTAGTTATGTTTTACTTACAAGCGAAAAGATATTTTTTCTATACATAAAGCTATTTTCTAATAGATAACAAAGACTATCCATCATTCTGTACGTTTCATTGTAAATAAGATATGCAGGAGATTTATGAGAGAATAGTTAAAAAATATCTCTGTAAAGAATTACTATGATCTTACCATTTACCAATTACATACGAAAAGGACAAAAGGTAAATATTAAAGAATAAAATATAAGGCAGGTAATCCACACTAAAACTGTCTGTAAAAATTAATGATTTTTAGTTTCACTCCATTCGTTTCAGCCTTCATAACATTCACGACGTGGTAAAGATCACTATGTTTATAGGAATCTATTCTTTTGTCGTTATGAAATGTATCCTATCACTTTCGATCGAAATCTCTATCCACCTATGAAATTCCTGTTAAAATATATACTTATCAAGCAGTTCTTTTCCTTTTAACTCACTAGAACTCTATTAATTTACCCGTATAAAACTAGCCCGTATCATTCTCGCCTTTCATTTACTAGCCAGCGCTAGGCAACTAATTCGTAGACGTAGCAGATAGCAACAGAACCAAGAGATGGTTTAAATAAAGGCATTTTTTTCAGATTGTACAGACACTTCAATTTTGTATTATAACTTGGTAAATACATTTACAATACAATATAGATATATGACGTACGCAATAAATTAGTATAGATTATATGCACGTTTTTTCTAGATTTAAAGGTTTTTATTATTATGTTTACGATTTAGATAGATTGTAGTACAAACTACAAGCTGTCACTAGGCTTCTACTACTTAAAAATACCCCCAACGCAAATTGAATAATGTTTCCTGTACAAACTTGACCCCGTTTTTTCTTTGTTACGTATCAATTCAAGAATATTAGTAACATGCAGCTAGCTAACAACCTGTCTTTCAAACCTATAGATTTTTTACTATATATCTACTGAGCTGTAGGTTAAGATATTCTTTAAAATTGATTATGAAAATGTTCACCTTAAAGACAATCTTACGTATTTTGTTTTGGTAACGGCTAATTTTAGTAAATGTGCCACAATCACCCTTGTGTCGTGTTATCTACATACAAGTATATATTAATAACAGGGTCAAGCTTATTTACTACTACTTTATTACTCCTCCACGCTGAATTAGTTGGTTGAATTTAGATGAAATTTAGTGAAATTTAAAAAAGGCCGTGGTTTCGCAGTGGTTTTTCATTTGCAATTCATGGAGTTTCACTCGATGCCAGCAGATGCAAGGCGAAGTAAATCTGCTTTACATGTATAAATACATCACCATCGTTTTGTTTGTATTTATATCATTTACGACATTTATCAGGAAATGAGCATTGAGTTGGTTTGTTAATATACTTTATTTTCTTAGCTTTTTCTGATTTACTCAAACAAAATCTAATGTAAAAAAATTGAATCAACCCACCTCAGGATCTAACTTAACTATTTCCCTGTCCCATGAGTCATATAACATTACTGTCGTGCCTTCTTCTTTTCTGAAGTCGTATAAAACACTTTTGATATAAAATATGCCTCAGTATAACTGGTTCATTGAATGCAAGTACATAATTCGTTAGCTCACTGTTACAAGGTTCTATGTTACAATTTTAGTACTTATTTAGTTATTAATGCTACAAGGTTCTATGTGTTATATGCTACAGTTTTGCAAAAGCAAACCTCTAGACAGCGGCACTATAACTACAAAATATTCATTTTTACATAGTTCTATGTTGTTTTTTTTATGATAACAAAATAACGAAGTTCTATGTAAAAATTACTAAACTTCATTAAAATTAACATAGAACCTTGTAATAGTAAGCCTACGAATTATGTCGTTGGGTGCGAGCAGAATTATTTGGCCAATATTTACGCGCATGTCTTCGCGTTCTTTTTATAATAACGACCAAAAACAATATTCGCTCCGCGATCACATTTTGTTTAAGTTCCTTATTGTGTTATATTATGGATTATTATCATTCACAGCTGATATGACTATAAAAGCTGGCTTTGTTATACATGTGAGATTATGTAGTGTAAATAAATTTGATAAGATGCATGAGATACGTAATTATAATTTAATTTATCAGCTGTCAAGTCATAGTGAATTTTAAAAAATGGCAAGTTAACGTCGGACTTGGAGTGGAGTTGGTCGTCTCGGTGAATCGTCAAAAGAAATTCGAATTGTTATTAAACAATAATGAAAGAGATAGATACTGTGTCGAAGACTATAGATACAAAGAAAAATTATGAGGTGGATTTGGATCAAGCTCTTTCGATTGCAGGTTTGAAATAAATAAATGTATTTATAGCTTCTTTTACATATCTTATTTTGACCTAATATTGGCCTTTGATTAATATTCATGTAATCATGCCTTGCAATATAATAGAATTACTTAGTAGAAATATGGTAATTAAATCAATTTCATGCAATGAACAGATACAATACAATTCGATAGTTAACTATTATTTTCAATATTGTTTTTTTTATTCAATGCTTTGTAGGTATATATATCAATTTGTTTTTTCGCTTTGACCTATAAAGTGGTTAAGAATAAAGTTAGTTAGTTTCTTCTAATTAGTTAAATCTCGGAGCCTTTTTTTAATGTTGGGAAATGCATTTACACATACGACCATACAGGTAGTTATGTGGAGTGCACCGGTTACAAAAGCCAGTACTACCCCCTAAAACCCAACAAAACCTCCCCCGTCTTAATAGGGTGTCGCAGGATTGCTTATGCCCTCAACCACGACGCCCCGACGGCAGACATGCCGAAGCAGAACACAACAGTCATGGGGGTGCTCGAATTGTCCACTTTGCTATCAGAGAAGTACCAGGAGCAACACCGCCCACCAAAGTGGACAGACTTCTAGAGCGTTTCTTTTACCTCTATAAAACTTTCATGTGCTGTTTTTCTATTATTACTATATTTTTTTTCATTAAATACTTTTAAAATCATTACAAAGTTCTAACTATGTATACATAACAACATAATATGAGAACTTCATTATAATTGCCATTTACTTATCAAGAGCAATTGAATGACCCTTAAAACAATATACGTGACTAAATTATGAATCTCAGCACAGATTTTCATCAGATAAAAACCATCACGACTGAAAATATCGAAGTAAAAATTCGCATTAATATTGGTATGTTTCGGGAGAACGATGCACAGGCGTCAAACTCATGATTATAACATTAAAAATTAAAAAACTAGTTTTATTAAAAAAATGTTAAAAATTTCTCCCTTACTTATCCCATACGAAACTTTCACTATTTCTTAGCAAAACCTCTACCAGCCAAACAATTCTGCTAAAAATGACTGAAATCAGGGAACAGGGTTCGAGATGTTCTTTGAGAGTGGTAGCACTAATAATAACATATTAATTCATAATTATAGGTCAAAGCAATCGTTTTATTTCATTCAATTTATAAATGATAATAACAATATTACAAATAATTATTATATAGGTTAATCAACTTTTAAGGCACTCTTTTCTAGTCCCTGTCACATTTAACATCAAACATATTGACTAATATAAAAATATAAAAACTATGGATAATAAATTACCTTATGTATCTGTTATATTGGTTCTTATAAGTGAATACCGAATGCAACTATGTATACCTATACAGACATATTACATGAATTCTTATTAATAAATTACAATAAGAAATTATTACAAATTATAAAATCATATTAATAAAAATTGCTATTTCTAAATTTGTGTAGATATACAAATTTAGAAATAGCAATTTTTGGTATTGGTTAGAATTTAAAAAGAAAGGTTTATAAAATTCAATCCTTGAAAAAACAAGTGGCAAAGTTTATATGGAAACTAATATTATCCTGCTCAATTTTATCAAATTTTAATCCTCCAGGGTGAGTTTCGTAAAGTATCCAATTAAAAATTAAAGCCGGCGTATATAATATGTATAGCGTGAATATAGTGTAGTATACTATGTATATATCTATACTAATATTATAAAGAGGTAAGTTTGTGAGTTTGTGAATTGTGATTTTGTGACGTTGTAGGGGGTAATCTTAGGATCTACTGAACCGATTTAAATGAAATTTGATAAAAAGATAGTTTAAGACCCGGGAAAGGACATAGGATACTTTTTATCCCGGGAATCATCCCTTAAGAGGGTGGAAATGGGTATGAAAATTTGTATGGGGAATCAACCTAGGGACGAACCCGAGCGAAGCGAGGTTGAGTCACTGGTATATAAGTCGTAAGATGAACGTTTTACTTTAACCGGTATATATTACATAAAATGTATGTTTTAACTTGTATAGTATTTATTATATGATCTGTGGTTTTTAACCGACTTCCCAAAAAAGGAGGAGGTTCTCAATTCGTCGGAATCTTTTTTTTTCTCTTTTTTTATGTATGTTCACCGATTACTCGAAGACGCCTGAACCGATTTGGAAAATTTTATTTTGTTTCAAAGGGTATACTTCCCAGGTGGTCCCATATAAATTTTATCGATATCGGTTGAGCGGTTTTTTTTTAAATCAACAAATAAATTATTTTTTTAAACAAATTGCTTAATCGAACATGTTTTTAAAAACTTCTAACAAATTACCTGCTTATTACGTCTACACAAAAAATTGACAAATAAAAACACAAAAAAAAATATAACCGACTTCCAGGCACTAAAATGCAAAAAATAACTAAACGGGAGTTTTCATTTAGAATAAGATACCTAGTCAGATATTTTCGAAGTCGGTGCCGGCCGACAATATTTTAAGATATGAATATCTAATAGGTAAATATGTGTTTTACGTAACGAAATATATTAGATTTCCTATGCGTCGGCTGGCACCGACTTCGAAAATATCTGATTAGGTATCTATTCTAAATGAAAACTCCCGTTTAGTTATTTTCTGCATTTTAGTGCCTGGAAGTCGGTAATATATTTTTTTAAGTTTTTTATTGAATAAGTTTTTTAAAGAAGCATTATCTAAACCTATTTCGTACTAAATAACCGTTTTTAATCTTGTTCGTCCTAAATAATATATTTGTCATAAAAAAAAAACGTTCTATCAGGCTGAGTAAATTAATTACATAAACAAAAAACCAACTGTGTAAAAAATGAACTAAATAAAACTGCATTGACGTAAGAACCGTGAACATTCCACCCAACGACTTTTTAGTTTTCCAGTTTTATTAACTGCTTAATTAAATTTTCCCACATTATTTTGTATTAAACATATAATTTGTAATATTTTTTGTAATTTACTCATAAAACGCTTCATTTTGATATTCCTTTTGAAAAGTTTGTGAGAAAAAACATCAATAGTCATGTTTTGACGCCTAAAAACTACGATTTATTTATTTTTAATTTTTTTAACTATTTTAATATACTCTATGTCACAAGCGTTCTTAAGACGTATCAGTCAATCAATCAACCTATCGCCGTCCTCCCCCAATGAGCGCCAACCATCTCTGTCCTGGGCAGCCCACATCCATCCACTGCCAGCCACCTTTCTTAGGTCATCTCTCCGTTAAAACGTATAGTTCATCAAAATTATTCAAACTTCTTTCGGGCTTTGCCGCAGTCTACAAGAAGAGTAATTTTCTGTAAATTTAGCTCTATTAAAACTGTTAAAACTTTTTTTTACTTATTTAACAAGCTTCATGATAGATCTATACATATTTTAATTTACTTAGTAATTTCGTAGTCAATTCGTGCCATTTACGTAACTATTGTTACGATCTTGGGTTCTGGGATTTGAAATTAGGTATAACTCGTAACGTTCAACATAGATTTTTATTGCTTTTATGAAATAGGTACATAGTACATACGTATTTTTATTCGAAAACATATAGGAGGAGTAACGGCTATAATTAATCACTAATTTTTATGTTCCGCCACAAATTCGACCACCACTCTCATTTCCACGTCGTATTTCTTCTTTATCTTCATTCAACATCACGTATTTGTACCTACTAAACGGAATATAAACAACCCCCTATATCTGTATAAATATCATAAATGTGAAAGTTTGTGAGTATGTATGGATGTGTGTTACTCTTTCACGCCAGAACGGCTGAACAGATCTGGATGAAATTTGGCAAAGAGATAGATTATAGTCTAGAACAACACATAGGCTACTTTTTATCCCGGAAAATATAGGGTTCCCGAGCGATAGATTTGATTTTGTTCTGTGGCGAACCCGAGCGAAGCGAGGGTTAGCCGCTAGTTAATATATAAAACAAAGAACAATTTTAAAAACGTTCTTGTATTGATGATTTCTTTCTGGAAACTCTTCTATCTCTTGTGCATTGACGGCAATTTCCAATTAAATAACTTCGTCCTTGTATAGCAACCATCTTGACAATTATTTTTAAACTTGGTTAAACGTGCTATTGTGATATAAAGACGTCTGACGATCTACGCTCGCAACTATGCGGCATACTCGTATTTATGTGGATTATTTTGTTTTAAGTCATACAATTGATGTATGACGCTTACAATTTTTTTTTTATTTTGCCTAGTCTCTTTTGTACTCAAATATTTTAAAACATTCTGTGTACGTAGGTAGAAATGTACAAACTTGACCTATTTACTATACCGTACAAATTTACTTAAAACAATAAGATTCATTTTTAAGAATTTAATATAATTTATTCATAAAACTAAGAATAATGCTTAATATAATCATTTATAAATTATAAATGCACATTATAATTTAACAATACAAACAAAACTCGTAGTTATAACAAAGATATTTCCTATGAATCATTGATATGCAGTGTTTTTATACATATTCGTAAATGGACCAAATCCATCATACTCGTATAACAAGTTGAATTTATAACACTAAAACAAAGCCGCTGTCTTCATCTGTCTCTTTCTCCGCTTACTTCTTCTAAGCCACGTAACGAATTTTGATAAGTTTTGCAATAATAGAAATAACGCTAAATGAGGAAGATTTCTTTATATAATTTGTAAATATTTTGTACAAAATGACTGAGCCCAGACAGTGTTTTGTCAAAAAAATCGCTGTCGTACCACATGACTAACGCTAGCTAAACATTTGGAGATATATCAAAACAATGTACTAGAAAATTGTAGATGTTGAAAAGGCCTACAAAAAAATCCGCAATAGTCTCTATCTCATCTGTCTATCTCCTAAGTTACGCTTACTATAACTATTTTTTATCTATATAAAGCATACCTAGGGGCGTACACGAGCGAAGCGTGTGTAAGTCGCTAGCACTCATTGAAGCAAACAAATAAATGGTTTATGTATTTTTTTCTATATCATTTTTTATGTCTAAGACAAACTTATGCAATAAGTATAGATAAAATATTTTAATAAGCTCTCAAAGAATACGAGCTTAAATAACATTTCATCAGCAACCGTTTTAAGCTTTCTCTAAATTTAAATTTATTCTCACTTTAACCTATCCCTCGATTTCCTTTGATACACAACAATTACAAAACAAGGAAAAATTATATATTGTATTTAAAAAGAATTCTTCTGTCTTCTGTCCAAAATGATACAAAACAGTTATTATCTCCGAGAAGTGTTTTTAATAAATAACATACATTTACCTATATCATTTAATAACAATGTAATCCACCTTTGAACACAACATGCTTAAATATTGTCTATTTACGAAATGCAATAAAAATACCGTACATTTTAAAAAAAGCGATTCTTTTAAAATCGTCGATCGTTTTATAGTATTTAATTATGGCTTGAACTTGGCTGGACATGCTACCGCGTGTCTTGATTACTTTGTATTTGATATTTCCATAAATTATGTGATACATTATAGGCAGCCAATTATCAATAGGTATCGGAATTCATGAAATTTTAAACAACAATATTTAATTTCTATTATAAAGGAAATATACCGAAACCTGATACCATTTTTGCGCGCAACTAACTCAGTACAGTCTATCTAGAATCGCATCGAATATCTACATAATTATTATATTATACACTAGCGTCTCACCCTCGCTTCGTTCGGGTTCGTCCCTAGCGTGATTCCCCATACAAACTTTCATCCCCGTTTTCACCCCCTGAAGGGATGATTTCCAGGATGAAAAGTATCCTATGTCCTTCCCAGGGTCTCAAACTATCATCTTACCAAATTTCATCTAAATCGGTTCAGTAGATCCACAGATTACCCCCTCCAACGTCACAAATTCACAAACTTTACCTCTTTATTATATTAGTATAGATTATACACATACTAATACTATAAAGCTGAAGAGTTTTTTCGTTGTTTTTTGAACTAGTTTCTAGAACTAAATTTGAAAAATAGTTTTTACATTTCATAATCTTTTTATTCAAAAAGTGGCTAACGATGAATAAACTACGCCAGCGGAGCTAAAGGCAAAAGCTACGAGTAGTTACATATAAAAATACCTACTATTAAATTTAATAAAAAACAACTCTAGTTTTACTTTTACTAGTTTTAATGTAAATGGAATATTATCATTATATAATAGGTAAAATATGATTCAATACAAGTTATCATTTCAAAATTCACCATAAAAGTAAAATTTATTCCACCGTAAGTGGTGGATTTTTTTCTTGAAATTTATTTGAGTCACCCTCGAGACCTATACCAATGATTTTATACTTTAAAATATTTCGTACTCATTGAAAATATAAACATCATTTATACCTACTTCTTAACGAGATTTGAAACTTTGTAAGTCGGTATGTGAAAAATTTGAGCTCATCTGGTAATGGAACCAAATGGCGGATAGTGGAATTTAATAATGGGTCAATAGCTATGGAATTTAAAACTGGTGTAACCTTCGAGCTTGGGGTTTATTGGTTTTTTTATACATTGTAGTCGATCAAACGTTTGTATCTATATTACTTTATTAAAATTATTTTACCAGTGTGTAATAGATATGTAATAATATATGTTTGTTTTGTTTTATAGGAATGGGCTGTTATAATATTAAATACAGTTTAGTCCTGGCCTTATTCTTAATAGCAGCAATTGTTGAAAGTGTCGGATACTCTTATATTATGCCTGCTGCCAAATGTGATCTGCAAATGACTGACGCCCAACGGGGGTTCATTTCTTCAATTCCTTATATTGGTAAGATTTTAATATTTTGCACCACTTACTTTGACTAATTTAAAAATATTAAAACGACTTACTTAGCTTAGCTCGAGTTCATCCCTACGTGTCTTATCCAGAGTCGAGTTTTTTCCAACTTCAATTAAAATTAATATTATTATTGTTGACAGTAAACTCATTTATATCGAAATAAAAAATTAAAACAAAATTGTTGTCCTACTTTCATTTGGCTTTGTGCCTTTTGGCATATGTAACTTGCTTGCTTATTATGTTTTATTTAAATCTACTCTTAAGCAATTTTAATTTATTTGTCAATTAAAAATAACTACTAATATTCCAGGCATAGTAATAACATCGTTTCCTTGGGGGTATCTGGTAGACACGCAAGGGAGAAAGAAAATGGTGATATACAGCTCTCTAGGCGCCGGAGTCTTTGGTGTTATAGCAGCGTTCATGCCAGAACTCATAAGTTTCACTATTTTTAAAATGCTAAGCTCTTTATGGTAATATTATTATTTATTTATTTTACTAGCATTGCCCGCGGCTCCGCCCGCGTACAGATGGCCACAAACCAAATTCTTAGGTTTTACATATTAGTATTCTCTTACATTGCAGTTTTTGTGTATAGCAACTGTTTAATATTTAATTTGTAGCATAGCATGTCCAGCAGCAGTTCCCTACTCGTACATTGGAGAGATACTTCCACAGCGCTATAGGGACGTAACGCTTTCAATTACAAATGCTATGCAAATATCAGGGTCGGCTATAGTTCCATGTAAGTAAATAATTTAATAGTACCATGAACTTGAATTTTATACGGCACATATGTCCTTAGACAATTTCATTATATTATGTTACTTTAGAATTATCACTATACACACACAATGTTTTACGATTATATTACGTGATGTTACGTACAGACGCGTTACCGTTTTTAGATAATAAAAACGATGTCGATGTAAGGGAATTATATAATTTTAGTTTTTTAATTATTTTTTTTTTTATATTTGTTGAGATACCGCAGTCATAACTTATATTCTGGTAATTTAATTATTGCGACCAATGATTTATTACGGTATACAGGTTACATTATACAAACTTAAAGTACATAGTACAAACAGGTTGACATAAAGCTTAGAATTTAGTATTTGCTTGGGTTTTCATTAGAAACAATTCGATTATAAATATATATATAAATATATAAATTAGAAACAATTCGATTTGTTAACAAAAGATCGCTGTTTAATTTTTTTTTGTATGGGATAGGGCATCAGTACTAGTATAGTATTAATTTATCTGTGGTAAAAGAGTCCCATAATGACCTATTAACATATTAGGAATAAATTTCCATGCACTGGCTGACGACACTTACAGTACAGTTAATCATGCTAATATATAATAGGTCTAACAAATTTTATTTTTTTATCAAAATATATCTATTATCAATTTTCTTTTCAATAGTTCATATTGATTTTTACAGTGATAGCATGGGCCATACTTCCTCTGGATTTTAGAATCGATTTTGGACTATACGTTTTTAGACCATGGAGGCTGTTAACAATTATATATTCCTGCTTTTTCTTGATTGGTGCTTTATTGATGTCATTTGGTCCAGAAAGTCCGAAATATCTAATCTCGCAAGGCAAGCACGAGGAGTCTCTCCAATCTTTAAGACTTATATATTCAGGAAATAAAAGAAAACCGTTGCAGAGTTACCCAGTGAGTATAATTCTTAATTAACAGATTAACTGTCCGCAAAATAGACACAATAGTTAAACAATCGAAATGTTCATATTTGACTCATGGGACAGGGAAACGGTTAATATTGCTCGACGTAGGTAATTTAAATTTGCAACGTACCCCCAACGTGCGTTCACCTGGCTTTTCTAACCGGTGAGTCTCACATAACCACCTGTATGCCTACAGGTGGTATAACAGAAGTTAATTTAAAGCCAGTACTAGTAGTACTTTCTTATTGAACTGTAGAAAGAGCGTGCATCTTATATGTCGGACGACTTTAAAAAATAATGTTATTTTTAAAAGATCAGACGTGTCTAATTGATTAAAAGGACTGAATTATGAATTACTAGCGGCTCACCCTCGCTTCGTTCGGGTTCGGAAAAACAAAAAGAAACCTATCCCACGGGATCCGTACATTTTTCCGGGATAAAAAGTTGCCTATGTGTTATTCAAGAGTATATTCTATCTCTGTGCCAAATTTCATCCAGATCCGTTCTGCCGTTCTGGCGTGAAAGAGTAACAAACATCCATACTCACAAACTTTCACATTTATAATTATAGCATAGATATATAGATTAACAAATAATGAATTGAATAAAAGAAATGGTGAATTTTGCGAAGAAAAGTGACTTAAAATTACTGATTACTAATTGATCTGTATGATTATTAAAATCTAGATCCATATAAGATCGATAAATAATATTTTATAATGAATGTGATGTGTTTAGATACAAGGTAGGTATAAATAGCGGCAAATTAAAAAAGTTCTTTCTCAGTTCTTAAGTGATCTCATTATTTGACATTGATAACTACAATTTTAAATAAGATCATGTAAGCAAGATTACATAAAATTTAGATAATATTTTTTCTTACATGATCCTGCTCAAACTTATCTTTATAACAGTAATGATAACTTGTATTTGTTGGCGATGATAAAACCTGGATGATTATAATTATCTAACTGATTTATGAATTATAATTAGTCATTCTTGTTTAGAATGAGATTAATTCATTGTAGGTAAACAAATTTTGATCGGAATAAAAATAGCACTTGGTGATAATAGTAGGGATAGAATGTTCAGAATAGAAACATTAGGTACTTTGAAATATAAGAGATTATACCCACATCGAAACATATAAACTTTACATCTTTATAATTTTAGTGTAGACTGTAGATAAATATAATATGCATAATGCATATATTGTATATAATATTATAAATATTATAAAGCTGTCAGAAGAAAATCTCTAAATTATAGTAAAACTGTAACCGTAAAAGTAATTGAGTCTCTCCCGTAACTGTGATTGCTGTAAAGCATTCGAAACGTCGAGAACCAAAAATCTAAATAAATTCGCAAAAAAAATCCGAAAAGATCGTTTTATTTAAAACGTCAAATATTTGCGTAAATCTTAGAAAGTATTATGTGAACCAGTACGGACTAGAAATCGCTAACCAAATACGCCGGTTAGAAGATCTGAAAGAAAATGATAAGAAAGTATTAATTGCGTATTTTAAAAATAATTAAGATAGGCACGGTTAGTTACATTGTTTTAAACTATTTAAAAACTAGCGACTCGCTTTCACTTCGCTTCGATTCTTATTCACCCTCGCTTCGCTTCGATCCTTATTCACCCCTATTCCTTGGTTTTACCTACTTCTTATTATTAAAATGGAATACGTTCTTTCTGCCTTTAACCTTTATTCTTTAATCGCTAGCGAAAGTCTCTGTACAGTCGATTGTGTAATGCATAAATAGAGTCAGTTTATTTAAGAGTAATCGAGTAAATGAGCTGTTCATGGAATAGCGCTTTTGAAATCACAAGCACACATCTATTCCATTTGTAAGTGATGGTTAATATGGTTTATACAGAGGTTAATTACAAGAAGTGTAGCGTTCTTTTTTGTTATAGTTTCAATGATATGTATTTAACAAAAATAACTTTAATTTTATTCAAATTGTATATATAAATGAGTATAAATATTATATTATTTATTTAAATTATAAAGAAAAACATACCAGCGGTTCCTTAATTGTAATAATTATTTAAAATAAGTTATATCGAGTGTAAACCATTTGCTACTACTATAAAACGAACTACTATTATAAATGCAAAAGCTTGTGTAAGTGTGTGCTGAAACGGCCGTGCTGATTTTACTATCATTTAAATTAATACAATGTCTACACTAAAAAGAGGAAAATAAAAACTTTAAAAAAGCAACTTCAAAAAAAGCACTAAAAAGTAGGGAGTAAAAAGTAAGGGATTAACTCTCTTCATATAAAAATATACGTCGGTCTATGACGCATCTAATACTGATTCAAAACAAATTAAAGCACATACATAATACCTGTACATAAATACATATTCAATTCGTAAAATAAGCAGATCAAGTGTATTTTATCAAGATATATTTATTTACAAGATATATATATATATATATATATATATATATATATATATATATATATATATATATATATATATAATTCATTCATTGATAGTTTTGAAGCAAATTATTGTCATCTTAGCTGTAAGCTGTATACACTACAATTTGTATGTGTAATTTAAATATTAAAGTTAATATAGTATTTTTAAATTTTAATAAATTTGGCACATTGTAGAGCTAGTTTATTATTTTCAATAGAGTATACAGTTACACTCCCTTCATATGGATGTAAGTTAAAAACATAATGTTCTTCATACACAGTTCTAATTAACGAGTTAATTTGTGTGTTAATGAGTTAAATTTTGACACTGAAGAATTAATCACTTTACTTCAATGACGATAGGGAATTCAGGACGGTATTTATTTAATACATCAAATATCCAAGGTTTTTTTATCTACAACATTATAAATAAAAAAAAAAACATTTTCTTATTACAGCAAAACATGCAAACTAAAAGTCGTTAATTACCACTCTTTACACTTTTTATATACAACTTTTTTTTATACAGGCTTTTTTTATATTTAAATTTCTACATCTAAACTCACAGATGTATGAGTATTAGGTACACATTTTTATAACTATTTTAGGTATAATATACCTATCTATTTACTATATTTTACCATAATATATCTATTTTGAAACTACATGCTTTCATCTAATTTTCTACATTATAATGCAAAAACAATACTGGGTATATCACAAAACTAATAATATTGACAATATCCTGGGGCATTGCGTATCCGTATTATATATTTATACATAATATTATAAATGTGAAAGTTTGTGAGTATGTATGGATGCTTGTTACTCTTTCACGCTAGAACGGCTGAACGGACCTGGATAAAATTTGACATAGTTAGAATATAGTCTGGAATAACACATACGCTACTTTTTATCCTATAAAAAATTGATGATGACGTTCTCCTAGCCGATTCCGGCCACGGCGGCCAATCTCATTGAGACTAGCCAACTGCGCAGGAGATATTATAGTGCACAAGTGTACGCGCAGACACAAGTGCACTCTCTATTCCTGTCACTCTCATTACTCCGGCGGGATGACTGCTCGACACGACCAGTGAAAGTTAAGACGCAGGACCGACGGCTTTACGTGCTCTCCGAGACACGGGGGTGAAACACCGCCAACTTCCCAACTCCGGGCTGTTACTGAGACTTACTATACAGAAAGACTCAATAACTAAACTTGGCCCGACCCGGGACTCGAACCCAGGACCTCCGAGTGTGCAGCCGTACATGCTAGCCACTACACCACCGAGACAGTCAGTGAAAAATTTACGGTTCCCGTGGGATAGGTTTGTTCATAATCATAATACACTTCTAGTTCGGCAACAATCCTTTAATCAATGTACGTTTTTATTTTAAATAAACTAACTAAAACAAATAATTTAATGTTTTTTTTAAATTAGAATGATGAATATTATAAAAAGATGGATTTCTTATAACTTTAACCCGGTTCTTCGCGTTTCCCAATCAAAGAATAACAAGATTATCACGCAACTAAAAACGGATAAAAGTAATTCGAAGCAATAGTCTCAGAGGATAATGCAAAATTTCTATCAACATGTGTTTATCAAAACATTAATATCAACTAATTATGACATGAAATATAACACCACGGTAATGTAATGCATATATGTATATATATATATATATTGTATTTTGCACGTACTGTTAACTTATTTACTTTTAACTAAAATAAAATACCACAATGTATATTGGATGTTGTCAAAACTCAATTTTATTTCTTTACTCTAACTGAAGTGTCATTACAACAATTTAAAAAGCTATTGCCAGCCAGTGTAAACTCTATACTAAATTAACATATACCTTTTTTGAACCATATATTAAATTAAACATCCCGCCCACCAAAGAACTTCGTTCTTTTTTCTACAATGATAAAGATTAAAACAACAAAGGCTTCTCGACACAAACAAAATATAGACTTTATCAAAACAACTCCGCCCACCGTGAATGCTCATTTTAAAATAATATGATAGTGCATGGATGCAGTTCAAAAGTACATTATTAAAAAAAACACCTATTAATAATATTAACACATTCAAACTGGCAAAAGCTGTAAAATTTGTAGCCTCTAGAAAAAATACAACACATTTTAAACAAAGAGAACATCACAATAAGAAAGCTAAGTTATCTATCTTTTTGATAAAAAAATATTAAGTTTATTACAATTAGCACATAAACTAATTTTCAGGTTTAGGTAGTACACATAATTTATTACAAGGGCGCTTAACAATACCATTTTTTGTTTTGATAGTAACCACCCTAGTTAGACCATCCTTTCCTGGATGCTTCTCTATAACCCTACCTAATAACCACTTTGCAGGTGGAATGTTGTGATCCCTAACAATAACTACATCATTAATTTCAGGTTCTAGCCTTTTGGTTGTCCATTTAAACCTTTGATTTAAGTTCACCAAATATTCATCTGACCACCTACGCCAAAAATCATTAAGCATTTTCTGAGTAAGTTTCCATCGATGAAGGCTTGAAATTGACGTTTCAGAATAGTTCTCGTCTGGAACAGTAACTAACGGCTCACCCACTAAAAAATGACCTGGAGTGAGCGGCAGTGGGTCGTCTGGATTGTCACTTAGAAATGATATAGGACGAGAATTTAGACACGCTTCTATCTGAGCCAGTACTGTTGAGAGCTCTTCGAAAGTAAGTGTGGCGTCACCAACTACTCGTTTTAGGTGTGCCTTAGTTGAACGAACTGCTGCTTCCCATAAACCTCCAAAGTTCGGAGCATGGGGTGGTATGAAGTGCCACGTCGTACCTTCATTTGCTAGCAATTGGACAATTTCGTTGGATAGCTGCGACTTAGCACGGGTTAACATATCTCTCAATTCCTTCTCAGCCCCTACGAAGTTTGTACCGTTGTCAGAATATAGGTGCTCACAATATCCTCTTCGGGCTACGAATCTCCGGAACGCAGCAATAAATCCAGATGCGGTTAAATCGGACACAGCCTCTAGGTGTATGGCTCGCGTTACCATGCAAATATACACACAGATGTACCCTTTGTATGATTTTGCACCTCGGCCAGGGGAAAATCGTAGATTGACATAGCCGGTAAAATCTACACCTGTTTTACGAAAGGGTTTGTCGGGAACCAGTCTGCATTCAGGAAGCTGGCCCATAAGCTGTTGGTTATTTTGACGAGCATACCTTGTGCAGGTATTGCACTCTCTGTAACACTTCTTAACACGTTCTCTGGCACGAATAATCCAAAACTTCGCTCTCAAGAAGTTCAACATAAGTTGAGGTCCGCCATGAAGGGTTTTTATATGGGCGTCAAGGATTATTAGCTTAGTGATATGACTATCACTAGGTAAAATCACTGGATGCTTCTTGGCAAAATCTTCTTGACCTTGACTTATTCGGCCACCTACTCTTAAAGTACCATTTTTATCCAGAAATGGACATAGAGTATGAAGAACACTTCTTTTGAGTACTTCTCCATGAGACTTTAGCTGCTTAAATTCCTCTTGAAAGTATAACTCTTGTGTCTTTTTAATACAAATTTGTAAAACTATTTTACTCTCTTCTGTTGATACTATTTTATTGATAGCTCTTTCTCCTTTTGGTATTTTAAGTTTTAAAAATTTTCTACAATATGACAAAACTCTTAATAACTTAGATAGACTAGAAAATCTTTCCCATATAAATTCTTCTTTAATTTGAACCACAGCAGCTAAAGTTCTCTGGGGTCTCTCTTCTTCGCTTGTCTCGTAACCTTGGTCAACCTTGTATTCATTTTGATGACGTAGAAAATCTGGACCATTCCACCACAAATTGTGAACGGCAAGCTCAGCGATAGACATACCTCTCGAGGCACAGTCTGCGGGATTCTGATCTGTTTTTACATGGTTCCATTGATCACGATCTAATACAGTCAGTATCTCGGACACTCTGTTGCTCACGAATGTTGCCCATCGACTTGGTTCTCCTCCTAACCAAGCAAGGACCACAGTTGAATCTGACCATGCGTATAAGTTTGTCTTCGGAACCCTCATAATTTGTGAAACCTCATGAATCAATTTGGTTGCCAGCACTGCCGCACAAAGCTCCATTCGAGGGATTGAGATTTCCTTTTCGATTGGCGCCACCTTAGTTTTGGCAGTCAACAGTCTTACATAAGTATCTTCACCTCCTTTGCATTTAACGTACACGGCTGCCGCGTAAGCTCTCTGAGACGCATCGGCAAAGACGTGCAGCTCTCTCAAGTCTTTATTTGTCGTCTGCAGCCACCTTGGAATACTAATCTTATTAACCTCATTTAATGAAGATCTAAATACATGCCATTCATTCAGCAAGACTGGAGTAAGCTCATCATCCCATGCCAAGCCAGACTGCCACAATCTTTGGATAAATATTTTGGCGATTATAATAGTAGGTGCGATCCAACCTAAAGGATCATAGAGCCGGGCTATATCTGACAACACCTTACGTTTTGTAATTGGCTCCTCTTGCTCTGGTAAGTTGTAGGAGTATTCGAAGTTATCAGATATTTTATTCCAGGTTATTCCCAGTACCTTAATCATATTGCTAGCCTTAAAAATAAATGAATGATCGGTTCTCTGTTTGTCTCTTTCGATGTGATCTAGTAGTTTGGGACTGTTACTGCACCATTTCTGGAGTTGAAACCCACCAGCCTCCATCAACTTCGTCATTTGCTCGTATATTTCAATAGCGTCTATCTCTGTTTGGCATCCGGTTAATAAATCGTCCATATAATAGTCTTCCCGCGTAATTCTTGCTGCTTCTGGATACTTCTCTTGTTCATCTTTTGCTACTTGTTGTAAGGTTTTCACTGCCAGATATGGTGCACACGAAGTTCCAAAAGTAAGACGCAATAATCGGAAATGTTCAATAGGTCCTTCAGGTTTCTGGCGCCATAAGATTCTCTGAAAGTCTGTATCCTGTTCATTTACTAGGACTTGACGATACATTTGCTTAAGATCCGCTACGATACAGTACGGATGTAGTCTCCACCTCATTAGAATGTGTCGTAAATCCTGTTGTAATTTTGGCCCTATTAAAAATGAGTCGTTTAATGAAACATTATTAATTCCCTTACAGGATGCGTCAAAAACTACTCTCACCTTTGTGGTTTCTTTATCTTCTCTCACTACGGCGTGGTGAGGAAGATAAACTGCAAGCGGGTTCTCAATGTCTTCTCTATTTTCTATCTTCTCCATATGACTTTGCTCAATGTAGTCTTCTAATACGTTTCTGTATTCCATTTCTAGTGATGGGTTTCTTTTTAATCTCCTTTCTAGCAGTTGATATCTTCGGTACGCTATTTCTTTTGATTTCCCATATCTAACTTCAGGATCTATTTTCTTAAATGGCAGCCTTACCACGTAACGACCTTCATCATTTCTCACTGTAGTCTCCTCATAAATTTCCTCACATTTAATCTCTTCCTTTGTTAGTGGTTTCCCTAACATGTCTGGCTCTCTCTCTATTTCCCAGAATTGTTTCAGAAGTAGGTCTTCCTTTACTTGAAGGTGTAAATTTATCATCCTGGTATTGGCTAGCTCCTGTGGTGTCACACGTCCGGACAAGATCCATCCTAGTTTGGTGTTTTGCGCAATGGGACCAATTTTCAATGGATGTCTCAGTAATCCGTTGAGCATAATCTCACTGTGAACTTCTACACCTACGATTACATCTATTTTGCTGGGTTGTCCATATTTTGGATCCGCGAGCGGTAAATTTTCAACCTCGGGCCAATTCATAATAGATGTCTTACTAGAAGGAAGAAAAGATGTTAGTGAACTTAAAACAAAGGCATTGACTTTAATAGAAAACTCTGAATCATGAAGTGATTCTAAATCAAAAACAACCATACTCTTTGTCCTACACTGACCATTACCTACTCCAGAAACTAACCCATTAACAGGTATTTTCTTAAGACCTAAAGATTGTACAGTACTCTCACTAATAAATGACGCTTCAGAGCCCTGATCTATTAATACACGCACGATTTGAGAATAGCCATCCGCTGATTTGGCTCTGACCAACGCAGTAGCCAGTAACACCTCTGATTGATTCTCCTCTTGGGCAAAATGAGCTATTATGTTTTTCTCCTTACTCGACTCTTGGCTCAGCGATTTCTCAGGACCCTTAGACGAAGCGGTTCCTTCTGGACGTAGACCTCTCTCAAAGTGGAGTAATGTGTGGTGTCTTCTGCCACAACGGCGACAACACGTAGCCTGGTGGCAGCCTCTTACATTGTGGTTGGGAGACAAACAATTAAAGCAATGTCCCTTGGATTGCACAAACTCACTTCTCTCTTCGGGGGACTTGCTACCAAACTGTTTGCATTGGTACAAAAGATGTTGACTCGAACAGTACGCGCATACTAATTTATTATTTTCCTTTTTCTCCTCTAAAACGCTTGAATGAAATGACTTTTGTTTAGATACTTGTATAGTTGTACTATTTTGAGCAGATTTTGTAGTGGTTTTTACTCCATCCATCATTTCTAATGTCCGGAATCTCATCTCTAAGAACTTAACTAACTGTTCCCATGTAGGCAAATCTTCAAAATCAAAATGACAAACCTCAATCTCCCACTGTCTTCGGGACTCGTAGTCAAGTTTGGATACCATTAAATAATTGATAAGTACATCCCAAGAGTCTGTGTTTATACCTAAATTCTTTAGCGATTTAATACAGGAAGTTGTTGTATCGAGTGTTTGTTTAATCGCTGAAGCAGACTCTGTGTTAATACTCTTTTGAGAAAACAAGCGTTTCAGTATCGCATTTGCATTATAACGTTTATTATTGTATCTTTTTATCAATTTGTTCCAGGCCTCATCATAGTTATTTCCAATAGTAGATAAATCTCGTAATAGAACCTCAGGTTCACCCGACAAGCTGCTCTTTAGGTAATGAAGCTTCTGAACTGCACTTAGTGTCTGATTGTCATGGATAAGAGATACAAACATATCGTAGAATGTTTGCCATTCCTCATAGACACCTGAGAATGTAGGCAGTTGAATTCTAGGGAGCTTGACTTCCGTTGCAGATGGTACCGGTGTAGCTGAGGGTATATTGTATTCAAGGGCGGGCTTGGTTTGGCTTTCTAAATCTTCTTTTAGCTTAGTTTTGTATGTGACATATATTTCTTCTGTACTATCATACATCTCTTCGCTAAAATATTTTAGTATCGTCCGCTCAGACCACTTTACCAAAGCTACTAATTGAAAATGGTTGTCCGTAAACTCGTTCCAAGATTTTTCTAAATTCTCTGTTCTAACTTCTATGTATGCTTTCGTCACTCTTTCTTTGGGTGATTTTTTGTAATTAGTAAAGTTTTTATTAATTAGCTCAGCTATAGCGTCTTGTTTGTTCAATAATCCTTCCATTTTTACTAATTACTATTGTTCGTAACGTCGAACCCAAACAATGAATTGTATCTTAGATGCAACAATAAACGTCAATTATATATGAACCAAATACTTTTAAATCAAAGTTCTAAAATGTTCGTTTTTTATATTTGTTCACTTAATTTTATATATTGCTTTTCACACTATATCCCGGGTTTCGGCACCAGATGTATTTTGCACGTACTGTTAACTTATTTACTTTTAACTAAAATAAAATACCACAATGTATATTGGATGTTGTCAAAACTCAATTTTATTTCTTTACTCTAACTGAAGTGTCATTACAACAATTTAAAAAGCTATTGCCAGCCAGTGTAAACTCTATACTAAATTAACATATACTTTTTTTGAACCATATATTAAATTAAACATATATATATATATATATATATATATATATATATATATAATATATATATATATATATATATATATATATATATATGCATTACCGTGATAACACCTAATTACCAAAAATTAGAAAAGAGATAAATCAAGCGAATAAAATGGCTCAAGGACGCTGCACTCTGTCTTTTATAACGGCATTTTTTTAATCTAATGAAATGTGGGCTTTGTCAAAGCTGCAGAATTATTTCTCTGAAGAGTTTATTTTTATATTTTTTTCTATATAATAAAAATATTTTTTACAGGTTAAAAGCCTTAAGATACCCGAGGAAGCTTATAAGCAAAAACCAGCGTTTTTCAATTCTCTAGTTAATCAAACAAAACCCTTATTAAAACCCCCATATATAAAATGGTTCGCTTTAAATGGAATTTTATTCATTGGTGTATTTGCAACGTAAGTAAATTATATATTAATCTTATACCTATATCTGCAACAACATACGAGCATTACACAGGTCTCTTCTAATGCACGCTACTGAGCTCTATCTTCTGCTCTACGCTACAACCACTCTACAAATATCGTAGCCTATTTGACAATATTAAGTTATTTATATAAACATATATTATTAATAATTCAAAATATCTTTACATATATTTACACAGATATTAGATTCTATTTTAAAATTATCTCAATACTGACTTACATTTTTTTTAAATCATACATTAAAAGTCAGACAGTATTTAATTGGTACTATTGATCATTAACAAAGTGGAACATCCGTTACAGGTTTTTAGTACTTCCTTTACGTTAAATAGGATGGCATAAAACAACGTCAATGCGCATACTAATCTATACATATGATAAAATTATAGAGTTCGAATGTCTGTACATAGAAAAAAAAACGCTAAAGACCGATATTGAATTGAAAAAATGATAAAAGGATGTAGAAGAGAAATAGAACAAATCCATTTTTTTTTTCAAAGTTTTTGTTTCTCAGCCTGTTTGTCTGTTTATACGGGCTAATCTCCGAAACTGTTCTACCGATTTAAATTAAATTTCGCATGGTGGTAACTTATACCCCCGGTCAACATTTTAGATAGTTTTCATCCCGGAAAATTTAAGAGTTCCCGTGGGATAGTTAAAAAACTATAGTAACTTATACAGCTTACGCTCTGGAATTTGAGTATCACAAAAATAGAGAGTGTACCTGTTTCTTCACTTATCACTGTGCAATTTCAACGAGTAGGTACATGGTATGTCATCATGGTACTCGTGCTACTGTACTTGTAATATTGAGTTTCATTCGAAACGTTAAAACGCCAGTGGTACCAAGCTGCCTAGTACCTTCCTCAACCCTATTTAAAAACTCCAATAGGATCTTATTAAAAGCGACAAAAGCCACATGGAAACCAATAAAAGACACATAGAAACCAATAAATGTTTATTGGTTACTATGTAGCTTTTGTCGTCTTTGATGAGACCCTATTGGAGTTTTTCAATAGGGAATTCCCTTCGACCTACCCCTACATTCCTTGAACATATTTTTTTGTCTTTTATTCTTCCTGTGTAATACGTACGTTATTATATAAGATACTTATATTATAACTAGCATTGCCCGCGGCTCCGCCCGCGTTCAGATGACCAAAAACCAAATTCTTAGGTTTTACATATTAACATACTCTTACATTGTAGTTTTTGTATTTTTTCTCAAAAAAGAGATATTTTCCCGCGGTAAAAAGTATCCTATATGTTGACCCGGATAACCCGCTATCACCATACCAAATCTCATCAAAATCCCTCCAGTGGTTTCCGATAAAAATCTGTTTATTGTCAGAAATCATAATAACTTCAGTTGAAGTAAGAAAAAAAAGATTTGTAAAATCTGATCAGGAGTTTCAGAAATTACTCCCTACATACAAACTTTATCTACCTCTTTATAATATTAGTGTACTTATGTTGATTATTAGTAAAATAATAATTAAAGGAGTCATAATTTCCAGAAGGTTTGTAACTGTTTATAATTATGTCATTTTAGGTTAAATGGTCTATACATGTGGCTTCCGGATGTTCTAAACAGAGTTCTGACCAGCCCGGGAAGTAGCGGTCTTACCGCTTGTGATGTGATAGCACAAAGACTTAATGAGGTTTATATTTAAATAATATAAAATATCATAATTTTGCAGATTCTAACAAATATAAGTAAAAGTTAAGAAGCAAATATTTTAAACTTGTTTTTATTTAAAACACATCATAAATCGGACCAGTGGCTCTAAGTACAAAAACGGATAAACCGACAGCAGACAACGAAAAAAGCATAATGTTTAGTTTTGTAATACTATATATAATTTACTAATAATGAATATAATATTTTTAGACATACTATATTTCTTTATTTTGCTTCAGCTACTGTGTATCTAACAAACTTATTTATCTTTTCCCACAGACCGTAACAGAAACGGCAGTATGTGACGACACAATGGATACGATGACTTTTATGATCAATACAATAGCAAATTTTTGTTGTGCCTTTCTAGCTCTAGCTATCAGTAGTACTGTAAAGCTGATAGGAAAGAAAACCCTACTTATTTTAGTTTACATGATTATAGGCACATTTTGTATTCTCATCAACTTTGTCACGCAAAATATTTTATTCGCTGTACTGCTCTCATCGGTGCCTCTCATGGGACTTGCAATTGGCCCAATAACCGCTTATGCAGTGGATATCTTTCCAACAAATTTAAGGTAGTTTACTATGCAGCAAAAATTGAAATTATACCCTTTTCTACCATACATAAAGTATCACTTAATTTTTTTTTGTTTTTAATGTTTTACAGGGGTATGGCCATTAGTCTAACAATGATGGTCGGTCGGATGGGGTCCACATTAGGGACTAACGTCGCTGGGATTCTTATTAATGCTTCTTGCGAAGCGACCTTTTACTTATTTGGAGGCTCACTAATATGTAAGTAAACCCACTACATTTTAAATTTTTAAATATGACTGCATACTGGAAAAAACCCAGAAGTCATTTTTTTTTGTTTCATTAAAATAGACATTACGTTTCAAAATAATGTCTTTTTTAATTTTAATCTAATTTATATACTATAATTTGATAACATTTTCCATATTTATATAATTTAAAAGAATTTCAACCAAAAAGATTAAATGTTATCTCAGTCTAAGATTATATTCTTAATTATTTTTTATTGCAGTCTGTGGTTTTCTGTCATTTCTACTTCCAAGACCAAGATCAACAGCGAGTCCGAAAAAGCCAAAGTTACAAAAAATAATAACGCACCTCTAAATTAATTATTATTAATTAAATATATTTTGACTTAACATTTAATAGCAAAAATTACTTTGTTAATTTTATCTGCAGTCGGAACTTTGACTCTATCATGTACATAATAAATATACTTATTTTAATTCATAAATTTTTAAGGCTTAGTCTAAAAAATCCTTAGTTTATAAAATAAATTTAATGTATAAGAAAATGTAAAATCTCTAATTATTTACTTATTAAACAAACTTTAAAATCACAATAAACACTATTTATTCCTTATTAACATTTCACATGGCACGATAGCATGTATTATTAAAGTAAGTAGTACCTAACTGGCTAATTAAATGAAGTGTAACTTTACTCAAATATACATTTTATAAGTACTTTTAAATCGTCAACTTAATTTAAAGAGCGTCAGTGTATTCAGTCCGCGAAGAAGCCTCCAATGTACCTACTTACCACCGGCCCGAAAAAAAGTTCTGAGAAGAGCCAGCGAGAAACTCAACAGCAAAGTAACAAAATATACCTACTGGATCTACAATAGAAATTATTTCTATAATATAACTAGCGGCTGAAGGTACGCGGATTTTGTTCACAATTTCATTTATATTTTTTGCGCGAAACCCTAATTATTATTTTTTTCTGAAATAAAAGTAGCCTAAGTTCCTCCTTATATCATTAGCTATCTGCCAGTCAAAATTATAATTTACTAGTAAAATTATAATATCACGGTTTTTACAATTTACCTACCTGCGACATATGTAATATATACAAAACAAAGATAAATATTATTAGTTTTTAACTTGTTATAAAATGGAAATACATATAATAATATTTGTCCTTCTTTCGAGATAGTGTGACCACCTCAACCACCCCACCAATATTTTCGAATATTCATCCGATTTACGACTCGTCCGGACTCCGGCATAAATCAGTCGAGTACTAAAAAGAAAATTAAAAAAGTAATAACACGTGGGTACCCATGAGGGCGGCCTATAAATTAGGTACATAGTACAATGTAATTTACGAAGTACAGGTATCGACGATCATCTAAAAACGGAAAAAAAAAGAAGACAAGTGATGGAGGAGCGGGAGACGAAATCTAATCAAGAAAACAATCAGACAGGTGGACTGCACCACTGCCATCGACGTTGTTATATGCCGAACTCCGAAGAATCTATTCAAAAATCCCCTAGGAATGACAATAATGACCCCATTTATTTTCACGAAAGGAGGAGCCACATGTCTGCCTATTTACATTCAATCTGAAGTTAAGCACTTTATTGTGATGTCTTTTATACCGTGTTTTTTGCTTTTATTATGTTCGCATCTTCCTGTGCAATGTATTGTACCTGGAAATTAGACTAGCTGAAGGAAGAATTAAAAAGGAGAGGTGCATCCTGCGGTGATCCCGACTGACTGATGGATCAACACAGTCCAAACCACTTGTCGTAGAAACTTGAAATTTGGAGGACGTAATCCTTATATGATATAAGCATCCGATAAGAAAGGATTTTTGAAATTCATCCCCTAAATGGGTAAAATAGGGTGGGTGGGTAAATAAAAGATTGTATGAAACTCTATCATTTTTAATGTGAAATACACAGAAAATGGTGTTTGGCTTTAAGATAAAAAATTAGAAATATATTTATTTGTTTTTTTTTTTTCGAAATTCATCTCTAGTTAAAAGGGGGTAATAAAGTTTATAAGGGCAAAGAATTATTTATGATCAGAGGTACTTGAAACTCGGTATTAATACTCTAAAATACAATTAAATAAATACGTGTTTTAACATTTTTCGAAATTCAATCTCATAAGGGAGTAAAATTGGGAATGAAAGTTTGTGTGAGACTTTGTAATTCATATGTAAAAAAGTACAAAAAATAAAAATAAATGCTCACCTGTAGACGATTTAAGAGTTTTAAAAACACTTTCTCTAAAATGATTTCCACATAGCCTTAAATATAAAGATTGCGATTTTGCCAATTTTGGTCGTATTATTGCTTTAACCCACAATTTGTTCAGTTTTTGTCTTTTGGGAACAAATCATATCCATTTTCTTTGCATCCTAACACTGCATAATATGGTGTTTTAATAAAATTTTAAATAAAATGAAAAATAAATCCATCCACGATACCCACGCCATAGTGATCGCGACATCTGAAAAAAGGGAAAATTCTTATACATTATATAATGCACTAAACAAGTAAATTCAGCGCTACCAATTGGCGCGTAAATACCCGAAAAAGAGGGTAATTTTAAGCGATTTTTGATGGCGGGTAATTTTGTTGGGTATTTGCATTGAGCGGGTATTTTAGTTTCGCTGAAGCAAATTATAGTATTCTTATAAATAAAACACTGACAAGATTAAAAAAAAATAATTTTTAATGAATAACTGAAAATAATTACAATTAAATTAATTTTTAACAAAACTAGCACAAATTACAGTAAGTTTATAAGGGCAGAACGCAACGTCGCTTTCTCGATGTCTGGTGACAAAATGAGCCCTGCCACTTAGACATGCGTAGGTCCGGATTGAAATAGTTCCCGGAACTATGTCTTTGGCCGGAACGATATCGTTCCAATCCGCGATGTCAATTGAAACAGGTTCACAGTTCCATAGTCCATACAGTTCCACATGTGCAGGAGTGAGATGGAGCGAGTAAACGAATATATTGGACCGATCACCGGAGCGACTGACTGAACTGAACGTAACCGACTCCTGCCGAACCTACCCGAGCTATATCTGTATATTAAATTTTAAGGTGCTTCCTCACAAGAGTTAAAATTTTTTAGTAAACATCTGTTATGCCGCGTCCACATGCTGGGTGCTTGCCACAAGCACCGAGAATCATAAACACGTGCCAAACACCGAACACAAACTAAATATATTAAATAAATAAATTAAATTAAAATAAAAAAGCCTTTCATTTCTTGCACTTACTAAAAATGCTATTAAAAACAATTTAAGAAAGTAGGTATTTATTAATTATTAATAGAATCCTTTCATATTCAGTTATATTATAATAATAGTATTAGATCTAATGTTATATTAATTATTATGTATATAAAGAATGTTTATTAATTAAAACTTTTTTCTTAATTTTTACAATACCTAATATGAATTAGAATTTATAATTAATAAAAATAATAACAATAAATAATTAAAAATTAAGATCAATGTATATAATAAAATAATTCATAAGTTAAACAATCATTTACAATATTTTTATTTATTTGAAGTAGTTTTTTTTAAGTTTTTATTTTCCATTTTTAGTGTAGATATAGTAGGTACCTAGTACCAAAGTAAGAAGAGGTCAAACAATAAAAAAATATATTTATACGTGTCGAATTGATAACCTCCTTTTTTTGAAGTCGGTCAATTAAAACTATATCTCCCGCTATGCTGTCCTCGGGAACCGATGACAGTGAAAACCTGTTAAAATCGGAACGATCGGATCGGATTAACTATCGGAACTAGATAGTTCCGCGAACATGTTTCGTGAACATAGTTCCTTTATGGAAAGGAACTATTCCATGTTCAATCCGCTCCAGGACCTAGTTTGCGCATCTCTGCTGCCACTCCATCGTCTCCTATTTATACACGTGGTCACGCAGTACATGTCTAGATAGTGTTGCCATCTAACAGTATTATAATATGATAACCAAATTATAGTATTATAAATCTACGAGTATAACCAAATTATGGTTTTCTTCTGACTCTACTGAAACAAGTACTAGCGGAAATTGATTAACATGATAATTTAATCCTATAAAAAATAATTTTCGAATATTCTGTAAATGGTTGGCGCCAGTGGGATAAATCCGATATTTTTGAAGTTATTGGTCGGGTAAATCAACGACTGCTACGTGGGAGCCCTGCAAGTAATAAAAAAAATATATGGAAAATGACGTGGACAACCCACAAAGGTGGACAGGTGGACTTATCTATATATGAGATCTCTTCCAGTCAACCGATCTTAGTGTAGTAAAAAATAGTGTTAAGTATCGGGACCGGAAGAGAAAGTGCAAAGAAATGATAAAAAAAATATATAAACCCCATTTTGTTATTAAAATGCTGATAAATATTAGCAACAACAACATAATTATTATTTATCTTTTTTATTTTACCTATAATATAAAATATTCCTCTATTTTACCTATTGTTTTTGTCTGTGTTACTTATAAATTGTAATGATAATCTGTCAATGTTTACTTTCTATAATCTGTACTTAATGTAAATGTCTTTAGATTTGTTTTTATTTGTCATCCATGACTTTTGTTTATTTCCGAATTCCGACTAGGTCTTATTATTAATTTTTTAACTTTGTTACGTTTGTAATAAATGACATAATCTCTTATCAATTTAAATTTATTTTCAAAGTAAAATGCATAACTTGGACTCAGATAGTGAAGATGAACTGCCTCCAGGATGGGAAGAAAAATCAACAGAAGATGGAAATGTTTATTTCATAAAGTTATTTATATGATTATTATAGCATATTCTGTATAGATAATAATTGTATATAAATTAGATGTTATTTATTAATATAATATTTATGTATAATATATTTATTCTCTTCATTTAGCACATGTAATAACAAAATACAATGGACTCATCCGCGTACAGGACATAAAAAGGTTATTCCAAAAGACCTACCCTTTGGTTGGAGTAAAACATTAGATGACAATGGTAAACCCATATATATTCACCAAGAAACTGGAAATAAGACCCAAATAGACCCAAGGCTAGCATTTGCTAAAGAAGAAAAAAAACATGTCCATGACTTTAGACAAAGATTTGATAGTTCTTCTACTGCTTTTCAAGTATGTTTTCCTTTATTTAAGTTCTTAACAATTGAGTATAGGGTATATCTACCTTATAGGGTTGACTTTTATTAGGTTTATCTTACAAAATATTATTATCTAATGTAATTAAATCATTTTACAAGATTTAAAGTATGTAATTAAGCATTTGTGTACATGTTTGCATGTTTGTTGTTCAATCATATGTTGACCTTATATGGGTATGGTCATGAGATCATGGGATCAACATTCCATGTATGAACTATGTATGAGCTATAATAGTACTGTAAAGTTTCATCAAAATTCATTCACTAGTTCTTATGTGAGAGTTATCCTCAAAAACTTACACATTTATAATTTTAGTAAGGTTACCTTTGGAATAATCCAAGACATTATATTGTGATAACACATCAATTATATTTGAACCAGCACACACAACACTTTTCATGAGTTCTTGTAAAATAGTCATTCAGTTTTAATATAATTTCAACAACTCTATTATCTTTTATAATAAACAACACTTATGAAATGATAAGCTCAGAACAAATGTGTTGTCAGTCAATACATTGACAAGATGTAAGGCCTTGTGATACAAGAAAGAAAATATTTTCCACTCGGCTAAATACTATTGAACGATATTTTGCAGTAATCTTGGAATAGTAATTAAAATTATATTATCAATTTCAGGTTCTACATGGAATAGATTTGTCTGGAAAATATGCCCTGATTACTGGATGTAATGCTGGTATTGGTTATGAGACTGCTAAATCCTTAGCAAGGCATGGCTGTAATATACTTATGGCTAATCGTAACATGGAAGCCACACAGCAGGCCATTGAGCAGATAATTAAGGAAGTTAATGTATCAGACGATAATTTAAAAGCAATACAACTGGATTTAAGCTCACTAAAAAGTGTAAGGAAGTGTGCTATGGCTGTGAAAACTGTGTTTTCAGAGTGAGTATTTGGAATATCTTTAGCATTTAAAGAAGTTTTTTTTTTAATTTTTGGATAATGCTATATACAATTTACATATTTAAGTTTGTGCAACCAGAAGTCTGAAACTAAAAGAGTTTGAAATCATTCCATATTTTAACACAGTGAATTCAATTACTAAGAACAAAAATTATTTATTTTTATATATATTTCAGTCATCTTGATATGTTAATATTGAATGCTGGAGTATTTGGACTACCATATGAAGAAACTGAAGACAAACTTGACAGAACATTCCAAGTGAACCATTTATCACATATGTATTTTGCAATGTTATTAGAACCACTGCTAAGAAAAGGCTCAAGAGTTGTGTTTGTGTCGTCAGAATCCCACAGGTAAGTTTGTAAATGTTACAATGAGTTTGCTCTGATGAAGCATTTATAACATAACATATTGATAATGCTGTCTTTTAACAGGGCTTTTAGACGATTGCATAACTTTTTTATTTATATAATTACAGAATGGCAAGTTTAAAAAATGTTTTTGTAAAACAAAATCTGGCTCACCCGAAGGAACAGTACAGTTCAATGACAGCGTATGGTAATTCCAAACTGTATAATGTTATCACTGCAAAGGTAAAAACTAAAAAAATATTTTTACTGGACATGAAACAATAAATCTATTTACAACAATAAGAGTATCCTAATATGTAACAAATTGACATGATAATCTTGATTATCAATTAATACTTAAGCTATCAATATAGTTATTTCTATACAAATCTTACATTTTTATAAAGAACTAATGACTCACCCTCGTTTCGCTTCTTAATCTATGTGCTATTCCAGACTATAATCTATGTCTGTGCCAAATTACATCCGGATCCGTTCAGCCGTTCTGGTGTGAAAGAGTAACAAATATCCATCCATCCTCATAAACTTTCACTTAACATTAGTATGGACTAAAACTTGTTTCTTTGGATCTCTGGATAAAAATAAACTAATTATTAAAATTTGTATTTTACAAGAATGACAACAATATTAATAATCCCTCCATTTTGAATTATTTAAAGTTTGTGGTACATAAATTATATCTTCTGGCAAAAGCCTCTTTTTACTCATTCTCTTTTATCGTTAGTGACTCTTCTTCCATTTTAATTCTATTACAAGTTTCAATTTTGACTGTCTTTCGAATATCTGAACAGTGACGACCTTTTAACATAAAGCCCATTTAACTTGCTGGTCTTGAGTCTATCTGTCTGGTATGATCGCAATAATATATATTTATTTGTATATAAATACTGATTTCAGATTTTAAGTGAAGAATGGAAAGACAAAGGTATTGCAGTGAATTCCCTTCATCCTGGCAACATGGTGTATACAAATCTGCCAAAAACATGGTGGTTGTACCAGTTGCTATTTACATTAGTGCGTCCATTTACTAAATCTCTGGTAAGGGAAAGTAAAATAATTACATAAAAATTAAATCTATATTTGTAATATGAGAATCGTATTGCTTGATGGCTTCTGTGATATTAAATCAATCAATGTCAATCTCTGATAAATAAATGAAAGTCATATTTGTTTCATTATATATCTAGTAATTTCTTATCTTGCTAATAAATTATACTATAATAAATTTATATTACACTAACGACTCACTCTCGCTCCGCTTGGGTTTGTCCCTAGTTACGTTTTAACGTTTAGTATAGATTTCTCTGAGATGAGATATTTTCCAGCTGTCATCATACCAAATTTTATCAAAATGTGTCCAGTGGTTTTCTCGTAATACATTCCGAGACAGACAGACAGACAAGGATTATTAAAACCATATATTCGGCCTCTGTACTGATAATAATAACTATTTCAATAAGATTTTCCGAGAAATATTTAATGTACAGATTTGACTTAGTTAAAATTTTATTATATGTATATATTTGATTAATGTTCTTCATTAAATATTTATTATACCTGAATATCAATAATAAAAGGGAAGTTTTTTAAAGTTCGCAATATAATGTAAACTAAATCTATAAATACCTTTTTGTCTGTCTGACTGTTTTATAATTAAGCACCACCTTAAATTATCAAAATGGAACTGAATTTTACTCTTTATTTGTTTGTTATTAAGTAATAATCGAGTTTTCACATGGAGTTTTCTTCAATTTATGAATAAAACTATCTTTTCGGTATTTTCGCGGATTTATTTCTATTTCAAAAATCAAAACAAATCCGAGAACATAGTTTTATTTAAAATATCAAATATTTGCATAAGTCTAAGAGAGTATGTATGAAGATAGGATCAAATTAGTTTGTGTAAAAAAAATGTATAGACATGTATGTAAGATAGACATCCAACTTGCACCTTTTATAGCTGAATTATTTTTAATTATAATCAATCTGAAAGAGATCTCATTCTTATATAAAACTAGCGACTCACCCTCGCTTCGCTCGGTTTCGTCCCTAGGTATGTTTTGATTTTTTTGAGCGGAACCCTAATTCTTTTTCTAAATTAAAAGTAGCCCATGTGAGTCCCTATAACATCAGCTATCTTCCAGTGAAAGTCCCGTCAAAATCAGTCCAGCTGTTTCAGAGATTATGCGGAACAAACAGACAAAAAAATTTAAAAAAATGAGTTTTACTTATAAGTACCGTATATATGTAATTTCATATGCATTTAGGAAAACGTTGTTATTTTGACATTACAAACATACACTTCAATTTTTTTATCTGTACAGATATCACCTGAAAGTATTTGTTTTTTAATATTATTATTTTTTCATTAGCAACAAGCAGCAGCTACAACAGTCTACGTAGCAACCGCTTCTGAATTGGAAGGAGTTACAGGACTTTACTTTAACAACTGCTTTTATTGCGAGGAGTCCAGATTGGCTCAGGATAAAGATATTATCAATGAAGTGTTTGCGATATCCCTCGATATGATAGAAGAAAGAATGGGGCCTGATAATATTGAAAAATATATTGAAAAATATTCTACAAAGAAGAATAAAGATTAAAAACATTTTATATTTTTAATATATAACAGGAGTTTAATAATTAAGTAATATATACCGTAATATATTTTGTTATCAAGGGAAAGGAAAGGGTATTCTTTTTGGCACTACGATATGATTTTAAATTCAATTGAGGATATTAATCACTCAACGACCGCGGGCACACCGGTGTTTCAGTTAACAATTAATTTCTTAGAAATTTACCTGGAGGTGTTAATACTTCTCAAATAATATTATATTGCCTACAAGTACAAAACATGGCAGCACTCAAATAGTAGATTATTTTAAATAAAACTTCTTGTCGGCGATTTATTTTGTTATTTGATCCCTGATGTTTCGAATGTCTTGCAGCAAACATAATATGTGTGTATGTTTAAAATATGTTTTACAACCTTAAATACCGAAAAAAATGTATTATTATGACAAGTAAAATATGCGTTAGATCAGTATAAGTGGGTAAAGTTCTTGCTGTATTTTTACTTTATTTAGGTTTCAGGAACTAGAAGATAAATACATCTGTTTCTTTAAGGTAATGTCGACGATAGATAGATAGACATTTTATTGTATACCACAAAAGAAATACTTAAAACAGAGAAATATACGACTTGTTCATAAGGCCATGAATAGCATATTTTGTCACGGTAATGTTACATACAGTATTCCATCTTCCTACAAAAGTTCGGAAATCGAGTTATACCTACGCGCGTCGCGTTCGGTATACACTCGGTAGACAACCGTGCGGGGCTGCCACATCGTATAATTTGATACGAAAATTTTATAAGATGGTTATGTTATGTAACTGTTATAATATATGTCAAACAAAAAAGTATCGAGACATCGTATGTTTTAAAAATAAAAACTAATTAATTAAATTAAAAATAAAAATTAAAGTATTTTTAATTAAACTTTTTATCCGAATGCGGATTCTTTATACTATTAAATTTAACAATAAAACTTTTCGTACGTCTCAGTCGAGGCACAAATATTTTCAAATCTCAAATTTATAGCAGCCCTGTCGCGTGGGTACGTGCCGCTCGGCTGTAGGTAATTATTTCAAGGACAGGCCCGAGTTGGAATACTGTATGCATTACATTACCGTGATTTTGTTAATAGATTTTGTAGTAAAATTCCAAACATTGGCTAAAATTTGAAAGTGCCAATCATGTATGTGCTCTACTTACACTTTAATAAACGGATACCAATATTCAAGTATGCTGTTTTATTTTGAACTAGCAACTCGCCCTCGCTCCGCTCGGGTTCGTCCCTACTACGTTATAAGGGTTAGATAGATTTCTCAGAGAAGATATATTTTACCGCAGTAAAAATATTACAGTATTTCAATGTAGCACTTGAATCCATTTTGCACTAAATAAAACAAATTTCAGCGTTTAACAATGATAAAGCGCCATCTATGAATATGCAATACAATCTTATTATTTAGAAATCAGTAAAATTACGAAAATTTTATTTAAGAGCGCATTATTTCTTTTTCCTTTACCTAGAGTATTCTTAAAACCAGAATATTAGTACAACGCCTAACGTAGGCACGTTCACTCATTTCACCTCAGAATAAATTGAAATTTTTAAATATCTACATGTGTGCGAAGTCTGAAAAAAATCTCGTGTCCACGTCCTGAGATATTTAAGATCACAAAAAATAATTTTGCGCAAATTTTAATTGCGTTTTATTTTTATATTTTTCATTAGTTCTTAGTAGTTTTATATGTTTAGTTTTAGCAAGTAATATAAGGAGATGTTTTTGATTGTTACAATATCGAGTACAAAGAAAAATTAGTTCAAATAAATGTCAATAGATGGCATTATATGAATAAATCTGTTACTGAAGTTTGTAAAATAGAGAAAAGATTTAAATACCTAGATCCTAAAATGGTATATTATATTGTATAGCTTTAAAAAATGTCTTAAGCAAAAAAAGACAAAATAATGCGCTTACAAGTCAAATATTATAAATAAATAAAGAAGAAATAAAATAATGCGCTCGTAAATCAAATTTGCATAATTTTATTTAAAAATCAGCAATCAAGTTATTGGTTGTTAGTGGGTTCTATGTGCATACTCACAGATGGCGCCTTTACTTTTATGAACAGATAGTTACGCTTAGAAACTATGAAAGTCACTGAAATTTGTTTAATTCAGGGGGAATTTTCAATATTTATCTATTTTAATTAACACTTCTTTATAAAAAAATTTAAAGAGTGCGTGTATGAATGTGTAAACTTCTGTAGGTTATCGGTAATCTAAAGATTCAATTTATGTTTTAAAAAATTAGGATAGGTGAGATACAAAAAATAATGCACATTAGGCATATTACAATCATATGTATGTATGTAACTATGTATGTATTCAGCCATTTTTAACGTCTCACTCGGCTCGGGCCTCCTAGTCCACCGCGCTGGCCAAGTGCAGGTTGGCGGACTTCATATGTCTTTTTGAAAACTTGCTAGATTTGTTCAGACATGCAGGTTTCCTCACGATGTGTTCCTTCACCGTAAGGCAAGTGGTAATCGAGTTACAAATGATTCGCACATGAAAATATCAAGGTGCGAGACCCGAGGTGTGATTTAAAAAAATTGAGTACTAGTAGGAAAAAAATTCAGAATGTACATAACCTAAGCCTTAGATTCTAAGGTATTACTATGGAGGGTAGAGGTAAGGACTTAAGGAGAACTATCTCTGTGATGAAAAAGTATCCGTCAAAAAGTATCGTGTGGCGTCACGGTACTGCCCTCCCGAACCTAAAGTGCAGTAACAGCAAAAACACGAATTCGAGAAAAACACGCCTAAAGTTTAGAATCCATAAAAATATATCAAAAAGAGACTTTGTGATAAAACCTTGAATGGAAAGTTAAAGGATATGTACCAAACTAAAATACTAAACATTGTTACGTTAGTTTTTTTATAAATAACTATAATTATGGCGATTTTAATTTTTTAGCCCCTATTACTACACACACTTTATTTGTATAATCTTTTCAAAAACTGTTTTAAATGCAGTAAATCCTGTTATTACTGCATTTTAGACATTTCTTCTATGATTGTTACTAACTAAAGTGCAGTAATATTATGAAAATACTGCTATTTAATCTGTTTTTTTGAACAAAACACTGATATTCCACACATATAGTAATATAAAATTACCTTTAATTTTGATAAAAATATGTAATTTCTTAAACAAAACTGGACATGCATTTATGACTATGCCATTAAAACTATTCATCAAAACATTGTACATTATAATCTAATTGTGTAAATTGTTTTATATGACTAACAATAAAACAATCTTTACAAGATGTTGATAATCTTAACTAGTTAATCCACCATAAAACTATATCACATGTATTTCTCATGTATGGATCAATAAAATTTACATAAAATCTTTCTTCTGAACATAACTAATTACTAAATGAGTATTCTTGTCTTACAAAAATAATGGTCTGAAAAGATTATGGAAGGTAGAGCTAAGGAGAATTAACTTATATGGGAAACAAGTTGAAAAAGTGTCCAGTAGTGAGCAGCAAATTATAGCTCAGAAACCCACCGTTAGCACTAGCGTAGCAAGTAGATGTGATGTGAAGTTAGTAGTTTTTAACGGAGTGAAGTGTGCTGAATTATTATTACTTGAAAATAATATATAATTATATTGTATATCGCTGTTTGCCTATGTTAGAACTATTTTGAAAAGTGCGCGACAGCAAAGCGGAAATCTTTCTTTCCTTGTTTAATTCACCTTCTTACTTTTATGACGCTATGTTTTAAACTAGCGGCTCACCCTCGCCTCGCTCGGATTCATCCCAGGATACTTTTTTTTTGAGCGGAACTCTAATTCTTTTTTTAAAATAAAAGTAGCCTATATTACTACCTATAACATCAGTTACCTTCCACTGAAAGTCCGTCAATATCAGTCTAGCCGTTTCAGAGATTATTCGGAACAAACAGACAGGCAAAAAATTTTAAAAATGTGTTTTTCTTGTAAGTACTGTATATAATTTCATATGCATTTAGTAAAAAGGTTAATTTTGACATTACAAACAGACACTACAATTTTATTTATCTGTATAGATGTATAGATTCATATATGTACTTGTTTTCTGTGGCGCCACCAATTTAATGCTTGTCAGCGGTCACTTTTTATACGAGAAATAGTTCTCCTTAGCTCTACCCTCCATATCTCTTTGGTACAGACACAGCATGGCATGTCAAAAGTCAGCCTTAAGCCACAGATTAAGGAGACTGCCTCAAACCGCGATATTGCCTGTCCTGTGTTTTAATATTTTAATAATTTTACCTAGTAAAACGCAGTATTAGGGAATAGTATTTGACTTTAAGTACTTTAGGTAGTATGAATTGGATGGAGCAAACTAACTAATATGCAGTAAAATTTATAAATATTGTAAACTAAATGGTCTTTTACAAGCAACTACAACACATCCTACAAGTTAAACTGCAGTAAAGTTATTAAATACTGCATGTCTTTTAGTTTTTCACAAGAAATTACAAAATCCCCCACAAGTTAATGTGCAGTATGGAATGTTAATACTGCACTTTAATTAGGAATATAAATAAAAAATATTTTTTCTTAACCTTTGCAGTATAATCAATTTGTATAGAGTCGAACAATACTGCATTTTAAAAAGTTTTTTCTTGAATCTCCTAGAACAAACTACTATTTTAAGTGCCACAAAATATGATAAAATACTTCAGTTTAGTTAGGAAACAGAGAAAAATCTTGTGCAGTATTAATAGTACTGCGGTTTAGCTGGTAAACATGGAATATTTTAATAGATTTGTGATATTTTTTGCTGTTACACTTTCCGAAAAAACATTAAAATAAAATACTTTATTAGCGCTACAGAAATAAGAATTAATTTGACTGATAGCTACTAAAATGGGGATTTAGAATATATATTTAACTCAAAACCGACCAAAATGTCTATTACTGCACTTTAGGCTCAGGTGGGCAGGGTAGCAAGTATTGGGTACATTTTGAAAAAAGCGCAAAAAGTAAACTTGTTCAGAAACAAGTCGGCTGTTGGTTTGTTGTTACGGTTTGTTAAAATCTTAAATCTAATATACCTAATAACAATTGAATATTATCATTTATGAGCAGCTTTAATTTTTTTAAAGATTGCCAACAATCAACTAAAATCGAAGAAGAATTAAAAAATAAGAAAAGTCAAAACTTACTGGCCAAAGTTTTAAGTTACTATTTCAATAATCTTTGAACTTTTGTCTTTTGGTAGTTTTTTAGTCTGTGAAAGAGATCCGATCGAAATACCTACATTAAATATTATAATGAAAAAAAAATATATATATTTAATTACTTCCATTTTTATAATAATTATTACACTCACCTTCGTTCAAAAATTCACGAGTTTATTTTACAATGCACAAATAAATGTTATAAATATATCATAGACAACTTTTTAGTTCAAGTATCCGATAATACGTTTGTGTGTCAAGGCAAATTGTCAGGAGAAATACCAATTTTTGTGAAAAATAATTGTGTTATTGTCGATAATAATATAATAAATAAAACATTAATATACGTTTATTTATTTAAAGTATAATTATATAATGATTTAACTTTAAAGATATTTATACTTTAGCTTCATAAAATTTGTTCCCAAACAATGTTAGTTCGGACGCTCCCAACGGCTAATGAATAATGAAAAATGATTTATTAAACAATACTATTCATTTCATATATTAAAAGTTAACAAGATGCTGTTTAAATAAAACGATGTTAGTGAGTGGTTTTCTTGTAGGGATGTTCAATGTTTAGTGATTCCTACTAATCGTGATGGGTGATAAAATAAATAGAGAGTATTTCGCACCTGGCGCTGCAGCCTTCAATTATAATGTGGTAAGTTAAATTTTATATTTGACATTTTTACTGATGTATGTATCTACTTTTTATAAATACCAATACAAAAGAAATAGAGAACAACAAATACTTTAATTACTTTTTTGTCAACAAAGTTTGTAAATTGCAGAAATAACAACATTATGATGGCGTCATTATGTCCTTGCTTTTTACTTACTATTAAATCCGTGATTTCAAGGATTTAAAATATATTAATAGTGACTAGGTATGTCAAATTTGTTTCCTGTTCATGAAATTACTACTCTACTCAAACCTTTCAGTTACTACTTAAGCTACTTATAGTTAAGCATATTTTATGCATAACACTAATTAAAATAATTTGTAATTATATAATCAGCACTTATCAATGAATATTGTTACTTATTTACTTTAAATAAATATATTTTTATAGGTAAGTAAACCAAAGATGAAATGGGTAATAAATAAATATATGCCTTAGCATGGCAGTCAAATTATGCAGACAGCATTGCATTGTATAATAAAATTGTTAGTTTATAAAACATTGATTATCTGTTTTTATTTCTATGAAGATCTACTTTTAGGATAAAATGGTGACTATTTTTTCCACTTTTATTAATATTACATTAATAAAAATGAGAGACAATTTTTTTCTTTTGTCTCTTAAAATAAGTTGTTTTTTGCTTATTTTCCTCATTTTATTGTACTCTCACCTTGTACTGTTTATGTTTGAATAAAGCAAATATAGTCTATATATAAAATAACTATGCTATGTTAATATCATAATTTTATCTAGGAATGGATTCCAGAGTAATAATAACAATAATTATAGTCTAATTTCATTGTTTTTTAATAAGAATTATAATTCTAAACATATTGATTAATCAATATCCTAAGAACATTATATAAAAAGGAAATGCAAATCTATTTACTTATGAACAGGACAGGATATACAAAAGGAAAAATTAAGAAATACCAAGTTTGTGCCATGTTTGTGTATATAAAAATATTTTCTATATAATTATATTGAGGAGATGTAAAGGATAGGATAAAACTTTTGTTTACAAAACTTTTTAAATCATGTCACTAGAATAATAAGTTTCGAAATCATTATCTGTCTATGTTGACATATTTTTATTGGCTAACATTAATAATAATTGATCAATTAAATACAACTGAGTTAATATAAAACCGCATGTATTATTTAACATATAATTCAAAATAAATGAAAAAATGAAAAATACTGTATTTTTTCATCATGTTAAATGATACTTTCCGCTTCTGTGATCACAAAATAGATTATTAATAATACTCGAGAGTGAAACTGATTAAAAATAAAATTTTACTGGCTGTAACTTTCACAATTGTATTGATGTAATAAAAGATACTGTTATTATAGCAGTTTTTATAATATATGTAATATTTTATTTTATTATTACATGTTGTGTTAGGTAAGCTAACATTTTACCTGATTTATCTGAACGACAATCGACATTAGTTCCGTGTGTTGAGACGTCGCACCGCGACTCGCGATGTGTTATCATTTTTATGTGCATATAAATGCAATTTCTTATTGAGCAAGGAAGAAAGTGACACTTCTATTTATATTGCTTTGAAAATACTATAATTTTAATTGATTAAGTATTTAATGTTTTACCGCTATTATTGTTTATAGTCGAGTGCAATTAGTCATAATAAATGACGGATGAAAATGACGGAATCCAGTTATAATGAATGGATTTAAATGATTCGTTTTGTTTTGTGTTTTTAATACCATAAACCAAGAACCTTTACCCATTAAAAATTAACTCTGTTTTGAAAATCCGTAAATAAAAAAAACTTTCTAGAAATCTCCACGAAAGATACAACTATCGGATTTTTTAAATATTTATTTTAAGAAAATAATAACTATAGTTTTTGAGGTATTATATACCTACAGGATTTCTTATATATAACTTTTTATAATTAACAAGGTTCTATCAAGTCGTCTTTAGTTTATTTGGCTAACGCTGGCTAAACCTTGAGAGATACATCAAAACAATGTACTAGAAAATTGTAGGTCTTAATAAGGTTTATAGAAAAATCTGCAATAGCATAAGTCTTTCTCCTAAGATACACTCGCAATAACTATTCTTATCTACAAGGAATCTAGGGACGCACTCTAGCGAAGCGAGAGTAACTCTATATTTTATATAGAAACTCAGTTATTCTCGAAAGAAAAAATATATATGTATAGCTGTAAAAGGAATGTACTATGCTAGAAGAGCATCATTTTCATGGGACAATCCTTAAAAAAAACATTTGCGGAAAATTTCAAAAGGTGAACCTTTAAATTTTTAAGTATATGAAATTAAAAAAAAAACAAAATCAGCGAAATCCATTCATTATAACTAGGTTTTGAGGTATAAACCTAACAGCACACGACTATTAGTATTAGCAATTGCCTGCGACTACCCGTGCGTATACTTTCTGTATAATAAACAGATTTATTGTCATACATATTTTTTATATACCTAATGGATATCTTAGAGTATGGTGACCCTGGTTTTTGTGAAATTTTTAGTGTCCGACCGAAGCTTCGGCTTCGGCCACCTTCGGCCAAAAAATCCACCTTCGGCGAAACATTCGGCTTCGGCCCAAAACCCGGCCGAAGCCGAAGGTTTCGCCGAAGGTCCGAGCGACCGTCGAGATTGAACGAACTGTTACGAAAGTCATGAGGCAGCGGAGAGTCACTGTCAAAATATCACATTGCATGCATCAAAACAAGTTCGTACGTGTATTTAAACGAGTGTTTTGTTTTGAATTTGTGTTTATCAATTAAATTGTGATACATTAGTAATCTGACTGATTGGTCTAATTGTAATTTGTGAATTACATAATAAAGAAATGATTATTTTTTACTAGTAGGTAAATCACAAAATCACAAACTTTTATTTATCTCTAAACCAACCATCTCTATGATATATCATCAACTTCTATATGAGACAGTCAATATAAACCTTCAATATTGAGGTTATTTGAGGTATTGATACAAAATTAATTACTGAGTGCTGAGAGAATATAAACCTTCGGCTTCGGCTTCGGCTTCGGCCGAAGGTTGTGGCGATAGCCGATTAATCGGCTTCGGCTTCGGCTTCGGCCAAAAATAGACCTTCGGTCGGACACTAGAAATTTTAAATATTCTCAATATTATGCAAATTTTGAAACCCTTTGCATATTTTCTATCCTAAATTTGTTTTGCATGATTTCTATATGTACTGATTTTATTTTAAAATGATCATGACAAATTGTGTCATAATACCTATCCTGTGGTGTGAAAACCTTATAAGATGCCACTGTACTCGTGAATATGAGGGTAGATTGTAGATAATTAATTAACACGGACGTCTTTAAGACAATCTATGAGGTAAAAATAAAAGAGTAAAACTAAGCCTAATCTAGCGATTGTTTGACAAGCTGCAATATCTAATTAACATGATTTAAAATACAGGCGTTTTGCAATAAAGTGCAAACCGTAAATGCAACTTAAAGGCAAAGGGAATAAATACAAATACTCTATGTCTAGTAAACGCGGGTGTTAAAAACCAACACTATTGTTCACCATTTTCTATTTTACCGACAATTCACTCTTGAATGAACAATAAGTATCTACAGCGTTGATCCCACGCCCAGACAATGCGATGTGGGGCAGGCATTTGACACAATTTAATTTGCACGAAATAATCACACTTGATTTATTAATTGTAGAGTGCAACAGTTGTTAATCTCACGCTTCCACCAACAAGCTATTAAATAGGAAACCTATGAGAAAAGTTCATGTCGTTTTGCTCATATATTTATTTTTTTAATGTTTAATTTTACATTACGTCATCATCACTATAAATGTTAGCAGATGTAACTAACAATAGGAGTTTAGTTGTAAATTAACATCATAAAAATAGGCTTATATCGTAGCTTATAACGAAATTTTATTGCCTTCAGATGTTGCATGTTCAAGGCAAAGTTGAAAAGGGTACCAGGAACAGCCTGGTGCTCGCGTGTACTAATATTTAATAGACATTTGGTTGACACAAAAATTCCGACGTTGCGGCAACACGCTTTTAATCATACAAGTTATACAATATTACATTCATATAAAGGAGTTAAAAGTAGGACAAATTATGGTGACACGTTTATATGAATGCCCACTAAATTAATATAATTTCAATACGTTTTTATAAATTATATTCGATTCTGATCCGATTTTTTAAAGTATGTAGTATTGGGAAATTATGTATCTACCAACGCAACTAGTTTTAAAATGTTTCTATTTTAAATAGAATTACAGATATTCTACCAAGATTTTTCTTGAAATTCATTGTTAATTGTATTAACGATTGCGTAAAACGTTAAAAGTCGTGAAGCTTTGATAACATTGTATAAGCATTCATAGATCGCGTGCCTGAAGCAAAACCTATCTACTAAGTTGGCAATGTTCAGAGTTCAGTTAATCCGTCAGTACATTTTAGTCTTGCGAAACGGCCAATTCGCGACCTCAGTGCCTTTATTTAACAATACACTGATATATGAATAATGCCTAGTGACTGCAAACGGATTACCATTGATAATAAAGGATGAAAAAAGTATGGAATCCAAAATGGAAAGTGGTGAAAATGGTGCGTGTACATGTAGAATAGCTAATATCCTAAATAATGATTTTGACACACTTGATTATATGGGGTAAGCTGAATAATTATATGTATTATTGTTGCTAGAATCTAAGAGCTGCTAATTATAATGAAAAAATGATGAATTATTTATGAGGACTTGCAAGCCTTGTAGCTTACCATAGAACTAGATGGTGCTGTGTGTTAATGTCATAACATATTTATTTTATTTATATTATTAAGGGAGCTTAGTCGATTTTTATCCTTTCTCTTCACAAACATTAGATTATATACTACATTAACATACATATCATAATCTTTGCTAAACTTAAAAAAATCATATTAGAAAATATTTAATTATAGCTATTGATATTTACTTACCTACAGTAGTTTAATTTCTACATAATTAAAAACTCGGTTACTAAGCACGTATTGCGAACTATTATTCTAGGTTGTTACATCACCGGTTCGATTTCATGCAATCTTTTTTGGTAATAAATTCAATTGTATCTAAATTTAATGTGTTATTTGACGACTGTGTCGTTATAACAATGAGATTCATAATAAACGTAATGTGCTTTATGCAATCGGTGCATGTAACACACGTTGACTAATCGATGTGCAATACACCTGTTTGTCTGTAGTTCACAACAAATATTCATAATTAGTGATAATGGTTTTGTATTAATATTTAAGAAATTCTTTATGTTATAAATGTGAAAGTGTAATAAATCCACGTTTCTTGCTTCATTGGGTATTTTCCGATAGATCTAGCGGTTCCTGTGAGATAGCTAGGGCGAGTCAATGCAGGCGGTAATAGGTTTCCATAGCAACTATTTTATTAGATTTAAATGCGTTAGTGTATTAAGGCTATTAACAAATATGCATTTAATACTTTCTTGGATTTACGCGAATATTTGACGTTTTAAATAAAACTATCTTTTCGCAATAATGACAGTAATTCTGATTAATATATTTTTTGTCTATAAATGTAGCAGTATTGTTGCTCAATATTTTAACTTTAAATAATAGCAATCTAAATTAATATTTTAACTTTTAAATGATATATAAAACAATAATATCGCTTAGATAAATAATTAATATTTTTAATTTTATAATAATAGCAACACTAAATAATATTAGTAATTATTAAAGTTTTTTTAAAACTGTAATATTTATAATAATAACAGCAAAAATTAAATAAATAATATTGCTATATTTAATTATAATATTTATAAAAAAAATATATAAATTTTTTTTAGAAATAAAAATCAACAAATATTGTAAGGTACTTTATTGCCATTTTTGAATTTTTTAAATCATTTTTATAAAATAGTGGGTAGGCACTGTCTGTAACAAGTATGCGTTTGAGACGTCTATAACCTTAGTCTTTCCCGTGACCATGATTGCTGTAAAGTATTCGAAACGTCGGGAACCAAAAATCAAAATAAATCCGCGAAATAATCCGAAAAGATAGTTTTATTTAAAATATGCATTTACTAAAAATATGTGTATACGATACGCACATAACGTTGCTACAATTTATTAGAAAGACCTCTTTTAGACGAATAATTCTGTAGTACATTGTTTTCTTATATCTTTATTAGTTTACGAACGCATGCCAATAAAGCTCCCAATCCGCATGATTTTTTCCGACATATTCAACAATCATCGTCATGTTTTAGCCAATTTGCATAAAACCTCATTAAGGTTTTGTGCACACTTGAGAAAAGTGAAAATCGTATGAAAATCCATTCGGTAGTTTTTAAGTTTATCGTGAACAGACAGTCAGACAGACTCGGCGGGAGACTTTGATTTATATATATAATGATATTTGTTATATTATAATAATGTTGTTCATACAATTTAATTATATATAGATGCGAAAGGTTTAACAGATAGAAAGAAATAACGAATTTGAGTGTTTGCAATAGCTTATCTTAACACAGACTATGTTCGGGCCCGCGGGCCAACGTTAGCTTTATATAAAATTAGAAACTTCTATTTATGTTAATTTTGCTTCAAAACATGAACAAAGAACATTACACGCAATATTTCATCTTAGAAGCAGTTTGTTAAACTTATTTGTCTAAATGCTCTGGTCGCTTACGTCACGTCTATTATACAGACAATTTTATGTTACATTTAACGACTATATATAATTACTATAATAGCATCTATTAGAAAACCGACCATTATTCCACTTCCCTGTTTCTTCTGTTTTCTAACCGCAACGCGCTTGTCAGTGCAACGACGTCTGAGTTAAATTTACATATCAACATCCTTTTTACGAACCACAATATGCGCATTGTCTGTATTTAAATCATTCTATATTATTTAATTTAATATATCAGGATGATGTAACTTATTAAATGTAGTATAATTTTATAAGAAATTGTAACAGCTTGATATTACGTAGTAAATAAATTATAATGTTAAATAGTTATAATTTTATATTACAATAACATAACATAAAGCCGCGATCTCACTTTCCTTTGTAATTAGGCAGCTCAGTACTCCTTTACTTCATTTGCGTGAGCTACCTATTCTCAACTTCCGGACGTGGTAATTCATGCAGTCATGAAACAGCATGAGCAAGCTTCCTTCCTCAATACAATATGGCATTAGTAATAAATCTATATCGATAATTTTTTCCCATACGCTTAAACTTTTCACTAATTTGTCGATTTAATTTTTATTACTTTACTAAAGGAGTGTATTATTTTTATGTTATTTAACTCATTTATTTATCTAATTACTTAAAGAATTTAACTTGATTATGATTTTAGTTTTTACACAACGCGGAAAACTACACGATTTTAATTTCAGTTTTTGTTCAGTATTATAATACGTCTTAGACATAGATTAAAATATTTTTACAATGTAAATACAGATTAACGCGTTATTGTTTTACGTATGTCTTATTTCTTGTCCTGACTCCTGAGGAATAAATCAACAAGTTACGAAATCCACTTGTGCTACTTAAAACATACGATATAATGAATATTAACAGCTCCAGGTAAATTTCTAAGAAATTAATTAAATTTCTAAGAAATCTATTGTTAACTGTAACGCCGGCGTGTCCGCGGTCGTTGAGGGAATAGAATGAAGAATAGTAGGAGAGTAGGCGCGAATACGGCACCTGCCTTCGTGCTTTGCCACTGTTACTGTAGTGCCAATTATAAAACAGCATCATATTTATAATGTTCCACATTTTTGTACTTAAATCAAATATTAAATTTTAAGTCACTTAAATAATAAACACATACCTAAAACTTTTATTTATTTAATATACAAAAATAATTTTTTTTAAAGCGTTTAAAAAAACATTTAATGACGTATTATATAATAATCCATTACTTTATTTATTTTATTCTAATTCTAACTTCAAATTAGAATAGGTATCTAATATGCGTATGATTTAAATAAAGGTGATTTTTTTATAACCTTTATTGCTTCTGAATTAAAGCTTATATCAATATTTTTTGTGTAGTTTCTTTTTGATTAAGAAAATAATTATTTAAAAGTGCAAATATGGATGGGAAATTCCAAGTAGTTGAAACGCGCACGCCATTGGTCAGACCGAATATGACGTCAAAGTATTATCATAACAGAGCGATTACCGATTTTGTCGCTACATACTAAAGTTATCATTTTTGAATGTTTGATACTTTGACGTCATGCCGAGCTCGCGAAATGGCAGGCTTTTAAAGTATCCGTATCCGTATCGGTATGTTTAATTTTTTTTATATTAAATTTTAGTTATTGGAGCTGGATATTTCTTTTGCAATTATATAACGATGTTAGCTATTGTATAAAGCATTAAAAAAATCACGCATATTCCCTATTAGCGCATGCTTCGCGGTTATTCAAATACATATTCGTACATATGTATTTTAAGTTCCGTAAATTGTTTTCTATATAATTTTGCATATTAGTAATATATACATATATGTATATTTTAGTAAAATACGAAACATGCAACATTTTTTAGTTATTTAGCTTCACGTGAAATGCACCTTATTTTGAAAATATATACTTACCTATGATTTAAAAAATATAGATTAAAAGGGAAAGCTGCTAGACAGATAGTCGTAATACTACTTATAAGTATATACTTAAGTCATTATAACTAACATTCCTGTAAAAAATATCAAGAGTTCATTTATTAGATATAGGATATTGATTTATTTGATGTATTTTAGTTGTATTTTATTAGTTTTGTCCTATAAAGTATTTCTTATATTATGTTAACTGGAAATACATTTGACTATAAATAATATATACAGATATTTTTTTTTTACTCAACACTAAGAAAGCTTTATATAATACTAGCAAAACCCGCGGCTTCGCTCGCGCTAAAACTACAAAAAATATCTAAAAAGGTAGTTTCATACTAACTTTCATCCCCTATTTCATCCCCTTATAGAATGAATTTAGAAAAATGCTAAAACACGTATTTATTTAATTTTATTGAAGAGCATTAATACTAAGTTCCGAGTAATTCTGATTATAAATATTTTTTTGGATTGTATTATATTGTGTTTTCCCGTGGGAATTAGATAATCTCTCGCGGTAAAAAGTATGTCTATGTCACTCTTCAGCCCTCCAACATTTTCCACACAAAAAATAACGCCAATCGGTCGATCCGTTTCGACGTGAAAGAACGAAAAACAAACAAACAAACACACACACTTTCACATTTATAATATTAGTATGGATGTGTGTAATGTGTATAAATAGAAAGAAATACGTATGTATTTCTTTATTATTTTTGCATATTTTCCACATTAAATCAACGTTTACTATTTGATTAGTAAAAAGGAATTACACTTTAAAAATAGAACACCCACTTCAAAATTCAACCAACTTAAATGTAATTACATATTTCCATTCACATTTTCTTGAAATTTATATGGGTGATATATTCATTAAAATATTGACTATTTAAAATTCTTAAATAATTTAAAAAAAAAAACATTTCAAAAGAGGTCCTCATTGTACACCTACTTGTTGCGGCAAGTGTATCAATATAGCTACTTTTTTAAAGTAGAAAATTGTTTATTTCGTATGTTATATTGTATTGCCCATGTTTCTGTAATATTTTTGTCGTGTACGCGCTATCAGAAATGAGCGAAATCAGATTTCTAAACAGTTACCCGCATGCCCCAGTCAACTCGTCACGCTACTTACTCTGAGAATTCTATACTACCCGCTACAAGTGAACACTGTCAATTGCAGATGCGATTTATTTTGTAACTAGCAACCCATAACATTAATGTTTGAGTTTTATTTGAAAATCCTTACTACGAGTATTATCTATACATATAATAAAATTGTAACTAAGCCGAATCTGTACTTTAGATATTGTTTGGAAAATCTTATTGAAATAAACATTATTATCGATACAGAGGCCGAATCTATAGTTTTTAGAATTTTTGCCTGTCTGTTACCGCATCACAGAAAAACCATTAAAGGGATTTTGATGAAATTTGGTATTGTGATAGATGGTTATCCGGGTCAACATATAGGATACTTTTTACCGCGGGAAAATATCTCATTTCTGAGAAAAAATACAAAAACTGCAATGTAAGAGTATACTAATATGTGAAACCTGAGAATTTGGTTTTTCGTCATCTAAACGCGGCAATGCTAGTCTCTTAATATAAATGCTTGGGGCGAACCTGAGCAAAGGGGGGGTGAGGCGCTGGTATAAAATAAAACTAAAGAATTTCTTTGATATATTGTTTATTAGAATGCCCTATCTCTTGAACTACGAGTCATTTTAAAAATTCTTTTCGCATTTTATGGTCTACTTATTGAGAAAAAAACTTTTGTATCTATAGGTTACATTTTACATCAGCTTGCATCACGGTGTAACATAAAGCATCAATTATATAATATAATTGAACTACGTGTACAAAAGCTAATATAATATATTTCGATTTCATTTTTTTTTTCAATGTATGTTCAATAAGTATTAGCACTTAGTAGTAATAGCCCGATAATTTTAATTTCGCTCAAGTCGCTGCCAACTCTCAAAAATTGGCCCCCTGATGTTTTAACATCAGGTGGCCAATTTTTTAGATTTGAAATTTTAGTACATTATTATTTAAATATTATTATTATAATTTACTAAGTAAATACAGTTAAATAATTTAAAAATTACTATATTTTAATACAAGGTCCGTGTATTAAAAACAAAATGTATTTAGACATCTCACTAGCGACCTCCAAAGTCCAAATGCAATCTCAACTCTCGTAGGCTGCGCATTCATTCCTCCTACATCTTACATCAACATTAAAACGTTCAGGTGGGCCTTGGCGAAAAAAAAACACGTATACAATATTTTTTATGGCCGAGAGTTAAATATAAATAGCTTTAATAATAATAAAATAGATAGAGGGAAGTCACGCAATTGTCTTATTAAAGATAATATCACAGACATATAATCATAACATTGGCGTCAGAGTTTATAGTTGCAAATTAGTGGGCTCATATGTTATTTGAAGTGAAAACTTTTTATAAGCGGTAAACTCTAGCCTATCCTTATCTATTTATTATAAGACAGTGAATTAAAAACTTATTTTATGTTCTGAAATAAATTAAACTGGGTTTAATCGAAATTATTTAAATGAGCAATCGCTAAGTTTCTCGCCGTTTCTTTTTAGCAGTTCTGCATTTCTAGACGGCGCGATAGTAAGTTGTTTATTTGTTTGTTTTTTTTTCTTAGCGGCTTAGGTCGCCTTAAGTAAAGTTTAAATAGTTTCGGTTGTAACTTCATGGACTTAAAATTTGTACTAACATTTCATTTGAATCTATCAGTAAATTACCAGAAAACCAAAGTTTTTATGAGACACATACATAGGTACAAACACAGTTTGTTAAAAATAATAAAGTTAATACATATGAATATGAAAAGGTCTCTTCTCGAAATCTAATGTAAGTAATATCGAAGTACTAAGAATATTGTTAGTTTTTAATTATAATATGATGGTTATGTTTTAATCTTTTTTATAGCTCAAAAAAAATGTACCACCAACTTTATCTTTTTATTATGCTAATTTCCCAACTTCTTTTTACTTTGTTTCTTTCTAAACACGTCGGTTTGATTTGAGGTCGAGAGGCGTAAAGGGGGACGTTAATTTCTCTTGGAGGGACTTTATTTAATGTTTTTATTTGTAAATCTGTTTCAAATTTTAAACGTATTTTGTCACGCTCGAAAGTAGCGACCCACTTTTTCCTCTACGAATGAACAGTACACCTTGGTTTTTTTGCTATAGCACTAATAATGCAACAGTAGACGTTTTAGGATTGCACTTTGCGCAATCATTCGTAATTACTAAGTGTCGATCTAACTCTATCTGCATTAGATTCCACTAATTAAGCAAGTGCAATGCATGCCAAATTAAAATATTACCTACGTATAGTAATGATTAATAAAAAAAACTTAGTTACTACTCGACACCAATGTTCATGGTCACAACATGTCATGTCTTTTACTAGCATTTCCTACTCACCTCAAAGGTCGCAGATTTGATCTACAGACCGGACGAAAGTTTGATAATGTTCTTCCATTCTCATCACTATAAGCAGCAATCTCGATGTCATCTGCTGTGCGTCGAGTACAGATCGTTTATTTTCCTTGTTGCCTTCCTAATATACTAAAATTGCAAAGGCGCGTTTGTTGATGTGTACTTCTTTCACCCAACAACAGTGGCTTGACGTTCTTTAGGTAGGTACTATTACTTGAGTATGTACCGGTGGTAGTATAAGTTATTTTTAATTTCGATACGATTCCTTTAACATATTATTAATTTACTGTATATTATAATCTATAGAATAAATAGCTTGTAGCTAATATTTTAAAAAAACCTATGGAGAAGTTTCCCCTTTTTTTGGGTTACATAATTGTAAAAATTAAAGCAAAATATGACACAAATATGAAAAATTTCAACAAATGAAAAAGTTATGAAACTCTAAAGTTGCTTGTAAGAGTAATTTCGCGATGTCACACGACCTGAACGGCCGAAATTTAAAATAATTTCTCAGTCATTTATTGATAGACTAGCATTGCCCGCGGCTCCTCCCGCGTTCAGATGACCAAAAACCAAATTCTTAGATTTTTTATATTAGTATACTCTTACATTACAGTTTTGTATTTTTTCTCAAAAATGAGATATTTTTCCGCAGTAAAAACTATCCTTTAAGTTGACCCGGATAACCAGCTATCACTATACTAAATTTCATCAAAATCCCTCCAGTGGTTTTTCTGTGATGCGGTAACAGACAGACAGACAAAAATTCTAAAAACTATAGATTCAGCCTCTGTATCGATAATAATGTTTATTTCAACAAGATTTTCCAAAAACAATATCTAATGTACAGATTCGGCTTAGTTACAATTTTATTATAATATGTATAGATTTCAACGTTTTTTTCTCTGATTTATTAGTTTTGATTTATATTATAATTCCATTGCGTTAAATTGATATTATAAATATTGGGAAACTTCTTCATTGCTACATTACTTAAACTTAATATTTAATACACTTGCTACATTTTAAATAGTGATATCTTTTAGTGATGGTCCATATAACAACAGTGTCACATGACACCGTCAATTGTAGATTTAGAACGTTCTATTTCAGATAATCTTTATCAGATTATCAGTTACTTGAACAGTGTAACCAATATTCATCGAGGTGTGTTCCTAGCGGTTTCTAATGTGATATCGCCTATCCGGCCAGTCTAGGTTTCATTGTACCGCTTTAAGCGTTATGTACGTGTTTGCTGATACCAGTCTTTTTTTCTAACGCTATAGAAAAGTTTTAGTTATTTATAGAGTGTACATATAACTTTTGATGCTTGCCGGTCATTTTTTTCTTTGTTTTTTTGTTAATAATTTTGAATTTATTAGATACTTTTGTTAAAACTTATTTTCACTTAAATAAATTATACTAATTGAAGCTGTAAGTGTATCTTGTCCGTAATTATACCGTACATTACAGGCAGAACGTTGCATAATTTTGCTTCGTTCCATCACTTTTTAGATTTATTGATTTCCCAACAAGCTCTCTTCTAATGCAGATATATGTACTTAGATATAATGGCTATTTAAATGTTAACACCATTTTATTCCTAAATTATTATAACACTTTTTCATTCAGATATTCCATTATTTAAATATATTTCGACGTTTTCGTCGACAAAACGTTTCTGTACCTAGGTAGGTAGTAGTAGGTAGGTAGGTAGATACCTAGTACCTACTATAAAAATATTTAATTCTATAAATCAGTGTCCATTTTAATAATAAATAAGATTACAAATACACTAGATCGTATGCAGTTAAAATTCTTGAATTATTACATTTATTAATTATATGAATTGGAAAGCCGCTCCACTGGGAGTTGAGCCTGTTTAGATTTATCATTATTAATAGCTCTGCAAGTTATCTTATATCCTGTTAAACGAGTGTTAGTTAAAAGAATTAGTTATCTTATATATGATTAATTTCTAAATATATCAATGACTTATATAAAACAACTAGCATTGCCCGCAGCTCCGCCCGCGTTCATATGACCAAAACCAAATTCTTAGTTTTTATATATTAGTATACTCGTATTAGTATATTAGTTGACCCGGATGACCAGCTACTACCATAACAAATTTCTTCAAAATCCCTCCAGTGTTTTTTCTGTGATGCGGTCACAGACACGCAGACAAACAGACAAAATTTCTTAAAACTATAGGTTCGGCCTCAGTTAGAGAAAATAATGCGTATTTCAATAAGATTTTCCAAAAAATATTTAAAGCACAGATACGGCTTAGTTAAAATTTTAATGTATCTATAAATGGAATTAATCTTTAAAGCCAAAAAGATTGTTTTTTTGATAATTTGAAAACGGGTGGACCGCGCGTAATTTAGTAGTAATTCTAATAAAATCATAGAAAGGTCTAATTTGTACATTCAATTTTTTGAATTGAAACTACGTATTTTAAAGACATATGGCGACATCTATTGACAAATACCTTAACAATACAAAAATAAATATTCATTAAAATAACTTTTTTAATGAATAAAATAGTGCTTTTGATATACTTTTTCAAGATTAGCTATTTTTAATAGTTTTTGTCATATTTAGTAAGTTAACTTGATAAAATGTATATTATAGTATCATCGTTTTTTATTCTAACCAGTTTTCGTATTTTTTCTCAGAAATGAGATTTTTTTCTGCGGTAAAAAGTATTCTATATGTTGACCCGAATCTATCGAGCTATCATCATACCAAATTTTATCAAAATCCGTCCAGTAGTTTTTCTGTGATGCGGTAACAGACAGACAGACAAACAAAAAATCTAAAAACTATAGATTCGGCCTCTGTATCGATAGTAATGTCTATTTCAATAAGATTTTCTAAAAAATATTTAATGTACAGATTTGACTCAGTTAAAATTTTATTATATGTATAGATGTGACCAAACAACTCATTTTAACAATTTTAAGTGATACAATAGAACTACAATTTTTGCCAAAAATAATATTTTCAAGTAAATACTTTTTCTTATCAAAAATATTATATTGAATATTTAGTATATATATATATATATATATATATATATATATATATATATATATATATATATATATATATATATATATATATATATATATATATGTATATATATATATATCCCGTCCTGATACCATACGTCTCTGATATGTTTTATATATATATATATATATATATATATATATATATTATATATATATATATATATATATATATATATATAGGCATATACATATACCTACATATATTTTATACATATGTATGCTTTTTATAGTCATTGTACTTAAAAATATTATTAGAAAATTAACTACTATCGGTCAAACAATGTCATAAATTAATTAAATTAACAGCAGTATTAACAAATTAAGGCTTTACTTGCATAAAGCTATTAGACTATCCCTGAAATGTTTTTTCGCATACACACCCCTTGCCGACATGTTGGACCAATAGAATGATAGCTATTTGCACGCAATGTTAAAAGTGACACGCGAAGAAAAGAAAAATGAAAAGTTTAGTTTATAGCTTTTTATTAATGAAATAATTATGTTAGAGCGATGTTTATAATGGCGTTAAAAAGTAGCTCTCTTACTAAAACTCATATTGTATGGTGTCTATGAAATATATTCGTATGTACATTTTACTCTAATCCAGGGTTTTACCAACCTTTCTTCTATAGAACCTCCATGTACTATAAAAAAAAATAATCATGCGCTCTTTTTTTTTATTATAATAAAACACACATTATTGTAACGATTTTTATTTATTTACATTATAAGTTATACAAAATAAACTCTCTACTCCCCCCCTGGAATTCCTGCTCAACTCTTATCTGATGTCTTGTTATCAAGATCAATCTGCATCTGATCCAGCCTTATTTACGTTCATTTTCAGGATACTTGACCATTTTTGGATATTATTTTAAACTATCCAGTAATAGATATGTTTAGTAGGTGCCTTACTTTCATAGAAAGATGCTTTTTATTAAATAAGCAATAATCCTACTATAAAGCATTATTATTAATTTACAAATAACATTTAATATTATTCATGGCCGACTTTAAAAAGGAGGATTTTTTGGTGTGTGTACCTACTTCTTTATTTAAAAGCGATTATATTAACTTAACTGATTTTAAATTTGAATACAAAAAAGGTTATAACGTATTATGCTGCTTTCACACAACACAATACTAGTAAAAATAAAGGTGATGGAAATTAGTTTCTAATTATACAGTAATTTATTTGAGGTACTGACGAAATACCATTTGTTATTAAATAACAAATATTACAGTGATAAAATACAATGTAATATATTTTCTACTAAGCAGTTAGCCGCTTTCGTGTATCATTTGGTTCAATTTCATCTAAATTATTGCACAAATATTCGACCAATAATATTGCGGTGCGGACAATCGTAATAGCTTAAAAATAATGAATAAAATATAAGTGACTACCTGTTGTATTACATGTACATAAACCAATTTTCGTTTATGCGCTTACTCGCCTACTTTTGTACCTATTACCGATATTTGGACTCGTACAAATGTTCTCGATGTCCAAAATATTTATGTATTTTTTTGTATTTAAAATATATTTCTAAATAATTTATTACATCGGAAGTACAATTCAAAGTGCTTTTTTATTGATGTTCAACCAGAAAGAATTCGGTGTCACCATCAATTAATCTGGAGAGGTCCTTTCTAAACTGTCACCAAAGGTGCCATTTGAAGAACTATATTTTACGCCATAAACGAATTATATTAGATGTATAAAAGAATTCAAAGTACGTCATTGACAGTAAAATAGTCATCTGCAACGGTGAAAACCCAAATGTGTACGCGATTGTGTAGTATTGTTGTTATATTGACATGAGAGAAATTAGAGAAAATGGCTGCGGTGATTTTGTACCGCAACCAAGTTTCCGTATAAATTGAATTAAAATAAAACCACTTGAATAAAATAGATTACATTTAAAGTCATCGAACTTATCGTTGAAATATCATCATAATTTTTCAAAATTACTTGTATAAATTCGCTATAATATTATTATATCTACACTTTAGTGGGCCAAAAAATTATAGTTTTTTTTTTATTCTTGCTTTAAATATTTTAGCGTCATACTATGTATGCAATGCTGTCTTAACAGCTTCTTCGCGTTATAACTGTCAAACGATCAGCAACGTTCTCAGAATATGTTTGTTTTTAATCGGCGAAAGTAGTTGCGTGAAATGCATGCGCGCTCGCATTTTGTTCACCATCCGCATTTTGCATATCTTGTGCAACAAATTTTCTGAATTCCACTTAAACGATACTATTTAATATCGTAGATTTTTTTTTGGAAACAGGACTTTATTTGTAGATTTAATTGCAACAATTGAATGATAACCTTCTTAGAATATTAACAACCTTAGAATAGGTACATTACTTATATAGCAATGATATAATAATTAACATCCTCAGGGTTATTTTCTTGTATTTCTTATCATCACGTGCACATTACAGTATGTAAAGTTCTATTAAAATAAGCCCTTCCTTATGACTGATTTAGTTAATTAAAAAAAAATCTGTACCCAATATAATAAAATAAAACTTTCTGATTGCGTATACTAATATTTATTTAGAGATATAAATATTTATTCCTAACACATTTAAAATAAATATTTGAATTGTAAATGTAAACATCAGAATGTAAAAATAGATAAGTTTCATTCGTTTGTCGTGTAACTATTTTATTGGTCAATTATATTTAAAAATACATCTTAAGCTCCCTGTTTTACGCGTTCCTATATAAAGCGAGTGTTGTGTTTCATTTAGTTTTGTATCTCACAAAGAAATAGGTACATATGTTGGTGGAACTGTAGGTACTAGCTTATACATAATAGAAATACAGACGATATTTTCATATAACTAACTTCGATAGGAATATCTATAAAAATTAAATGATGCTAAATAACTTGACTAAAAAATGAAGTAGTTATTCATTCTTAATTACACCTATTATAATAACATTTTATTGTGATTGTATAATATGAAGTGATAGGTACTATAATCCAAAATACAAAACTATTTCTATTCCAAACCTCGCTTAAATTCGTTGAGCGTGAAGTAGTGACAAACATAATACGTGTATGTATAATTTGTTACTGTCTCACCCCAAACGAACTTTCGTATTTATTTTTTTATTTTTTATTTTCCATATATATAATAAAATTATAACTAAGTCGAATCTGTACATTAAGTATTTTTTGGAAGATCTAATTGAAATAGACATTATTATCGATACAGAGGCCGAATCTATTGTTTTTAGAATTTTTGTCTGTCTGTCTCTGTCTGTTACCGCATCCCAGAAAAACCATTAAGGGGATTTTGATGAAATTTGGTATGGTGATAGCTGGTTATCCGGGTCAACATATAGGATACTTTTTACCGCGGGAAAATGTCTCATTTTTGAGAAAAAATACAAAAACTGCAATGTAAGAGTATACTAAGAATTTGGTTTTTGGTCATCTGAATGCGGGCGGAGCCGCGATCAATGCTAGTAGAAAATAAAAATAATAAGTATGTATATTAAAAAAATATTTTTTTATGTATAACTTCATAAAACTTAGTTATAATAATTTTATTCTAAGAAACATGATATCCAATGCAAGTCTTCAATTACGAGGTCTAGTAGAATATCGGGTGAATATTACTTAAAGGCCATCTGCGTAATTAGAAGACGTCCCTGATATGTAGGTTCTGTCGTGCTGAAGTGCCTTTCGTGACTGAATGTCGTGTATCAAACTAATGAAATGGTTTTCAGCATTCCCTTTACAACTAGTGATCAATATTTCTGATGGAATTTCAATATTGTGTTAAAAAGGCCAACTTCAGCAGGGAAGAGGGTAGGTTTAGAATTTTATTATTTTACTAACGGCTCACCCTCGCTTCGCGCGGTTTCACCTCTAGAAAACAAAAATAAATCTATTCCACGTGAACCGTGCATTTTTCCAGGATAAAAAGTAGCCTATGTGTTATTCTGGTGTATGAGTTATATTACTGTAAAGTTTCATTAAAATCCATTGAGTAGTTTTTGCATGAAAGAGTAACAATCATCCTTACATTTATACATTCATACATCCTCACAAACTTTGGCATTTATCATATTAGTAGGATTATTCGTGACAGCTTAATTTTATTTAGACAGCTTTTTTATAAACTAGCTAATTTTAAATAAACTAGCTTCTGTCTACGTCTTTGGTCTCGTGTATATTTGTTCTGAATATTGCCTTCTAAAGTATTACGATCGATTGAAATGTTTAGATACCTTTAAATTTAGTCTTTGTCATTTCAATTTTGCAAGGTACTTATTGACTTGGCTCCTATCCTTAATATTCTCCGGGGTGCTGATAAATTAAAAATATTTTAATACTATCGATACTACTTAGCGTGTGAGCGATGAAACATATCCACATCCCGTTTTGAAACGTTTATATATGTATTACTTTCCCTTACTTTCGTAATCTTGCTATACATACATAAGCTATACATACTATAGATAAATTTATATAAACGTTTATTCAGTAAACTTTAATTCTACTAGTAGTACCCGCGACTTCACCCGCGTCCAAACTTGCGATTGCTAACAAAATTCACAGGATCACCCGCTAGGCTAATCTGAAGATTACCTCATACTCGTACACAAAAAATATCATTAAAATCGTCCCAGCCGTTTAGGAGATGATCAGTGGCACACCGACTGCAGCGCCACACCGACTGTAGCGCCACACCGACTGCAGCGCCACCTACTGGGTCCATTCGTGTTTTCAAACCTTGCAGAGACTCACTTGAACATACACAAAAAATATAATTAAAATCGTGTCCGCCGTTTAGGAGGTGATCAGTGGCACACCGACTGCAGCGCCACCTACCGGGTCCAATTGTGTTTTCAACCAATCCAGGAGCCCATTAAAATATACACACAAAATTTCATCCAAATCGGTCCAGTCCTTTAGGAGGAGTAGGTTAACAAACACACGTACAGAATCATTATATATATTAAGATAATGTCGCTTTTCGGTTGGCATATCGTTAGTTAGTTGTATGCTAATATACTTTTATTACGGCATCAAGTTTAAAGTCAATGCATCAACGCTTTTGACGTGTCTAGTGAAAAGAAACTCGTTTGTATTATCGCGACGAATCAAAATAAACTTTCTTCGTAAGTGCATTGTCAAATTTCACTATATATGTAAGCCATTCACTCGGTTCCATTGCTTATTACAGAAGACTTAAACAAAAATTATAATCCGCTTCTGTGACTTTCTTTTTATACTTGAACTAGCAGTACCCGCGGTTTCACATACGTTTAAATTACAAAAAGAAACTTCGGCTTTTATAGTACCTAATATTTTGGTGGTTTAAAATTATTTGTCAATCGATGCTTCGTGTGACTACTTACTCGTATATTTTTGTAGAATTTAAGATAAATTATGTTTTACCTTTAAACATTAAAACACGAAAGAACTGATTTTATTTAAAATTAAAATTCAAAACTATTTGCTAAAATATTAAAACCCTCCTTTGTCAATATTCAAATATATGTTATTCGGTTTTCGTATTTGTAAATGAGGAAGTAAGTATTTTTGCCATTTTATAGAATTTATGTACCTCTTCACGTACCTATACTGATAATGCTTGCTTTCTGACTGACTGTTGCTTGAGCATTGGACACCGTATTCTATAACATTTTTTTCTGTTAGCCTTATTGCCGACTAAATATCGACATCACGAGCATTAATTGTGGAATAGCAATGAGAGAAAAAACACAGTACAGGAATGATTCGTGCCTTTAACAGTCAATTTTGTTTTGTTATGCTATGTGTTAATTATGCTGATTAAAACATGAATGGTGGACAACTAAAATAATTAAATAAATATATCAATAAACAGTTTTGTACATTTTAATGATGAATTTTGCGCTGAAACTATATTTTACAATTCAGTATTAATCAATTAGATACGTTTGATCTTCTAACAATAAAATTATTTTTTGTAGACATACTCGTAAGACATAAGATGCGTTCATTAAAAAATGTCGAGATATTGTAGGTGTGATTGTAGGTAGGAAGCTCGTAGATTTATTATTTACGTAATGCACATAATTCAAAATCATTTGTCAAAGTGTAATGTAAAATATAACCTAAAAATTATGTATTTAAAACTCGATTTAATTAAACTAGCCATTTCTAGGCCCCGTGAAAATTCGGCTCATGAAATCTTTTTAAATGTATTATATAATTTATGGCTAATTTTCAAACCTGTGACATCCAAGCCCCGGTTTGTATGGGGACTGTTTTTCTTCTTTATATTGAATTAGAAGAACCCGCGGCTTCACTCGCGCTGAAACTACAACAAAACCTCTACAAAGGTGGGTTTCATACAAACTTTATTCATATGTTTTATCATATATTTGAAAAAAGCTAAAACACGTATTTATTTAATTTTTTTGAAAAGTATTAATACCAAGTTTCAAGTAATCCTGATCATAAATGGTTTTTTTGGATTGGATTATAACGTGTTTTCCGTGGGAATGAGATAATCTCCCGCGGTTAAATATAGCCTATGTCACTCTCCATCTCTCCAACTATCTCCATACAAAAAATCATGCCAATCCGTCAACCCGTTTTGACGTGAAAGAAGGACAAACAACAAACACACTTTTATATTTATAATATTCGTATGGATGTTTTTTTTTTGGTCTTATGAAAACATGTGGCAGCAGCAGAACTGTCATACTTAACACATCACATTCTATAGTATTGAGATTTTCGTACAATCCAAGCCGTTCTCAAATGATGCCCTATCATATACTTATGTGGCAATTGTTTTTTATTATTAACATAGATTAATTATTAGATAATAGTATTATTATTATATATTAAATTACATGTAATAAAATTCTGAGTCGAATCTGTATATTAACTATTTTTTGGAAAATCTTATTGAAATTGTCATTATTATCGATTCAGAGGCCAAACATATACTTTTTAGAATTTTTGTCTGTCTGTCTGTATGTCTGGTAACGCATCACGAGAAAACCACTGGACAGATTTTGATGAAATTTGGCATGATGATAGCTGGTTATCCGAGTCAACATTTAGGATATTTTTAACTGCGGGAAATTATCTCATCTCGGGGAAATCTATACTAAGCGTTAAAACTGAGGGTCGAACCCGAGCGGAGAAGGGTTGCTAGTAGATTATAAAGTATAAGTGTAGTTTTAAACTGTGGAATGAATCGTCATTCTAACACAATGTTCCATAGGATAAATTGATTTAAATAAAAATATCCCAAATATATTTATATAATGTCTTAATATGATTAGTTGTTTTTTAATATCAGTTGTTAAAATCAGAAAGTAATTTTAAGAACATTTAAATGAATGAGTCACTTTCCTCTTGGCAACATTAAATAATGCAAATGAACATTTCGCGAAATCGGTACATGTATTGCGTGCGCTTATATGTACCTACTCACATACGCGTTTACGAATCGCGAGGTTTACGTATTTAACCTCGCGATTCGTTAATCCACTTTATGTAACTCAACTGCCACTTTTGACGGCTCTCTTCGAATTATTAATTTAAAATTATCTTGTCAATGTTATTATACTAAATGTTAACTTTACTCGGTAATTGCTCTATCGTTCACTTTATTGACCTTGTAAGTAGTCTTTGCGTGCAAAACTTGTCTGACTGGCATCTTGTTTGAAATAAAATGCATAATCATATACTATTAGACAGTAAGAGTAAGGTTTTTTTAGCAAAGGCAGATGCGCCAGTGTTACATGCAAGGTGTTTGTTATATAAAAATGGCTATATTTTATATTGTTTATTTATTATACAAATATACTTTAATATGATAGTTTGTAAAGAAGTCTGTTAGTTCGTTACGCTGTAACTTGTCATCAGATTTGAGTAAAATAGGCAACTTGGGGTGAATACGAGTATAGCTTATAATATCTTGTATTTTACGCATATATTGTATTTTATGAATTCTCTGTCTTCTTATCGACGTCCGTACATACTCGTATGTACTATGTAGGTACTATGCACCATGGAAGTGAAACTGTGCACGAAAACTACTTAGTCTATCCCTCAACGACCGCGGACACGCCGGCGTTACAGTTAACCATAGATTTCATAGAAATTTACCTGGAAGTGTTAAAATGCATGTCACTGTGTAGCATGTACAAAGAATATATTCTCAAGTGATTATGATACATGTCGACTTATCCACCAAAGTTGCACTTTTAACAAAAACAAGAATTTAACAAACGGTTCTTCTTAGTGGATCCCATACCACTTATGTAAGTGTATTTACAAAGCTTTTCGACATTCATATATTTTATTCAATTATTAATGATACCACATTCGGAAATCCTTTATAAATATTTTTATTGCTCTCGTGCCAGAACCAAATGGGCAGAATAATGGCCACAATTAAGCATAATTTAAGATTTAAATTAGATGTTACTTTTAAGCAATCATTTGTGTTGTAATAATAAAAACTAGACTAAAATTTGCATTAATTATTATCTATGATTAATAAATACATTTTTAATTATTGTTTGAATAGTCTTATGAAATAAAATTAATCTTCATTATCAAAAAAATGTCAATGCTAATATGTAATCTAAACCAACTTATATACAAATAGGTACTGTACATACTACATTCATATAGTTATTAAAAATCTAATTTCTTCACCCAATACCTAACGTACTATTCGTATTACTCATAGTAACATTAGTTTAAAACATAAAAATAGATAGGAAATATTTTTTTTTTGATTTCACTGTAACTTTCTATATTGTTATATCATTCTCCCTGTAAGATTCCCATAAAAACAGGGAAAGTATATAATCGTGCGGTCGACAAGGCCGCCCCGAGCCCAGTCACGCCCATCCTACGCTCCGCGTTGTGGACAGAAAGAAAGTGAAAACGTCTGAATAGCCCGGTTTGTAGAATTACATGCTAAGTTATGACTTCCGAAAACCGCTGATAAATGTGCATTAATAGCGCCATCAATAATGATGAAAAAACATGGTCTTTTTTTTATACCACGTCGGTGGCAAACAGGCATGCGGCCCGCCTGATGGTAAGCGATTACCGCAGCCTATGGACGCCTGCAACACCAGGGGCATCACATGCGCGTTGCCGACCCTTTAAAAACCTATTTACTCCCCTTTTGAAGGACCCCATACTGTAGCCCGCTGGGAAAACCTCGGCAGGGAGTTCATTCCACAGCGAAATGGTCCGTGGGAGGAAATTCCTCTGAAACCGAACTGTACGGGACCATTTGGGCTGCAATGTGTGAGCATGAACTCGCTGTCGATGGCGAGCGGTGCGATGATAGAAAGTAGCCGTGGGCATCATTTCTAACAATTCTTCGGAACACAACCCATTGTACAATATGATTTCTAATATAGTATAAATATTTTGGCAACTTCATCGAATTGCAGCAAAATAACCATATCAATTATTATTATTATAAATGCTTAAGCCATTTTAAATATATCATAGCCCGGAGCTGGGAAGTTGGCGGTGTTCATGTCCGTGCTTCGGAGAGCACGTAAAGCCGTCGGTCCTGCGCCTAATTTCTAACTGGTCGTGTCAAATTGTCGTCCCACCGGATTATGAGAGTGACAGGAATAGAGAGTGCACTTGTGTCTGCGCGTACACTTGTGCAATATATAAAATATCCTGCGCAGTTGACTAGGTTTTAGAGAAATTGGCCGCTGTGGCCTAAATAGATTAGAGGAGAATATCATTGTTGTTAAAAATAACTTATACCTAAATGTCTACCTTACAAAATGTTTTGACATACGTTTGACCTTCAATATTTTGACGAAGATTTTATAATTTTAACAAAAAACACCAGATGTCACATCTGAGTATCTATTCGTAGGAAGACTTTAAATTACTAAGTTTTCAAAAATGTTTAATCATGCTAAAGCAATTTAAAAAACAGGTTTCATTAAATGCAAATAAATATATAGACATTATATTTTAAATGTTTATCTGTATTTGATTTTTTATCGTTACAATTCATATCAAATGGAAGGGCATTTTTTCTTAGAGTTTTTACACTTGCTTGGCTTGTTAAGCCTTCACGGTTGATGGACTCCACCCTTGGCTATCGCACTATTAGAAAAAGTCGTAGATATAAGACCAGCACTACCTAGTTTACTTTAATTAATATAATTGTTTTTATACCGTTGTTGACCCCTGACTTCAAAGAAAATTATGACTTCAATGTACTAGATACTACTTAATACTTGTTGTTATATGAAAGCTAGAATAATGACAAAATTTCAATAAATATTATAGTTAAATACAAAACTATACATATATTCAAACCTTGCAAATAAAGTTGCAATTGCAAAATGAATTCATATAAAAATATAAATATTCATTTGTGCATGAACTCAAATACTCGTAAGATCTACGTTCTATGAAAAGTTTTGACAGCCATTTGACAGTCGGTTTTTTAAAGGGGTTTACGCTGTTCAACCTATTGCCATGGAAACTGACATAAAAACACATGGGTAATTGCGTAGGTACAGGACCAGACTAAACCACAGCAACGCTTGGCTGGGTACATACTCGTACCCTTATAAAAGGCGGCTGATTGAATCTATAGTCAGTAAAATAAATGCAGGGAAAATATTTTTCTGCTAACAAAAAGATATAGGTACCTCTGATAAATTATACCATTAAAGCTACTTAAGAAAAGTGCTTTAATAATATTTGTATAAAATTCAATAACGCCGGAGACAGGCACGGGTGCGCACTGCGTAGTATTAATTTTGTTGTACCTTCGGAGCTCGAGAAATCCCTTGTAAAAATCATATTATTAAATGAAGGATTTGGCAAACACCTTACTTTGCTATAAATCCACAATTTATGGTAAATTCATATTTATGATTATTGCTATTTACACGATTTCTTAAAACAGCCTTATCCATATGTAGGTACATTATGCATTGGCATTGTTTTGGTAACAAATTACAATATTCCGACTCGAAATAACGTGTAAAATTATGAATAAATTATGGTAACGAATGAATAGGTATAATATGTACCAAAATGGTATGAAATCAGCAGATATTGCGAAATTTTCGTGCACCTACATTCCTTATGAATAATGATCCTTGAAAATAAGTGAATTGAGTCAAATTATATTTTTTTTTGATTTATTAAATCTTAGATTAAAGTTATGGACTATATTAAAAGTTTCATAACATATTGTTAAACCTGTCCTGACAGCATTACTGAAATGTTGTAAGAAACACAAAATATTTTAAATTCTAAATTAAATTAGTATGATTTAATATGTGCCATCTTCTATTATTTCAAAAATAACAATTATAATAAATTATAATAGGTACTATGTGTTCGTACATATTTAGTATTTAGTTTTTCATAAATAAGACATGGTTTTGTTGTAACAAAACAGGCTATTATATTTAATATCGAGTATCAACTAATGCATCTATTGTAGCAATAAACTCAGATTCTAATAATGGATTATATCAAGGTTACACGGAATATTCACATACTTATATGCAACCGCCACATGATTCAAGTTTTGCAACAACTTGAAATTTTACGCATTATTTGCATTACACGTTGGCTAACACTCGGCGGTAAGTTAATCGCCGATGATGTTTCTCGTATCGCGTAACTAGTGAGAACATTACAACAATCTGGGGCATAGCTCTAGTCTTACTGTCTACTAGTCTAGTTCATATGGTCTATAGATAACGGTCAAAAATTGTATTGTAAAATGTATCAAAAACGAAAGGTTTTCATTTGGACACGTTCATGATTTACAATGCCGGCTCTTTTTGACACGCTTTTTTATACTTTTTATTACAAATAAAATAATATTTGTATAGTTAAACTAATAATATCTTTTTTAATTTTTAATTTACTGTTTAATAAAATAGATATTATAAATAAAACTATCTTTTCGGATTTTTTCGCGAATTTATTTTGATTTTTGATTCCCAGTCACGGTTGGTTTGGTTTGGGAATCAAAAATCTAAATAAATTCGCGAAAAAATTCGAAGAGATCGGTTTTATTTAAAATGTCAAATATTCGCGTAAATCTAAGATAGTAAAATAGATATTAGTCGGTAATATCACCTTTCCAACGACCGGAAGAAACTCTGCTACTTAGTAAAGTATCTAGTAAGATACGTGCCATGTTTAGAACTCGCCAGCTTGCAACATCTAAATGACCGATTGCGGATATTTAACATTTTCCTTTGAAGTATAAATAAAAAGTTTTCAATTTTACGCAACTTCTTTCCGTTATGAGATGAAATATAGTTTCTTCTCACACGCTTTTCGCTTATTTGAAATATAACTTGTTTTCTATGTATGTATGTATTTAAGTATACTTCATACCTTAAAAATCATATTACATGTTTATAAACAAATTATTGCGGATGTAATATAAACTTACACTACCTACTACTGCAAAAACAAAACATCTTACAAAACTGACTACCTATGTAAGCATAACGTTATTCTCACCATTACATAAATGTGAAGTATAATATCATAACTAGTCTGATAGTACAAAAGGTGTGCTACTTCCATTTCATAGTTAGACATTTAATTTTACTTTACTTCCCCTACAAATTACACAATCTTAGATGAATTATGTAGTAATCTTAACATAATAATTGTATTGTAAAAGCTATAATAAAAACCTTCCATACCATCTGAACATGGTATCAGAATAATTATTCAAATATATTTATATTTCATAATGAAATTATGAAAAATAAAGAAAAATTAATAAAACATAATCTATCGTAAAGTATAAATTAAATCCAGAGCAATATACTCTTCCAGTTGCGTTTATTCTGTTAACCTGTGTATGTACATTTTTTAATCTTACCCTCTAGGTACTTGTTACTTGCCTTGCGTGTGAATTTTCGATGTACCCAATAAAGTTTTAGCTAATGTGATTTCTTATATAAGTGAATTCTTATAATCTTTTTAGAAATAAATGATCTTAAACTTAAATTATTATAATATCATTTTTCAAACGCTTGCAACTATATAAATAATCTTAGTGTCTATGAAGAAAACTGTAGGTAATGTTAAAAGCTGCTATCAACAAGCATCATGGTAAAAAATACTGATAGAAAGACAACAGTAATCTAGCAAAGTATTTATTTTGGATACTATGAATCAATTATAATTAATCTAGAAAGCATGCTATTTTAGGTGTTATTATATTCTCGTAATAATTATATTAGCACTATAAGTAAAAATTTCAAAGCATTAAGACATTTTATTACCTCGTATCCGGTGCAAGTGTTCATATAGCCGCCGTGTCAGCTTAAAGGGGCGCGGTCATGTTCCTCGTTAGTAAACAATGTTATGCTGTAAAGGAATAATTCCTAGAACCTTTTACTATCCTCAGCCACGTTAGAGTTAAACTATTACAATTTAATATAATACCTAGTAGTAGATGTGATTGAACTTCGATTAATTATGTCTGTCATACTGTTTTAACTGCTTATATGATTTTTTATTTGAATTTTTTAAATATTTTTTTTAGATTTTTTATTAAGTGTGTATGCTACAGTGCCTATCTTGCAATTTATATGGTTTTACCTTCCTATAAATTACTTTCTTAATAAATACAAAAGCTTCTAAACAATGCTCACATATTAAAATATAAAATATACCTAAGTGGCATGAATCAATGTAATGCATTAGGTTTAATATTTTACGAAGGTCTGATTCATAAGGCTGTATTCGTTACTTCCTAAAATCGTTAATAAACTAGTGTCGAACATGATTGCCTGACGTCATTTATGTTTCAATTCACCTTTATAATAATAGCAGAGCTTGGTTTTAACTATTACAAAACTCTCACGGTTTTCCTATTCGTCAGCATAACGATAGGATGTTTGCAGTTTTGCATTACAAATCAATGTCGTGCACATCGTGTCGTCAGTGTGTACGTTGCATTATTAATTTTCAACAGTGTGTCGTAAGGTATAAAGTTTAATAGTGTTATATGTACATTACACCAAGAACATCAGGTCAGTGCACGTCATACGAGTATGTGTTTTGCTTCATCAATTCTCCCATTGCATTTTATCGGAAGATAATGGATGTTGTGTTTAGTTATCACAAAACTCTTTTATATTGCTAATAGAAATATAATGTATTTTTAATTAAAACTTCTTCTTTATTTCGTTGGATGCTCTTCAAAATTATGTCTATCGCAGTATTTTCCTTTCGGAAGACTTCTATTTAGTGTGGTTGGTTACGTAATTCTCATACCAATACGTCTTCAATTACTAAATACTAATTTGCAAATTTTCCTTGAACAAAAACTACACGTTTACAACGCACATGCTTAAAGATATTTTGCAGCTTTCAAAACAACACCGGAGGCATTGCAGGGAGGCATAGATGATTAAAATTGTTTTTCATCGGAACCGGTTCAACAGCATTCGTTGACATTTACATTATTTATTAATAAAACTGGATTTGCCTTTTACGAGACAAAAAGAAAGTTATTTTTGTTAATTCCTATTTTTCTAATAATTGTTTTAAACTAAAGCTATTTCAAACAAAATTTTTATTTCTGTTCTTCGGTGATGAATTGCGAATTGGATGCTATAACCGCTTCACGATCAATTGCATTGTACGCGACTCATCCCCGATGTAAAGAACTAAAGTTATGGCAGAGCTTCCTTTTATGGTTTCTCACGTCATTCAATCTTTTAAAGCAAGCTACAGTTACGTAATTTTAACAGTGAACATCACCGTAATTATTATCTATACATACATATAATAAAGTTCTAGCCTCGGTGGTGTAGTGGCTAGCATGTACGGCTGCACACTCGGAGGTCCTGGGTCGGGCCAAGTTTAGTTATTGAGTCTTTCTGTATAGTAAGTCTCAGTAACAGTCCGGAGTTGGGAAGTTGGCGGTGTTTCACCCCCGTGCCTCGCAGAGCACGTAATGCTGTTGGTCCTGCGCCTTAACTCTCACTGGTCGTGTCGAGGAGTGGTCCCACCGGAGTATGAGAGTGACAGGAATAGAGAGTGCACTTGTGTCTGCGCGTACACTTGTGCACTATAATATCTCCTGCGCAGTTGGCTAGTCTCAATGAGATTGGCCGCCGTGGCCGGAATCGGCTAGGAGAACATCATCATCAAAGTTCTAACTGAATCGAATCTGCACATAAAATATTTTTTGGAAAATCTTATTGAATTAGTCATAATTATCGATACAGAGGCTGAATCTATAGTTTTTTTATAATTTTTGTCTATCTGTCTCTCTTTCTCTGTCTGTCTGTCTGTCTGTCTGGGAACGCATCATGAGAAAACCACTGCGCAGATTTTGATAAAATTTGGTATGATAATAGCTGGTTATCCTGGTCAACATATAGAATACTTTTTACTGCGGGAAAATTATTCATCTCTGAGAAATATATACTAACCGTTAAAACGTACCTAGGTACAAACCCGAGCGGAGCCAGGGTGAGTCGCTAGTATGAACTATAAATATCGAAATAATATTTAGCAAGAATAGCTCTTGATATTTTAGAAATGCTTTCCCATCTTTAAGTATGAAATTTGCATTGAAATGTTAAACATTTAACATCTCGGCTTATCGAAATAGTATCTGATAAATGTCTTCTATGCCCAGAATAATAACGACTCAACTTTCCAAGCTCTTGAACGCCTTTCATTCAGTTTGCAATACAAATAATTGAAAAAAACTTATTCTCGAGATTTCTCTTACATTAAACGGTAATTACAAATATTCGTTTTATGACTGTTATTTTTCAATGAATGTTAATTTTTATAATAACTATGTTAAGTGTATAATGTATATTTTAAGTACCTATTTGTTTTTATTATAGTTAATTATGAAATTTAAAAATAATCAATGTTTATAATATGCAATAATATTATTTTGTTAGAAATGATTATTGTCTGTGAGCTCGTGCTATATCAAAACTATGTCAACTGATAGGTAGGTACACTACCCTATAGGTAAATTCATTAGATGATATTTTTTTTAAACATCTTTAATAGCCGTTATATATGAAATGGAAACTTTTATACCTAAATGAATTAATGAAGAAAAAAATAAACAAATTTTTGTCATTCAACAAATACCGCATATCATTGCAGTCACGCACCACTGAGCAACGGATGCCGAGGGAGAAAACTTGAATAATATTCTTCTACAAATGGATCCGTATTAGAGTAGGTAACGCATCAGACAGTATAATTATTATAATTCTCAGAAGATATGTAAAAATAGAAATAAATATATGGCTATTTTAAATTTTCAATAAGTATTAACCCTTCTAAAAAGATTTTCTTAAAAATTAACACAATGACCGTTGCTGATTCGCTGATAAGGTAATGTATTGATCCTTTTTAAAAATTAATGAAATAAACGTTAAGTATAAGATAAAATATAATATTGTATACATTAAACATTGCACAAACAAGCTAACTAACCCCCCACGTCTTTAATAGGTAAAGTCAATCCTAAAAATTATTTTCTTAAATATATCTATTGAGATTTATACTATATTAAAAAATTATAGGCTAAAATAATAAAATACCTATATCTATACATACAATAAAAATGTAACTGATCGCTGTCTGTACATGGAAGATTTTTGAAAAAAACTTTTATTGAGGGTCTTTATTAACGCAATAGAACCCACCAAAAAATGATTTTTAGAATTTTTGTGTTTGTCTGTTTGTCTACGCGTTTGTGCGCGCTAATCTCAGTAACGGCTTAACCGATTTGGGTGCGGTTTCCACTTATGTATTGTGGTAAGCTTTACTTAAGAATTAGTATTTGTTTTATTTCAATCGATTCATAAGTAAAAAAGTTATGCCAATTTTAAGAACCACCTAGTAATAATTAATACTATTTAGGTATTTTTCTTTTATATTATATTTTATCCGAGTATTCATAAAACAAATATAGCTTGTATAATCAGATGTCTTCTGAGTTCTGACGTATTTAACAGTGTACAATATAATTTATAATTTTTATTTTTACAAATAATTAAATATTGTGTATCCTACGTTTATATTGTTTATTTAATTGTTATAAAATTATAAATGTTGAAAACACAAATAATTTGCTATGTAATATTAAAAATCAATTTACTATTTCCCTCGGGGCAACAAACTGTAATATATATTGTCCTGTGTATGATGTATAGCTAGAGCGTTCTAGTACATACATAAGGGCATGTCTAGTCTCTGCAAACGTGACGTTAGCCGGCCTTGGCGTTCGGCATACGTTCGACCTGGCTCGGTTGGATTCGCTCCTTTCTTATCCCTTTCGCACTCAAAGACTGCCTTTCAAACCATCTCGAATTTCCTCGCGGAGTGTACGAGGAAACTGAGTCAGCTGTGTTTTAGAAGAAAAATTAATAATACTATATTGAGTTTTATTTTTAAGTTTTCAAAGTGCATTTCCGTATGCCTATCTTAGCGAAACGAAGCCTTGTACGTCATAGTATAGTTCTTTCTCTTTTTGCCGGTCTCGCACAGCTGCCTCCGGTCAGTACGTTTAAGAAAATCGAGGTACGTGGACGTGTACTTTCCACGCGCTGTATTCACTGTCAAAATAATCGAATACGAATTGTTAAAGTTTTTGACGTTGTTTTTAACATATTTAATATAGACAGTGCCTTATATGTGCGGTGTTAAAAATTGAGAAAGTACAGATTCCATTTCGTATTGAATCTATTCCGACTGTCGCGATTTGAGCTATTGTTTCCAAAACATTGAAAGTTTGTATAATGTCGCCCGAGGAAACAGTGCTAGTAATGAATCGGTATTCAGAGTAGGGAACGGTAACAATCGCTAGTGAGTCTCGCGTGTGTTGCGGTTGAGTGGTCTTCCAGTTTTCAGTGTCCCCAGTGTTAAATTACGGTCCGTTCAAGTCGAGTGACTGATGGGAGATTTTGTTAGAGTGTGCCGTCATGCAGGCCTTCGTGGTTACGACTGGCATCTATAATTGTGATCACCAAAACGGCGGCTACACAAACCAGAACGGTCCTAGCACCACAGGTTCGTTTTCAAGAAGTATTATTGCCTATAGCATTACTTCAATGGAGTACTTCTGGAGATTCTAGTTCATTTAGAACCTATAATACATATAAACCTTATGTATGCCCATCACAATCTGTATCTAAACACTTGTGTTTTAAGACTAGCGATATCACATCACACTAGATAAATGAGATAGTTTGTGACGGCATGAAATGTGTTTATAAATTCTTCCCGCTGTAATTGTGGCTAAAATTACATTATAAGGATAGCTTATTTACTTAAAAGCACATGGGAGTATTTCTTTTTGAAGTACCGTGCAAGCAGAGCTGTGGTAACTACATAGTACTATAATAAGTGGGTACGTGGAAATATTGTAAAGAAGGGGGTACGTATTGTTCGTTATTAGTTATTTTTAATTATTTTAACATTAATAATATTATATTAGGTTACCTGTAATAACTTTAAACAATACCTAAATCCGTTAATTTTTGTCGTAGTATTATTAACTCAAATCAATCGTAAACAATATTGGCCATCTTGTTTTTTACTTCCTAGAATTCAAATACTCGACAAAACGTCAACACAAAACATGTCGGAATACTTTATAATAAAATAACCTTTATGTAGCTGAAGCTTCGGATAATTACATTTATTAATTAATTTTCGTTCCATTGCCGTAATGAAATATTTTGCAAAGAAAATGAATTATTAACAAATTCTTATTAAAAGACTAGGTACGTTTTAACGGTTAGTATATATAGATTTCTCAGAGATGATATATTATATTGGAGCAAAAAGTATCCTAGGATATGTATGTCGACCCGGATAAACAGCTATCATCATACCGAATTTCATCAAAATCTATCCAGTGGTTTTCTCGTGATACGCTCCGAGATAGACAAAGATTCTAAAAACTATAGTTCGGATTTTCTGTATCGATAATAATATCTATTTCAATAAGATTTTCCAAAACATACTTAATGTTCAGATTCGGCTTAGTTACAATTTTATTATATTATGTATAGATTATTTGTTGTTATAGCGGCAATAGAATATATACATACATACTCTGTGAAAATTTCAACTTTACCTGTTACGGTTCATGAACTCATGCCTCTGACAGACGGACGGATGGACAGCGGAGGCATAGTAATAGGGTTCCGTTGGCACCCTTCGGGTACGGAACCCTAACAATTAAACATGTGAATTACAAAACAATATCTTACATGTAATTAATTAAAAACATATAAGTAATTGAATAGAATTCTTAAAATATAGGAAATTCAAATGTGGAAATACACAAACAAGGACAATTAAATTACATGAAACTAATAACCGTAAAATTTTTATATCTTAGGAAATAACTGTGCGCGAGCGTGCTTTGACTGGTTTGTAGCTGTCTTATGTGTAAACTTTTGCATCGTCTCGCGATTCCAAGTAGTCGAAGGCTATTCAACTATGTTTAGAAATGTCTGTTTTATACTTTTTCAATATAATCCATTTGAGTAAAATAAGTAATGCTAATGAAATTATTTATAAAAAGTATCATATGACCTTCCCAGGGTCTCAAACTATCTTCTAACCAAAATTTATCTAAATCGGTGCAGTAGTTTTAGAGATTACCCCTTACAAACTCACAAACTTAACCTATTTATAATATTAGTATAGAGTATAGACTATAGAATATAGATGATAGAACTGTTTTTCTCTCTCTATCTCAAGTATTACCCAAGTCATGTTAAATAACTAACTTCATTGCTCTAGCAACTAACATAAATTATTAAAACTTTAATATTTTCATAGGATCCGATAACCTGACGATACTGGTTAGGTATGCGTCTCGGGCCTCGGCTTATCGTATTTAATTTTAATAATAGGTTATTAAAAAATAATCATGCAAAATTTCATAAAAAAATATTTATTTCTGCATTTTAACAATTACACATTATACTGTAACTTCTATCCCTTATCTATGAATTTTTATATATTATTATATAAGTATATGTGGCCCTAAGAACGCTACAAGCTAAAATAAATAATATTTTCGCATTAACAATATTGTCGAGTACTTAAATGTAACAGCATCCTGTTTTGCGTAAACTAAAACCGTGTAAATTCGCTTTCAGTATTTTTTGTTTAACAAAATAATACTTGGAAATAACAAATGTTGCAACAAATCTATTATTATTTTTGTAGATAAATATTCATAGTGTGTGTATGTATGTGTATATATATATAGGTGGTATAACGTTGCTAATGACTACAAGCCTAAAAAGTGAAATCCTTCATAAAACTCTTGAGTTTTCTCTTGAGTTAACGAAATTGATTCTTGAACATAAGCTTTCCAATTGTTTAATATAATTTAGGCTTATTATTTCATATTAATTAGCCTATTATAAAAACAGATTCAAAATAATAATGGCAATAATCTTCTTATGGTACGGTTCAATACTATTTTTACTATGATCTACACTAGCGTCGCTCGGGTGCGTAGGTTTTTAATTTTTTAGAGCGGAACCTAATTCTTTCTCTAAAATAAAAGTGGCATAAGTTACTCCTTACAACATTAGCTATATGTTAGTGAATGTCCTGTAAAAGTCAGTCCAGTCGTTTCGGAGATTAGCCGGAACAAACAGATAGACCTACATAAAAATTGTGTTTTCTTATAAGTAACGTATATAATTTTTCACATGCATTTAGCAAAAGCTGTTATTTTGACATTACAAACTGACACTTCAATTCTATTTATCTGTATCTAAGATATGAGCCTCATTAAATAGGGATTTTGCTTAATATCCAAATACATATTTTAATTCTAAATGTGCAAATTAACACTTGCTGCTTTTGATTTAGAAATACTGAATAATTTTACATCCTACGTAAATATTTAAGTAAATAATTCTGTCATTGACTACTTCTTTGTGTGGCCCGAATTGCATAAACATTTATCGTGAGTGGTGACCTTCTTGCGCCTGACATTGGTTCAAGAGAAATTTTATTGCGTTTTCTTTATTTTAAAAACTTTGGACTTGTAATAAATCGTGGAAGATGTACACAACCTAAAATGTATTTTGTTTAAATCTATTTCTGGATTTTTTCTTATTTGGAACAACTTTGCCGCATTTTCTCCTTGCCTTGTAAATGAGAAGTCTAATAGTCGTGCAATGCACAAATAGTAACAGTTAAAATGGCCCGAACCTTATTTGTGGTGCGGCTTCTATTTCAAGTTTGCTCAGAACGCGTAACGCGGTTGGTGTTTCGACCGCGCTTTCTATCTGTTATCTAGATATCACCAACGTTTTCATCGTAGAAGTGATAATAATAATTGATAGATTTTAACGCTAAAGTGTTATGAAACTTATTTTTTTGTTCGGAATTTTTAATTCTTAGGTCAGTTATTATTGAGGATGTCAATATGGATTTTTCTTATATATAATAATAATATAAGCAATAAGCATAATATATTCAAAATTAGTTTAAATTAAAACATTTAGAAAAAATATTATGTATACTTACTTATGTGATAGAAGCGCAATGAAATTTTAAGTTTTATTCGTCTGTTTGTGTGTCTTGCTTAAATTGCTGTCTCGGCTTAAATAGTCGTTTTTTTATTTATTAGAAAATTCAAAAAATATTTAATTTAAAATAGAACATATTTCTTATATACGACCATCTAAAGGTACCGAGTACCAACTAAAAACCGCATTTGAAAAGCTGCGGTTGCTTGCGAGCCTCGGTGAAGTCGTCTTGAACGAATGTTGACCCAAAATTTTATAACCACCCAAGATTTATATTACTATATTTACATTTTAATATAAAATGCATAATAACAAAATATAGAGTAAATTTTCGTAATATGTGAAGGCTTGTGGCGGAAAGAATGTAATGGCTAGCTAGTCTATCAAATAATGTCACTCAATACAGCACGACGAGTTTGTCGCTAAGACAAAAATAGAAAGTGTTAAATGCTTCGTATTGATATACCGTCCTGAATACTCGAGTAAGACAATGCGTAGCCTCTTGATAAATGGCTGTAACATTAACTGAATAAGTAACTAGGATTCTTTTTTGAATTTTTTAAATATCTACCATTATGTCGTGTAATTATAGAATAGAATTTGTCAGGTACTAACACACAGTGAATAATTAATTTATTTTAACATGTACATAGTACATATTACTGCCTACGTTAGTTGCTTGTATTGTGTACTTTTTCAAACTTCTTTATCAATACATATAGGTACATACACATACTCAATTCATGTATTCCGCCCTTTTTTTAACGTCCCACTGCTGGGCACGGGCCTCCCTCCAATACGAGGGTAATCAGGCCATTGTCCACCACGCTGGCCAAGTACGGGTTGGCGGACTTCACATGTCTTTGGAAAATTTGCTAGGTTTTCTCAGACATGCAGCTTTCCTCACGATGTTTTCCTTCACCGTAAGGCATGTAAGTGGTAATCATGTTAGAAATCATTCGCACATGAAAATATCAGAGGTGCGAGACCCGGGATTTGAACCCGCTTCACTCGGTTTCCCAAGCGAGCGTGTTACCACTGGGTTACCACTGCCTATACTAATACATATAATATTTTATTAGATATCCTGAAAAATATTGTGTGCCATGCAAATTTTGCCACCCCCTTTCACTCCAGTAAGGAAGGAATTTTAGACTATTGTTTCTTAGCGGCTATCTAAGACAATATAATACAAAATTTTATCTCTTCAGACGAAGCGGTTTGGTCTGGCGTATCCATATTCCATATGGATATGCCACGGTGCGGTGTATGTATAATGTATATAGCCAGGGTGAGGGTCTATATCTTCACACAATCGCACTACACCCAAAATGTTTTATTTTTTAATTTTTTAAATATGATAGTCTTCTATAGGTATTGTAATATACGAGAAAACAATGACGAATCGTTTAAAATAAAAACTACTATCCGCCATGGTTGTTAACTACACCGGAACTGTTAAATAATAAACACTATGTTCATAGCAATTTACGATGAGATGATGCCTATTTTGTATTCTTATACCTATCCGGAGAATTTGTTAAAATTAACGTCGCAAACTTTATTAATGTATAAGTATAAAACATTAAACGAAGTAAATATTAAATATTATGGTTATTAAATCTATACTAACGAGCTATCATTATACCAAATTTCGTGTAAAAATCTGTCTAGTGGTTTTTTTCATTATGCGTTCTCAGACAGACAGACAAAAATTTTAAAAACAATAGATTCGGCCTCTGTATCTATAATAATGAATATTTCAATAAGATTTTCAAAAAAAAATATACTAACCCTTAAAACGACGAGGGACGAACCCGAGCGAAGCTAGGTTGAGCCTCTTGTATTAAACATAACGTGAAAGAAGCAATTTCATTACAATAAAAAAATATACATTCCATGTCTTAGTTGATAGTTCTATTAAATAGAAAAGAACAGAATTCTACTCTAGACTCTAGTAATGCCCGCATGGATTTTAAATAGTAAGGCGATCATGTTATTAATATTTTAGATAGGTATAATTTCTAGATTTCGCCTCGCTATACTCGCGTATTGCCCTAATAAAAATTGCTTATTACTTGGGGATAGTGTAGTTCTATAAATGAGATATGTGAAAGTATTGTTAAATGAGATGCAGTAGGTAAATAAATACAAATCAAGCAAAATTAAAAACAATAAAATTCATTTCTCAATCTAAAAGCAAAAGTGCTTTTTTCTTTGATACAGTCTTAATGCCAAATCGCTAAAACAATTTTGATAAAAATAAACCAAGAAGAAGTTACTACGGAATAGAAAGTGGAAAAATTTATTTTATGTAACCTATAATACTATATGTAATAAATAGGTATGCACATATGAAAATACTTAAAAATACATTTAGTATCTATTTTCGTTACTTTGTAGTTTGTTCTGAATTTCAGCGTTGTTTTCTTAGTTTACATTGATGACACGACTCATGCGCAAAGTAAATATTTTGTTCTTGATGCTATATATAGCCTTATTTTAATGTTACTCGTGACAATATTGTTGTTTTATCAACAAGTTTGTGATAAGGAAGGATTTAATGGTTAAGGTTTAATGGTTTATTATTTATATTTAACTAAAATAAATGTTTGCAGCATTATAGACATCAGCCTTGTGGTAATTAATTTGATTCTGAATTGATCACAAATAATTTGCTTTCTGAAAGGATCCTTCCATAGGCTGTTTGCGTCACGTATCATTGCTCTGGCTTGTCATGCAAAACGTATACGCAAGTATGCTTCACGTGTGCTGTACAAATAACCTATAGAATTGATACTATAATACTACATTTTTGGCCAACTTCAATGAGGAGATGCTCAATTATGTTATATATTTTTGTGTGTGTATGTAACGTGATTTATCCGAATATTGTAAAATGATTTCACGATCGACGTGATAAGGTTGATTCTTTTTTAACACCTTCAAGGGTGGTCCATTATAAATTTGAAGAGAAAAGTCCATCCATAATGATAGAATGATACATTTAAAGTACCCCCGAATATATGTTCACCTTGTCATGGTTGGGGTTCAGTAGCTTCCGGCAATCTAGCCAGGCGTGAAGTTAAGGGTTTGTGCACACCATGTTTCGCAAACGCGCCCACAACGCGCATATCATAAATATAAGTCATCTGTGCATATTCTGATAAACTTAAAAAATGCAGATTACTTGCGTCCGTACTGATAAAACATGATAAGCGCGCGTTGATAGCGGGTTCATTGCATGTTAAAAAGTCGTCGTGTGTATAGGTCCTAAGAGACGCACTTAGGCTGTAACCCACCCCGGTAGGCCTCACTAGGTGTATCATGCGGGTAGCCCCTGCTACTGATAGCAAAGTAAACTATGAGTGCAACACTAGTGGTTGTAGTTTGTAGTCTTCCTTGGTAAGCCAGGTTAAGTGCGTAAGTGAATCTGCGCCGCTCTATTAAAACGGGAAAGATTCCGTTGAGTTTTTGTAGGTAGTACTGGCTTTTCTATTATCCGGTGAGTCACTATATGATCACCATACAGGTACACTATGTGGCCATTAACAAGAAAATTGAATTAAAACGCATTTGTTAATGTTATTAAAAAATCAAAATGAGCTTTTCAGGGGTAACTTTCTTTTGTACTCGTATTTCTTAGAATTGACAATTTGTTACAAACTACCCTATATCCAAATCCATTTCAAAAAAGTCAAGCCGAGCCAAGGATTTTTAAAAAATTACGAATTCAAAATAATCGACAACATAAAGGCCTGCAGTAAGCTGCTAATTTGTGATTTTATATTAATTTATTGAAAATTGTTTTTCAAAGAGTATTATACTTTTCATGAGAACATGCAGAGCGTTGTAAATCATCGAACCGAGTGACATTTTTACTTCAAGAAACGTCATTTACATACATACATATTACATACATACGTCATACGTGTCAGTTTACAATAAAAAAGCTGATTGTTTGTTATACATGTTGTCTTGATATAAAAAAAACCTTCCATTGCAATCACTTGAGAAATGTAAGTACATTAAAGGTTTCTTGAAAAGGCGAAATGAAATATTCAGAAATAGTTCTAATAAATAATACATAAACGAAAATAACTTATAACATCTATATAATAACTGAAGTATCTCAAAGTATCCATTATATTAGTGCGACCACTTCCCATATTATCAAAATTATATACCTACATAGAATATGGGCCAGAGATATTAGAGCAATTTAATTACGTAAATATGACAAGTAAACATATCTACCGATTGTGTGCACTAGACTCCATTATTATTTACTTACGCAACCACCGTAACGTAAGTGTAGTGTAAATTGAAAATTATTGTGATTTATGTATAAACCATAGGTATTCTATATCCATCACAATTACGTCGCATTTTAATATAAAAAAATATATTTCATAATATGTATAATATATATTATAATTTATAATACATACATAAACTTTGTTTTTGTATCTGTAGGGTTAGAATACTGGACCCTATTACTAAACCGTTATAGCGTTAAAATTATTGTGCAAGAAAGTTTGCTAATTATTGATAATAATCTTGATATTTATTATCGTGATGTTCGTAACTCGATAGTTATCAATTGATTAATATCAATTTATCATTATATGATCTTCAATTTAAGAGTTCTCCATATTTTTAATTTTGGATATTTTTGACACTGTCGTGCAAACTTATATGAATTCAATTATTTTTACTCTAAAAAACTTAAAGCTAAGTAAGATACACGTGTTTCTATAATTTTAAGCTTTTGCTAACTAGTTATGTAATCTAATAGTATTTTTTTTATTCTTTTTCAGGTAAGCCGATAATATTTTCGTTATCTCTTGGATACTTTAAAATGTAGTCGAACGGTAAGTTACTAAACGTTTAAAAATCTCGAACAAAAATCTAGACGTCCGAAATGATTTTTTAGGTCAAGTGAAACAGGTTTATGTTTTAATTTATAACCAGTAATAAATCAAGTTCATTTCAAACTGTAAGCATTCTCTTATTTAATAACTTTTTTGTGGGCGAACTTAAGATGAAATTATACGACCTCGAATATCAGTTTCAGGTCTTTAAGGCTTATCATTTTTTTTATACTTTATACACCAAGCAAACAATAAATATGCCCTGTTAATTAAAATAAAATATACCATTAAAATTAAATAAAAATAAATAACAGCTACGAGAGTCCGAAATTCGAGAGCCATGTATTGCACATTTAATGATTTCATTTACATTAACTTAACTGTTGTTTAATTTAGTACCGTAGTCGCTAAAATATTCATCTCACATCTTAGACATACGAGAAAACGATAACGTAGTAATGTGATGATGACGCGTAAACTAACGTGGAGTACCGTTCTTTGTACTTAACAATTTGAACCTTATGATGATGTTATTATGGTAGACCACATCGTGGCTAATGCTTCTGGGGAAGCCGGGCCAGTAACCCATTTATGAGCTGCGGACGGTAATTGAATTACGCTCCTCTGACGCTTCAGACAATTCATTCGTAAAGTGGCTCTTATTGTTATAGTAACCAATGCGTAATACCGCCCCTTGACTTCACTTTTAACTCTTGCAAAACAAACAATCTAATTCAAGCAATCAAACAATGTCAAATTCACTGCACTACCTACTTGTAATTTAACCTGCTTTTGCAGTTAAATGCTTATAAATTATTCTGCTTAAGGTTATATTCCAATTTTTAGATAGTATAGTAATTATTTATAGATGTCTAGAACATTTTGTCATTCAAAATAAACTTTCTAATGATAACTTGTTACTAAAATATTTCCTTTTCTTCGTCTATACTACGAATATTATAAAGAGGCAAGGTTTGTGAGTTTGTGAGATTGTAAGTTTGTGACTTTGTAAGGGGTAATCTCTGGATCTACAGAACCGAATGAGATAAAATTTGGTAATAAGATAGTTTGAGACACTGGGAAAGACACAGGATACTTTTTTATTTATACTTTTTATGGATAGTATTCAATAATTCCGCAATCTTCACCAATTTATGAGATTACAATGCTTAGAATTTCGGTAGTTATGATTTATGGACATAAAGAAGAAGATAGTCGTGCCTTTGAAAGTTGTGCAATAACAATAATATTTTCACAATTTGTCTATTACGTGTTAATTAATTAATTGAGAAATTTTGTTTTATTGTTAGCGTGACTGTAACCACTCAGAGGGAGCTATATCTTGAAATGAAATCGATACCACGTGCACTTATGTTCCTGTGCGGGTAATACGACTTTCTACTTTTAAATTGACAACGATATTATTACTAACAACTCCCATGCAAAATGGCTTCCGCTCATTTATTTAATTTATACCAATACCATTCACTGCGGTATATACTGGACTTACATTATGGGACTATATATTATGAATTAAAATAGAACTAATGTAAAACTACGATGTGTTTAATCAAATAATTAACTGTAATGGTACAAATATATTTTTATGGAAGATACTATTATTTGTGTTAGTGATGTTTGTTACATATTACTTGTGGAGTTTTATATTCTGCTGTACTATATTAACACATAGTAGTTAAACAGACACGTATAACGTTCTTATAATACACAAATATCCCATGAAAACCATTTTAATGTACTGAGAAAAAGTAACTTATGCCACTCTTTCTTTAAAAATATTAGTTTTTTTGAAAAAATATGAATCTAACAATCAATTCTAATAGTTAAAGCGTAAAGTGATTATGGCCACAAACCTGTTGTTTGTAATCGGGAGCCGGCACTATGTCGTCATAATGGTGTGCGCGACCGTGACGCCGCTTCCGTCGCCATTTCCGTCTCCCACCACAAATCATCTCGACTGTTAAACCGAAGCCGTAATCTACTCTCAGTCTCAATCCCAACAATAAGCTTTCGAACAATACATTTGCGTTTCTCTAGATTAGGCCGCGCACGATGTCTCTTATAATGTCACTCTGACGCTAAGTGATTCGATGTGGGTGCGTTCCTATACCTACTTTAGTGTCCTATACATCAATGAGAATTTATTTATTGTTGTTGGAACATCGGATTTTTGATATCATTTTGAATATAATATATTTTATATATTATTTTATTACCTATCAGACGCATGAATAAATAGTTAAATACTTAGGTTTTAAAAATCCTAATAATAATGTACATATTTGTTTGAGACTAATCTCTCAAACTTTTAACTGTATATTTTTATCTTTAAAATAAAACAACTAAATATAAGAACTTATTATAGTGCTATAATAAGTTTTTTTTTTTATAATAGACGAGATAATGAGTTATTAAATACATATTTAATCAAAAGAAATATGCTATAGGTATGTTTTCATTTTTTTCTGAATTATTGCGTCTTCATAGGGAGATATAAGACTTAAAGCAACTGTAGTCACATAAAAACAAGACATGCATATGTTTTATTTTTAGGTCACTCAGACTAAGTTACGGGTACAGTTAATAAGAAATATCGCTATGTGATACAGAGCTATTACATTTCGTATTACCTACAAAAGTTATAACTAACTAGGGCGTAGAGAAATGCTTGGCTTGCTCTTTGATATCAATATCACTTAGCCTACAATCATACTCGTATTGACTTTCAAAATGATGTAAAAAAATTTAAAAGGGACCTATCTATTCTTCCTAAATAAAAGTTATGCAAAAACTGAGTTTTCAACTAATTATACATATGTTTAATGTTAATTGAAATATGTGTAAATTTCAGTACTTCTATGCTCAATATGCATATTTTTAAATGTAAAACTGGGAACTGTGAAAGTGATGACATCTCAGTTTGTCGCCATTTATATAATATAACACTGACAATGCAACAATGCACTGCTAAATGCTATATCGTCTTCGCTCGCAGTTTGCTTTGATTATGAAGAACGCTTCAGTAGGTTAATTATATTTGTAATTTAATATGGATATAAAGTGAAAGTGTCCTCGAATAATATTTTAATAAGATTTTACAGTATTTTTAAATTATTCAAATTAACTAATTTGAATCAAATGTTGATCAAAAATCTATAATGAAATAATAAAATTGATTGTAGATGGTTAATTAAAAAGAAGGTTATTAGGTTATTATTATATAGAGAAAATTAATAATTATATAAAAACATCGTGTTAATTTCAAAAACTATAATTATATCCATATTTAAACATTATTTTATATATCCGTACTTAAATAACCTATCAAACTTTAGTGCAAGTCACGTATTTCCAGTAACTTTTTATCGGCCATCATCAATAAATTTCACTGATTGATAACTCTGTATTTAGTTCCTCGACTTCAAATATGACCTTTACGTAATCCATTATCGGACCGTATATCTCTCATAAGTCGATTATGTTCGCGGTTCATGTAAATTAAATGAGTATAGTTACTCGTTAACCGTAGCGTGGAATAGAAAGTGTTGCCTAACTATGAAACGATGTGTGTGCGCAGCCTTTATAAAACGTGTCGTGAATTAGCAGCCCGATTTTAATCCCCACAGCTACTCAAGAAACTGGATCAAGTTTTTTATTCAGACAGTGAAAGTGTCCGACTCTCTTAACAATCGATGTGAATACATTCATGTGTCACTGTATGACAAATGTCCCTCACGAGATGCTATTTCGTAATAGGTCAATTTTAAACCACCACATGCATCGCACTCCTGTTGAAAGCTGTTCGAACCAACCAGCGGTTCTATTTTAAATCTTTAACTCGACTTGACTATTTGTGTTTACCGTAAACGGACTCGGTTTTAACTCCGTTCAAGGAAGTGACTAAGCGAGCGGTACGTCGGAGGTGAAAGAATTATGTTAAAATGTTTAATGCCGACCCAGTTAACTGGCTCATGGCGCCTGACGTTTGTTTATAAGAAAATCTATACATATAATAAAATTGTAACTAAGTCGAATCTGTACATTGAATATTTTTTGGTAAATCTTATTGAAATAAACATTATTATCGATGCAGAGTCCGAATCTATAGTTTTTAGAATTTTTGTCTGTCTGTCTGTCTGTCTGTCTGTCTGTTACCGCATCACGAGAAAACCACTAAACAGATTTTGATGAAATTTGGTATGATGATAGCTGGTTATCCGGGTCAACACTCAACATATAGGATACTTTTTACCACGGGAAAATATCTCATTTCAGAAAAAAATACAAAAACTGCATTATAAGAGTATACTAATATGTAAAACCTATGAATTTGGTTTTTGGTCATCTCAACGCGGGCGGAGCCGCGGGCAATGCTAGTTATAAATAAGATAACGTACGCAATCTCACCATGACGAGAGAGTTCACGCTAATGAATTGGTAACATTAACATTGAAATAACAGCTTGAGTTTATTTATATTTATATTCACATCTTCTTTGACTGAATTTATTTTTAAACTCCCTAACTTTTATGGTAACAATTCTATTTAAAACTTTAAAATTAAAATAGCATCTTCCTTATGTTGTTTTCCTATTACCAAATTTACTTCACTTTCAGGCTACACACATATTTTCTTAGGTTCTTTATTACAAAAAGATAGATTGTGCTGGTCAGTGTTATTTATCTTATAACTTTAAACATCTACTAGAATGAAGTAACATAAATAACTGTTGGGAAGGGCACTTGCCCCCGTATCTATGATAGGTTAGGGCTGCCGTTAGTTCCGTTAAATGTACGTACTAACCGTAATATTTATAACCTAAATACAAATATAGAAAGATCTTATAATAAAGCTATAATAACATAAGTAAGACGGGATTGATATAGGACATTTTATTAGCTATGAATTTCATTTCATTGAGATTCTTAACAATACTTAAGGATGTTCTAAGCATTATATGTATGTTCTATAATTCACGTCATAAAAATAAGCTTATCAGTCCAGCTTTATTTCACATACTTATCCACTTTGTTAGTAGCATACGATATGAAATAAATATTATCATCTAAATTTATAGATAAAATATCTAACAAATTCGTCGAATGTGTTATCAAATCAGGTACGAATGGCTTGTTTGAATAACTCGAGACCTCCGGTCGTCCAGACGCCTCCGTTATTGGACGTACTATCTGGTTACTCGATGAAATATACATAAGTTGTTGGGTGCCAACTGGTTAATGAATTTTTAAGACCATTTTTTATGTTCGAAAACGCAATACTTGTTTTATTAAAAAAGTGGTTTAATTTTTTGTATAAGGTTGGATTCTGATATAATATGCGCCTGAATTCTCTTATAAAATTATTCTTTATTTTAATTGAGTAGGTATTTATTAATCTTGGTACAAGTAAAATGTATAATACTTTCTTAGATTTACGCGAATATTTGACATTTTAAATATATCTTTTCGGTTTTTTTTGCGGATTTTATCTGATTTTTGGTTTCCGTGACCATGATGGTTGTAAAGCATTCGAAATGTCGGAGACCAAAAATCTAAATAAATTTGCGATAAAATCCGAAAAGATAGTTTTATTTAAAATTAATAATTTATTTTAAAATATTCACTTCTTTGTCGAATTACTTTATGTAAGTATGTCGTTATCAGATGAAAACTATTATCGATAAACATGTAAAATTTTAAACTGTTAAATGACAATATTTAATTTCAAGAGCTACTTAATTACTCTCTCATGTGTCTGGAGCTGAGCCCTGAAGATATGAAGGGGACTTTTAATGGCCCTTGTAAGTCGTAAGACACTTGTAGCATCAATTATTTCAATTGCTTCTATCTTCATCAAGTGCAGCTGTTGGCGCCTTGTTTGTACCGAGAAAGAAATATACAATATTTTTATATTTTAAAACATTTAAATTTTCATTTTGTTTTAGAAAGAACAAGTAAGTACAACTTGCTGTATGTATCAGGTATAGAATATATAACGTAACGCTATAACTTTCTTGTAAGGGAACTCAAAGTAAAACGATTTGAAAAGTTTACGATGCAAAACTTTTTTGATGGCAATCCAAATACTAGTAACTGAAATAAAACTAATCTTCTTGTTCAAGTAAACTTTTGCTTAAAGACGAGCCTTTCTAGCTAGTTTTTTTTTATTAAAAACGTAATGGAATTATCATATTTGCTTGAGCGGTTTAAATGTAAAGTATATATGTTGAGTAATTTCTTGCATCACCAGGATTTCCTTAGAACATTGCGCTCTCAGCTGTAATCTTTCGTGATGTTACAAGATTTATCATACAGAAGTATACTCATTGTTAATAATGTGAAGCAACCGTATCGGATCCGTCACTGGAGTATTTAAATTAATAAGCTAGGTATATTATATAATAGAAGCCTTTACGCACAAATTGTCTGGTTTTTTCGACGTATATAAAGACCGGATCCCTTTATTTATTTCCATGTTATGTTTACTCTATATTATAACGATAACTATTATTTATGTAAATAAATAAGATAAATCATACTTTTAAGATAATATGGATGCATGGATGTTAATGATAATGAGAGTGCTAAGAAAAACATTAAATAAGGCTTGCTGTCTGATGACAGTGTCATAGAGGTACCAATAATGTTGTTAGTTCAACAGTCTTCGCGAATGTTTAGAAAATAAATCACAACCTAGACCAAAAGACCTAGCACATAACCAGATTGATCCACGGCATGAAATAAAACGAAAAAATACGTATACATACTGTATAATACTGTTGCACATCAATAAAGCTCGGGGATATGTCTGAATCAATTTTGGTATTGGTAAATTTTGAATATTGACAACCGTGGACGTTACATTTTACCTTTTACATTTTATTTTTTTTAATTCATTTAATTTAACCCTAAAGCTATTTGATTGCATGTCGATTGCAGATTTCACAAGTTAATCTGACATTACAGAAAGCTCTATAAACTGCGATAGTATATATTTAACAAAATAGCTGACAATTTCGATACAAATTGCAATTAAAACAATTACGTTTTGTTACGAATCGATTACTATCACGTTATAGTTATCGTTTCATCATCAGCTGTTTTAATGGATATTCATTTCATACCTTACATAGATCGAAGGTAATAAATGTTGTAGTTAGTCAAAAGCGGGTCAATATCCGGAATATTGAGAGGTCGGCCTTGTAGTGCTGCAGACAGATCGTTTGGACGACGGACCGAAGAAATTAATATTCTTTGAATTGATTTTAATTACAAGCTCATGTTTTAAATACTACAATTGTAGACAATTACATGAAATGTTAAAAGGCACAAATTACATTAATAAAAATATATATAATAAAGGTTAGTGTAATTTCCATGGGTGCCTTTGAATCGTTAAATTATTTATATCTAGTATTTATATTTTCCGCCATATTACTGTTTATGACATGTAAAATATCCTCGAGGTATTAAGTAGCGGAAAAATGCAAGGTTAATACAAGTTTTATTACTTTTCCTCAATATTCTCGTAAGTTTTCCTTAATATTAATTTCTATAAAGATATAATTTTACATTAAATTTCCTTCATTTCTACTCACAGTAGGTATAGTCTAGTCAACAAGTGCTTTTTGGGTCAAACTTTTTTCTCCGTCTTCGAAAAATATGAACGAGGTGTCATTCGATTCAGAATAGCGTGTAGATGATTTTTGAAAAAATTCAAGAGCCGCTTGCAAAAATTGCAATAGTTATGAGCGATTAACTGAAATTTCCCAGAGGGTTGAAAATACGGTTGAAACTCGCAGCTATGGGATTTTAAAGTGGAAATCATTTCCAACATGATAACCACTTGCTATTAACAGTAAAGGAAACACAGATCTGAGAGAATTTTACTTGTTTTTGAATGACGTTTACATAAACTCTACCGAAAAGCCTTTGCATTGAGGAGAGGCCCGTGCCTAGCAGAGGCATCCAAAGGGTTGGAATATTTTGTTAATATTATTATTAATTATATAACATTTCATCCCTTTATGTAATCATTCATTGTTCTTATAATAGTCAAAGACATGTAACAGTGGTCAATTATTATTAATTAGTATAAGTATTTACGTAGATATTTAAAAATCGGTCAAGTGTGAGTCGAATTTGTACACGAAGGGTTCCGTACCATCGTACATGTACTTTTTATTAATATGACTTTTACTCTATCTAAATAGTTGATAGGTATATTAACTTCTATGATCGATTACGAACATTAAATTTATTTTAATTAATAAATATTTCTTGTAATTTTATTTATTTATTTTTATTATTTGTTATTATAGCAACAATAGAAATACATAGGTATTCTGTTAAAATTTCAACTCTCTACTTTATTACGGTTCATGAGATACAGCCCTCTGACGGACGGACGGACGGATGGACAGCGAAGGCTTAGTAATATAATAGGGTTCCTAACCCTAAAAACTAAAGTAAAAACATAATATGATACTATAAATTGCTATTTTTAGATAATAAAAAACAAAACTTTGAAATTATGTATTATTTGTTTAAAATCTTAATTGTATTGTAAATAAAATACCATAAAATATTCTATTTATTATTGACCACAGTTTCTGTTGTTGAAAAGTTGTACCAAGGTTGCTATACACGTTATAAATTGAGCTGATATTGTTATTTGTAGTATACAAAAATCAAATGACTATTACCGAAATGCGTCTGTTTGTACTTGCTCTTCTTCGTAGTAGCTAAACTGATCATAATGTAACTTTCAGGAAGAGAAAGATTAATTTTGATTTCGGAAAACACTAAAGAGTTCTCGCGGAATATAGGATTGGAAAATATCAATTTCAATGATAGACTGTTATAATTCACGATTGATGGATAAGAAAAGATGTCCCGTTTACAAGGGATAAAAAAACTTTATAAGTTACTCAACACGAAGCAACGGCGGTTATTGGAAATACCTTTTAAAGTAATCTTCTAAGAATTATTTTAACGTAGTGCGTTTAATTGTGACTAATTCTCGTCTGCAATTCATCAGAATAACTAGTGGGTGCAACAATCACCCGCCCACGCCAGCCGTCGAAACAACAGCCATGAATGGGATAAACGACCAACACGGCCTACAAGCCAATTTGATGACATTAAGCTAAATCCTTCTTGTTATCTGATGAATGTTTATTTCTTGAAATACAAGTGTGTTTGTATGTATATATAATCTATTGATTGGTATTGGGAGGTACAAGGTACAAATAAAAAAACGGTTTATAATTTTTATTTTGTTTAGATTATATATCTAAATAGAAGTGCGTTGTTTTTATTTATTACAATCGAAATTATTTTCTGATTGAAATATTCGTTGTATTTTTTTTTTCTATTTTATTAAGAAGTAGCCGCTCACCCTCGCTTCGCTCGGGTTCGACGCTAGGTACGTTTTAAATATATATAAATAGTTATTACCCAGCGTTAGCCATATAAATTTTAATATGGTTGTTAAGTATTCTTAAATAAGTATTCTTAAATTTTATAATTTTCCGCGCAATTTTTTATAAATTTTTCCTTTCATAAGAACCTTCTCCTGACAATAACAAACACAACAAAAAAAAATAGTTAAATCGGTCCAGCCATCCACGTGTGATGGTGTGACAAAGGGAAATAGGTATTCATTTTTATATACATGTATAGATTTCAATTGCCATAAATTTTGATTAGACAATCTTCAAAGTGAATCTTGATAAGTTCCATTGTAAGAATATTAGGAAATCAGTGATAAAATAAGATAATAGACATAATTCAAAAACTTATATGTTTAATATATAATGAAACTCTTAAAAAATAAGTGATCTTTTATGTTATTGTAAGTAAATATTTCGGGAGACCCCTTTTTAAACGAACGAATTGTCCTAATCAGTCCATCCGTTTTAGAGCTACGTGCAAAGACACACATAGAGTCAAGTATAATAACACTTTTCTTCTGGCGTAGAATTAATAATATGTATGATTTACTATCTCTTTAATAGTATTTAAATTATTCTGATAATCAATTTTTTACAGGTTATAATTAGTATCTCTCATAATTTTCTATACCTATCTAGTATCTAATAATAATCAATATTTCTTATCGAAAAATATCGAAGTTTCTTAGAATATATTGGTTGAATGTCATCCACACATTTTAGATATGTCAGGACATTAACACACAACACCATCTAGTTCCATGGTAAGCTACGAGGCTTGTGTTATGGATACCAGATAGTTGATACATTAAACATATATAACTTTTTTTTTTAAATACATACATATTATAAATATAAACATCCATGACTGGAGTACAAACATTCGTGCTCATCACACAAATGAATGCCCCCGGCGGGACTCGAACCCGCGACCGCTGGCGCAGCAAGTAGGGTCATTACAAACTGAGCCAAACGTGTCGTCAAATCTTGCTTGGCATCCTACAAATGCACGTGCGTCTCGATCATTTTTTACCTCGTGATTTTTACCTCGTACGTGCAAGATGTGGGATGATCTTCCTCCCGAGGTTTTCCCTGAGCGCTATAATATGAGGCTCTTCAAGCGTAATGTCTATGCGTCCCTTAAAGGCCGGCAACGCATTCGCAATTCCTCTTGTGTTGCAGATGTCCATGAGCGGCGATAGCCACTCACCATCAGGTGGATCGTTTGCTCGTTTGCCCCTTTTTTCTATAAAAAAAGATAAATTTTAATTAAAATAAAAAATAATTACAAATGTACCCAATACCCATACACGCACCTGGTCTATAGAATACGGTAAATACTTTATAATCTAATTATTGTATGCTCTCTACTCTAACAGGCAGCTGGTGGCTTAATAAAGGGTCTACGTAATAACGGCTGTATTATTTATACTAGGATGAAGGTTCACATTCAATCATTTGGCCGTATACTGGTACCATGTCCTTTGGGGTAACAGCTTTATGCAGGCTAAAGTAGGTTGTTGGGCGATTGTTTAATGTGTGGTGATTCACTTGTTTTGGAATTATTGTAATATATTTTTATTTTACCTCTACAGTATTTAAATTTAATGATGTTTATTTTTTGTTTAATTACGTAGATAATCTATACATATAATAAAATTGTAACTAAGCCGAATCTGTACATTTAATATTTTTGGAAAATCTTATTGAAATAAACATTATTATCTATATTTCTAATCGAATCTATAGTTTTTAGAATTTTTGTCTGTCTGTCTGTTACCGCATCACAGAAAAACCGCTTGAGGGATTTTTATGAAATTTGGTATGGAGATAGCTGGTTATCCGGACATATAGAATACTTTTTACCGCGGGAGAATATCTCATTTCTAAGAAAAAATACAAAAACTGCAATGTAAGAGTATGTAAAACTTAAGAATTTGGTTTTTGGTCATCTGAACGCGGGCGGAGTTGCGGGAAATGCTATACGAACACATAAATTAAAATTGATCTTTTTTATTAGAAATTTTTAATTTATACAGAAAGCATCAAATTTTAAAGAAAACGATAAAAAAGTACTGAATAGATCTGGATTTTTCTTATTTGGAAACAACTGACATCATCGGAAACAGGTAAATGAGCGATTAACCTTTGTTAATGGTCTGAAAGGATGCTGTTTTAGGAACTTGTTGTTCCTTTACTTTGTTTATTGATTAAATTAAACGCTAAGTTAATATAGTATAAAGTGTATTGTCGCTTGCATTATGTAACAGTTGGCTTTGAATGCAGTTTTAGCAGCTATGTTTCGTTGTGCAGCTGCCATGTTCCAAAAAATGGGACAAGTGCTAGTCTGACTCGTACACTGAGGGTTCCGTAGCATGAAAGATAAAAATAAGTTTATAATCGCAAATAAAAATATATTTCGGGTGCTGTAACTTTTTTCAAGTTTAATTTTTGTACAGCTCGAAGGGATTGCGGATCTGACTCTTTGATATTAATTTCAAATTGATACCTCCACGCGTTCCTGAGAAAAAGGGTATTGGCAGACAGACATACATGCGGAAGGACAGACAGACAGACGGACTACGAAATGATTCTACAAGCGTTCCTTTTTGCCTTTTGAGGTATGGAACCCTAAAAAATGTACTAATAAAACAAGAATGTTTTGTACTTACCAAAACAATGTAAGTGCCGTTATATTGCGATGGAATTATCGTGTAATTGTGTATTTTCTTCATCTCACCTGGCTTATTAAGTGTTGTACATGTAGCTTTTAATAACGTCTAGTAAAATGCAAGTTGACCTCGTATTCAAGGATCCACGTTGCAAACATTTAAATATGACACAAAGCAAAGAATTCTACACTACACTCAGAAATAGTGTTAAGCATTGTCATAAAGAATGGAATTCATTTTTATTTCAACAATTCCTTTGTAAGTTTTGTATCTGTAGTGGGTACTGGTAAAGTAAATTGTTTTTACTGCCTATTTTATTATATGATTTTTATTTATAGATTATGCTAATATGTACATTATACTTTGATATTTAATTATTTTCTCCATTAATTATATAAGAAATACTCGTATATAATTATAACAAATTAAGGTTTAAAAAACATAATCAACACTTTAAGCGTTAAATTAATTATGATTTCTGACAGTAAACAGATTTTTATCCTTATTATTATGTAAGTTTCCCATTAATGAAAGATTTTTCAGAATCGGATCACGAGTTTCAGAGGCCATATATCTAAAATTACAAACTTTTTGTAAAGTTTGAATGTAGACTTTTGACTATTATATTACTAGCGACTTACTCTGGCTTCGCTCGGTTACGTCCCTAGGTACGTTTTAACTGTTACTACGGAATAGATATATATATACCTATACTATATAATGTACATAGGTATGATTATTATTTGTAAATATTTTATAAGTAGCTGAACTATGACGATGTTTTTTTAAAGAAAATGTTAACGTACTCTTTCGTGGCTGACACTGGCGAAAAATAAATACCAGGAAATTGTAAGTCTTAAAAACGCCTACAGAAAAGTCCACGATAGCATGTGTCTATCTCCTAAGGTACATTCACAAAAACTATTTTTATTTAATTAAAATATACATACCTAGAGACGCAGCGAAGCGAAGCGATCGAGGCGAGGGTAAGTCGCCAGTAGGTTATAAAATGAAAAAACACAATGAGGAAGTTTATAGACTGAATCGTAATATCATGTTGCAGTCCTTTGGAACAGAGTAAATACAATATAGTTAATTAATCTATAATGTCTAATAGGTACGTAAACTTCCTTACCGATATATATATATATATATATATATATATATATATATATATATATATATATATATATATATATATATATAAAGAAAAAAAATAGGTACATATGTGTTTATAACAATTTTTACATAATCATTTCTTTTTATACAATCGATGTATCTTTAAGTACCTAAGTTAATTAAGCATCAGATCTAGACTTTTGGTTATACAGTCGATATATTGTTAAGAAAACAAGCTTAGATTGATTTTAATCGATGTCTATCGTCCAACCTGAGACCATCTGGAGTACCTCGTTCTAGTTTCGTGGTTGTGTGATAAATATACATACAAACACGGGTAGAGACGCAGGCAGTAGTAAGTTTACTGTAATTTCAATCGAGAAAAGTTACATTAAAGTATCCCGCTGAGATACGCATGTCACTATCAAACACGAACGTGACTAATCGCACGTTCGTCACGTGTACTGCCTACAACTGCTTTAGGCCCAAGACTGATAGCTCGCGATATTCCGTCAAGCCATGTAGTATAATATATATAGACGCCTTATTTAATGGATGTTGTAAGGCCTCTAGTGTCACGGGCCTCATTCACCGCCCGTGTTGCTATTAATTTTAATACAGTTTCTAAAATTCTTTATACTGCACTTATATTTAAAAAAAAAAATATTTTTAGTAAGAAAAATATTTTATCGAAGTCCAAAGTTTACAGTCCGACGATTTTAATAAAACAAGGAATCTGTTATTCCAATATCGAAAACATACCGAATTTCATTTATTTGTGAATCTTTTTTACTTTGAATATTATTATTTTTTTTGCTTAGCCAGTACAGTATTGTAGTTTGAAATTATCTTAAGGCGATTAGTACCCTTAAGGGCTAGCAAAGAGCTACTTTCTAAAGCGTACTTCTCGTTTATGGCTAGACCGAAATGCTTGAAAAAAATATATGTGAATCATCAACTCTTAAATAATATTTTCATAAGAATTTTTTTTTCGTGGGACGAAAATATCTATTACTTTTTTATTTTAAAGAAATGGTATTTTTTTGACTTGCCTTTCCTACTGTTTCTAAATGGCTAAGAATTTTGGAATCATTTAAATACTAAAAAATAATATATCTATTTTACTTTATGCCCATCAGAAAAAATTGAAAATCAATTACTATTTTCCTATTTTAAAAGTCGAAAATGCTATTTACAAGCCTAGAAGCTATAGAGGTGCTCTGCGCGGGCGCGCGCGGCAGTCGCGCGCTGGCGCTCGGACGGGAGGGCTGTGTCACTTTTTGTCTCCTGTTTTTTTACGATGAATTTATGCATGTATTGTTTATGTACACAAGTATTTTTGTATGTGTGCGTGCAGAGAATAGTCGCCCGCAGACAGATAAATGTGTAGTAAAGTACGCGCTTGGACGCTGTAGATTATTTTAACTAGTTTAATGTAAAAATTAAATTCTATGAAGGTATAGTTATTGTTATTTTTATCTATACATATAATAAAATTGTAACGAAGCCAAATCCGTATATTCAATATTATTTGGAAAATCTTACTGAAATAAACATTATTATCGATACAGAGGCCGAATCTATAGTTTTTAGAATTTTTGTCTGTCTGTCTGTCTGTATGCCTGTCTGTTGCCGCATCACGGGAAAACCGCTGGATAGATTTTGATGAAATTTGGTATGATGATAGCTGGTTATCCGGGTAAGCATATAGGATACTTTTTACCGCGGGATAATGTCATTAGTTTAATTTCATCTGCCTACTTGAGTTTATTTCCAGTTTTGTGATTTCAAATATTATATTTTTTATTTAAAAAATATTATTAGTAGATTTAATTTAAAAATCTCTTTGGTGGTTGTTGAGTGACGAGAAAGCACAAATAAAAGATTACGTCACTAATAAAATTATAATGAAAAATTCAACACACACATAAAAACAGTACAGAAGGAAAGTTTAGGGAAATACACAATGACACAAAGAGTTTCAGTACAAACATAAAAAGTCCACATACAATATCTTACGAAAATGATTAAATTATATTAAACAAAGTAACAAGTAATTGGCATCGAACGGTAAAGCATAGACTGTTTGTTAGTAAAAAGTTACAAGTGGCCGATAGGAGTAAAACAAATTCCGATCTTCTGCATACTACGGGTTTCGCGCGGCTGTGCTTGTGGATTTAATATATATGAATAATTAATAAATATAAATAATTATGTGTACGTGTGTATGCAGGTGCGTAGATGATATAAATACGTCAATTAAATATTTAATAAAATATAAATATTATAATATATTGAATGGAAAGTTTAATATATAAATTTGAAAAAATTAATATATTATAGTATAAGTCACCTACAATCTCAAATTTATAAGGGCCACATACCACCCTTATAAATTTGAGATTGAAAAATATTTGCGCCTCGACTAAGACGTACGTAAAGCTTTATTGTTAAATTTAATAGTATACAAAATCCGCATTCGGATAAAAAGTTTAGTTAAAAAAACTTTATTTTTTTAAATAAAAATAGTTTAAAATTAAAATAATTTAATTCCAGATTACAAAATTATTAGTTTAAAAAATGATAAGTTAATAAATAGTCACTAACCAAAAATTGAAGTTAAATTAAATATAATCAAATAAGTTATAAATATGATCTGTTAAAATACAATGTTAAAAATTATTAATTAAGAGTAATCATAATTTAAAATTATAGATAAGCATGTATAGAATAAATAAAGTTTTATTATTATTATTATTATTTCTTTTGCATTATTCCACGCAAAATATTATATTCGATAATTTCGCACGCTCGGATATAAGCATCGTGTTCAAGCGGCCAAGGTGCAAGATCATCAATCTCAGGGGCCCAGGTTCGAATCTCGGTCGCATACAAAGTTTTACTTTTATTTTATTTTTTATATTTATTCAAGTATTTAGTTTTTTTTTAAAAAAGACGCAAGATTGACAATCATAGGTGTCCAGGTTCGAATCCCGGTCGGATACAAAGGTATAATTTATTTTTAATTTTTTTTTTGTATTTATTCAAGTTTTTAGTTTTTTTTTAAAGAAAATTGTACTTTGTAACCAAAAACTCCGAGCGAAGCTCGGTGGCCCAGGTACTATATGATAAAGTAACATAATATTTTTATTTATCACTTTTTCATAATACTTATTTAGTGATTTGTTTTATTTTGTTTTAATAAATATAATTATAATATTTATTTTTAAATAATAAATAAATTTAAAAAAATAAATTATATTAATTATAAAATTGAATACTTTTCGAGGTTACTGTAAGACATAAATAACAAAAGTTAAATACGACAAAAAGTAACAAAGTAAATATTATAACAAAAATAACAAAGGAGTATGAAATTTTTTACTCGAGTGTTTTGTGTGCATGTACAGACGTGTCACGCACACTACACTGGACGAGCTCTCGGGCGCTGCGGGTGTGACCCGCCACTCCCGCGCGCCTCGCCCGTTACCGTTTCCTTCTGCGCAGCGGCTCGCGCCAATTCAGAACAGCCAAAAAGTTTGGCGAGGATTCTACCATGAACTGCATTTACGCATATAAGAAAATAAAAGAAATAATAAAAATGTTTATTAAATCTATACTAATACTAGCATTGCCCGCGGCTCCTCCCGCGTTCTGATGACCAAAAACCAAATTCTTTAGTTTTACATATTAGTACACTCTTACATTGCAGTTTTTGTATTTTTTCTCAGAAATGAGATATTTTCTTGCGGTAAAAAGTATCCTATATGTTGAACCGGCTAACCAACTATCATCATATCAAATTTCATCAAAATCCCTTCAGTGGTTTCTCCGTGTTGCAGTAACAGACAGACAGACAGACAGACAAACAGACAAAAATTCTAAAAACTATAGATTCGGCCTCCGTATCGATAATAAAGTCTATTTCAATAAGTCTATTTCAATAATAAAAATATGTAAATATTTTTTGGATTGTATTATAACGTGTTTTCCCATGGGAATTAGATAATATCCCGTGGTAAAAAATAACCTATGTTACTCGCCAGCCCTCCAACTATCTCCACACAAAAAATAACGCCAATCCGTCACGCCGTTTCGACGTGAAAGAAGGACAAACAACACACATACACTCTTTCACATTTATAATATTAGTATGGATATAAATTTTTGTGTACACCCAAACACGTAGTTAAAGCTTTTCCTTATTTTTTTATGAATATTCTCCATATTATCTATACATATAAAATTGTTGTTTTTTTTTTTGGATTTTATTATAACGTATTTTCCCGTGGGAATTAGATAATATCCCGCTGTAAAAAGTAACCCATGTTACTCGCCAGCCCTCAAACTATCTCCATACAAAAAATAACGCCAATCCGTCGCGCTGTTTCGACGTGAAAGAAGGACAAACAACACACATACACTCTTTCACATTTATAATATTAGTATGGATATAAATTTTTGTGTACACCCAAACACGTAGTTAAAGCTTTTCCTTATTTTTTTATGAATATTCTCCATATTATCTATACATATAAAATTGTTTTTTTTTTTTGGATTTTATTATAACGTATTTTCCCGTGGGAATTAGATAATATCCCGCTGTAAAAAGTAACCCATGTTACTCGCCAGCCCTCAAACTATCTCCATACAAAAAATAACGCCAATCCGTCGCGCTGTTTCGACGTGAAAGAAGGACAAACAGCACACACACTTTCACATTTATAATACCAGTATGGATATAAATTTTTGTGTACACCCCAATCACGTAGTTAAAGCTTTTTCTTATTTTTTTATGAATATTCTCCATATTATCTATACATATAATAGAATTGATTTTTTTGGATTGTGTTATAACGTGTTTTCCCGTGGGAATTAGATAATATCCCGCGGTAAAAAGTAGCCTATGTTACTCGCCAGCCCCCAAACTATCTCCACACAAAAAATAACGCCAATCCGTCCCGCCATTTCGATGTGAAAGAAGGACAAACAACACACGCAATTTGTAATAAGGAGTAATTACTAAAACTATTTCAGTTTTAGTTACACGTTTTAATCCATATTATTAAAACTACTGAACCGATTTTAATTAGTTTAATGTAAAAATTAAGTTCTCTGCAGGTATAATTATTGTTATTTCTATAAAATATATAATAATAATAGTTAATAAGTTCTTGGTGATTGATCTAAAAATTTCAGAAACATTCCGCGCATAAAGACGTTTAAAAATTATACTTAGTGTAGAACTAATATTTTGTAATTAATAAGTTGTGAAAATAGTGATTTAGTAAAAATGCCACGAAAACGTAAATTAAAGAAGGATGCGATTGAAAGGGCTAGGAAAATGCAAGTAGTAATGTAAGTACCAAATTATAAAATCGCAATTCATTGTAGTTGTAGTAGAAAAAATATGAATAGGTATAATCCTCGCTAAACTTTTTGGCTGCCCTCAAGTTGGCGCTGCAGGACCTCGCCACGCTTATGTTATACATACAGTATAATTACTCGAGTATTGTAACTCGGCCCTGTGCTTGAAATAATTACATACAGCCGAGCGGTACGTAACCACGCGACGGGGCTGACCGAGTGCCCGCGGCCAGTATTTTAATTTCATCTACTTACTTGAGTTTATTTCTAGTTTTGTGATTTCAAATATTATATATTTTATTTAAAAAATATTATTAGTAGATTTAATTAAAAAATCTCAAATTTATAAGGGTGGTATGTGACCCTAATAAATTTGAGATTTTGAAATATTTGCACCTCGACTAAGACATACGAAAAGCTTCATTGTTAAATTTAATAGTATACAAAATCCGCATTCGGATAAAAATTTTAATTAAAAATACTTTATTTTTTGTTAATTATTTTTATTTTTAAAACATACGATGTCTCGATACTTTTTTGTTTAACATTAGCGAAGTTACGGGACGAATAAAATGTTTATTTTTGTATCAAATTATAAAAGTTACATCACATAACAACCACCTTATACAATTATCGTATCCAATTATATGACGCATGGTTGTATACCGAACTCGTGGCGTGTAGGTATACCTCGATTTCCGACCGTTTGTATGAAGATAGAATACTGTAACATTACCGTGACCTCGCACATTCGAGTGGATAATACACATTTATAAATATATATGATAAAGTAACATAATATTGTTATTTTTCACTTTTTCATAATATTTAGTGATTTATTTTATTTAGTTCTAATAAATATAATTATAGTATTTATTTTTAAATAATAAATAAATTTATAAAATAAATTATAAATACATACACATACAAATAATAATAAAATACATTTAATCATCACACATTTTAAATATTAAATTGAAATCCTTTTCGAGGTTACTTGTAAGACATAAATAACAAAAGTTAAATACGACAAAAAGTAATAAAATAAATATTATAACAAAAATAACATAGGAGTTAGAAATTTTTTAAGTACTCGAGTGTACAGACGTGTCACGCACACTACACTGGACGAGCTCTCGGGCGCTGCGGGTGTGACCCGCCACTCCCGCGCGCCTCGCTCGTTACCGTTTCCTTTTGCGCAGCGGCTCGCGCCAATTTAGAGCAGCCAAAAACTTTGGCGAGGATTATACTTATACCTCTTTTACATGTTAGGAAATGAATTTACGTATATAAGAGAATAAAAGAAATAATGAAAATGTTTATTATATTAAATCTATACTAATACTAGCATTGCCCGCGGCTCCGCCCGCGTTCAGATGACCAAAAACCAAATTCTTTGGTTTTACATATTATATATATATATATATATATATATATATATATATATATATATATATATATATATATGATGATGTTCTCCCGACCGATTCCGGCCACGGCGGCCAATCTCATTGAGACTAGCCAACTGCGCAGGAGATATTATAGTGCACAAGTGTACGCGCAGACACAACGTGCACTCTCTATTCCTGTTACTCTCATACTCCGGTGGGACGATTGCTCGACACGACCAGTGAGAGTTAAGGCGCAGGACCGACGGCTTTACGTGCTCTCCGAGGCACGGGGGTGAAACACCGCCAACTTCCCAACTCCGGGCTGTTACTGAGGCTTACTTATACAGAAAGACTCGATAACTAAACTTGGCCCGACCCGGGACTCGAACCCAGGACCTCCGGGTATGCAGCCGTACATGCTAGCCACTACACCACCGAGGCAGTTATATATATATATATATATTTAGAATATACTGAATTATATATACAAAACAATAAATATAATAAATTATATATAATTAATTATATTACTTATATAATACGATAATTCTAGCATTGCATCTTTTTGACTCTTTCTGATTGTATCGCTCGTAGGCAATAATCTATCCCGTGGCTTGTTTGTTGAACTAGCGCGTGGATTTTTTTGATGATTTTTGCGGGGTGCGCGGGTGCAGTGCGCTAAGCCCCGCCCAGACACGCAAGGCCATCGGGGACACTAATCGCCTTAATTAAAAAAGGTAACATTATTGTACCTAAGTGAAATTTATACTTATTTATTTAGGTTAGTTCATGTAAAACATTATCTTATATAGAACGTAGTTGGAAGTGATTTGCCAATAAACTTGGCTTACCCAACACTGGATATTGTGACAAGCTTTTGATAGGTCGTAACTTAGATTTGCTGCTGCAATATATCTTACCTTTCTGTCAAACGATACCTGAAATGTAGCTTTCATTTCATAAATAATATTATAACTGTCATTACGAAGTAAACTATAATAATAGTTATATTATAATAACTCTATTCTACATTAGAATGTATGTTTCATGCTCTATATACTGCGTACTGCTGAAACCTTTACCGCACCGCATACCATTATTTTTTTTTTAATTTTTTATTAATATTTCATTCATATAATATACCTGCGTATATAAAAATAATTCATATTTTTAATCTTAGGTTTTCTTTCATTCATTCCTTTTAATTTTTATCTCGCATATATACTAGGCAAGCTCATTAACCAGTTTTAATTAAAATATTATCTACTTGTCCAGTGGTGCAGTGTTGTTAGTTACAATTAGATAGATGAATAACGGAACAAAATGCACTTTGCATGCTCTTGTGTTTTGTAATTAGATGTATTTATGAGCGTACCTTGTAATTAACTATTATATTCATATCCGTACAGTTCCACGGATGGTAATTTTGAGAGGGGAACGTAGTCGTAGGTCCGTAACCATAAACCCTGCGATTGTTTTAGCTGCTTATGTACATTAAACGACTTCATATAAACATATGTTAGGTTGGCCAAAGTCTTTAGCGGCTAAATTAGCTATAGTATATTAAAAAAATATATTTAAATAGCAATTCATTATTTTTATATTACTGAAACATTTCAGAAAAAAATATATCAGCTTAACATTTTTTACTTTATCTGCACAAATAAAAACAAGATTCTATCTCAGACACCTGTCAAAAACAAAATATCTACGATAAATGAGCAAAACAAGGTGCGGTGTACATCGACATACTTATTGTTTTAGATTGATTGTCCTAAATAACTTGTGTAAATAATACTCGTGAGCCTTGTAAATAATGATAATAATAAGGCCAATGGTATCGGGTCACACAATTTAAAGGCACGGCAGACGGTACGACTCAAAGGAAAGTGAAAGCACAAGATATTTTTTTTGCAAATCTCCACTGGTATTTTATTTCTCCATCAAATATAACATTGACTCAAATACATATTTTAATTTAAAAAATTGATATATAGGTAAATGTCTGTGTATGTACGTTGTACACTTATATGTAAACAAATACAATGTATGTATATGTATGTGTTACAAATTTTCGGCGAATTGATAGGTATATGTAGGTATATATAATTAAAGCTAATAGATAATTAACACTTTCGCCTCAGTAGTCTGAGATTCCTCGTTTTACTAGTTTTCACTCAAAGGCGAAGGTTGCAGAAATACACATTGCTTTAAAAATATTTGTAATGTAAGTATTATTCATAATTTAAATGCCAAAGTGTGCTTATCATTTTTTCTTGCAGTTGATGTAAAAAACTTTCAAGAGAATAAGAAACTTGCAGCAGGATACTGATAAGGTTGTTTGCATAGAAAATTAATAAACTGGAGAGTTACACAGGCCACTTTTATTAAGCAAGTTAAATTGTAGAAAAATAAAATACAAAGTAGGATTATTCTTATATAATACCTATCAATAAAAATATCGTAGGAGGTTAATTGAATTTGTTCCATACATGTATGTATACGAGTAGTTGCAGACTTTAGAAGTAGAATACATTTATAGAAATTAAACGTACGGTTAGAATTTTTAACTATCAAATTATAGACGCGGACGTCTCTGATACCATTTTGGTCGAATGATTCGTGGGTTTTAATTATCATAAAGCCTATATTGGCTTGAACGAATGTCACGGACAACTATAAAAAACGTTCGCCATGTATGTATGTATTCGTTTATGCCCAATTTAATAGACCAAACTTAAATGATAAAATTACAAGCCACTTTTTGCTTCAAGTCTCCTTTTTTCTCTTGATGACGACATGTTGTAGGTAATTATGAGTCAGGTTTGCCAATATATTATATGTACGTTATAATGTTCAACTGCTTTGTTTTCCATTACGTAGAACAGAAATGAGACCTTGTGTATTTGACAGGCTCATTTTAAGATGGTGAATAGCTTATTATTTATTATGGAGTGGGTGTCGTCTTTGTTTGCTATTAAGGAAGTTTAGAGATATGTACTATGTACCAATCTAGTATAAATACGTACATTGTCGGAAGTCGTCGACACTAAAAGCACTCTCGTAAGTGTCGTGTCAACTTCGACGTCTATAAATAATAGTGACAATGTAAGATTTATGGAGAAAGTCTCGTCGCAATCTGATGAATATCTAATCTATTAACATTTTTATGTATGTTGGAATAATTTTAAAGAGTTGTTTGTTTTTTTTATCTAGAAATTTTATTTGTAGTTTATATATTTTACAAAAGTTCAAAATAGGTTTCCTCTAGCAGAGTAAGGTGAGCGAGATCATTATCAAAGGCGCCTTTTGTTCAGCGCAAACCTTTCTACTCAATTGTCAGTAAGTTCATGTTAACATTGTTCATGCTTGCTACAACAGGAATAAGTTTTATGCTTAAAAGAAAAATGGGTCACAGAAAATTATCCAGACTGAGAGATTAACTTTAAAATTAAAAATATTTATAGACTTAAAAATGCCTAAGCCTAATTAATTGTTTCTTAACGTTTTTACTTGACTTGAATTTTATTACAAAAATAAAAACGGACTTCGAAAAAACGAAATAATGAGTTAGATAAAGAGAACATAGTATTATCTATACATATAATAAAATTCTAATTAAGTCAAATCTGTACATTAAATATTTTTTGGGAAATGTAATTGAAATAGACATTATTATCGATAAAGAGTCCGAATCTATAGTTTTTTGTCTGTCTGTCTATCTGTCTGTCTGTCTGTTACAGCATCACGAGAAAACCACTGGACAGATTTTGATGAAATTTGGTATGATGATAGCTGGTTATCCGGGTCAACATATAGGCTACTTTTTACCACGGGAAAATATCTTATTTCTGAGAAAAAATACAAAAACAAAAACTGCATTGTAAGAGTATACTAATATGTAAAATCTAAGAATTTGGTTTTTGGTCGTCTGAACGCAGGCCGAGCCGCGGGCAATGTTAGTACAGTATAAATATAATATGTTTTGTATTCATAGCGACTCTTGATACATTTTTGGGCTTCGCCGCTGTCATGTTATAAATCTCACATGTTATATTCGACTGCGTAAAACAAGGTCATGTCGCTAAAGGACCTTGTGTACCTATGTATGTGTAAAGAGATAAATACAAAACTCAGTAAAAATTGATATAAACTAGCTTGAAATAACTAAACATCTTTCATATTAAAATCCTACGCTGTGAAAACAAATAGGAATTAATATACCTACATATAGTACCAAATCTAAAAGATATGATGAAAATTCACTGACGAAATAATTAGTTGTCAAACTAGGCATTTTTACACTCACGAGGTGATAGTAATTGTGCTCATAACGGTGTTGTTTAATTAGTAAAATACGTGATGCATAATATTTGAGTGGCATGCCGCACGGCCCTAAAATTATACTTCTAAGTTACGAAATAGCGCTTAGGTACAATCATTTCGTACGTAAAAAATGAACTCAATTTCTTAACACTACTTCAATTACTAATATGATTGATATTTGTAAATTGGTTTAACATTGGAATGTGTTAAGTAATGTTATATGTTACTAGCGACACACCCTCGCTCCGCTCAGGTTCGTCCCTACTTACGTTTTAACGTTTAGTATAGATTTCTCAGAAGATGAGATATTTCCCCCCAATAAAAAGTATCCTAAATGGTGACCCAGATAATCAGGTATCAACATACCAAATTTCATCAAAATCCCTCCAGTGGTTTTTCCGTGATGCGGTAACAAACAGACAGACAGACAAAAGATCTAAAAACTATAGATTCGGCTTATGTATTGAGAATACTGTCAATTTCAATAAGATTTTCTAAAAAATATTTAATGTACAGATTCAGCTTAGTTACAATTTTATTATATTTTCCTATAGATATTTTGAAAAAGAAAAGAGGTTGACTTCAGATAATTAATCGCTAAAAAATCGATTAAACAGTTTATGATATTTCTTTGTTCTTGAAAATTAAACAAGAGATTTCACTCAAAACGATTTTTATTATTTATTATTATTAGTTTTGACCCGACTAGTTGGGGGATTATTGCTGTTATCACTGTAGTTACTAAATCATTAGCCATTACAGTGCAGCGCTACAACAGCAATTTACAGCTGATAATAATTTCAACGCGTTACCAATAACATGTTTTCTTTTTGACCGACTTCAAAAGCTTCTCTTGGTTTTATAAAAATTAAAATCTAAACCTTTCAAAGAAAGGCGTTTCAAACAAAGTGGTTTAATTTATGGGAGTCCCATAGCAATATCTTTAGATGGCGTAGTTAAGTTCGTTATGGTTTAAAAGTAATGAATACACAAATGAAAGTTTAAGCGTTAAAAGGAGAGAGTTCAAGGACCTGCATTAGTCATCATACAAACCGCGGAACGACCGCGACTGCGCAAAGTTTCACAACCCAAGATTTGGTTTTTTTCATTTACAAAACTAATTAGTGGATTTCCTCACCCAAACTAACACAGTGTGAAACAGTGTTCCAATGGTAATGTCTCATTCATACGTTCTCAACAATTAACGCAACCATCAAACTTTCGGAACAAATTTATCTCCTTTCTTATAACTTCTTTTAATGTGCTTTCACGCTTTCCGAATTTTATACGTAAATAAAAAACAAACACTAAGGGAAAATATAAGTTAGGTATATATTCACGTTTTGGTTCATTGCCAACTGTTTTGGAAACTAGTTTTACAGCACCGTAAATTTTGTTCTCATAATTGTCATAATCTGATGTCAATAAATGTAAAGTAAGGAAAATTATGTGTTTTACTTTTACGCTGAATATGATTTGATTCAATTAAATGTATACTTTTTAGATACAAATATGTTAATCTATACATTTTAGTTTCGGGATGTTTATCCTAAAAGAATCAATCGCTGTATAATATAATTATGAATTAAATCGAGATCGAAACAAACAAACATTATTATTCTTAAATAGTTATTATTATTTTCTTGTTTTAATGCAAAGTTTGTATTATCATTACACCAAGTTTGATATTTTTCATTATAGAATAGAGACAAAAAATACTTAATAAACGTGAGTATAAAACAAAAGATATACTTGTTTTAGGGTATTGGCCTCATGGTTCTTCGATTTCTATTAATATTCAATCATATTTATGTATATATGAACCGCATTGACTTACTACGATATAGGAAATTGTTGGATATATCAATAAAAAGTTTCGTGTTTGAAATGTGAACTGAATACCTAAATGTATGTTCAACCTTTGTCCTTGGTTACATACAAACGTCAATTGCAGTCTTGCGGTTGCATTATTCACATAATATCTGTTCATTGAATAAAATATTTAGTATATTTGAACACTTAATAAGGTTATACATTCAACAAACAAAAAAATCTTACCTTGAATTAATATTTTTTGATTTAGGTAGATGTTAGTGATAACTGATATGTAATTTTATTGTATAGGCTTTAATCTATTTACGTAAATGAAGAATTTCAATGTTATTGGTTATCTATCTATGTGCAAATTTCGATTAGAGATAAACTTGTTTAATAACGTTTATCGATCGATTATAACCAGCGAAGTCTGAAATTTACGTACGCCGGTACATATATTTGATATCGACTCATTTTAGCCGGTTATAAAGACGTTAAAACTTCTTATTTAAAAAAAAATATACATAGTAATAATTTCCTCCTGCCCGATATCGGCCACGGCGGCCAATCTCACAGAGACTAGTCATCTTGCTCAGGAAACATTATAGTGAGCAAGTATGCACGCCAACACAAGTGCACTGTGTATTTTTTTGAACAATTCGACAAAACCGGTGAAACCTACAGCTTCACGTGCTCTCCAAGAGTGTAACACCGCCAAATTCACAATTCCGGACTGTTACTGCTGACTTACCTTGATTTCTTGCCAGGAAAATCCAGCAACAAACAACAATACTTGACTCGAGACTTGATCCCAGGACCTTTGAATCTGTTACCGTACAGTCTAGCCACTAGACCAATGAGATAAAATATCTATATAATATATAATTTTATTAGTCACTTAAAAGAATACGAACACTAAATGGTTAATATGCGTCTACAACGTTACATAAGACGTATTACCATTATTCATATATTATCTATAGCTATATTATTACCACTATTCGTATTCTTTGTAATTTACCTAAAATGTCTCTAACTTTAAAAGAAGATTTAATGCAAGTCAGACTCGTTTGGTTTAATCTAAAAATATTTTCTTATGTAATTACGAAATATAGCCTCGGGTCGTTGTAATCTCTTAGAATCTCTTTAGTCGAAAAATATTTTTATGAGCGTTGATAATTACCAAATGTAAAATCATTTTCAGTTTTTATATTAAATGGTTATTTATGAAATATCGCTAGTAATGTAAAGCGATTCGAACGGTAACGCGTACGTAACGAGGCAAAAATCATATTCATCTTGCTAATGTGTTCCTTATGGTATAATGAAACCGCGTGATTTTGTTTAATTTGTCACTCTGTAAACTGACAAATTAATTTTGACGAGCATTGTTAAAAGGCCTTAAGAAAAAACATATTAAGACTGTAATATGAAACATATTTGATTTTTTATATAAGTACCTGCGCGACCGAGCTTCGATCGTAGTTTTTGGCCAAAAAAACATTAAAAAAAAAAAACAAACTGAAAATTAGAATAAATACAAAAAATAAACAAAAGTAATAACTTTGTATCCGACCGAGATACGAACTGTAATTGTCAAACTTGCGCTTTGGCCGCTTGACCACAATGCTTATGTCCTTGCGTGCGAATTAGCGACCATATTTTGTGTGGAATAATGCGAAACAAAACCGCATGAAAACTCGAAAACACTCGTTTTTCCAGACATAAAACTAATCTAGATCGATTTATCGCCCCCGAAACCCCCTGTGTACTAAATTTCATGAAAATCTTTGGAGCCGTTTTCGAGATTCAGATTATATATATACACACTAATATTTCCCGCGGCTCCGCCCGCGTTCAGATGAACAAAAATCAAATTCTTAGATATAGTAATTTTCTTAGATATAGTAATAAATTCTTACATATTAGTACACTCTTACATTGCAGTTTTCGTATTTTTTCTCAGAAATGAGACATTTTCTTGCGGTAACAAGTATCCCATATGTTGACCCAGATAACCAGCTATCACCATACCAAATTTCATTAAAATCCCTCTAGTAGTTTTTCCGTGATGCAGTAACAGACAGACAAAAATTCTAAAAACAATAGATTCGGCCTCTGTATCGATAATAATGTTTATTTCAATAAGATTTTCCAAAACATATTTAATGTACAGATTCGGTTTAGTTACAATCTATTATTAACATAGAAACTGTTTAAGATATTATATGCGAAAATGATGTTCTTAGTAAATAAAAACAATACAAAACGTGAAGAAGTATTAGTAATAAGTTATAAGCTACACTTAAAAGCAATCAAATAAGCTTAAATTCTTCTATGTGTACGTTTTATCAGTAATGAGCTTAACTTATTTGTTAGTACTTATGAAATAGAAATAATGTAAGTGGATATCTTGAGAAATTTATTATTGCTAATGAAGTCAGTAATGTTCATAGCAGCCTCTAATAAATAGAGCTTATTATGTCATTGTTGAAACGATCTCAAACGCGCACACACGTGTAAACATCGTTGAAGTAGTTAAGTCTTATAGAACAAGATCCCGTGAACCCCAAACCTTCGTTATTTTATAAAAGCTGAAAGTTTGTCAGAGCATGCTCCCAACACAGGTAAGAACGATGGACCATTATGAAGTTTGGGCTATCGTGGCTTTGGCAGGTAAACGGTACTAAAGGTGTGTAAAAAACCAATCTAAATTCATCAACTAATAAAATGTGATTTTTTGGTATTACCTTCAGAATAATATTTAAAAACCACGTCATTCAATGCCAGACACTTAACATCGTGGCAAACCCTTGCCAGATACCCTTGATGTTCATGAAATTATAATTCTACTTACGTTATAGTATAAAAGCTGATTTTTATATATAATATATATAATACTTGGATAATAATTAGATGATGTCTCCTCATTTACCAGACATTTTTGATAGTTCCAACCCCTTGCCAGACAAGCACGTAAATGTTAAGAAGAGATTCGATTGTATATATATATTTAATCTTACTAGCATGTACGGCTGCACACCCGGAGGTCCTGGGTTCGAGTCCCGGGTTGGGCCAAGTTTAGTTATTGAGTCTTCCTGTATAGTAAATCTCAGTAACAGCCCGGAGTTGGGAAGTTGGCGGTGTTTCACCCCCGTGCCTCGGAGAGCACGTAAAGCCGTCGGTCCTGCGCCTTAACTCTCGCCGGTTGTTTCGAGAGGTCGTCCCACCGGAGTATGAGAGTGATAGGAATAGAGAGTGCACTTGTGTCTGCGCGTACACTTGTGCACTATAATATCTCCTGCGCAGTTGGCTAATCTCATTGAGATTGGCCGCCGTGGCTGGAATCGGCTAGGAGAACATCATAATAAGATTCCACAAAATGTCCTAGACTTACCTTTTCAAAAATTTAAAAATATTTGATTGAGCAAAGCGTATTACACTATTCAAGAGTTTCTTGTTGATGAAAATATTGACTCATATGCGGGCTATCTATAATGTTATGTTAATAAAACAAATGTAACTTTGATATTTAAAAGAGCAACTGTTGAGTAAATCGCCGGTTCTTCTCAGCAGAACTGCTGTCCGAGCCGGTGGTATCTCCCTTACGGACTGACTACACTGACGCTTTCATTAAATTGACGATTCAAAAGCACTTGTAATAAGTCTTAATTGAATAAAATTTATTTTATTTCATTTGACAACGTGCTAGGTTTTCTCAAACATGCAGACTTCCTAACGATGTTTTCCTTCACCGTAAGACAAGTGGTACCTAATCATGGTAAAATGATTTGCACATGAAAATATTCCATGTACGAGACCGCGATTTGAACCCTCTTCACTCGGTTTCTCAAGCAAGCGTGTTACGACTGGGCTACCACTGCCTATCGTATTATACAGATATAAGTAAATTTTAAAACACCCTCGCTCCCAAAAACCTACCAAAAAACCTGGTTGCAATTCTTATTAAATACGTAGTTTCCTTTTACATATACGTATTTTTCCATTTGTTGATGTTGAAGAAAATAAATCGTTAAATGGATAATAATAAATATAGATTTGGAAAAGTACATTGTCTTTTTATATGTAGATAATACTAACGACTCACCCTCGCACGGCTCGGGTTCGTCTCTACTTACGTTTTAACGTTTAGTATAAATTTCTCAGAGATAAGATATTTTCCTGCAGTAAAAAGTAATCTATATGTGGACCCGGATAACCAGATATATCATCATACCGAATTACATCAAAATTCCGTTGATTTAAAATAAAACTGTAACTAAGCCGAATTTGTACATTAAATATAGACCGCATGACAGAAAAACAGTTGGTTTTACCGTGATGCGGTCACAGACTGACAGACAGACAAAAATTCAAAAAACTATAGATTCGGTTTCTCTATTTATAATAAATAATAATGTCTATTTCAATAAGATTTTCTAACAAATATTTAATGTACAGATTCGGCTAAGTTGCAATTTTATTATATGTATAAATAAAATAATAATTAGTGTCCTGACTAATGCATCAAATTCCAAACCTAATTCAAGTCAATTTTCGAACACTCAGATTTTATTTTATTTCACTCTCAAACTTTCGTTTGCTAAATCAGTAAAATCGGTAAAGCCCAGGTAGTACATACTTATATAGTATTAACTTATAGGTATGTATATATTATAAGAGAAATTAAACTGGGTCACACATACGGAGGGTCTACTACATCATTACAAGTATTCGCAGATACGGATTGAACGTCAACTCACTTCGTGATAGAACACCTCGACCTCAATATCACAATACATACATTTCCTTTTTCACCCATCTAAAGGTAAACACGATTATTTCTACATATTCATATACTTCAGACGTAAATTGTGAAGTAGATTACAATTACATCTATACATATAATAAAATTGTAACAAAGCCGAATCTGTACATTAAATATTTTTTTGAAAATCTTATTAAATAAACATTATTATCGATACAGAGGCTGAATCTATAGTTTTTAGAATTTTTGTATCTGTCCGTCTGTCTGTCTGTTACCGCATCACAGAAAAACCACTAGAAGGATTTTGATGAAATTTGGTATGGTGATAGCTGGTTATCCGGGTCAACATATAGGATTCTTTTTACCGCGGGAAAATATCTCATTTCTGAGAAAAATACAACAACTGCAATGTAAGAGTATACTAATATGTAAAACCTATGAATTTGGATTTTGGTCATCTGAACGCGGGCGGAGCCGCGAACAATGCTAGTTTCTTTATATTAGTCGTGCTTTAAATATAACATTAATAGTAATATTCATTGTAATTTTACTGAATATATATGCTATGTTTGTGTCGTCATAAAATCTAAACATCGAAAATAAACACAGCATTTATTGTTTCACTTGATGTGGAAAGAATTTTCAAGGTATGATTACCATTGTACTCTGTACATGGATTGATTTACAGTTGCCTTTAAAATATTGCTATTATAGTCGTTCTAAATACCTAAAAACTGATAGATTGCTCTATATTCTATACTAGCATTACCCGCGGCTCCGCCCGCGTTCAGATGACCAAAATCCAAATTCCTAGGTTTCACATATTAGTATACTCTTACAATGCAGTTTTTGTATTTTTTCCCGCGGTAAAAATTATCCTATATGTTGACCCGGATAACCAGCTATCATCATACCAAATTTCATCAAAATCTGTCCAGTGGTTTTCTCGCGATGCGGTAACAGACAGACAGACAGACAGACAGACAGACAAAAATTCTAAAAACTATAGATTCGGACTCTGTATCGATAAATTAGATTTTCCAAATATATTTAATGTACAGATTCGACTTAGTTACAATTTTATTATATGTATAGATGATAGAGTATGTATTACATAAAAGCTAGATTAATATTAGTTTTATAATGCAATAAACTAATATAAAACCTTATTATAAAGAGCCCAGTTAATTTTAGGATGAGTGCTGTTAAGTAAAATATTTCTTTGCAATGAAAACGGTAAACGTTCTTTACTTAGACAAGCAATTAAAGAAGCATTTTTCATAAAAATGTAAAATATTTTTTTTTTATATCATCATTATTAAGAATTTTGTGCAATTTACATATCATTACGTGTATGTACTTAAAAGAAAATAGTTAACAAATGACCTTTCGGACTCCGTAGTCCGTAGTTACCGTTTGTATGTGGATGGCGCTCAACTTGATGTCGTGACGCATTAGTAAATTATTATATTAATAACACAGTACAATTGTGTGGTGAAATTAAAAGTGAAACTAAAAAACTGTTGTCACAAATAGGTACCTAATGACCTTAAATAACAACTGATACTTCCGACCACTACAAACTTCCACCTATTTAACGAAAATGTAAGTATGTATGCAAATCTAAATAAAAATAATCTACATTTGATACCCGAAACCTTGCACTTTGATTGCAATAATTGGCAACGACCCTAATCATATATTACTCAACATATATAATTTTTTTTACAGATAACAAGCAAGCAAGATAAATTGCTAACGCATTTCACAATAACAAAAGCACTATCAGTAAGGTTTTTATCACATTTGACAGGTTTAATCCTATCAACACTTAAATGACATCGACATTTGTAAGCCACCTTATCATATGATTTTTTGAATTTTTATTGATATTATAATAGTGACTCACCCACGTTCCGCTCGGGTTTGTTCCTAGTTACGTTTCAACGTTTAGTATAGATTTCTCAGAGATGAGATATTTTCCCGCAGTAAAAAATATCCTATATATTGACCCAGATAACCAGCTATCATCATACGAAATTTCATAAAAATCTGCTTAGTGTTTTTCTCGTGATGTGTTCCCAGACAGAAAAAAAAAATCTAAATATTAAATAATAAATAAATAATAATAATTTTATTATACAAAAAAAAATTTACAAAAAAGTTTTACAAAATAATTTAGCCAAATAAATAATATCGTTATACGGCCAATGAAGCATCTGTTGAACTAGGAAACCTGTATTTCAGCTAGCAGCGCCAAATCCCTCCAGAAAAATACATTGCTTGACATGCCAAAAAAAATATAGAAAAAAAAAATTATACATTCGGCCTCTGTATCGATAATAATTACTATATCAATAAATTTTTCCAAGAAATATTTAATGTACAGATTCGACTCAGAATTTTATTATATGTATGTATAGATACATAGGAATTTCGTTTGATCGTCTCGCTACTGACACTTGTGTACTCGTTAGTCGGTATATTCATTAAAAAATGAACTAAGTCTAATGGTATGTCTTGACTATAATTGCACCTAGACGAGCTTTATTTCTCTGATAACTGTGAAATCGAAAAGGGTTAAACTTTTTTATTAAAACTGCGATCGAGAGTATAACTTGTTAAATATATTGTGTTTCGGGATTTATTATAAAAAAAATATTTTTTATAACATTCTTAGCAAATACTTGATGTTTGTCAGATTACAGATAACCTTGCCTGTATTTGTTCTAGATCTCATTCAAAGAGTGACTGATGATATAGCTTCAAGTACCTTCGTTATCAAAAGAAATATGAGCGTTCTCTTAAAAATACAATTCTAAACTTACAACCACAAAAGGCATCAGGTGGCGCGTAAACAAAGTATCGGTAACAAAGGCTGTATAACCAATACAAAATATAAATCCACAGAGATCACTTACGTAAAACGATCGGATCAGTGTCGGTTCTAGAATAAAACTCTATCAATAAAGCTTTTTAAAAAAAATCATAATTATGTCGTAATTTTTATCTAGTTCGAAAATTCGTTAGAAGATAATTGAGCATTGAATATGAACAACTATTTCTAATTTAGGACATTGCAATGGCAGTAACTTATAATTTAGTTTAATTTACAGACGCCTGTCTACAAGTATCAACTTGTTAGTAAATGAAAGATAAATCATGTGGGTATCTATTACAAAACTAATGCGAGTGCTCGTCTCGATTTATCATTATGTATAAATATATAATTTTATTTACAAGTGCAGATACTAAAATACGTAGGTTTAAATTAATTATTATTGTTTGTACTTCAAATAGAATTTAAACAACATAATTATCAGGTCATTTCACACTTCATAATGCCCTTCATTTGGATTCTCATCAGCAATACACAATTGCCTAACCACTTGTTTAATTCATGGAATGCAAAAACGTGTAAGAACCCTTAATTCGTATTGAACTAATCTAACGTAACCACTGATTAGTAATCACGAGCAACTGTCGCTTAATAGCAAATCGTGGGTCGCCACTTTAATAAGGCATTCATTAGCATTTAAACACTATTTTGTAGAATTTATTGGTTTAAACGAACAGAATTTACGTTTGATTGGTAATTAATAATAAATCAACCCAAATTATGTTAAATAAAATGTATAATTAAATGTACCTATGTGTTTTGCAGACGGGCGGTGCGGACAGCGCGAGCGGTGGCTCCGGTGGCTCGGGCATGGAGTGCTTGCAACTGCGCTCGCCTCCTGGACCCTTCCATTACCTCATCTCGGAGCAGGCTAAGTCTCTCGTCGCATTACAGGTAATCATCATTTTAGTACTTAAATATCTAGTTATACCTAGCTTTTGTTCTATTCTGTTTTTTACCGGCCTAATTCCGTTTTAAAAAAAATCATCAACAATAAATATATTTTTTTGAAATAAGTTGTTCAATCGAATAAGTTATTAAAAAACTTTCTTCATACAAATTACCTGCTTATTACGTCAACACTATAAATAGAAAAATAAAAACTAAAAAAAAAACCGATTTCCAGACACTAAAGTGTAAAATTTAGAATAGATGCCTAATCAGATAAAAAAGCAAAATTTAATATATTTTGATACGTAAAATACATATTTATCTATTAGATATTCATATCTTAAAATATTGTCGGCTGGCAGCGACACGGTATCTATTCTAAATGAAAACCCCCGTTTAGTTATTTTTTACATTTTAGTGCCTGGAAGTCATTTTTTTTTATGTTTTTATATTAATAGAGATAAAAGGAGTTTCGGTAGTTATTAATAAATAATTACATCCATTGCCATTTATTTTTCCCCTCCTACTTATTTATGCCATTGTCTTCAGGAACTCCAGAATGAGGTCGGGGCATTGCTCGAGTTCCGCGATCTCGTTATCGAGACATTCCCAAATTTACGTTCCAAAATGGCGCCGTCAACGCCGGCGAGTGAGACGCGCCGTGACTGGGAGCCTGGCGTTCGCGTGCGAAGAAAACTTGCGGGGGGCAACGGGGACACCGCCAGGACTAAACCACAGCCCTCCGTACAAGATTCCGGGTTTAGCACTGAGACATCTTGTGGCAAAGATGCTCATTCCTCAGCCTCAGCAACCGCCTCCGCGTCTCGCCCTCGCCCACTCGAAGACGAATTGTGGGCGCTACTCGACGTCATACAGCGGAAGGGCGTCCGATTGCGAGACGAGGCAGAGTTATTACGCGGGGAATTGGACGAGAGGCACTCTGAGACCGCCGAAGAGTCTTTCGCTCGAGCGCTGTCGACTGGCTGTGGGGATTGCACAGACTTGGTGCGGTTACGAAGTGAAAGAGATGCTCTACTCGCTCATGCAGCTCAACTTGAAGCCGCAGCAGCAGTCAGTCCTCCCCCAGCGCCCTCCACTCCATTGGGAAGATTGGACAATGCCCTGGAAACACCGTCGCGGCCTCCACAAGTCGCAACGCCTGATTCAAAGAAGTTCGCTGCGATTCTACTCGAGAGCAATCCCGTCGAACTTCAAAGACAACTACTCTTTTCCACCGTTCAGAATCAGGTGAGTTCTAATTTTGTAACTAGTTGTACTTTATATTACAATGTAGTAGAAAATTACTTTTGACATAATATCGTGTTTTCCTTCAATTGACATTGACTAAATTGTCAATTGACTAAGACGCAAAAAACAATACTTCGCACTTAACAATTTGCTGCCTTACACAACCGAAACAATTTATTGTTCAGTTGCGTAATAGCTCCGTTAATTTTTAGACGTTTTGCAAGTCATTTGATATAACTATTATGAAAAAATATTTGCGTCTAAAAAGTATTTTAGTATGCGGCTATTAATGATGCGTCAACCCAGTAACTATCGAGTAAAGGTGGAAACGAATTGCACAATTCGATTAGTTATCAACTTTCTCTAATTTTTAGCCCGAGGTACATCCGCGACAAGTAAACATACATACCTATAATTTCAACAGAAATCGCAAATCACGCGGAAGATGACAATGTTTATCCGGCATTTTACTGATGATTTATCATATCTTACAAAATATATTATTTACTTTCCTTTTACATCAAGTTATTCAAATTACGCTTGTGTAAATTATTCAAAGTTTAGTAAAAATCTCTAGGCCATTGTGTACCCTTATTACCAGTTAATTACGGAACAAATGAGGTAACACAATAGGTACATGCAATTTGTCGACAAATCTGTTTGTTGCACTAACGAGTCCTCGTCTAGGAGTGACGTAACGTTGATTTCGGCAGAAATACGTGCGGCGATAAAACTAATGGAGTGTGGCCGAAACACTCGACTGTCACCGTTGGAAATGACGGTCTGTGGCTTTAAATAATACCGTCGACAGCACGAACTATTCGTAACAAATCTATGTTTTATTGTTTACATTTAATATTATTAGTTTATTTAGAGGCCTGTATGAGGTCTATTATATAGTAATATTGATTCTTATATATTATACAAATTTTTATTCTGTCCGCGAATGTCCAAATGTAGGTAGTAGATAAACATTGAAAACATTTTTTGTAGAAATAATACCTATTAGGACCTACTTTATAAACCTTTATAAAACTATTTTCTTATTTTTTTAGTTTTTACCCATTTTAGGAAATATAGAATAACGTATCATTATATTATGGTGGTCCCTAGAACAGTCATTTGTGATTTTAGTCCGAATTTGCGTATAATTCTTAAATTCTATGGTTGTATTATCTATATAATACAACCATTGGCGTCATAATATTAAGAGAGGAGTTGTGCAGTCAAACACGATGCTGCTGTAGCGCGCCAGTCGATTATAATAACACATTTAAATATTCAATGCACTGAATGTCGCATTCAATTTATAGAAAACAAATATATGATCTATTGGGGCTTCGGAGAATAGACTTTGCTCTCTTAATACGTTCTAATTCCTGGCGGACTTCAAACAATAATGATAGAGGCATACAATGAAATATATTAAACTAGTTTGTTCTGCTTTATGTTTCCGGTACAATAAAACACCCATAAAAATATTCCTTAGTGCCCCTTTGTCGGTCAGCTGTATGAGTTTTGAAATATATTTCATAACTCTCAGGCTTCCTCTCCGTTGATGCCCTTTGAATAGCTAATTCGTTTTGCATAATTCATGGATCTTCATTATTAAGAGGTCATTTAGATTGTAATATGCGCGTGTTGTAATTAATAGATAACTATTTACTCAGCAGAGATTTAATTGAAATATTAAAGTTTTTCTGGTAGATACTTATATTAAACTTAGCAATTTATTTATGACACATGTTCGTTAAGAATGTGAAAGTGGTTTATTTGTTTATTTGTCCTGCTTTCTTGCTTGACTGCTTCAACTGATCGTCGTGAAATTTCGCTTACGTACTAGGAAAGGTTACACCTATCAAAATAGACTTAGTAAATTTATATATATTTAATAGTTATATAAAAATATATGTAATATTCAGTTGACAAATATATCATTATGCCTTATGAAATATTACGTATAAGTTTAGATAATGTATTTCATATAAAAATGTTTATATGCGCAAGCGGTCAAATGTAACGTAGAATAACGTTGAAAATATATGTTATTCAGAATTAGTCACTATTATAAAATTTATAAATAATTTAATAACTGCCTATAGAGTTTAGTCATACAGCTCAAACAGGGTAAATCCTAAGATAACCAATAAAGGCGAAGTGGTAAATCCCATCCACTTTTAATGGTTAAAGTCCGAATTTTTCTATGATATTCGTTAATTTCAACCTTTACTCAGGCATAAACTAACCGATTCGTTAATATTATCTGCTAAGCGTAAATGTTAGTAGCCCGAAATATCAACTCCTTTTTATAAACATTACATTTACCAACTCATGGTGGTAAATCTGAATATTCACAAATATAACCACAGGTGACATTACTATACTAGTCCCCATAAAAACGCTGATTCAAATATACATCGGGCTATTTTTGTTTACTTGAATAGATAATTAATAGATGTCTTTAAAATTCTTGTAAATTTATTTTTATTTTATAAATATGTTAGTGTAATCAAAATATGTGAAACATTGCCATGCATTTATATAAATAAAATTCAGTGTGTTTATCAGTTATTAACAGTGGCGAACAACTCATAAAGAGTAAAAGCGCCATCTATAAATATGCAGTAGGTACAAACCTTGATTGCTGTTTTTATCAGTAAAACCACGTAAAATAGATTTACGATCGCTGTATATCTGTTTGGTATCTTTTTTTTTATCTTTTGACTTTTCCTTATTTTACCCAAACTGCAGTAAGAAATCGATACATACCTACTCGTATAATGCTATCTATTGACATTCATTTTAATTATTATTTTTTGTTCCTGATGCTAGAACTATAGTCCATAGTAAAAGCTAAGATTTACTGATATAACTGGCTTTAACAATTATATATATATATATATATATATATATATATATATATATATATATGTAAAAAGAGTAATTGTATGTTCCAGGCGATAAGTTCGCAGCTGAGACGTGCTGCGACCCAACGCACCATTCTGCTCGAGAAGTTAGAGCGGGCGAGAGACCAGAATGAGGACCTCAAGTTCAGAGTGAGTGTTGAATGTACATTTGTTTATTTTACAATTTGTATTCAGCCCTTTTTTAACGTCCCACTCCTGGGCACGGGCCTCCTTTCAATACGAGGGGAATCAGGCCATAGTCTACCACGCTGCCCAAGTGCGGGTTGGCGGACTTCACATGTCTTTCAAAAACTCGCTAGGCTCTCTTAGACATGCAGTTTTCTTCACGATCAGACCATAGTCCACCACGTTGTCCAAGTGCGGGTTGGCGGCCTTCACATTTCTTTCGTAAACTCGCTAGGTTCTCTCAGACATGCAGGTTTCCTTGCGATGTTTTCCTTCACCGTAAGACAAGTAGTAATCATGTTGGAAATGATTCGCACATGAAAATATCAGAGGTGCGAGACCCGGGATTTGAACCCGTTTTACTCGGTTTCCTATGTGAGCGCGTCACCACTGGGCTTTCACTGCCTTTTTTTTACAATTTACCGACTTAACATTAGGACAGGCTGATAATCAATAATCAGACAGAAAATCAATTCAGATGTTTGATTTTTGATATTTTTATAATTTTTGTATTTGTTATGAATAAGAAGCACAATAAAGATTTCATACTTGTTTTAAAGTCTGTATATATTTTAAGATGAAATTAATAATGTAAGTGTGTTTGTGTCGTGTAAACAAGCAAGTAATGTAATACTAAAGGCAAAGCAATAATATGTAAGTTATTCATATTTATTTTGTCTCTAGAAAAACAATATTTTTCATATATTCAGATAAATAAAATTGAAATGTCTGTTTGTTATGTCAAAATAACAGCTTGTTACACTATATACGGTACTTGTAAATAATTTTTAATATTTTATTTGTCTGTCAATTTGTTCGGCCTAATTTCCGAAACGGCTGGACTGATTTTAACGGGACTTTCACTGGAAGATAGCTGATTTTGTAAGGAGTAACTTAGGCTATTTTATTTTAGAAATAGAATTAGGGTCCCACAAAAAAATTAAAACGTACCTAGGAGAAACTGAGCGAAGCGCGGGTAATTCACTAGTTATTTATATAAATTCTTGCTATTCAAGTCTATTTCTTATTTTAAATGTTAAGTTTCAATTTGTATTAAAAATACATATAAAGTTGTCTTACTTTACGTTGACATAATAACATTATGAACATAGAACATCCATCTTCCATGTTTGTAGTTTTCAATCGATTTGTTAACGCAAATTACTCTTTGACTTACGCAGTACTCATATAAGTACATATGTATAGGCTTAAAGCTAGTACTACAGTAGACATTTGCAATTTGTATGACGGATTAAATCCTGACCTCCGTAATCTGTTAAGGCCACGACGTTTATTTATTTTACCACTTAAATACATCGTCATTTATCATTTATGTCAGTAATCATTTAGATTTTAATAAGTAGAAACTACAATCTTCGTTTCGTTAGTTAAGTTTAGATGTTAAAAAGAAAATCTATACATATAATAAAATTCTGAGTCGAATCTGTACATTAAATATTTTTTGGAAACTCTTATTGAAATAATCATTATAATCGATACAGAGGCCGTTTAGCGGTTGCCGTAGAGGTTATTAGAATTTTTATCTGTCTGTCTGTCTGTAACCGCATCACGAGAAAACCACTGGACAGACCTTTTTGCTGTGGGAAAATATCTTATCTCTTAGAAATCTATACTAAACGTTAAAATGTAATGCTATATTATAACTTCACTCGAGTGCTTTTTTTGAGTTAATTTTTTAAAGTATTTTATTCATTTATAAAAATATTTTCATTTTATCTTTATATATATAATTCTTCTCTGAGTATGTATGTCACTGAACTTCTCTCAAACGACTGGACCGATTTTGATGAAATTTTTTATGTGTGTTCAAGGGGATCTGGGAATGGTTTAGATTCTGTAATATATATAATATTATACTATTTTTCTTTGTGAACCTTTTTTAATTTCCACCATTACCAAAAGATTGGCTTGGGTTTTAGCAGTAACTTGACAAAATTATGACATAGATAGGTAAACTTACTTTCACATTTATACATATTTGTAGATATATACATAAATAGCATTTCTACTATGATTTAGTTATTATTATTATTACAAAACGGTTCAGCCGTGTTTGAGTTTTAGCGAGACTAAGGAACCGCAATTGATTTTAAATATATATGGGTGATTCTACAAAAAATGGGTAACTCGATGGTTTAATCATTTTTTTAATTATTTCAGTTTATAACATCATGGCAATCAAAATATGTCTAAGGATAGAGATGAAATATCGAAACAGAAAATAAAGAAGAGAATTAAATTAGCTGAATATAAAAAGAAAAAAAGGTTGCAATATATATATATATATATATATATATATATATATATATATATATATAGATATTGAGTTTATTATTGGTTTAACTACCTACTCAAAAACTGAATTTATACACTTAAATCGTTATATAGACACACAATGGCCGCAGCTATTAACTATAGTAAATAGTAATTAATAGCATACATTTATTATCATCGTTTTTTTTAAGTCTAACAATGTAAATTAAACGGCGTCGATTACATTATTGCTTATTTTTATAGGTAATCGTGTCCATCACGAGGTGCACATTAATTTTATACCAAGGTTGAGCGTTCATACACGTGCTGGTACCAAAACCATTATCTATTAACTAGCACTGCCCGCGGCTCCGCCCGCGTTCAGGTGACCAATAACCAAATTCTTAGGTTTTACATATTAGTATACTCTTACAATGCAGTTTTTGTATTTTTTCTCAGAAATGAGATATTTTCCCGCGGTAAAAAGTATCCTATATGCTGACCCGGATAACCAGCTATCACCATACCAAATTTTATGAAAATCTCTAGGGATTTTTCGTGATGCGGTAGCAGACAGACAAACAAAAATTCTTAAAACTATATACATATTTGGCCTCTATATCGATAATAATGTCTGTTTCAATAAGATTTTCCAAAAAATATTTAATGAACAGATTACACTTAGTTGCAATATTATTATATGTATAGATTACGAGTAGTAGTCTGTAGTAGTATAAAGTTCTCCGAACCGATTTCGGTTATGGCGGCCAAATCTCGATGAGGTTAGCCAACTGTGCGGGACATACCTATAGTGTAGTGCGTGTATGCACAGATACTGATGATGTGCACTCTAATTAATAAAGTCTAATTGAATAAAGTTTATTTCATTTCCACTCTCTATTCCTTTACCTCTCATATTCTGTTGGGACGACATAGTCCCACACGCCCAGTGAGAGTTAAACCAATTCTCCAACAGAATCTCACGATCTGAAGCTGTAGATGTTGCCATTAGAATAATAATTTGGTTTAAGCGTATTATGTACCCAATACGTATATGTAATAGTATATAGTGTAATAATGCCTCCTTGGTATTAGGGCTAGCATGTACGGCTAAAAATCTTGAGGTTCTCGGCATTTACTAGGTTTCTTAGTCAAGTACTAAGAGTAGCAGCTCATAGCTGGGTAGTTGACGGTGTATATCTTCATAATCCAAAGCCTTTACGTCCCATAGACTACTTTTAACTGAAATGAAATGAACATTACAGTAAAACAATCTTTACGTTGATACTGCAATAGTATAAACTGCGTTGCAGATATCAACGCCCGCCTCCGTACAATATTTAAACTATTTTATAAAAACTGAATAACAATAAGATGATGATGATGTACCTTTGTATGTGTGTGTTTGTGCGTGTCCAGTTACTAGTAATTTATATGATCAATAACAATACTTTCGTATAATTTACAGCTCGAAGAGAAAAGCATAGAGCTGGAAGGGGCTAGAGCGCGAGTGCGGCAACTCGAAGGCAAGAGACGGAGTGGGAGCACCGACCGCCACAGCATGCGCGACCTGCAGCCGCTGAACATGCCGGACGAGCCCCGCATCGCGGACACCCCCCGCTCGCGACCCTCGCGCATCCCCCGCCACAAGGCGGCCGCCCCCCGACCCCCCAGCACCCCCAACATCTCCACAATCTCCAACACCCCCAACATCCCCCGGCCCCCATCCTCCCACTCTGTCCGCTCGGCCACCTCCACACGCAGCAGGCCCTCTCGAGAGGTCTCAGTCTCATCCAGGAAGGACTCGCGCAAGGAGCAAGTCAAATCGGCAGTGCCAGTACGCTCACCCTCACACGATAAGGTGCGAGCACGAACCTCCTGGTTCAACAACTGGTTCACTGGACTCGTAGACCCTAAAGGACCCAAGTGCTAATAACCCACCGTGTGACAGTGCACAAGTGACTCACTAGCTAACTCCTGTGAATTCGGTTTATGTTTGTGCGGAGCGGCGTTTACATGCCATTATGTCGTAAGTTTACGTTCCATTTTTCATTTTGTTCCGTTTTTGGTCAGGGTTGTCACGAATGTTACACCGACACTAGCATTCTATGTGGGATATAAAGCTATTTGTTTCGTATCGTTGTTACATCCTAAGAACATGTAAATTGAAAATTTCAATACATTTCAATGTCATTCATTCGTTTGCCCAACATCAGACATCACACGACACGAATTCGTCACAACCCTATTGTTAAGTATAATTTGTTTACGTTTCAGTTGATTTCGCGTAGATTTATTTCGAATGGACCGAACTGTAGCGTAGAGCTTGTCACTAACGACCCCCTACTAACACCCACAAATTAACATTCAGTCAACTTACTCTAATCTATAACGTTATATTTCCAAAATAATACTCAATTGATATCTCGCCTTATTATGATATGGTAAGTAATTAAATGCATAAATTATTTAAAGTTTTTTTGATTTTGATCATTTTAGAGTGATATATTTTTTGTTACTGTTGCGTTTAAAGTTTTTCATATAAAAGTTGGAGTAAAAAGGGGATTGTTTTATATATAATGTTTCTTTTCAGCTCCATCCCCTGTGCGACAACCTACGTGGTATGGGACTGATCTATAATTTCTTTTATTTCCCGTAGTTTAGTTGTTTGACCACCGTATGTTGATTTCACCCACTATGTTTTGAGTCTAACATTGTTTGTTACTTGTTCCCTCGCACTAATGTTAACTGAACAATTGGCTTGAAATATTATTGTTATGCATGTCAAAATTTGGGGTTAAAATATATTTTTGTGATATTTATTCAAAATTTTATGAAATATATGCAGTGTATTTGAAAAATAAGCTTCAATATATATTTATATGATGTATTGCTACTTGGGTATTTGGTAAGATATGATGTTTATTTACTATGAAGTCAGATCTAAAGCAGTACTTAGGTAATTCCTATATACATAATATATACGTAGAAATCACAGCCATGTTTAGACAACCTAAAATCACTCGCCTAAATAATCGACAAATATATAGGTACACGTTCATATTTAACATACACTTTGCAGTGGCAGCTGCTCAGATACTTTTCTATTTTTCTCATAGAAAAGTTATTCTCGAGTAGTATTTAGTTTTTGTATGTAGTTAGTTATTTTATTGTTTTTTTTTTGTATTTTGTTTTAATTATTTTAACCAGTTATGGACATAGTGGCATAACGGCAATAAATGGTTACTCACAGAGAACGCTCCACTTGTCAATGCACTGTTCAAATCCATTGCGAAGGACTCACATTGGTTTGTTTGAAGTAAGATCGCACTCGATTGACGCTATCAACGTACGCTTTATTATGACGATACACCGTGTATTTGAAATTTTTAAAGGGTTATCTATATATATTTTAATATTAAATATTTGAATTACCTATATTTAGGAGTTAAGTTTGTATGTGCAATGTAATATGGATAAGGATGTTTTGAATTGGAGTATATGCAGTTTTGCTATTGGTTTTTATGGATGATGTACCTAGTACCTATATAAGATTGATGATTGATTGTAAAGCAACCGAACTAATATTTATTTATTTGTAATGTGCCTTGTGTGCGTTTGAATAGTTTATTGCAAATGGTGTCACCATCAAAGACAATATCACCGACACCTGTTCTGCAATACAATATAAATGATACCAATAAATATATAAGTAACTAGCAGAGTCCGCGGCTCAGATTGCTCTAAAACTACAAAAAAAACTTTAAAAGAGTAGGTTTCATACAAACCTTCATCCTCTATTTACCCCTTTATGGGACGAAATTCGAAAAATGCCAGAACACGTGTTTAAATTTATTTAATTGTATTGAAGAGCATTGTTAATACCAAGTTTGCCTATGTTACTCTCCAGCCCCCCAACTATATCCACACAAAAAATCACGCCAATCCGTAACTCCGTTTCGACATGAAAGAATGACAAACGAACAAACACACTTTCACATTTATAATATTAGTATGGTTTTATTTTAATATTATTTTAATGGTGACACTATTTATAATAGTAATGATGATAATAAAAAATAAAATATGAAATAAAATTCAATGTAAATTTAATGTCATGATAATGCACAATGAAAGCATTTATTATTATTTTCAGAAGTACCAAGCGCATGAAGCGAAGCCCGTGGAAATAGAACACTCTCGATGCGCGTCGCTCGTGGCCGAGTACTTGGAGCGCACGGCTCGCCTCGCGCCGCTGTTCCCGCGCCTGCGCCCGCTGCCCGACGACATACACTGCCGCCTCGCATACGAGACACCACAGAACCTTGCTCTAGAACTTTCCAAATCCATCCTCTATGAGAATGCCGATTCCATAGATGTCAAAACATTAAACTCCCGTGAAGATTCGCTATGGAACGGCAAACCTCAACAGTACTTTGAGAGCATGAATGCTCAAGATAGTGTGGCGGATGTTAAAGATTTTGAGGATGATTCTTTGGCTTGAATTAGAACCTGGTTCTAGAACTTTCCAAATCTATCCTATATAAAAATGCTGATTTCATAAATGTTAAAACTTTAAAATCACTCGACTCCCATGAAAATTCGCTTTAGAATGGTAAACCTCAACAGTACTGAGTTGAATATTCGACATTGTGCTGTGGATGTAAAAGATTTAGAGGAGGATTCTGTAGCTTGAATTAGAAACTTGTAGTGATATATAATATTTGGAATAATTAGCAAGAATTGTTCGAAGTATGCGAGTTTCATGTCCATTACAATAATTGTATGTAGAGCTTAGGGCTTAGTGGTCGCGTATTGTAAAACCCCACATTTAACCCGAGTCAGTTTTAAAATGTCTCTCATTAAAATCGGCTTGGATTTTGTTTTGTAATAAGTGAAGTAACATCTTAAACAACTTGTGCATTGTCACTACATATTTATTTTGCGTTTGAAATATATAAATAATTTTAAATATGACGAGAATACGATTCCTAGTGCAAGTTTTTACCAAAAGGCCTTTTGAATTTGTCTCCTTGTTATAGTATCTGTGATAATTTTCACACTGATTTGTTTACATTAATTACATTATAAATAAATATTTGATCCATCTAATAAATTAGCGCTAATACTTTAGAATAATAATATATAGTCCTATTGTACAGTTTCTAGTTACTATATATTTTTTTAATTTAAGAATCAAATTTAAAACGAATTATTAAAAAATAATCTCTTCATTACTTACTACTTTAATTTAAATAATGTATTTTAATTTTATTCTATGTAATATTATGTGGCGGTACTTTTTGTTTGTATTTATTGTTTCCATCAAGCTAATGTTTAGATATATTTTATAGTGTTGAATGAATTATGTCAAGATGGTAGCTATTTTTAATTGTCATTCCTAAGCCATTATCGGCTCGAAATTGTGAAGTATGAACTGAGATATTGTACGACTGTAGCAAGGCTGTGAAATGAGTCGCGTGGGATTGTTTCAATCACACAATCGTGTGGGGCTACCAACATTTACAAAATTAAAACAAAAATGCTTTTAATTAATAAATTAAATGTTATTCTAATGTAATATTACATAGTAAGTAGATAAAATATTAACAGGTGGCCCCATTGATTGTTTATTCTTCTCTAAATGGTTCCTGGTTATTGATTTCTTAGGTGGAAAGCTTTTGAACATTTTACCGTAAGTTTCGTCACTGGATTCTGTTAAATTGTGCATGTTTTTTAAATATTTTGTATGAATTATTGCCATGTTTCGTGCGAACTTTTGATTGTTGTTTTTTTAATGAATTTGAATATCATTTTGTATATTCCAATTCATTATTTTTAATTGTATTTTTTTGCTCACTTTTAATCGTCAGGAGTTCCCATTGGCCTTTTGCTCTTCGCTATAACTGGAGAGACAACCCTTTAAGAACATGCAATATAAATCATCTTCGCAATATAATTAAATCAAAACGAATTGAACAATAAATAAAAAATGGCGTATCTACTCCAGTTATAGTTGAGATTTCAGAACTCGCCAATCGTCCATTACGTCCCGAGTCCGAACATTGTAAGGCGGAATACAAAAAGTAGGAGACTGATTTTTTGTAAAGACATAGAATAATACCTATAGAACGTTACTTTAACTGTTTAGCTTATACTTTAAATAGAACGCTGTCGCTCGCTTGAGATTCATTAAGCCTAGTGTTAATAATTATTTCGTATGACTGTATGGTATTAAAATAAGTCTAAATAATAATAATTAAGTGACCTGTCTATGTACAGCTTCCTTTCACGCCAATAGTAAATGTAAATTATAAAGCCACTACTACTATAAGATACTCATAAAATATTCTAGTTCACTTGAATCTAGTTTATGACTTGTGTAAAGATGTACAGAAATCATATCATTATACTCAAATAAATTGTTCATATCAAATTTTTGTTTTTTTTTTTTATTTTGTTTATTAATATGTAAGATATGATTTAGTGAATGGTCTGTTTTAAAAATCTTGGAGTATATAAACCTTTTTTTATTGGCTAAAGAAATATTTTACTTACTAATTAGCATCTCATAACAATCTCTATATAATAAATAAATAAATAATGCACCTAGAACAAATGAAACTTTCCTTAAAGTAATATAATCATTCTGGCGACTTTTACAAACTTGCATCCCCATTTTTACCTCCTTTAGGGATGATTTCTAGAATAAAAACTATCCTATGTCCTTCCCAGGGTCTCAAACTATCTTCTTACCAAACTTCTAAATCTGTTCAGTAGTTCCGGAGCCTATTCGGTAAAAACAAAAAATAAATCCTCTTCATAATATTATTATAGATATATGTATTATAATAATAAGGAAATGGCAAACTTTTTGATATTTTTGGTGGTATAAATAAACTTATTCATTAAAAAATATATAAAAATAGAAAATACCACCTGCGTAAAAAGTGAACTTGCATGGGGTCTCATCACCAAGAAAGAAAAATTAGTTCAAAAAATGGTAATAGATGACGTACATGTATCGATTTCTTATTAACAAAAGACAAAAAATTAGGTACCAAAAATTTATGTTATTAAAAAAGACGTGTGTTTGTACATAAGTACGGACGTAAGTTATACTTCTTTGGCGTAACAGAACAAAAATATCTAAAGATTTCATCCCGTATCTCACAACTCTCTGTTTGTAAAAAGAATGCAGCCAACTTCATCATGTCGCATCTAAAAACTTTATTTTTTTCCAAACGTCCAAAACGAAATATGACAACCATTAAATTAATTTATAAGTAACTTTTAAGTCGGTCAAAAACAAAAAAGCTGTATGTAATTAAACTTTAATAAACTTAAACAGAAAAAAGCTTTAAGAAAGAAAAACAAATATAAATCTATGTTGGTAAATTAATACCTTAAATCTAAGTGCATTTAAAGTAACAAAAAAATAATATAATTATTTACGTTTGTGTAATATCTTCTCTCCGAGCTCAATATTTATTATTTCTTGTGTAACACTGTCTTTATGTACGATGATGAAGCCATGTTGCTTGAGTTCTGTAAAAAAATAATAAACTTAGATAATATTTGGTTCTTTACGTAACAAATTAAATAATAAATTATAATTAAATACAAAGGCAGTGGTTACCCAATGGTGACGCGCTCGCTTGGGAAACCGAGGGAAGCGGGTTCAAATATCGGGTCTCGCACCCCTGATATTTTCATGAGCGATTTTTTCCTTATATAATCACCACTTCTCTTACAGTGTAGGGAAATATCGTGACGAAACCTGCGTGTCTGAGAGAACCTACTACTGAAGGGAGACCCGTGCCCAGCAGTGGGACGTTAAAAAGGTCTGAATATGCATATAGTATATAGCTACCAATCAAAATTTAATGTTAAATGATAAATTTTAGAATGTATAATCTATTGTCTTTGCTTGCTATTTAAAAAGTTTCTATCCCTTGCCGCTTGGTGCGTTATACGTTATCTGTATTCTGTCATCTGTCTCCCGAGAAGTTGATGTGTTATAGAAATCTTATAAAAGGATATCAATAAATATTGAAGAAATCTTGCTCAATTATATTATTTATTACCTAAAATAACATTTAGCATACCTATAGAATACAATATGCCTATTAGAGCTTACGCCATCGAAAACATCACACACTAAAATAATGAACTCAAACTTATATGCATATTATAAACAAATATCAGTTTTAAATTTTTATAAAAGTCTTTCTTTTATAAAATAATAATGACATGAATCATTTTCTTTTTCCGTCCCATTGAAGGAAGGCCCGTGCCCAGCAGTTTTTTAAAAATGGCTGAATACAAACTAACTCAGTATAGAAGTAAAACAGCGCGCGGCTATCAGACGCCTGTGCCCCGCCAGGACAGGTCCTCTGCAGATGAGAGAGTCCACGGTGACGCTCATGCCGCTGTTCACGTACTTGTATATCTTGTACATCGTCCCTGCCGTGCCCCATTCCTCTCTGCAAATATGTTGAGATATTAACACACAGCACCATCTAGTTCCATGGTACGAGGCTTGTGTTATGGATACCGGATAGTTGATACACTACATACTCATATATATAACTTTAAATACATACATATTTTAAATATAAACACCCATGACTGGAGTACAAACGTTTGTGTTCATAACACAAATATATGCCCCCAGCGGGGCTCGAACCTAAACCTAAAAAAATAAATTAAAACGTACCTAGAGACGAACCCGGGCAAAGCGAGGGTGAGTCGCTAGTAAATTAATATATATTCGGCCTTTTTTTAACGTCCCACTGCGGGGCACGAGCTTCAATATGAGGGACAAGGCAGTGGTAGCCCAGTGGTGACACGCTCGCTTGAGAAACCGAGTGAAGCGGATTTAAATCCCAGGTCTCGCGTTTGATATTTTCATGTGCGAATCATTTCCAACATGATTACCACTTGCCTTACAGTGAAAGAAAACATCGGGACGAAACATAATGTTTGAGAAAAGCTAGCAAATTTTCAAAAGACATGTACAGTCCGTTAACTAACTTGGCCAGACTATGGTCTGATACTCTCAAATACATATCATTGCAAAATCTCAAACTCATTAAAACAGTAAGTAACCAACAGACCGAATGAATTTTTTAGAATCAGTAGTCCTCTCAGAATCACCGAGAGACACTTTGGTTCTATCCAAGCTTCCTAGCTGTGTTTCAGAGTCACTCCCTTGTTTGTTCTGAACATCGTCCCGGTCTGCGAGTCCGGCGGATTGTATCATGGCGGTCAAACGGTCCACGTCTGGGTGCTCGACTGGTACATTTTCTTTATTTGCCTCTGTAATGTAATGTTTTAGTTATGAAATTGTTAATTTATCTATATCTATACTAATATTATAAAGGGAGAAAAAATTGTTCTTTGTTTGTAATGGGTAAACTAAAAAACCGCTGAACCAGTATAGATAAAATTTGGTATGACGATAGTGTGAGACCCTGAGAAGGACATAGGATAGTTTTTTTCCCGGAAATAAGTATGGGAAATCAATCATTTCTCAAGTAAGAGATATAAAACATCATACCTACGTCTGGGTGCTCGACGGGAACATTTTCTTTATTTGCCTCTGTAATACAATGTTTTTAGTTATTAATGAAAACTAGTATAGGATTATGATAAATAAGCTAAATTAAGTAAAAGTATAAATAAAAGGACCGAGCGTAAAAACGATGACAGCTGTAGTGATTTATGAATAAACAAATTAGTATGTAAATTATACAAGAAGGTTAGCCTCTATATAATACATCCTACAATATAAAGGACTCAGTTCATATTTCAACAGTTATGTAATAGTTAATATATCTGTATGTTTTTTTTTGTAATAAACTAGCCGCTGAACCGATTTAGATGAAATTTGGTATGACGATAGTGTGAGACCCTGAGAACGACGTAGGAGAGTTTTATCCCGGAAATCAGTATGTGAAATCAAACATTTCTCAAGTAAGGGATATAAAACTTATCATACCTACCTATGTATATTTATATAATATATCATATACTAATATATATATATATATATATATATATATATATATATATATATATATATATATATATTATGGAATAGACTAACCGTTAAAACGTACCTAGGGACGAAACCCGAGTGAAGAGTCGCTAGTTAATTTTATATTTTCACTTTGTAGTGGGATCGATATTGTGGATTGGGAAATTGGATGTAAAAGCATTTAATTTTTAATATCGTATGCTTAAAATTAACCTCCACAAATAAATAGGCTAATATTAAAAAACATTAGTAACTTTTTCTCAACTTTCTCAACTTTTTCATACAATTTAAATTTTCAATTTATAGTTACTGAGATAATAGCTTGGATATATTTTTTCATAAATATTTAATAATATTAACATAAATTATCTAGATTTTGAGAAATGAAAAGAAAAATTAGCACCGAAAATAAAACATACCGATATTAGATATATCTGCTTGAGTCTGGTGCAGGCGATACGACATGAAGCCGCTTTTTCGTTGTCTTTTTGGCTGTAACATATATTCTATCTATAATATCTGATTTTTAACTTTCATTAAATATAACTCAAAAAACAAAACTTTTTGGAGATACTTATATGAATTTAAATTATATTAAATGTCTTTAAAAATATACTTTACATTACAAACCGATATCTCTATTTCGCTAGTACGTTTTCTTGCTTGAGACTCGGTTAATATTTTTTGTGTAGGCATTTCCGATATATCCAATGGCATTATATCGGATATTTGTGGTTGTTTGGAGAGATCTGGCGCGTTATCAATTGGTCTCTCAACTGGTTCCACTTCTTCATCTATTTTTTCAAGCATAGATCGGCTCTGGAATGTTCTCGTTTTTGCTGGTAATGGTTCCTGTAATATTGTGTGTGATTTGTTTAATGTGAAAAATTTTAATTTTATCTTATATAATTTTATTAGTACCTGGGCGACCGAGCTTCGCTCGGAGTTTTTGGTCAAAAGTACAATTTTCTTTAAAAAAAAAAAACAAAATTAAAAACTTGTATTTTACTTTATTATATGTTTTATTTGTATGTTAACTTTGACCGGAACTCGAACCCGGACACTTGTAATTGTCAATCTTGAGTCTTGGCCGCTTACCCACGATGCTTATGCCCGAGCGTGCGAAATTAGCGACTATATTTTGCGTGGAATAATACAAGAATTGCTCGTTTAAAGACATAAGATATCACATCTTGTTTTAAAAATGTATGTAAAATGCGAACAGCACCAGACATTATACAATACTAACTTATTATCTGATGATTAATCCCACCACGACCGCGGTCACGTCGGCGTGTCAGTTAACAATAGATTTCTTAGAAATTTAATTGATTTCTTAGAAATTTACCTGGAGGTGTTAAATCAGTAAAATTTTATAAATTTAATTTTACACTTGTACATACGTATGTGTATTTTACATATGCTGTCTTACTATTTGCAACAAATTTTAAAGTAAAAACCTACGAAACTATATGATATACTTTCTTTTCGAAACAAATTGTTGGAATCCATTATACTTAATATTCACCTCTACGTCCCTATGCGCGAGTATCGCGCGCGCGAACATGTCCGCGAGCGGGCGCGCCGCGCCGCGCGCCGCCTCGCGCAGCAGCGCGCCGGCCGCGCGCACGAGCGGCGCCAAGTCCGCGGCGCTGTCCTGGGAACGCAGACCACAGTACGGTTACTCAGAGTCAGAATTTTAATTTCAAAATTTGGTTATTATATGTATTTTGAAGATTATATTCCTCTAGTTTCATGAATATCAAAAAGTTTTTGCAGACATTAAAAATTATTCAAAAGGAAGAAGAAAAAATTAAAAATCGTTTTTTTTTTTTGTAAATATGTCGAAAACTTTGAGGTTATTGTAATAGTCGTAGAATTTTACTAGACCTACAACTTGTGTAATGAATATTTTCGATAAGATGTCACAACAAGCCAGAAATTGAAAAAAAAAACATTTGTCAACTTGTCTTGTTTGCTATAAACGTCTTAAAAACATAAAAGTTCCGGTTTTAATTTTTTGTGTAGCACATCGCGATCGGACTAGAGCTAGACTATAGCGCTATTTAAATTAAAGAAAAACTTAATAACGAATAATAACTTAATTTCTTTCGAATTAGAAAAAAAATTGTATTATTCCTTCTTTTCTTAGACTTCAAACTTCTCAAAAAAGTGTATTTGGCTTGGGGGGGGGGGGGGGGTCATGACCCTCATGACCCCCCCCCCTGAATCCGCGCCACGCTCTTTTAGCTTGTAGTAGTATACTATATACCTATCATATACCCGCGGTTGTATGAAACTTTGTATCTGTTAATTTTCTTTACTCATGTGCTGGTACTTCTCAGACAGCAGAGTGGACCGTTGGAGCAACCCCATAGTTGGTGTGGTCTGCTTCGGCAGACCTGCGTAAGCTATTGTGCGACGCCCTAATAGCACTACAATGTTCATTTCAACATGTTGGAGAAAGAACAAGAGGCCAAGGAGTAACAAACATACACTGTCTTATTATATTGGATTATTGCTATTATAATAACAATACGTAGATAGGCTATGACCTGAAGAATTAGTAAAGAAATACGTTAAACTAAGCATAGGTGAACCTGGGTGTTTACTATATATGCAAATGACCCCTAAAAACATTAAAAAATGGAAGAGGGAATTTCGCTTTTTGTTTTAACTTTATTTGTTACTACCCATCTATCCATTCCCTCACCAATAAAAAAAAAATAGGTATAGCCTGCTGTAGCCATGCCCAATATTATACATACAAACATTTGCCGACGACTGTACTTTGTATAGTAAGGATTTACAAAACTTTGCTTCCTCATACAAACTTTCATCCCCATTTTCACCCCTTTAAGCGATGATTTCCGGAATAAAAAGTATCCTATGTCCTTCCCAAGGTCTAAAACCATCATCTTACAAATTTTCATCTAAATCGGTTCAGTAAATCCAGAGGTTACCCCTTACAACCTCACAAACTTTACGTCTTTATAATATTAGTATAGAAGTATAGATAAGTAAGTACATTACCTCACAACGCAATTCAACTTTGTTATTTTCAATCCTTGAACGAATAAAACTGGATGAGAGACGAGTTTTCTTATCAATTATCAATTTTTGCTTCAATTTCCTTTTCTTTGTTTGTGGTTCTAAATCCTGCAAGTTTGCGAAAAATAAGTATACAATCTTTTGTAAGTATTGATAATGCTAAATTTCATATATTCACAAAAACTTTGAAGATCAAATCATTAATAATAAACTGTCCAATTGCGAATATTATTTCAAATCCTTTTTTTTAGATTTTATTATATTCTACCCTCATTCACTCGAATTCTAAATTGCCAAGTATTTTAACGTAAAATCAAAGTCACTATCGGTTTAATACGACTTTACGAATCTATATGAAAACTTAAATATTTTTTTAATTTTCTTCTTTGAATGCTATAAGAACTATTTTTTGTACTTACCTTATATTACTTAATATGATATATATATATATATATATATATATATATATATATATATATATATATATATATATATATATATATCATATTAAGTAATATAACGATATTTTACTTTTGCATAATAATTTACATTTCAATAAATATATTGTTAATTACTATCAGATATTAATATTAGAAATGTCACTTGTCAGTGTGTTTGTAATTTTTTTTTTTCAATAATACCTGCAACATGAGTTCTTCCAATTCATTTCCCTTCAATGGCTCTCGCTCAGTGACATCAACAGGTAATTCTTTTTCCACATTAATACTTAAAAATACAAAATAAACATTATAAAAGAATCAATAATAAAATAAACATTAACATCGAATAAACAATTTAAAAAAATAATAAGAGATTTTTAATTATTGCTAATAATACTTTCTTAGATTTACGCGAATATTTGACATTTTAAATAAAACTATCTTTTCGGTTTTTTTATTTCGCGTATTTAATTTGATTTTTGGTTTCAGACGTTTCGAATGCTTTACAGCAATCATGGTCACGGGAGAGACTAAGGTGTTAGATGTCTCAAAGGTTACTTATATACTTCCTTTATTGTTAACTAGTGGCTCACCTTCGCTTCGCTCGGGTTCGCCTCTAAACAAACAAAAACAAATCTATCCCACATTTTTCCGAAATAAAATGTAGCCTATTTGTTATTCTGACGTATGAACTATATTATTGTAAAGTTTCATTAAAACCCAATCAGTAGTTTTTTGTACTAAGGTGTATACGTTACTATAGGTTAACTATCCCACGATAACTCTTTAATTTTTCGGGATGAAAAGTATATAGTAAGATATAAGGTACCACCTTGCAAAATTTAATTAAAATCGGTCCAACAGTTTCGGAGATATTAACCCGTACAAACAGACAAAGACACAAAAAAATTGAAAAAAAAATCTGAATTTGTTCTATTTCTCTTCTTACATCCTCCTGACTCGGTTTTTAGCGTTTTTTTTCTATGTACAGACATTCGACCTCTACAGTTTTATTATATGTATGTATGTATATATATATATATATATATATATATATATATATATATATATATATATATATATATATATACATATATATAATTATAACTTTTAATCTGTAATACAGGTTCTTTCTTATCTAGTACATACACCAGTCTCTCACAAAGGATCTATTGCTGTAATTTGTTAAGTTTGTTTACTTATGATATTACAACTTTATTATAATGCTTTTGTGATGAGAAAATAAATATATTATTATTATTTTATTATACATAACTAACTTGTGAGATTCAGGAGCAATAGGAGGCGGGATTTCAGGAATGTCAAGGATATCTGTGGTAAGATTGTAAAGGAGTTAAAAAGGTTAATAGCAAGAGTTAAACTTATTTAATAAATATGATAATATTACCTTTTTCTAAATCACCTGCCACAATTTCTGCACCCATAGCTATAAATTATTTATTATTAATAATTATTAATTCAGTATTCTTATGTTAAATTAAATAAAAAAATTAAATTCAACAAAGAAGGAAAAATAACATTTGAAAAAATATTGTCATGTTTTTTGTTTTTAAATAAACAGAAAATCAAGTAAAATACGTACATTTTCTAAACACTGACATATCATGTTCAGATATCCTTTCCATTTGTGCTTCATGAGCAATTAGTCGAGATCTATCTTGGGATTTATATGATATATCCACATGTAGATCTAAGCCGCTGTGTTGTACTGAAGTTTCTTGTACAAGCATCATTTCTACAGTTTGGTCTAGAAATTGCATCGCTTGATCTGGATTGAGTTCTCCAAATCCATCCTTATTGAAAATAATTATGTTATTCATTTAATTTTACTTATAATTTTAGTAGTAATAGTTCTGAAACTTTTTAAAAATAAGTTAATAAAAATGAATTTCCATTTATTTTTCTTTACTTACATCTAGTAAAATTCTATTTTCAGGTAGCGTTGGTTCTTGTAATGTTATATCTTTAATATTAGCAACTATATTACCACTATTCTGAAAAGAAAATTAATTAATCATTTCTTTATAAATATTCTGAGAAAAATTACATTTTTTTATACATATATCATAAAAAAATTTTACTTGAATTTGTTCTTCTATTTTATCTTCATCTGCTACTTCTTCAAAAACCAATCGTGGTAGCTCAGGACGGATAGATACATGCTCACTAATCTCATGGCTGAATCTGTTATTATAATGATATGATGATGAACATAACTGTTTGTACTTAGTATTTAAAAATAACATTTAAAAATATTAAAAAAAAATTATGTTAATTATTGAAATTAAATGCTTTAGAATTTAATATATACATAGTTTATTTGTTGCCTATAAAAAATAGATTATTAATATTTTATTCTATTCATAATAAATGATTACTCTTACTTTTTATGAGTACTTTTCATAACACGTGCGTTAATCATGCATAATTCTCCTGCAATTAAGTTTGTTAAATAAAATGGAGACTAAAATGTTTATTTAGTTTTGTGATAAAATAAGTCTCTAATTGTTTATTAAATAAAAAAATTAATAAAACATACCAACAAAAACAATAACTTTTTTCTGATAGAGACGAACAAGACCTCGGAGCAGTTGAGAACTCAACCGTAAGGAAAATCTGTTTTTAGGGCGTCCGGACTCATTTCTAATAACTTCCATCAAGTCGTCACTGTAAATTATTATTAATATCTATAATGGAAAATCTTATTGAAATAAACTTTGATACAGATGCCGAATCTATAGTTTTTAAAAATTTTGTCTGTCTGTTACCGCATCACAGAAAAACCACTGGAGGGATTTTGATAAAATTTGCCATTTGGTATGGCGATAGCTGGTTACCCGGGTCAACATATATGGGGAAAATGTCTCATTTCTGTGTAAAAATACAAAAACTGCAATGTAAGAGTATACTAATATGTAAAACCTAAGAATTTGGTTTTTGGTAATTTGAACGCGGGCGGAGCCGCGGGCAATGCTAGTCTATAATAATAATTGTAAATACCATATTTGGCGTAGATCTTGGGACCAAAGTTGTCGATGAGTTATTGTGGCAAATCTCAATGGCCATGAGTCTGCGACCCAACACAAATAGAATCTACCTCCTCTTTTCAAAGCTTCAACAGGATAAAACATATTTATTTTGCTTTTTTTTTGTATATCAATAAATGATATTAATTTTATAGCATAAAACTTTTCTCTTGTTAACAGCTATTTGTAAAGGACGCCAAAATTTCTTAATTTTCCCGCCTTCATTTTGGCGGCATTTAATGATTACAGATAATCAATAATTTAGCAAAACGGCCAGGTCTACATTAGATAAAAATTTAAATCTTTATTTTTAATAGTATTAAAAAATAATTCTATCCATTAAGTATTAATCTCTCAGGAGACTAGTTCCTTCCCGAAAATCTCAAAACTTTTAATTCTCAATTTTTATATTGATTATTGACAACATTACTGAGCAGATAATATGTTATGCATACATTTCTAACTACTTTTTAAAAGGTTGATAACTTTTTTGTAGAAGGTAAACATTTAAACTATACAAATATATAGTTTTTATAAGATGATAGAGACTGTGTGAGAAATAACAATTTGGCAATTGGCTTTTTGAAATATACTTTCCGATGTAAATACTCTACTACTAATATTTATGTTTTATCGTTTTACAGCAAAATACTAAAGCGTTATGATTTATGAAAGAAAAGCTACTTTGAATTCCAGCTGTTTGATATTGACAATTTTAAAATATATCTGTAGTTTGCATTAAACACTGGTTTTTTTATATGTTAAAATTTAAATGTTTTAAATGTCTACTTACTAGATTTGACTTAAAAAAAACCCGATTAATGCTAATGAAAAAGAAAATTATTTTCTGTTATAGAGTTGATTTTGCTTGATAAATGATTTTAGTTGCTATTATTTGATATCATATAAGTATGATTTGATTATTTTATATGAATAAATAGTTAAACAAGTCGCAATTATGTTTGACTTTTATTTAAAACACAACAATCAAGTCCCCTTAGGATGAAGTCTCTTTGAGTAAAGGAGACTTGATCATTTACCCATTTTCTTTGAAATCTTTTATCTAATACATGAATTTAAAAAAAAAAGGCAAAGCATATTGGAAGACCAACACAATTAGTAATTATGTAACTTTAAATCGTTTATTCATTCCAGTAAAAATTATAACATTTATATAGACTAACAAAAAAGTGGATCAACTGTTCCCAGTCTCCCCTATATCTAGCCATAGGCAAAAACCAGTTTGTAAAAAGAGAATAATGGAAAAATAAAAAAGTTTTTTCATTAACTAATAATTTATTAAAACTAAATTTATTTCTACAATCGACATACAGTGCAGTTTGAAAAATTTAACCTTTTAACTTTTATTTATGACATTAATTTTAAAGCTTATTATACAATAATTGTATGCTGATAACGTTATTACCTTGGTATGTATCAAATAATTAATTAACGAATAAAAAGAAGCAATAGCCGTGGGGTTTTTATACAAAATCAATGAGAGAATTTTAACTTTTTAATTTTATGACAAACAGAAGTCTTTTTTTTAATTATATGAAAAAAAAGTAAACAGACATAGAACACATTATAATAATATTATATTGTTACCTCACAAATGAGCTTAACATACAAGAAACAATAATCAACCTCCAAATGCAGTTAAGAAAGCTATATTGAAAAATCAAACTTTTTGCCTGCTTGTTCTAAGTTTTCCTTTAATCTTTTAATACTCGATATGTTAAAATGTTCTTTAGAGAGACCGCTTTCAATAGCTTTGTTGAACGCTGCCAATGCTTTATCGGGTTTATTATTAAAAAGATACAAATTGATCAATCTGGAATATGCGTTTCCAACAGAAGCAGGTGAAATAGACGAGTTAGTTTTTAATATTTCTATCATGTTTTCTATTGTTTCAGGTTGATTTTTCATATGACATTCTTGCAATAGCCTTCTGAATACAACTATATTGGAATTTATCAAACATTTTTGCCATAGGGAGTCCGCTTCCTTATATTTTCCAACTAGTAAATATTCCATCCATAGTAAATTAGCTGGCAAAGTATAACCTCTGGAGGCAGCCAATTCTGCTATCTTGTGACCTGTAAATAAAATATTATATATTTCGAAGTTTTTTCATTTTATACAGAAGGTCTAAAAGCAAAATTGTTATATTTATTTTAGTAATTAAAATAAGAAATTTTACTAACACAATATATAAGAAATTTTTACTGTTCAATGTGTCACATACAAGTAATTCCGCAAGTCAAACAGTAGTTAAAATTATTATATGAATCTTTGAATCAAAAATTACATTAGATAAAGCAACATGTACTAATTAATGCATTGCCCAAAATATTTATGAAAAAAATTATACATACATTTAGCACTCAGTTCACCATTTTGTACGGCTGCTGCCAATGCACTACTTCTAGGGAAACTCCTTAACGCTACTTCAATTTCTTCATTATTGTCAGAACTTTCAATGACCCTTAAAATATTATCCATATGTTCCATACCTGCACCCCGAACAAATATAGCTAAAGTCAATTTGTCATCATATGTAATATTACGCTTCATGTTTTCATTTATTAGCTTTCTTAAAGGCTGAATCTTCTCGACATTACCATCTTCCGCTAAATTTTTTAATAAGAACTTCATAACACTAGGTCTTGGCGTTATACCTTCTTCTATATTCTTCATAGCGTAGTCCATTGCTTGCGTAGTTTTTCCTTCTTGAGTCAATTTCTCTATATGATCTGAAATCTCCTTTTTAGTTGGTTTCTGTGGTTCTTTAATTTTCTTTTGAACTTTCAGAGTGGGTTTTTGTATGTTTACTTCAGTGACTTCAGTTTCAGGCATAATAAAGGGTATGTCTCTATTTTTAGTTTTAAGATGGTTTCCGAGGTAACTTAAAAATTTATCGCTTGGAACTTCGCCTTCTTCTTGAAGAAGTGTCCATAGTCCCAACGCTTTCTCCGTTTCGTCAGCTTTGCAGTAAGTAACGAGCAGGTGATAGAAGATGTTTGATCGATCAATATGAGACAACTCTTTTGTTGCTTCTAAAAGTCCTTCTAGGTATTCAGACTTTCCTTCCTGCAAATATAAGAGATCGTTAAGTAAAGCCATTGCATTAATTTTATTATTTTATATTTGATAAAAAAAAAATATAACTACATGTATGGTAATTTACACGCCAATACTTGACATTTTAAGAACCCAAAAAAAAAACTGTCTTTTTTTCTCGATTTCATAAATTTGATTTTTAGTTTCATATAGAATGCCGTGGCTGTAAAACATTGGAAAAGTCGGGAACCAAAAATCAAAATACAAATAAAACCGCGAAATAAAAGGTGTTAAATTTGAAACGAAATCAATACTAATATTATAAATATGAAAGTGGGTTTGTTTGTTTTGTTTGTCCTTCTCTCACGTCGAAACGGAGTGACAGATTGGCGTAATTTTTTGTGTAGAGATAGTTGGAGCGCTGGAGAGTGACATATTCGGCTACTTTTTACCGCGGGAGTTTATCTAATGGTTTAAAATAATTTTGATTAGGATTACTTAAATCTTGGTATTAATGCTCTTCAATAAAATTAAATAAATACGTGTTTCAAGCATTTTTCCAAATTTATCCTATAAGGGGGTTAACTGCCTAGGTGGTGTAGTGGCTAGCAAGTACGGCTGCACACTCGGGAGGGTTCGAGTGCCGGGTCGGGCCAAGTTTAGTTATTCAGTCTTTCTGTATAGTAAGTCTCAGTAACAGCCCGGAGTTGGGAAGTTGGCGGTGTTTCACCCCCGTGCCTCGGAGAGCACGTAAAGCCGTCTCACTGGTCGTGTCGAGTGGTCGTCCCACCGGAGTATAAGAGTGACAGGAATAGAGAGTGCACGTTGTGTCTGCGCGTACACGTGTGCACTATAATATCTCCTGCGCAGTTGGCTAGTCTCAATGAAATTGGCCGCCGTAGCCGGAATCGGCTAGGAGAACATCATCGTCATAAGGGGGTAAAATAGAGGATGAAAGTTTGTATGAAACTACCTTTTTATATATTTTTTTGTAGTTTTAGCGCGAGCGAAGCCGCGCGTTCTGCTAGTATGTATATAAGTCAATAATATTAATGAAATCACCTCAACATATCGTTGGCAGGCGTCTTGCAGTCGCTTCTGCCGAGTATGAAGTCCGGGAGTCTCTAGAATACGACGCGCTTGACGCAGCTTGCCGCACTCGACGAAGGCTAACACTAGATCGTGAAGAATATTCACTTCTCCATGGATCTGTAAAATATTATGAAATCAAAATTAACTTTATTTATAATACTTATACAAGACTAGCGACTTACCCTCGCTTCTCTCGGGTTCGTCCCTAGGTACGTTTTAATTTTTTTGAGCGGAACCCTAATTCTTTTTCTAAATTAAAAGTAGCCTATGTTACTCCCTATAACATCAGTGAAAATCCCGTCAAAATCAGTCCAGCCGTCTCGGAGTTTAGCCAGAACAAACAGACAGACAAAAATTTAAAAATCGTGTTTTTCTTATAAATACCGTATGTAATTAAATATGCATTTAGTCAAAAGCTGTTATGTTGACATTACAAACAGACATTTCAATTTTATTTATCTGTTGTATAGATAATAAATATGCAGACAGTACTGCATGTAAAAGCTAGTAAAATAATTATATACCTGAGTACTTAGATCAGCCAGCCATTGTAATTTAGATGCATCCTCCTTCAAAATTAGCACTTTCATCAATTCACCTTTCCAAGGTGTACTTCTGTATTGCTTGCAGCAATTTTCAAATTCACATAAAGCACCGTCTATGTCTTCATTGAGCAAATGTACCTTAATGGACGGGCCGAGTAGCACATTGTTTGGCTCAATATAATTGTTCTCAATTAGCAATTTAGTTACTTCCTTAACCTGTAATTATATAGCAAGATTATATATCAATTTGTATTAACCAGCTGTTAAAAATATTAAAAAGATATTTGAAGCATAAATATTTATTATGAATCTTAGGTTATTATAGAATTTGAGGACTTTTATTAAAAGTTTATGCTTTGGAATGCTTTAATTGGTTAAACTGGTGACATTTCTTCAAGATATTTTAACATTTTTCTTTGTTTCCTATGTATGAACCCATAGGCCATTATGTTCTTAGAAACATGTGGTGGTTACGGGTTACCTCCGTATTTAAAAAGAAACTTTTTTTAATATAATACTGGAAATAATGTATTAAAAAAAACAAACTATCGACCGAATATAACGCCTGACGATATCATTCTTAATTTAATAAAAACAATCATTTTTTTAACTTAAAAAATAGACATTCTTAATGAAACTGTAGGTGATAGTTTAGTCCAATTGGAATCCGGTTCGGGAACAAAGTATTGAAAAAAGAAGTTTTATGATTTTAAAATGTTAGCAGGTACATGCCCAGCTACCCCCGAGAAATGGGGGGACACAAAGCGTTGAAAAATAGTTTTTTTCCTAATTTAGTCATTTTTGTTAAAAAATCATAAAATATGTAAAACATGAAAAAACTATGATAGATCCTTTTAGAAATATGACTTAACTTTAAAAAATAACCCTTGAATCTCCTGTGCATCCATTAAATGATAAGATATCGATGATAAAAAAGAAAAGGATCCTTTTTTTATTGAAAGTCGAATATCATATAAGAAAAAATCGACATAAAGTTTAGTAAAAAAAAATTTTTTGTTCATTTTTTACATTTTTTTATGACTTATGACTAAATTTTATAAATATCATCTTAATTTTTTTAATCCGTTTTTAACTAATGAATAAACAAGATTAGACTATGAATGAATTTCATTTCTTTCTGTAAATGCCTTTAAATTCAAAATAAACGGATTCCCGATTGGTCAAGTTATACTGTTAGATTAAATATAAATATTGGCAAATCTTTATTTGTAAATTAATTCAATTAAAATATTACTTACTTTTGCAACATCTTTCCTTTCAGCCAAAGTGTTAAGCATTTGCCAAGACTTTGAGTTCAATAAGAAGTTTTGGCCGTCATTTTCTGAAGGTGGCTTATTATCTTTTAGATATTGAATAGCTTCATCGTCTCTGTTCGCACGAACTAAGGCATATGCCATCACAATTTTCTTATAATTATTCAAAACAAACTGTGGATCTTTAGACATCATTTCCTGTTGTATACCCTTGGCTTTTTCAATTTCATTGTTTTCACAATATAATTCAAACACCTGTGCTAGAAGGGACAAGTTAAACTCAAAACCAGAACTCTTATACTCTTCCAACAAACTTGTTACTTTTTCAGTGTTATTTTGTTTTAAGTAGGTTAACAAAATTTGTTTTCTGAGGCGATTATTACTGCTATCTGTGTTTTTATTATTGTTCAATATTTTTTCCAATTCTGCCGCATTACGAGGTCCTTGTTTGCGACGAACGGTTTCCAACGGTGCCACTTCCAAATCTGGTGATGTCAGTTTTGATAGTAATTCTGATATTTCAGTCGTCATATTATTGCCAAGATAATTTTCTATCTCTTGAGCAGACGTTGTGCTGATTCGTATGCCTTTAGACAGCACTTGTGTTAGTAGTTCTTCGGTTAAGTTATCCCTCCAAATATTTTTGATTGCGATTTTAACGAGCCTACCCGCTTCGTTAGTAGCGTCCTCTGTTTGAACATCTTCATTTGTGTCTTCTTGTAGAACCTGTGGCGAATTTGTAACGTGTAGAATTCGTACGAAGGAATTGATATCTTTTGTTCTACTTAAAGCATTGATTAAGGGCCTGGTTAGCAATGGATATTGGCCTCTTGGTCGATATGTCAATGCTACTTCGGCAGCCTTTTTGATATCCCCATTTTCCAATAGTTCTAGCATAACGTTTCTTGCAGCGTGAATTGTTGGTACATTTGCTAATTGCAATTTTATAATAGCATTTTGTGGGCTATTTTGTTGTAATAATAATGGGATAATATAATCTCTCAACGCTTCGCCTGATGGTGAAAGTCCTTCGGACACCATGTTCTTTACAACTTGTAAAAGGCCTTCTTCATCTTTTTCCTTGCTTTTCTGTGCTAGGATTGGCCAGTAATAATGTTGACGGACTTCTATACCGTCTTTTTTCAGTTCCTTTAACAGTTTTTCAGCTAACTCGCTCCTTCCTTGAGTTAGGGATGACTCAGTGGCTATGTATATTGCGTTTTGGATAAGTCCTTCACTTTGTAAATCCCTGCAAGATTGTATGATTGCATCTGCTGATTTGTCTAATTTGATTAGATGTTTAATGTAGAAAGCTCCTTTGAACATGGTGTCTTCTATGTTTGCTGTTTTTGGCATAGTGGACATCATCTTCTTGGCCACATCTTCCTTGCCTTTATTGAGTAACTTTAGTATGAGATTGCATACTTCTTGATTGTAGCCGGCGGACTTGTTAAGGTGAGGGAACACTTGTTCAACTTTATCACCATGCCCTCCAATTGCTAATTGTTCTATTATATCCATGAAATCCTAAAAAATATAATATTTTGCTTATATGCTAACTGAATAAACGTAATTTTGTCTGTGTGTACAAACATACAATATTTGCATTTTTATATCCAGTCACTTTCAAATATTACTAACATGATAATTTGAGTTTTAGTGTGATGCCAATGTTTTAACAAGAATACCAGTCTTTATTCAGAGCTGTGATATTTAAAGTACTAAGAAAGTCTATTGGCTTTAATAATACCGAAAACTACACCTTGTCCCCATGTCCCCAACATATAATATGTATAGGTGTATTCCTTATGTAATAATTTAAAACATAAATATAAATAAAAAAAAACAAATATTGAATAAAAAATATTATAACAGAAACAATACTATGACGATTCAATCTTACTTTATCTGTTAAATAGTTATCCTGTTCCTTTGCTGTGTTGATGATGCTTTCAACGCCACTGATATCTCCTTTTTTTGCATAGCCACATGCTAAGAGTGCATAAGTTCGGTTTGATGGTTTTAGTCCTGCACTAGCCATTGTTTCTAATACTGCTTTAGCTCCATCAGTATCACCATGAAAAGCATGTCCCATAATTAAAGCATTTAGAACAGGTTCAGACACTGGCATACTAAGTTCCCGCATCTTTTCCAGAACTTTAGTTGCCCCTTCTACATCTCCTTCTTGACAATAGCGCCACATCAGTCTTTGATATGTAACTCTGTAAAATTTGTTTTAAAGCTTCAATTTATGGATGAAATATAGGTAGGTTAGTAAAAAATTTTAAATAATTTTATCTGCTGCTATTTGGAAAAAACTTATGATATATGGTACAATATGAATTATATCTCTTTTTTGCAACTTTTGTATATTCTCTAGAGTCTAGACGTAATAGATAAAATTAGAAACATGTAGGTCCATTTGAATTTATACATTCTTATATATTCTTTATAGTCAGTATTGTAAAGAATTGTTAGTGTTTGTGAATTATCAATATTATGAATTTGAGTAGTGTATATTTGAATATAACCAGCATGTACATTATTTAAATGCACATACTTTGTCTTTGTGTTAGTTTATTCATAGAGAAAACTAGAGATGTATACTTAAAATTTATGATATATTTTGATGTTATAAATAAATAAAATATAGCACTTTATGTTTGTTTTTAAAATACCTATTGGGCTGCAATCCTTTTCTCTCCATTTCTTCAAGAAATTGTGCAGGGGAAAAGGAATGTTCATTTTCAATATAAACTCGTAACAAAGCATTGTAGTGGGATACATCCATGGGTACTCCTCTTTCAGTCAACACATTCCATATCTTCTGAACTAATAAGGTTCGCTGTTCAGGTAATTCTTCTGGTACAAGTTCTCCTAAACATTATATTGTGTAATTTAAATTATAATAATACTCTATAAACTACAAATTTCAAAGAAAACTGTAAATACGCTTTTTAAAAACAAATTTTTGCAATACAAAACTCACCACAACATCTTATAACCAATAGTGATTGTGAACTGGTGATATCATTTTTAGCCCGAAGCTCATCAAATACTTCATCTATGTCCTTCTTTGTAATTCTCCCGAAACGTCTCACTTCAGAATCTAATTTTTGTAGTAATGGTTCTAAACTTTCACTCTTTTTAGTAGCATAATCTCGAAGAAGGACACTAAAATAATGATAACAATAATTATGAGTTTTATAAGTATTGCTTGATAATATAACACTTATTGTAGAAATCATTTACTAGAGTAAATTGTAGTCAACCCTTTTTAACGTCCCACTGCTGGGCACGGGCCTTCCTACAATACGAGGGGAATCAGGCCATAGTCCACCGCACTGGCCAAGTGTGGGTTGGTAAATTATAAACTTATTTATGTTGTTATTAAAAATTATAAAGATTTAATTAACAATCACATAATTTAACACAAACGTATAAGTCATAGGACCATTGTGATTGCTAGTTTTATAATTTCTTATTGAAGTGATTATAAAATGACTCATGCAAGTGTTTTAAAATAAATATAATAGTTTAAACTTACTTATTTGCAGCACTCAAAGCTTTAGAATTACTTAGTAAAGTTGCATCGGCAGTTTTAGCCGAATTTAATATCAAAGTTCTTGCCGCACCAGTGAAGTATCGCACAAATTTGGTAGAACGTAATAAAGACGACATTTTTCAAGTTTATGAAGACTAAAGCATGAATTAATTTTCTTTGATTGGGTTATATAGAAGTTTTAATGATTATTTTACTGCATTAATAAATTATATCACTACTCTCATTCACTTCTTCCAATAAAATTACTTTTTGAGGTTATTTGTTATGTCATTTCGGAACCCATGTAGACCATAGACGAATAATAACTAATAAGACGGAATGAAAAAGTTAAGACAATTCATTAGTCTATGATTACCATAGCATGCATATTTCATATTTTTATTATTCATCCATGTTTCATATATATATATTCATGCTTAGATTTTGTTCTTGTGCGAAATTCTTAAATAAAACAACGGTAAAAATATAATATTTTTAAGTGAAGTAAATATTTTTATGTGATTTATATAATTAAAAGAAATAATATGGATTTGAAATTGAAAAAATGAATTATCTATTAACTGATTTTATTTGACCAATTAACATTTATTATTACATTTTTCTAAAATTAGATCCATTTGTCAAAAATTACTTAATCTAAAAACTTTAAACATAATATAATAATATTTTTTTGTTTTTACGTAAGCTGTGTCGTGTGCAATAACTAGTATATGTACATGATGTACGTACATTTCGTAATTTGTGAGATGTGTCATGTGTCACAATTTAGTATTGTTGGCTTTATGTTCATGTAAATAAGTGTTATTTTTCCTCAAAAGCTATACTAATTTCTGTGTAAGCTAGATAACAGAGGACGGGGAGGATTGTATGTGGTATTACGTGGGTTCACTGTCCAGTATCAGCAATCCGTGATTTTACTCCATTGGTTATAAAGGCTAAAGTTACAAAGTAGAACTTTGAACTGCAAGAGGAGGCGAGTTATAAAAAGGAACCGGTTCAGATATTATATTATCAGAATTAGTCTCTTTTATTCACCGGTAAATATCGGAACAGGGAACTTAACTTTGAGTTACCCAGTAATTGTTTAAATCGTACCAGAACTAAACAATCTAAAATGGTAAGTTATACAAATTGTTAATTGCGCTGACATTGACTTGACCTTTCTTTGAAAACTGGAACTGGAATCATTTATGTATTTATTTTAATATATTATGAAGATAACCAAAACCTAACATGAAGATTACCAATAATTAAAACTTGTTGTTTATTATCATTTAGTTTATAATGGTATTTCATTATGGAACTCAATATTTTCTAAATTATAATACAAACCAATAGTAAAATATGCTGCTACATCTGTAGTTATAGTTTTAATGATTATATTAAATATGTACTAAATTTATATGTATTATAAGAGATTACAAGTATTGCATTTAAAATTTTTAGGTTGCGCCAATCAAAGTAGTTGTAACTGGAGCTGCTGGTCAAATTGGCTACTCCCTAGTGTATCAAATTGCATCTGGTGCTGTTTTTGGGCCAGAACAGCCAGTATTCCTTCATCTTCTTGATATTGCTCCTATGATGGGAGTATTAGGTGGGGTTGTGATGGAATTAGCAGATTGTGCCCTGCCATTGCTTGCTGGAGTCTTGCCTACTGCCAATCCTGAGGAGGCTTTTAAAGATGTTGCTGCTGCTTTCCTTGTGGGTTCTATGCCTAGAAGAGAAGGTATGGAAAGAAAAGACCTTCTTTCTGCCAATGTGCGCATTTTCAAAGAACAAGGACAAGCCCTAGACAAAGTTGCTCGTAAGGATGTTAAAGTTCTTGTTGTTGGCAACCCAGCTAACACAAATGCCTTTATTTGTTCTAAATATGCTCCTTCTATCCCTAAAGAAAATTTTACAGCTATGACTAGGTTAGATCAAAATCGTGCTCAGTCTCAGTTGGCTGCTAAAATTGGAGTCCCAGTTCAAGATGTTAAAAATGTTATTATTTGGGGTAATCACTCTTCAACCCAATTCCCTGATGCGTCTAACGCAGTTGTCAAAATTGGAGGTGTAGAAAAGAAAGTGTCAGAAGTCATCAATGATGATGAATATTTGAAATCAACATTTGTATCAACTGTACAAAAGCGAGGAGCAGCAGTTATTGCAGCTAGGAAAATGTCATCAGCTCTATCTGCTGCCAAAGCTGCATCAGACCACATGAGGGACTGGTTCTTAGGAACTGGTGATCGCTGGGTTAGTATGGGTATTGTCTCCGATGGCTCATATGGAACACCAAGAGACATTGTATATTCATTCCCAGTTACAGTTAGCAATGGAAAATGGCAAATTGTCCAAGGCCTAACTATTTCTGATTTTGCTAGGGAGAAGTTAGATGCAACTGCCAAGGAGCTGGTAGAAGAGAAACAAGATGCTTTAGATGTCTGTAAAGACTAATTTTTATACAAGAGTAGAACAAATATTTATATGTAGCATTACATTGATATTATTGGCAATAAATTATTTCTTGTTACACAAAAAAAGGAATTTTGCACTAAGATTTATTTAAGACAATAGACTTATAGAAATCATATTATAGATATATTTTTTTCACAATAAAGAAATATCTCTTTTCTGTTTCAGTTTTTTAATGTACAAATATTATTTATTAAATACTAGCAACTTGCCCTTAATTCCTTAGGTACGTTTTAAATATATATATATATATATATATATATATAATATATATATATATATATATATATATATATGTAAATAGTTATTAGCCATGTGAATTTTTATTGTTTTTTCCGATGTTTTAATAGTTATTCTGATATTCAGGGTGGAGACAAATCCAACAAATCAAAGATCATAAATTGGTCCAATTGTGTGCGTGCTATAAATGGTGTAACTAACCCGACTTTGTTTTATATTTATGTAGTTATAGATATACAAATAGGCAATCTTGCAATATCCATAAAAAATAATATTATGTAATATGTATAAAAATTATCAGTAGAATAACATAGAAATGATAATAATTTTATATTTTCAATTTAACCTAAATTATACCTTATCATTAATAGTATAAAAAATAGGTAATATATTGTACCTAAGGAAAAGTTTATCTATATTGTCGCAACATGATGCTGATATACGAGTATTTACTATTATAATTTTTAACTATCTAAATTAATATGATAAGAACTTATTAAAAAAAATGATTCTTGTAGCTTCAACTGCTAGCACAGTAATAGGACAGCATATTACAGCAAATTATAATACCATTTTAGCCTTCTACACCTATCTTCTGCGATTTCATCTTATTTTTAACGACCACCGCAAAAGGAGGGGTATTATAAGTTTGACGTGTCTGTCTGTGTGTCTGTTTGTAAGTTATTTTCATAAACGAATTAGAGACTGGACCTGACATAAAATACAAATGTATAGAAAATAGTTCAACCAAGTGACGCATAACGCACACAAAGATTTTATTACATTATTATAAACACTGATACACAATACAATATTTCTAGTGCTTGAACGTAATCGATAAAATACATATATCGATGAACCAATGAATGACATTTTAGACATTGGTTAGCATAGTCATCATATTTTACATCTTTTAATTTAAAATATCTGTATTTATTATAATAAATTGAAATAAATGAATTAAAGAGACAATAATAATGTGTCTAATAATAATTATTTTTTAATTTGATTTATATAAATACGATGGCATTAATGGCAACATTCTGTTGGCCTATAATAATGTAGAACAAATGAATACCGTGTGTATATTCCATTAATATATAATAAATATTATTTTGCAAAGATTAAAAAAATATTAAGCTAATTTAATTAAATAAAGTGATTTTGTTGATTCTGTTATTGAACTATTTTAATTGGCAATTGGCAAAATGTGACACTGTCCTAATGTTGCTCAGTTCTTAATAAGCATTTGTGAAATTAGGAAAAAGAAAAAGTGATTGCAAAATGTGAAAAAGTGAATGTTGGATCGTGAAAGTAAAATAATTAGTGCAAGTGGTAAAGTGTTTTATTACAAATCGCCAACCCAGAAGTTTAGTGCTAAAACATTATTGTTTAATTTTGCGTAATTTATGTGTTGAAATAAAATGATCTTTATTATTATTGCAATGGAATAATATTCCAAAGTATATAAATGTGATATAAAATAAAATAAAAAAATAAGTACACATACTAATTATAATTTTTGCATTTATATTTTTATTTGATTTAGAAAATATTTTTATAAATTTATTATCATCAGATTGTAGGATACTGTGATAAAAGTCTTTTATGTTATTGTACTGTACAAATAACACAATTAGTTATTTCGTCAAATATCGATATATTTTTCGACATTGTCAAGCACTAGTCGATGTCAAATGGACTCACTCGACAGTTTTGTCATTTGTTCTGAATGGTATAATCCAGCCATTTGATGATGGTTGTCAGATGTCAACAATACATAGAAATATCGACTATATTTAACATAGTTGGATAATATGACATTTTATTTTACATTTAATTAAATTTTGTGATAAATAACAATAAATGTAATAAAATAATGTATTTACAAGTGAAAAGAAATAGTGCTGCTTCCGCCGTTATAGTTTTTACACCATTTAACGGAACATTTAGTCATTTTTGGGAGATGTTTTGTTGTCAAGTAAGTGCTTGAGACTGACACAAAAAACAAACGACCAAGGCTAAAATTCTCTGGTTACTGACAAAACCGGTAAAGGTACGTCCGCTTATATGTCTGGTCCCGTCGTTAATTCGTTCATGTTATTTTTTGGGTCGGTGATTACTTAAAATTTATATTTTATTTTTATTTCATTCTTTTTAAATTACTGGCGGACACTAATTTTAATAGATAACTCTCTCTGAGACTATTCTTATGAGCCTAAACACGCTATATCTGCTGTAAGTTTCTGAGGAATTAAGTACCCGCAAACTATTTGATGCTACAGCATCAGCTCAAGGTTAATATGTCTTAGCAATACCACTGAAGTCAGCGCTGGATTAACTAGGGTCACTCGGGGCTAGTGCCCAGGGCGGCAAAATTCGGAGGATGGGAAAAAAATTTCTTCGCGTTATCGAAAATCCTTTTTTTTTATTCTACAAAAAATGAAAAAAGATTAACTAGTAGGTACATATTTCAAAAAATTGGTATCATTTATAAATTAATTTTCTGCATTTTTCAAAAAATTAATATTTAAAAGAAATAAACTATCGAAATTTTACCCATTTTTTACAAAATTCGATAATCGGTTGGCATTTTTTACTATGCCCAGGGACGGCGCTGAGGTTAAATCCGGCACTGACCGGAGTAATAGTATACTTTTCAAAACAATCGGATCTGTGAAAATTAGTAAGACCCTTTTGTCAAGTAGGAAATGAGCTGATGATCATCAAACGCCGGAACAGGACTTTTTAGTTTTTTTTTGTGTCGCGGGTTACTTAAAAAATATTTAATTTTATTTTTTAATCTTAAATTTGAGAACTACTAACTACTACAATACTGAGACGACACTACTAAAATACTGAGACTTAAAAAAACTCCCAAGGAAGTGAAATAGCAAAGATTTTATCATCTGACAATAGGTTTTAATGCTCTTCATTACATTAATTGACATTCTGTAATTACATAGGTATGTAAATAATATGCGATTGAAGCAAATGGAAAAAAAATTTTTGCCACACAAATTGACCATGGCTTTTTTATCTTTCTTTAAACATTTTCGCATACCACTTGCATACCTACTTATATAGTGACACACCAGCTAGAGAAATTTAATGGGGCGCCGCAGGATCATATATTTTTTTAATGCTACTGTATAATAGTGGTTATGTGAAACTCACAGGCCAGAAAAGCTAGTACTACTGACATCCATCGGAAGCGTGAGAGCGTCGCAGGATCGCTTATGCACCGACAGCCGGCCGCCGAAGCAGATCACAACAACCAAGGGGTTGTTCCCACGATCCACACTGCTATCAGTGGACAGTGAAGTGGGAGTAACCCGCATGGTACTTCCTGGACAAACTAGCCACTTTTTACCTCGATTCTTAGTAATGTGTTCCCATGAAGCATGGCATATTTATTTAACTTTTAGTTTAAGTATTTACCAATGGATGGCGCAGCTTAAAACGATTGAAATAAAATCAAATAAATACTTCACGAGGGTGAAATAACTGAGGTTGGACTTGTAAAATATATATTTTCCTATAGTTGAGGGCTTCTGGAATAGATTTCTTTAAAGAGAAAAGTCGTCCTATGTATGTATGCATGTGATATACGAATAACGTAGCCCGTAGGTAAGAATGTGACATTCAGAAGAAGGTTACAAGGAAGTTGATTTACTAAGTCGAAGGTCCAAACCACACGGCTCTATCTGCTTTGCATGTAGTTGCCAGGTTAACGACAGATTTGATAACGGCACTTAAAATAAGGCTTGGAAACCCGTTCAATTTTTAAACCGGTTTTAGTCAATGACCCCCATATTTAAAAACTCCAATATTATCCCGTCAAAAGTGACTAAAGCCACATAGAAACCAATAGATATTTATTGGTTTCTATGTGGCTTTTGTCGCTTTTGATGGGATTCTATTGGTGTTTTTCAACAGGACCAAAGGCTTTTCGTTTTCGACTGAAGGATTCGGTTACGTTTTTTAACCCGATAAATCTAGGAGAACGGTTTTTGATGGATTTAGGTTCCATGACCTCCAGGTAAATTTCTAAGAAAGTAATTAAAATTTTAAGAAATGAATTTTCGGTTCGTTTAAATTTTGTCTTTGCTAATGGTGAATGGCTTACTTAATAGAAGGATACATGTACGAATAATAACTGTTAACTATTATTATTTCGGTTTACTGAACCGTTCGTTTGCATTAACCGGTTAAAGAACGAGCGATAAAATAACCATTAAATTACCAAAATAAGCGTTTTTTTTAAACTTCCGCTTCCGACCCCTGCTTAAAAATATGAGCGTAGCAGATTTCTTGAAGGCTGAAGAGTTCGAACGCCCAAACAGATCTGAAACTATTAGTCGGATTTGAAAATTGATTGTGTTTTTAGTCTTTATTGAGAAAGGAAGTCAATGCACGCAATGACCTTTAGGGACGAAATAATTACGCTACTACGCAGGCGAAGCCGCACTCGACAGTAGTACCTACTATAAAAACTGGAGAAACGTGTACCTACCAGAAACAATAATTAAAAATATTTAACAATTGTAAGGTATAAATAAAACAGTTAATTATTATTAAATATCTAACACCTTTATTTGTATCAATTCACATAAGATGTTTGATATAGACAATTATTCAGTGAACTTATAATTTAATGAAAAGATTAAATACAAAATGGATTCAAAATGTATCTCTACAAAAAGTTTGTGTATAGTTATGGACGTTTTTATAGCGTTAGGTCAAAATCCTTATACCATTTACAAATCGTCTGTTATATTACCGGTTCCAAATTAAAGAATATAACCAGTTATAAATATTCGATTGTGAACGTCATCAGTTAGATAATATAGTTATTGTCTAATAATATATTATTTTGATAGAATTCATGTTGTTTACATTAAAAATTATATTATGTAATACATAGATGCGTAAATTTCTTACGATAAAATGATAAAAATGGAAGAAGTTTGAAATGATAAGCAATTTTTTCATAATTTATTTAAAATGAAATTAGACTTAAAATTTCATATATTTATGCTATAAATGTTAATTCCAGCCTTTTAAAGGTCACCTAGGTTTACACTATTATTAGATTTACTTTACTAATTCTCAGACTCAGGCCAATAACACTTTTTTATTCGTCTGAGTTCTCAGATTGAAAAGATTATAAAATCCATTTTGTATTTAATCTTTAAAAGCTTATAAATTATGCACTATAAATACATACATATTTCCCATTTTTCGAATGAGCTTATAACAAAATCACAGATTAAAATTACTTAATATCTACCCGTAAATCACCTTTTCTTAATTTTAAACAAAATCTTTAATATTTTCGCTGTTTTCTTTCCAAATCAAGTATTTTGGTAGACCAGCTATTTTATAAATTATAGTATTAATATTTAATTCATTTATTAGGTATTATAGTTAATAAGAAGTGTCCAAATTTGGGTTAACTTTAGTTAAAATTAACAAAAAAAAAAAAACAGAAAAGCCAAATTTCATTTACCCGTAATAAATAGGAAGTAGTAATTTCTTAGTCTTAATTTATTTATTTTACATCAATTCTTTTTTTTTTCAATTAATTTCTGATATTATTTAATTTATCTGTGTTTTAGAAATTTGCTAATATAAGTCATGAATTTGTTAGTAAATTCTGTGGTCAAACGGTACCTCAGTGCGAAGTAAGCAGCACCTCTATGTAACATTGTAAAAATTATTAGAGCGACGATTTGTATTCCATACTTTTCATTAGCCATTCCTACATCCCTTAATAGTAGATTAGTATCTGCATATAAGCAGAAATCGGTGTTGCATTCCATTAGAGGACGTTTATCGTATAGCGCTAGGCAGAAACCAGTTAAGCCGTAGCGTAGATATGATATTGACATTAAAAACCGCATTATGGCTTCGATGAATGGGCCAAAGCCTATTCCGTAGCAGCAAAGAGCAAGTAACGGCGCAACCGTTGCTGGACCGACGATGGAACCATTCTAAAAAAATATTTATTAAAAAAATAAATCAAGATGTAGGTATGAATAATTATGGTAATTAATACCTAAGACATTAAATAAGTTGATGTACTGAAAAAAGCGCGAACCACAAGCCTGGCTGACTGTTTGTCTGCTTGTAGTCATTAATCTCCCGAAATGCTGCATCGACTTTAACAAGGTTTATTATTCGCGGATTCTTCATTTGGGAGAATGATACTATTTTTTGTGTTGGGAAAGAAAAAGCATAGCAAAAGGGTGGTTTGACTGATTTTAGCAGGACTTTCACTGGCAAGTATCTAAAGGATTCGGGTGAAAATGACATTGATATTTACTATCACAAAACTGACGCAAATCTAGTTAAGTATTACAATAATAATGGCAAGGAGAGCCCAAGAGGGAATTTTGTAGTTACTCAAGCGCGGCAGATTAACATAAACTTTAAAGTAGACTTTTATGGATTATACATATATGGACATTATACATATATGGACTTTTCAGGATGTAACTATCCCACTATACCTTAATCTGACGGTTTCAAGTATTTCTACCTTATTAAAATATTTTTTAGATATTTTGATCGGCTGCCCTAGACGTGCGCCCTTATATAGACTTATATTATAGTGAAGGTACTCCACAGAGTGCTAGTGTCCCCCTTATGTTAATCTGCCGCGCTTGAGTAACTGCAAAAATTCCCTCTTGGGCTCCCCTACCATAGTTTTTTTTTTAGGACGGTAACACAACACAATCTAGTTCCATGGTAAGCCACGAGGCCTGTGTTATGGATACCAGATAGTTGATGCACTACACATATATAACTTTAAATACATATTATAATAGAGTACAAACATTCCTGCTCATCACACAAATGAATGCCCCAACGGGACTCGAACCCGCGACTGCTGGCGCTGTAAGTAGGGTCACTACAAACTGAGCCAAACGTGTCGTCTGTAGTTAAGGGTTATAAATAAACAGCGCACCATGTAAGCATTTGTTTCACTATAATACAAATGTTTGCTTGCAGGTATCGAGCCTGCAATCTTCAGGCCAGTATGTTTCTCAAATTCCTCAACTTAATAGTTTACTTACAGTAGCATTGAATGTAGTGCCGACAAGTAGTCCGAATCCTTCCGAGCATATTGCCGTTAATAATCCACTAATTGCGAATAGAATGAATCTGTCCATTTCTAGTAGTTGTCCAGACATTAAATAGCAGATAATTATAAATAATGTTCCGAGACATATCTGAAACAAATATTTAAATGAAATTTTATCTTCTTGAGGGGAGCTTCCTATTAAGATTTAAAAAAATTTATTATGAAGTATCACACTTTCAATGCTAGTTTAAAAAGAAAAGGTGTAATAAATTTAGGTAGACCTATGGATTAATAATATAATGAACGGAGAATAGGATAACTACATAGAATAAATATCTAACTGGGATGGGGTTTGTTTAATTAGTTTTTTAACCGACTTTCAAAAAGGACGAATTCGTCAATTCGTCGGAATCTTTTTTTTTATGTATGTTCACCAATTACTCGAAGACGCCTGAACCGATTTGGAATTTTTTTTTGTTTCAAAGGGTATACTTCCCAGGTGGTCCCGTGTAAATTTTATAGAAATCGGTCGAGCAGTTTTTAAAAAAATCAACAATATATTTTTCAAATAAATTGTTTCATCGTATATGTTATGAAAAAACTTTGTTCTTACCAATTACCTGGTTATTACGTCAACACTAAAAATGGAAAAATAAAAACTTAAAAAAAACCGACTTCCAAGCACTAAAATGTAAAAAATAACTAAACGGGGGTTTTCATTTAGAATAGATACCTAATCAGACATTTTCGAAGTCGGTGCCAGCCGACAATATTTTAAGATATGAATATCTAATAGGTAAATATGTATTTTACGTATCGAAATATATTAGATTTGCTTTGCATCGGCAAAGCAAATATTTATATTTAATAATTTATACTTACATTTTTACTGTGGGAAAAGATCTCATCTCTGAGAAATCAAAAAATAGACGAATACTAAACGTTAAAACGTAAGTAGGGACGAACCCGAGCGGGGCTAGGGTGAGGCGCTAGTGATGTATAATATTACTTTTCGTTGATTCTATCTTTAAACGTAACACGTAACAGTATAAATATTAAAATATCAAATTTTTTTGCTATTTCTTTATGTTCTACAAAAGATTTTTCTTAAACAAAAAAGTATATTTTAATACCAATAAAATAGCAGTTTCATTTAAAAATAAACAATACAAGTCTTAAAGTGGAACATACTACGAGTAAAGACTTTTATTTCAGAATATTGTGAGTAAAATATGCTGGAAATAATTGCTTTCGACAGCTGCGACCGCTTTATTCTTCAACATCCAATTCTTTAGCTTTATTGTAGGTTTATGCTTAAATGATTTGGCTAATATTTCAAGCAAGTGGACCAACTTCATATGACTTTGTTCTTTCGTTTCACTATTTTTATCTGTAGTAATATTACAAAGCCCACAGTGTTTGTTTCTTGTTTGCTTAAACGCGCTTATGTCTTCAAATTTGAAAACTATATATTTCTGCCCTAGGGAAAGGTCTAAATCTAAAATACAGAGAAGTCTCTTTTCAATCGGTTAAGTAGACAGATTTACACATACGAGTAGTATAAAACAAAGTAGCTGTCTGCGTCTGTCTGTTTCTTCGCTTACTTCTTCTAAAACACGCTACGTATTTAGATACGGTTTTGAATAATAGAATGAGCGATAAATGAGGAAGATTTTTGTACATAATTTGCTTGGATAAAGCTGGCTAAATCTTTAGAGATACATCAAAACAATATATTAGAAAATTTTCAAGCCTTTTTTTTCTTTTCCTACAGAAAAGTCTACAATAGCCTGTATCACTCACTATTTTTATCTTTATAAAAAGTACCTAGTTTATTATAAGATACAATTTAGGCTTATTCGTTTAACGCGCGTCTTAATAATTGGGGGTATAAAATTACGCGGGAGAAGACGATGGAAGAACCTAATATTAAAATAAAATGGCTCAACAAAACGAAATATATATAATGACCGATTTCAATTGTTCTTCTGATTTAAGTGTACCTACAATTTTGCATTTATTTTGTTGTAGCAAAGCCTAGTCGAGTAGGCCGAGCGTAACTTTTCCCTGTCCAATTAAAATCCATTTCAATATTGGATAAAATTACGTATACAGTAGTTACATTGTGATAGTGCATCAGTCGGAGGACAACTGTCACTGGCGAATTTATTAATTCTAAACATTTAAGTTAAAATGGAGTTAAATAGACTGTTGATTGAATGAAATGTAAATAGACTGTTGATTGAATGAAATGCAATATCACGTCATTACAAAACAATCTAATTTGATCTTTTGTAGATGTGAGTGTGAACCGTCTTTCTCTAAAAGAGTACGTATTTATGTTAATGAAGATTGTCAAAACAGATGTCAAACAACAAAAAGGGCCAAGTTGGTGGATTCGTCTATCACATAACATATCCATACTTAATATTATAAATGTGAAAGTGTGTTTGTTTGTTTGTTTGTTTGTTTGTTTGTTTGTTTGTTTGTTTGTTTGTTTGTTTGTTTGTTTGTTTGTCCTTCTTTCACGTTGAAACGGAGTGACGAATTGGCGTGATTTTTCGTGTGGAGATAGTTGGAAGGCTGGAAAGTGACATAGGCTACTATTTGCCGCGGGAGATTATCTCATTCCCATGGGAATACACGTTATATTACAACCTGAAAAATCATTTATGATCAGAATTACTTGAAATTTGGTATTAATGTTCCTCAATACAATTGAATAAATATGTGTTTTAGCATTTTCTAAATTTATCCCATAAACATAAACCTTTTTTGTAGTTTTAGCGCGAGCGAAGCCGCGGGTTCTACTAGTTTCATATATATTATACATAAGTTCCATAAGGCCTAATATCTTATTCTTACATAACATTAATTTCATATCACTTGCAAATTTCTAAAATCATTAGGCTTATAATTATGTTGTAATGTAATGTAATAAATGTGTATCTAATGTACATAGTTAACAAATTTAACTATGTACATACTAGCGACTTATCCTATCTTCGCTCGGGTCCCTATATGTTTATATGTTATAATTCTTTGAGGTATAATTCTTTGTATGTTTTAAAATTCTTTGAGGGGGACCCCAATTCTTTTTCCAAAATAAAAGTAAGCATAAGTAAACTTAGGCGATGTTACTGCTTATAACATCAGTGCAGCTATTTATCAGTAAAAGTCTCGTCAAAATCAGATCAGCAATTTTAGAGATTAGCCGGAACAAATAGACAGACAAAAATTAAAAAAAAATTGTTTTTCTTATAAGTACCGTATATAATTTTGCATGCATTTAGCAGACAGAGACAGAACGGACGGAGAGACATACAGACAAAAAAAATAAAAATTGTGTTGTTCTTATAAGTACCTTATATAATTTTGCATGCATTTAGCAGACAGACAGACAGACATAGAACGGACGGAGAGACATACAGACAAAAAAAAAAAAATTGTGTTTTTCTTATAAGTACCTACTATATATAATTTCATATGCATTTAGTAAAATGCATTTAGATAATGAACTTTATGAAGCATGTTTATTATATCTAATTTCCTTGTATTATTCACTTACATATTACATATATATTATAATTATTATTACACATATATTATGTAAGTTAGCGGCAGTTCTTTGTGTAGTATGTAGTACGAATTAGTAGTCCAATAAAAATTAAGATGAGAATTAAACGAGTTAAAGTGAAATAATAGTGCTAGTTGAACTCGTGGTGAAATTGCGAGGGAGCTTTGAGTGGCTATATTTGTACCAGAAGTAAAAACGAGTATTTGCAAGAGATCAGCTTTAATTTCCGTTCTTGGAACTCAAGCTTCCAACAGCAATAAATTAAGAAGATATGTGATGTCGTTGCTTAGTGGGCTATCATATTAAGTTCATTTCTGTGGAAGGAAGACGAAAATTTGTTTTGACTTCGAGGCGACATATAAAGACAACACAAAGTATATCTAATCCAATATTAGTTAAAAAAGTTTGTGTGTGTGTATGTATGTATGTATGTATGTATGCAGCCCTTTTTAACGTCCCACTACTGGGCATGAGCCTCCTCTCAATGCGAGAGGAAACAAGCCATAGAAGAGATCGGGTTGGCAGACTTCACATGTCTTTCAAGTCTTTAAAAAACTTGCTAAGTTCTCTCAAACATACAGATTTCCTCACGATGTTATTCTTCACCGTAAGACAAATGGAAATCATGTTGGAAATGATTCGCACATGAGAATAGCCGAAGTACGAGACCGGGATTTGAATCCGTTTGACTCGATTTCCATCAGGCTAGGGCCTATGAAGTTTGTTTAGCAAAGTGTATTGTTGTTAACATTAATGGGCCCTCTCAACCGAGAAAGGCGGTACTATAACTCTTTTACTGAATATCGATGTAAAGTAATAGTAGGTACTTATGCAGTTCGGTGAGTGAAAATGCCAGAAGGCAACCCACATATTATAATGGATATGATATTATAGGAATAATACGAATAATGATTCTTTACATAATTTATAGTCGTCTTGTTGGTGCTATATTAATTAAGAGAGTTATAGAAGTAAGCCATCTCAAATGTTTATTACCCGATTGCGGGCGAAGCCCAAAGGATGGATTTGACCTGCATGAATGTACCCAATACGTATCTATGTATCCATCTTAATTACTAAAAGGCTTAATTAATTTTAATGTTTCATACATCTTTACGTCTTGATAACGTACTTATCATGGGATATAACACCTCCAGGTAAATTTCTAAGAAATTAATTAAAAATCTAAGAAATCTATTGTTAACTGACACGCCAGCGTGTCCGCGGTCGTGGAAGGAATATGGATATTATAAAAACCAAATTGGTGAATATTAGGTGCAAATTGTGTTTAGAAAAATATTTTTCTACTAATCCTCGACTCGAGATCGAGTGGGTTATCGACTTAAAAGTTTATAAGAGGTGATTACAAAAATATATACAACTTCTACTCGTATGTTTAAATATACAATAATATTATAATGTACGAAATGAAACATGTTTATTTTTTACCTACATAATTTATGTCTCCGACTGTGTAATAGTAAGTTCCTTCGACTATCTTTAAGTTAGTTTTTTATGCCGTCGGGTTTTACTTTTGTAATTTAAATTTAGAATGAAGAAAATCCGGTTCAATATATCCTTCCAATGAGTATATTGGCAATTACCAGCACAGTAAAAATGATTAATCAATATATAGGTTGCGTAATTGTGCTCTCAGCAAAGCGATGGTTGAACGTTAGTTATTTTTAACCATAATACATACCATCAAGGGCATCGAGGATAATGTGAGGGCTGCATAATACGCCTTTAAACTGTACCAGCGATTGAAATATTCTCGCCTTAACATACGAATTTCCATTGGGACTGAAAAAGATTATTAGTATTTAATACATATACATTATAAATACAAGTATACATACACACGCACATACACGCACACACACACACACACACACACACACGTACACGCGCACGCGCAAGCGCACGCACACGCACGCAAGCATGCACGCACGCACGCACGCACGCACACACACACACACACACACACACACACACACACACACACACACACACACACACACACACACACACACACACACACACACACACACACACACACACACACACACACACACACACACACACACACATACATATAATATGAATAAAATTATATACAATTTTATTACACACATTATTATAGTGACGATTACATTATACGTTAGTTGAAGTTTAAAATTAATTTGTTTAGTTAATCAACGCCAAATTATACAATGGCAAATAAAAGTATTATACTAATAAGCTATTTTATGTACTTAATTTAATGAAACTTTTATTCTTTAAATATTTTATTTTATCATCATAAAATCATTCATCTAACATCTCAAAATTCACCTTCTATAGATTATATAAAAAAAAACCCTTACGACAAGCAAACTACATGAATTTCATTGCCTAAGATAGGACACAATAAACGAGATCTAGTTTTCTTTGACTTTGTAGGAAATAGCATAGATGGAAAATATTTTTAATCCTATTTTATCCGCTAAAATGTCATGAATTTCGATCTATTAAAGCAAATAGGTTTCAAAATGATGTCCATTAGGGTAACATGAGTTGTGGAAAATGGTATCAAAGGTCTTTCTTATTGACCCTTCTATGTAAATAGACTCAAAGCCTTCCTTAGGTTATTACTTTGGCAGGATGTATAGGCCAAAAGTTTTTGTTATGTATATTTTGCTATAGTGATGGTTGAACGGTTTTGTATAGAAATGTGACAAAAACGAGATGTGCATTTTACATATAAAGGATATTTGATGAATTCAGTACTACCCTCTGTATATAAAGATACCTAAGCAATAGAATTAATTTTTTTTAGATATATGTTTTAGTATATTTTATAGTTTTTATAAACGCTTAGCGGTAGTTTTTCGCCACATAAGAGGAGATGAAGCGATATCTACGGATCATCCAAGTTTTGTAATGAAACTTTAGTTATATTTTTGTAAAGGGAACAAATTAACTAATAATAAATATGTAATATAGAATAATTGTAGCAAATATGAAGGTTCTATTGTACAATGTTGTTAAAGCCTAATGAATTTGGGACGCTTAGGACATAAAAGTGCCTTTATTTCTCTAGGGATTAAAGGTAATTTGAGACACTTCCATGATAATTTAGTTTGCTATGTAATGTAAAATAGCGGTTTGAGCTCACGTAATAATAATTTTGCAAATTTTTATATATATTTAAATAATATTTAAATAAATTTCTAAAGTAGTAAAATAAATGAATTTCTAAAGTATGTGTATCAGTACACGGTGTCCCAGAAAGTAGTGTCAAGCGGAAGTATAGAGATAGAGCACCCCTTGGGGTACCCGAATCACCCCCATGTATATTACAATTGTTCATAGTTTTTGAGTTATAAATTATTTTCTGAATTTTTGAGAATTTTCAAACTGAACAACTTCCGGGGCAGAGGCTGACTGCTACCGGACGCAAAAAAAAAAAAAAAAGCTGAACAACTTACAAAAGTTCTAAAAAAAGTAGACACTATTTTCTGGGACATCCTGTATATATAAAAGAAACTTTAAATCCATTTGTACCAGATGAAATTTCAAATTATGTTGATTTTATTGGTAAGCTTTCTGTTATCTCGGATAAATATAAAGTGTTTGAATTTATTTTACAGAAACCTTTTCAATTGAGAATAAGATTAAGTTTTAAAGAAATAAGCACTTAATAGAGAGTTTTAAAACTGTATACCTCATTATTAGTTAATAAATGATATAAATAGTAAATTTATAATAATAAATATTAAATAGCAGAGTAAAGAGTATATACTTACATAGTAGAACAGGAATCATGACGTAAGTGTACATAAAAAATACAACGCAACTGAGGCAGAATTTAAAGTTGGCAATAGGTACATTTCCGTCATTTCCAATAAGAAAGAATATGCCTCCTAGAAGAACTGCTGCACTCACATGATGTAACAGCTGAATCCATAAACTTAGCTAAAAATAATAAACGTAATAAACGAATTGAAAAAATATCCATGATTGATTTTTCACCTACTGAATTTTTTAAATGCTTTCTTCTAAGTTTGCTATTACTATATCTGCATTAAAAATGGAAAAATAAAAACTTAGAAAAAAAAAACCCGACTGAAACTACCAGTCAGTAATTTTTTACTTCTTAGTGTTTTTTGAAGTCGGTTTAATTTTTTTTTAAGTTTTTATATTTATCTTGATTCTACTAATACAGATATTAATATTGATTTATTATTCAAAAAGCAAATTAAGATAAAATAAATATAGATGTTTCTATCTTACTTTGTTTCGTCTCATCTGTAAGAACATTCTTTTAATTAAGATGATAAATTGCGTCAAGAATGTTGTAGGGAACTCCATTTTTTGTAACTGTTCTTTCGCAACATGCTCTACAAATATCCTCTGGATTGAAGCGTCCGAATGTAAAACTGGCTTCCTATTGCGTCCAAAAATTATAAAACAAATAAAATTATTTATATTTTATTTTTGTTATTGTTGCGTAGATTAATATTATTTTAGCGTATTAATCACATATATTTTGACTATCACATTTTATATTGGTTTTGAACAATTGACCATATAAATTATTTTAAAGTCAGAAAATTAGGTTATTATTAAATTATCGGTATATTATAATATTATTAGCAGAACCCGCGGCTACGCCTGCGTTCAATCTATAAAAAAATCTCTTTGGTTTTATGTTATACAGCAACTCGCCATAGACTCGCTCGGGTTCGTCGCTATGTATTTATATAATATTGTTCATATAAAAATACTAAATTCGCGATTAAAAAAATGGGGGGTGGGGTAGGAGGGTGAAAAATACTTTACGATCTATTCTCATACCTACTAAATATACAAGAAAAAAATCAAAAATAAAAAAAATAAATAATTCGGTTTAGCCGTTTCGGAGGAGTGTGATCACAAACACTGTGACACGAGATATTTATATATTAGAAGATAATATTAAGGAATAGGCTACCTGTTATATGTATATAGATTGAAAAAATGTGTATTATTAGCAAACTTTTTTTAAGATTAGCATAACTTTATTTTTTCTTAGCTTTCAAAATAAAAGAAGGAAAGTTAGACGTTGACTTTCCAAATAAGTTCTGATGAATGATAATTGCTCTTTGAGTTTCCAATTTACCCAAATTTAGTCAATTATTACGCGCAATTATTCAAAAAAGAAATAGAAAACGAAGGAATAAGTCTTTTAAGTGAGCAATATCAACACATTTTCGGGACAATAGCGAAAACGTTTATTTGAGAAGTTTGTAAATGATAATAATAAAAGTTTTACTCACCGTCCGCCTTTAAGTGTCATTCGATCAAGTTTTCTACAAAGTTTTCCATTTTGACATAGTTCAGACATTTGGGCACTTGCTTCAGTATTACCATGGAGGGTTTCTAGTACGAAATCTGCAGGATTGTGAGTTGTTGGACATACGTGGCCTATTTCTGCTAAAAATGGCACTAATAAAGGTGCAGCACCCTGTAAAAAACTTTATTTTATTACAATATATTCTACATTGTAATTAAAATGTATGTGTTATAACCATAACATTAAAGAAAAATTGAGAGCAACAGTGGGTTTTGAGAGTATATTATGCTATGCATATACGAGAAAATGCAAATGTAAAATGCAAATCTGAGGACTTGTTTACCGTTACCATAAGATTTATCTCCTTTCTTAAACATCGATATGTAGCGTTGCTTTTTATATCAAAATCGTTCTTTAGAAATATACGACTAATCATAAATACAGAGTGGAGAGAGTTTTTATGTAGAAAATACTTAAAATGTCTTAAGATAGTTCGCTATTTTATGATATTTAAAATACTAAACACTTTGGAGAACAGGTTGAATGAATTGAAATAAATAAACGTAAAGTTGTTTAAAATAACTTGTCTGTTTAAATTGTATTATATTTTACATTATTTTCGATAAGAATGTAATAATAGTACAAAAAATTGTTTTCTCCAAAGCGTAGCGTTTTTCTATTGTAAGGTAAAACACAGATGAACTCATCGTAAGTGTGGATTACTATTTCACCAAAGTTTTGAAAGCTTTATACTCGTTGGGACTGCAGACCCAATGATAAAAGTCACAAACAAGATATATGACGAGGAAAGAAATATGAAAATTGCAAGAACTTCGCGGGTACTTGGTACGGCAGTAGTTTTATTTCAGTCGCTTTTAAAATACATAAAACGTTGAATTATAAGTACCTACTAAAATGTAGATATGCAAATTATGGTTTAAGTACATATTTTATTAGATAAGTAGTGATTTTCAGCAGTTTTATGTGTTTAGTGTTAGGGTTAATGTTTTGGGTTTTGTGCCCAAAGGGTTTAAGCGCTATTAAACCCATTATCCCAAACGCGATTATCAAGACGAATCGAATGACGTATGAATCAAAATCGGTTAAGCCGTTTAGTAATTACGAGGGAACATAGGATCGCACACACATACACACATATATACATACAAACAGGTTAAACACATAACCCTTCCTTGGACTTCGTCGCAGTCAGGTAAAATTAAGGTAACCTCTTACAAAGGTGTTTTGTTTGTTGTGAAAACAATAATACACGTCATCTACGTCAAACTTTGTGTGATTTAATTTTGGAGTATAATACAAAATTGCACAAGGTTGAATTGGACATGCGCCATAAATTTTAACAATTAGTTTTATTTCACAGTAGATGGAAAACACATAATATGAAATTTTTGGTGTTTTTTTATTTTTGTACGCTGTTATCTTAAAATATATAATTCTTCTGTACGTGTGTTTGCCATCTTATCCTAAAGGGCTGGACCGAGATAAAAAAAGATTCCGACTAATTGAGAACCTCCTCCTTTTTGAAGAAGTCGGTTGAAAATAAAACACATTCTTCAAATTTATTTTAATTTAATTTTATATTGTCGTCTACTTATTTATGTTGTAGGTACGACTTTATGATACGGTATTCTAAGCATATTTTCACTCCGCTAGCAAGTAATTTATAATTAATGAAATCACAAAGCACCTTCATTTGCCATAGTGACAGCTAAATGCTCTACAAACGTTGAACATATTCCGAACACAAAGGAATTTCTGCTTAGCACAAACTTGAATAGGACAGCAATGCAATTTGGCAATTGAGAGAACAGCTGTTTTCTCCGTCTATATAGCTTACTAGCATTGCCCGCGGCTCCGCCCGCGTTCAGATGACCAAAAACCAAATTCTTAGGTTTTACATATTAGTATACCCTTACATAGCAGTTTTTGTATCTTTTCTCAGAAATGAGATATTTTCCCGCGGTAAAAAATATCCTTTATGTTGACCCGGTTAACCAGCAATTACCATACCAAATTTCATCAAAATCCCTCCGGTGGTTTTTCTGTGATGCGGTAACAGACAGACAGACTGATGAAAATTCTAAAAACTATAGATTCGGCCTCTGTATCGAAAATAATGTTTCTTTCAATTAGATTTTCCCAAAAATATTTAATGTACAGATTCGGCTTAGTTACAATTTTATTATACGTATAGACTATATATCTGTCTAAATTCTTGTAAAATAAAGAAAAACGTTTCGAATATTGAATGCCACCAATAAACACAATAATTCAATGGAAATCCCATCGATAACCCTCATATTAATGTTCAGTTTGTTACCAATTCATATCCGAAGAAATCATGCTCATTTAGGTTAAATCAGTTATGTTACTTGTCGGCTACTGTTTGCAATTTCGAGCGCATACCTATTTAGTTTATCTATACTAATATTAATTTATATTAATAATTAATATTATAAAGATGTAAATTTTGTGATTTTGCGAGTTTTATATTTATTATTATTAAAAACTTTTATGTTTTTATTACGCTTACAAAAAGTACGACAGGTACATTTTTAGAAAAAAATAATATTATATTCTAATAGATTTTATGAAACTGCCAAAATATGCGTCATAATGTTTTATTCGCTCTAGTTCATTCTATGACCAATCTTCAATATAAATGCAGACACGGAAGCTGGTTTTGTTGATAATAAAAAAAAGCTTATTATAATTAGCTTTATTTTATTATGAATATTCTTGGAAATTTTAGAAATACTTATGGTTTTTGTATTAGTTTTTAATAATTTGGACTTGAATTTTTTGTAAGCATGTAGAGCTATGTGGTATTATATAGATGTTAGGATTAATTTTATTAATAATTGTCTCACGTTGGAAGTCAAACTTCTATGTAATGGATGCGTGCAAGTATAATTTTTTTGACTTTGACGACACGTTTGGCTCAGTTTGTAGTGAGCTTACTTGCTGTGCCTGCGGTCGTGGGTTCAAGTCCCGCTGGGGACATTCATTTGTGTGATGAGCTCGAATGTTTGTACTCCAGTTATGGGTGTTTATATTTATAATATGTATGTATATAAAGTTATATATGTGTAGTGTATCAACTATCTGGTATCCATAACACAAGCCTCGTAGCTTACCATGGAACTAGATGGTGCTGTGTGTTAATGTCCCAACATATTTATTTATAATCCGATTCCTAGTTCAATTCCAATTTCCAGGTGATGTCATTTTAACGATTGTCTCGTTGCAGGAATAAGTTATTAAATTATGTTTTATAAAATATCATGTTCGTATTAGTTTAAATTTTTAATTATGATTTAAATGTACCATTTTTTGAATTTTATTTATTATTTTTTTTAGTTGAGATTTTTTATAGATATTTTTTTGTGTTTTACAAAAACGTACACTGTACGATAATAATCATTTCTAATTTATAATATCAATTTAACAATGGACATTTTCCTCCACTTAGAAAGAATCTTAAATGAAAATTGTACTCAATAACTGTAGTCTGTATTTAAATTATATAATTTATTCTTGAAATGTTAAACAGTGTATAAATAGACGGCATTTCGCATTATAGTTGACTGAATCGGGGGGCACGGCAGTGCCCCCGCCAAGTCGTCAACTAATCTTAGAAAATAAAAATTAAATATTTATCGTGTTTAAATTAATTTTAAAAAAATGAGTGTCTTTATTGAACAGTAAAGCCTATGTTGTAATCAAATTAATTAAAAAAAAATAATTAAAAACTAGTGATACCTATCTATGCACATAATAAAATTCTAACTCAGTCGAATCTCTACATTAAATATTTTTTGGAAAATCTTATTGAAATAGACATCATTATCGATACAGAGGCCGAATCTATAGTTTATAGTTTATTTTGTCTGTCTGTCTGGGAAAGCATAACGACAAAACCACTGGACAGATTTTGATGAGATTTGATATGACGATAGCAGGTTATCTAGGTAAACATATAGGATACTTTTTACTGGAAATATCTCATCTCTGAGAAAAACGTTAAAATGTAATATATATAACTTAGAATATTAATGGGTATCGTCAGTATTGATTTCTGACGTAAAAGCAGCAATAAACTCCTTTACATAATACCTTTTTCCACATCACTCGGCTCTTATCAAATCGTGACAATCGTAGTCACTTTAAGAACTCGAAACTCAATCAAATTAACTCAAGAATTTTACTTTTGTCGAAGTCATCACGGACTAATAGAGTCTAATGTTCGGAGTCAAGAAGTTAGATTGTCTGGCAGGAGAGGGTTAATTAACTGAACTGACGTCGAGTCGGTACCAAACCCCGAATGTGCCTTATGAAAACTTCTAAGTGTTCTAACCCACATCAAATTATTTATTCATAGACTTTGAAATTATGTTAAACGAATATATTTTGCAGACAGAAAGAGTTGAGTCAATAAATAAATCTATTTTATATCTACATTTTGTATTTATAATTGTTTACGTTTTACACAATGTGCCATTCACAAGTTTATTGTAATATCCATACTAATATTATAAATGTGAAAGTGTGTTTGTATGTTTGTTTGTTTGTTTGTTTGTTTGTTTGTTTGTTTGTTTGTTTGTTTGTTTGTTTGTTTGTTTGTTTGTTTGTTTGTTTGTTTGTTTGTTTGTTTGTTTGTTTGTTTGTTTGTTTGTTTGTTTGTTTGTTTGTTTGTTTGTTTGTTTGTTTGTTTGTTTGTTTGTTTGTTTGTTTGTTTGTTTGTTTGTTTGTTTGTTTGTTTGTTTGTTTGTTTGTTTGTTTGTTTGTTTGTTTGTTTGTTTGTTTGTTTGTTTGTTTGTTTGTTTGTCCTTCTTTCACGTCGAAAGAGAGAGACGGATTGCCGTGATCTTTTGTGTGAAGATAGTTGGAGGGCTGGAGAGTGACATAGGCTACTTTTTACCGCGGGAAATTATTTTATTCCCACGGGAAAACACGTTATAATACAAACCAAAAAAATATTTGTGATCAGAATTACTTGAAGCTTGGTATTAATACTCTTCAGTACAAATTAATAAATACGTGTTTTAGCATTTTTCGAAATTCATCCTATGAGGGGGTAAAATAGAGGATAAAAGTTTGTATGAAACCTACCTTTTTAGAGATATTTTTGTAGTTTAAGCGCGAGCGAAGCCGTGGGTTCTGCTAGTATAATATATAATGTTTTAGGTTTTTATCAATGGAGTCTAAGCCTTAGTTGGGTACTAGTAAAATCGCGTGATTTCGTTCACAGAAACATATCACATCTACGCGCAATCGCATTTTCGAGATAGAGAGTCTGTGCTTTTTTAATACAATGTATTAAAAAAAAACTATTTTTATTTATTATAATTTTATGTTACACTTAGTTATTTTATACATATGATTTTTACATATTAACAAAATAAACAAAACCTTAAAACGCCTTTCTTGGCGCCACTTTATTGTGCTTCTTTTATTATTATTTGCTACGCCGTCGTAATAACACTATCTCAACCATCACGACTTAAACCTGTTATGGTTTTAAATATACAGCACATAAAACAGAATGGATAGAAGGACGGATCTACCTAGACAGGTTACATACATTAGTAATGAAACTTCGAAGCGACTGTTAAGTTTTCTTAGCATTGGAAAAGTAGTTCTATGATGAATAATATTGCTTAATCATCAATTTAGTCAATGACTGGATATCGTCATTTTTTGTTAAAATTTAATTTAGATAGTTTTAAACTTGAATTATTTATTTCAAAAAAGAAGTCCCTTAAAAAGTTTATTTCTACACCCCGTAACATATGTATTTGGGTGTTCCTATGTTAAGTTTAGGTTTCGCATGGTATAAATAAATGTCTTACCTGATAACAACAAAGTCCTCTAGCCAATACGTACACGCGGTCAAAGAGACTAAACAAAGAGGCGGATGGCTGGTGTATAGTGCATATTATTGTTCTTCCTTGTCGCGAGAGCAGGCGAAGTAAAACGACGAGTTGACGGATGGACACTACGTCAAGACCCCTGTAACAAAACAAAGATTATTTACATTAAAACTACTTTTTTGTTAAGCATTAGCTTTCTTTAGAAGTGACATACAATCCCCCTGATGTGTGTTCACCTTGTAGTGGTGAGGGGACTCATTAGCATCCGGCAATTCAACCGAGCGTGAATCCAAGAGTCACACTGGGAGATGGCGCACCTTGGTGGGTGGGGTGCCATGCGGGTTGCTGATACTTCTCTGACAGCAGAGTGGACTGTTGGAGCAACTCCATGGAAGTTATGGTCTGCATCGGCAGATCTGTCGCTGGGGCATCGTGGTCGAGTTGGGGGGAGGTTTTGTTGGGTTTTAGTGAGTAAGTACTGGCTTTTCTAGCAGCTGAATCCCACATAACCAATTATGTATGTACAAACAGGTAGTATGCGTAAATGCATTTCTCAACATACATGGTATACAGTTCCCCGCTAATGTTACCATTAGCCCATCAAAGCGGGCATTAGGTTTAGAGACGCATCTGGGAGGCTGCCATCATCAGTGGTCGTCGGGAGGCTTACCAACTATCATGGTTGTTCCTGGTCCTTCTCTGATAGCAGGGTGAACCGTGAAAGTAATTATGGTTGAGGAGAAGGAAGAAATCTAATTAAAAAATATCCTAAATCCCAAAAGCCGGATTTATTGCTCGTGATGAGTGCGTAAGTGATGGTGCGGCGTTTCATTAAATGGGTAATTCTGTTGCCTTCAGTACTTGCCGTTTTAGTCGATGAGTCTCATAGACATTGCGCACATTGGTTGCATCTATTATTCTGAGATTAAAGTTTTTTAAATCATACGACAGAAGTTACGAACCTATACGTATGGTTGTCGTAGTATATAGGAAACGCAGCCACGCACATAAGTCTCATTGTAACCGTATAGGTTTAAGAATGCATGATAATTCATGCAATTAGTAATCTTAGTATTTTTAATTTTTATGTCTCTTAATTTTATTTTTAAGTTAGCTATAAGATAATCATGAAATGTTAAGAAAATAACAGCGAAAAATTAGACTCAATGTTTTGTTACTATGATTAAATAAAAAACTGTATTTTCCATTCATTTGTATGTTCATTATTTTTTCATCATAGTAATTTAGCAGTTAAATAAGATTACTTGCATAGTTATAACATGGAAATAAAAAAAATATTATTTTTTTCTATATATTTTCTTTCATGGCAACAGGGTGCAAGTGCACCCACTACCGGCGCCCATGCTGTAATCTACAGATTTTTCTGATTGGACCATTTCTTATATCATAAATATAATATACTAAAGTCAAATAAAAATAGCACAATGCTGGATGGCTTATTAAGTAAGAAATAAGTATAGCTAAGAACTATCACAATTTAACTAGCTTTCAAATTACCCTTTCTCATTTACTCCTTTCGGGCACTGCGGCTATTAAAAGACACATTAAAAATGATATTAAATGACAATATAATAATAAGACTAAGCTGTAAACACACAAATAGAGAATTGTATTATAAACTGTTAACACAAGTTTGCTTCGAAACTTAAAACTGTCAAGTGTTTCACCACCACACTAAAATTTATAACACAAAACTAGCTTAAAACTACATTCTGAACAGAAGTTCTAAGTTTACAAATGTAAGGTTACATTCTCTGTGAATTACTGTATTTGTATCCATTACCATCTATAGAATAAAGCATTATATTAAATTTAAATCATTATTTCTTCGAAGAAATCCTGAGAAAGTGGATAAATTACAGCGGTTGGATAAAGATTTTAGGTACACTAATTTTCAGGTTAAAAAATTATGAGCAACGTTTAGAAATTCTTAGAATCGAAACCTTTTTAAATTTAGAAAATGATAAAATAACGAGAAAAATACATATATAAAAAAGAATGTTAATTTTTGACGATTTTGGAAATTAAAAAAATTATGAGCGATCTCTAAAAAACTTTTTTCGAGCAGATTTTTTAAGGAGGCTCTTAAAACATGAAACACTAACATATTTTCATACGAGACACGAAAAAAAGTTACAATTTTTTTGCGCCAACCTAATTAATATGACACATATACATACATACATGTATGTATTATATATGTATATATTGTGTTATTAATATTATGTTTGTATAATAGGATAAATAATGCAGAAAATAACACTAAAAACGTTTAAAACAGTACTTTGTCTATGATAAAGGTTTATTTTCTATTTTTTTAATTGTTATCATTTTTAATTTAAATTAAGCGAACTTTCCTATCAATAATGTCTTCACAATATCACCTTCAAATTCAAGGTTACAATAAATCGCACTTCGCTGCCGTTTATTTTAAAGTTAAATATGAAAGTCATATAATATTCCGATAAGATTAGACTTTGTAGGTAAATAATAAAATAATGACATAATAAACAAATAATATGGTAATAACATAGAATAAAATGTACTGTACATTGTATACTCTTCTATCAATGAATGGAGCCCATACAAAGCATTTCGTTCCCTTTGGGACTTTGACATGTTTCAATTTTCCAAACATGGCTCGGGTTTATGGCCAATAAAACGTTACGACGGGTGTAGTGATTAAACCAATTACTTCTTATTGTGTACATGTAATTTCATGTATTTCAAGAGAACTACCTTTATTGTATTTGGATTTTGTTAACTAAGCATATTGACCACTTGAGCCTTCCAGTAAGGAGTACCCTTTATTTTTATTATCTCCCATCAAACCTTTTGTCTCGAAAAATAAGCAGGTAAAAATTTCATATTAATATACTCGTACATACTGTACAGTAATAGATTTTTTTCAATTATTGGATAGTAAATCGTGGGCAGCAGTTTCCAAAGTCGACCAGTTACATTATCCTCCTATATTTTTTTTATTTATATACGTTGGGACATTAACACACAACACCATCTAGCTACATGGTAAGGTACGAGACTTGTGTTATGGATATCAGAATTTTTGTCTGTTTGTCTGTGCATTTGTGCGAGTTAATCTCAGAAACGGCTTAATCGATTTGGGTGCTGTTTTTACTATTGTTCTGTGGTAAGCTTCACTTAACATTTAATGTTTCTTTTGTTTTAATCAGTTCATAAATAAAAAAGTTATGTCAATTTAAAGAATCACCTAGGAATGAACCCGAGCGAGGCGAGGTTGAGTCACTAGTTTTATAAATATAAAGACACATGACTGGAGTACAAACATTTGTGCTCATCACGCAAATGAATATCTCCAGCGGGACTCGAACCTGTGACCCTGTGAGGGTCACCACAAACTGAGCCAAACGTGTGAATTGATAATGTTATTTTTGTTATTTTTTCCATTATTATAAAATAAGAAAACTGGATGTTATATGATACTCTACATCAATACACGAATATTGAATATAAATCACCATTGCCTTATTGGTCGTGTCTTATTGATTACCCTGTATCATCGAGAATATTTTATTCATTATATCATGATAAATATTTGCTTATTTTATCGATCAGGTATTTAACTATACATACGTTTGAATGATTAGCAGAGCGTAAATTTTTTGCCTTACTATAAGTATTGACTTCCCCCATCGAAGGTGAATCATAAAATATGAGGTTACATATCAAATTAATTTTATAATTTATATGTATATCTTAATGGACATCTGAGGTATCCGAGGAAGATTTTTGAAGTGATAAAAACTTAAAAATAAAAACTGACTTCCAGGCACTAAAATGTAAAAAATAACTAAACGGGGGTTTTCATTTAGAATAGATACCTAATCAGATATTTTCGAAGTCGGTGCCAGCCGACGCATAGGAAATCTAATATATTTTGATACGTATAATACATATTTACCTATTAGATAATATTCATATCTTAAAATATTAGTGCCTGGAAGTCGGTTTTATTTTATTTTTAAAAGTTTTTATTTTTATATTTTTAGTGTAGACGTAATAAGCAAGTAATTTGTAGGAAGAAAGTTTTTAATAACATATTCGATTAAATAATTTGTTCAAAAAAATATTTATTGTTGATTTTTTTAAAAACCGCTTGACCGATTTCAATAAAATTTATATGGGTCCACCTGGGAAGTATACCCTTTTAAACGAAACAAAAATTTTCCAAATCGGTTCAGACGTCTTCGAGTAATCGGTGAACATACATAAAAAAAGATTCCGATGAATTAAGAACCTCCTCGTTTTTTGGAAGTCGGTTAAAAATAGGCAGATTTGGATGGGAAGTAAATTCATGTAAGACGTGATCGACATGGCCACGTGACGTGTTAACGCTAACTCTAGAGTGCCGATAGATGTCAAAACCAGATAAATGTAAAATTTAATTTACAAATTTTAATTAAAGATCAAACAAATAATTTGAATACCCAAAAGTAACAACTGTTTTGTTTATAGTTTTAAGTTTTCACTTCTGTCGGCAGTCCTCATGATTGCTTTGTTTTAACTTTAATCTCTTAGATTAAAATCTGTGAGGACAACGTGTCAACAAAACCTATTTAGTCTATCTATTATCACAGTAAATGTTTTTTACTTCAAAATGGAGGTGATAGATATTTTTTTCAATTTTTGTGGTTATGTTAAGGGTGGAATAACTTTTAAGCGATTTTGAAGTAGATTTTTTGTTAAAGACACTAATAATTATTTTACTTCTGCTAAGTTACGTTGTAGTAAATATGAGTAGATGAAATGAAATTGAATTTATTTGTTAAGGAACAATTCTTATACTTATACAGAAAAACAATGGCTACGATGATACTACAAAAGTATTAACCGCGTTGCAGATATCATGTTTTTTTAGGAACAAAAATATTGCAAAATTTAAAGCTATTAAAATTTTTCAATATGTAGATTATACTACATGAATTTATGTTATACTAAACATATTTTTCCAATATCAAAATTCTTATTTGCATTGATATCAATCATATATGCTAATTCAGGGTTAACAAATCTGAATTCGATTCGAACAAATTCAAAACCGTATTCGAGAACATATGGATTAGAGCTGCTTAATAAAATTCTGTACATTATGTAAATTCTGATTTGTAAATAAAATCAATTTTGTTTTTTGATTTCAATAAAGAATTAGTAGAGTACAGTAATAGCCTATTGGTAATGCGCTCGTTTGGAAAGCCATGTGGTGAGGATTCAAACCCGGGTCTCCCATCATGATTACCAGTTGTGAATCTGGTGAAGGAACATCGTAAATTGCATGCTTGTATAAGAGAATTATAAATCTTTTGAAACAACACACATTTGGACAGCGTGGTAAACTATGGTCTATTCCCTCATTTTGTTCTTCCAGGCCTTTCTACCTCAGCACGTGTTTAGGTGAGGTAGGTTGTCCAGCAGTTCATCGTAGAGAATATGATAAATCTAAGCATAATATGTAATTGAAATCGTCACTAATATTATTATCGATAGGTATCTTTCACGTTGCAACAGCTCAATGAAACTTTAGGTTTAGGTTTAGCGGAAAGGTTATGGCCTTTAGAGCACATTTATAAAATGTGTTATTGATACATCAATAATTAAAAGATTATGTTCCGTATTTAATAAGCATTGGCTACTTATTTTCTAGGCAAGTTAAAGCGCAACCAAAGCTTAGGGAATTAAAAAATAAATAAACTTACGTTGTTGGTTCATCCAAAAATATGATGGGAGGATTGTTTACTAATTCCAATGCGACTGAAAGGCGTTTAGACTGTCCCCCTGAGAGATTTTGTGACATGGTTTCTCTGTGGTCCCATAGGCCGATTGTTCGAAGGATTTCTTCTACCTAGAAATGAAGAGAAAAAATTTAATGGAAAATTTTTATTTTTTTTAGGATATAAAGGAAACACAATTTATTTAATATATATTTAATTGCGTGAGACTTTAGATCGACTGGACAAAAATAGATAAACTTTCGTCGATCTCCTCCAATCGCCTCAACACTCTTTTGACTAGGTCTGTAGGAGGGAAATTATACAGGTATTTGCACAATTTAGAACTATACAAGTTCTGTTTCAATTGTTTGCATTTCTCTTTGTATACCAACAAAGTGGGCGTCCTTGTCACATTTAATGACTGCAGAGTGTTAAATAGAAATTCTAACGCGAGTCTGATTCAAAAGTTTTATTACGTTTTTAACTGTCTATTTATTACAGTTTAAAAGACGTTTAATAGGATCCGGAATTGTCGTATACTAATTTATACCTACGATAACTTCCGTATTTCAGTAGGGCGCTTATAATAATTTTTTTTAGAAGTTTTAGAAAAAAAAACAAGTTCATTTTAGGTTGCGCATTGAAATCATATACGCTCGCTTATTATTTATTATTCAGATTATTTATTATTTATTATTCGCTTATTATTTATACCAGATAGTTGATACACTACACATATATAACTTTAAATACATACATATTATAAATATAAACACCCATGACTGAAGTACAAACATTCGTCATCACACAAATGAATGCCCCCAGCGGGACTCGAACCCGCGACCGCTGGCACAGAAAGTAGGGTTACTACAAACTGAGCCAAGCGTGTCGTCAACTTTAAATTGTATTATATATTTTCGATAACAGTACAGTAATTTAACATTATTGAATTGATCTGAAGATGATAACAAATGGTGGATAGTTGATTTTCTATGGCTATTAGTAAACTTTATCAAGATGTAAATTATATATTTCGTTTTATTCAGCGCTGTTCATCGCTTTTAACGTCCTACTGCTGGGCATGAACATGCTTCAAATAAAAAAAAATGCGAAGGGAATCTGGCTCTAATCCACTAAGGAGGCTAAGTGCGGGTTAATAGATTTCATATGTCTTTCCAGAACGATTTAGGTTCTCCCAAACATGCGGCATTCCATTTAGTCGTTAAGCAAAAGATATTCATGTTGAAAAATGATTCGCATTTATGGTTAGAGGTGCGAGACCCGGGACTTGAATCTACGTACTTCACTTGGTTTCCCAAGTAAGCTCGTTACCACTGGGCTACCACTGCCTATTATGTCAAATATTTCGTAATTATATTATATTTTTAATACCTACATTTAAGTTTTAACATTACAGTATCAAAATATTAGTAAGGTTAATAGATATAGACTTTATTTTAAAAATAATATGTAATAGGTGTTTAATTTATTTCGCCTTAACTACTATTACGCTTACACTAAAAATGATAGTAATGCATTTTATGTAAAATGTGAACTAATTTCAACTAAGTCTTCTAACGTACTAACTAAGAAGTAAGGAATTAGATATTTTTGATTTATTTAATCCATGAATACAAGGTTTTATTTTTTATATTTTTTACAATATAAAAAAAGTTTTTCTGTTAAGATATTCTCAGTAACAGCCCGGAGTTGGGAATACAACGATGTTTAACCCTCGTGCCTCGGAGAGCATGCAAAGTCGTCGGTCCTGCGCCTTAATTCACACCGGTCTTATCAAAATATCGTCCCATTGGACTTTGAGAGTAAAAGGAATAGAGTGTGCACGTTGTGTCTGCGCGTACACTTGTGCACTATAATATCTCCTGCGCAGTTGGCTAGTCTCAGCGAGATTGGCCGCCGTGGCCGGAATCAGTCAGGAGAACATTATTATTATAAAAACAGTAACTTACAGTATGATATTTAAAAGAAGATATAAGTTGGTTAGCCAAAAATATTAAATAACTTTTATGTGATATGTGATACCACGCATATTCTTAATATTGAACTTGGCTCCAATTTTTACATTTATGTTTTTGATGCGATCTATAATTTATTCATTAGCAGAAACAATAGATCCAAGTACATTAATCTCAAGAGTATCTACGCTCTTATAAAATGGTTAAACTTTACATATTGGGGATGATATTATCTGCCACTACTTATCGATTCTAGAATTCTTCCTAAGAAATTATCGCTGTTTTTATCGATAAATGAAGTAAAAGTGAAATGAACAATTAACATTAATTGAGGGTTCTTTTTGAGGCCATAGAGTCTAAATATTTCTATTAAACTTTTAGCAATACCCTAAGTTGAGTAGTTTTTTTAATATCCATTGTATAATCGCTGAGATGAAAGGAGTTCTTATAAAATCTAAAGGATCGAAATTGTTTCATTTATTTAAAGTTGACGATACATATTTATGTTGAGATCTTAAAAATTTGTATGTACGGGTCTATATAATCTATACAAGGAAATAAACTTTGTAAGCTCTAAGTCTTAAAAATAATTCTGAATATATTAGCTATTATCGTCGGTATCACTGCGTTTTAATAAATAGTAACTTGGGCTACCGAGCTTCGCCCGTAGTTTTTGGCCTAAAGTTCAATTTACTTTTTTTTCTAAAAACTAACAACTTGAATAAATATTAAAAAAAGTAAAAACTTTGTATGCGACCGAGATTCGAACCTGGACACCTGTGATAGTTGATCTTGCACCTTGGCCGCTTGAACACGATGCTTATGCCCGAGCGTGCAAATTACCGACCATATTTTACATGGAATAATGCAAAAGAAAACTGCATGAAAACTCGAAAACACGCGTTTTCTTAGACATAAGACTAATCTAGATCGATTTATCGTCCCCGAAACCCCCGTGTGTTAAATTTCATAAAAATCGTTGGAGCCATTACCGAGGTTGAGATTATATATACAAGAATTGCTCGTTTAAATATATAAGATAAGATTCCACAAATTTTACGCATTGAAAAGCAAAAACATTGGCAATATACGAGTATGTATATTACATGACTTGGAAATGTATTACATATTTATATTGTTGTTTGGATTTCCATCGATGCTGTTAGATGATTTATGGGTTCTAGTGGTATATTTTTATCTAAACCGATATATATATATATATATATATATATATATATATATATATATATATATATATATATATATATATATATATATTATTTACTGGGTTTCAAATGTATCAGTAATGACTTTCAGAATTATTAAAGAGAAGCTGGAACGTAGTTCGATAAAATAATAATTTTGAATCTATATTTGATAGGCGGCAAAGCTTGTGCCAACTTAAACGTATTGTTATTCTTTGTCGTTTAGACATTGGTTTGATTTTTACTAAGAACTAGTAATTAATTTAAGATTCAATTAAATAGGACTTAGTAACCTATTTATTTATTGTTTAATGTACGTTAATTGTTCTGTGTAAGATATTAATATTTTGACTTGTGATTGTTGACTTATGGCTGTTATACAAAACGATGACAAAATACATATAGAAATAATTATGAACACTAGCGACTCATCCTCGCTCCGATCGGATTCGTCCTTACTTATGTTTTAACGTTTAGTAGGCACCTACAGATTTTTCAGAAATGAGATATTTTCCCGCATTAAAAAGTATCCTATATGTTGACCCGGATAACCAGCTATCACCATGGCAAATTTCATCAAAATCCCTCCAGTGGATTTTAGGTGATGCGGTCACAGACCGACAGACAGACAAAAATTCCAAAAACTAAAGATTTTGCCTCTGTATCGATAATAATGTCTATTTCCATATTTTTCTAAGTTTATTTATAGTACAGATTCGGCTTAGTTAGAAATTTATTATATGTATAGATAGATGCTAGCAAAATTATGAATTGTTACTAATATGAGAATAGAATAAATGTAGTTATCATTATTATTTAGAGTCAAATAAAATACTTATTTCCTGCCAAGCTTGTAGAGATGGCAGCACCAAAACTGTATTTAGTATGATTTATGATTTTTGAAATAAAATCAAAACATATACCTTTTAATTTAAATATATGGAAGTGGAAAAATTGTATGGTATAAAAATGATGTATTTTGTAAAAAGACATGAGTGTAGTTTCTGAAGTGAATTGAAGTAATGCAGTAAGTTAAACGTGTTATAATGCAAATTCTTATAATATGAATTGTGATTATGTTAAATAAGTGATAAATGATGTAAAAATTAAATAAATACCTATGGTAAAGTACGAACGGGTTTCTAAATACCGGCCTTTGGTTAGAGGTAAATTCTTATATACATCACAATTTATTAGTTATAATAATTAACATACCTATATAACATTGAGTAAGCACTCATGATTTCCCTTCCTTTAATTTTAATCGTCGATTGTAAATGGCAGATATGATGTAATTGTCGAATTTATCAATAGGCAAACGAAAAGACCATAGGATTTTTATATTTACTATAACATCTTATTCAGAAGCATTCTTACTAATTTATATAAATAATCATATGTTATTTTTAAAGGGTTTTTGTCTTAAATTTTTAAATCCTTATTTGCCTAAAGAATGTAGAAGTAATCTATTAACAGTTAACATATCCAACGAGTTAACGAGTTCGATCTACCGGGCTAATCTGAAGATTGCCTGAAAATTTTATCAAAATCGCTCCGGCCGCTTTAGAGTCCGAAGGGAACATACATACATACATCATCTATACATATAATAAAATTGTAACAAAGCCGAATCTGTACATTAAATATTTTTTGGAAAGTATTATTGAAATAAACATTATTATCGATACAGAGGCCGAATCTATAGTTTTTAGAATTTTTGTCTGTCTTGTCTGTCTGTTACCGCATCACAGAAAAACCACTTCAGGGATTTTGATGAAATTTGGTATGGTGATAGCTGTTATCCCGGTCAACATATAGGATACTTTTTACCGCGGGAAAATATTTCGTTTCTGAGAAAAAATACAAAAACTGCAGTGTAAGAGTACACTAATATGTATAATCTAAGAATTTGGTTTTTGGTCATCTGAACGCGGGCGGAGCTGCGGGCAATGCTAGTATGACCGGTATATATATGACCGGTAAAAAAGAGACAAAAAAGTTTCTTAATATTATCAAGGTGATGTAATTGACACGTGTCATTCCACAATAGACACTTGTGAAACCTTTGAATATTAAACTAAGTTACACTCAAAGTTAAGACCCTCTCAAATATTCTAGTAATGTGCTTAGATATATAGGTATATTCCTTTTATACAATACGTTAAGATAATGTAAGCATAAGTCATGGTTATACAGGATACTCGACAGTTGACATACAATTACGGTGTTTGATTAGCTAGACTGTCAGATATGTATTTAATGTCAAGATGTCTGAAAAGGTAATTTAGTTGAATATACAGTAACAAAGGCTCCCTCGCATAGACCTATAGATAACTGTAACCGATTTAGTAAATGAAGTTTATTTGCTACGTTTTATTAACTATGTTTATAATGTTCGAATTACAAAAGAAACACATATATCCATTTTATTGTTATAATAGAACTAGCGACTCACCTTCGCTCCGCTCGTGTTCGTCGCTCGATACGTTTTAACGATTAGTATTGATTTCCCAAAGATGAGATATTTTCTCGCAGTAAAAAGTATCCTATATGTGGACCTGAATAACCAGCTATCATTATTCATTAAAATTTGTTCAGTGGGTTTCTCGTGATGCGTTACCAGACAGACAAAAAATATAAAAAACTATCGATTCGACATATGCATGTATAGATAATAAATGACTATTTCAATAAGATTATCCAAAAAATATTTATTGTATAATGTAAATATTGGACTCAGAATTTTAATATATGTAAAGATTTGATATTCATGTCAATAGTTCATTAGTTTTAATGTAACCGGTTTTTGATTAAAACATGAGCATTTTATATTAATAAAATACAGTATACTTTATTGTCTTTATTATTAAAGGCGTTTTTGTATTATTTTATTAGTCTCATGACAACAAATTTTTTTAATAAACTGCGAGTCACTCTCGCTTCTGTTGAAGGAGTAACAAACATACATTTATACAACAGTAGTATTTTTCTACTAGACAAAATATTACTAGTGACAAATGTTGCCATCGAAATTTTAGTAACATATGTAATTATCTATATTTCAATATTAATATTATAAAGAGGAAAAGTTTGTAAGTCTGTGTGTCCCCTACATATCTCTGAAAATACTGATTCAATTCTGAAATGAAAATTCTTCTAAAGTTCACTAATTGGAAACATTACATTACAGCCGAGAGCCGAAGGCTATTTTTTATTTCGAAATGTGTTTGCTGTCAGAAATCATAATAATTTTAATTGAAATCGGAAAAAACTGGCTTTAATGGTTTAAAATAAAGCAACAAAATGTATGGTTAAAGAACACCTAGGGAGGCGTACCCGTCATCCAAGCGAAATGAATACTGACTACTGAGTAAGTGGTTTTCTTTAAATTATGGCCAAATATCTAATTCACCAGTAACCGTATTTTTTAAATACATCAATAAAACAAACTCACAACAAGTTCTTTTTCAGATTTACTCAGTTCCTGCCCCAGCTTGAGTTCGGCAGCTATCATCATACTTTCGTTGACGGTGAGTCGTGGCTGTAGTAAATCATCTTGCATTATGTAGCTGCTTAGTTTTTTAAACACACGCATGTCTCGTGCATGCCCATTCACTGTGATTCTTCCATTTACCCCGTTTGATCTGGTAAAAACAAAAATATTTAAATTAGTTTCAATCTGGCGTATTTGTATGGAAGCGGCCGCGATGGTGTCACTGCACCATAGTATAATGGTTGAGCATCTACGACTGCGTTCGGTTCGAGTCCGTGTCTGGCCGAGTTTTATTATTATTTGTTTATCTAGTAACCGAACGAGTAAAGTCAGTGACATTTTAACATTAGGTACATTTAAATACAATAAATGTTTTAACATTATATTTAAAAACTTCATTAATAATCATCTACTTTTTAACTGTGTTCAAGGTACTTGTAAAATCATTTTATAGGTGACTTTTCATGTTTAGATTCTTGAGTTTAGAATTTCACCATTGAAAATAAATATGTAATCTATTCCTATCTGAAATCTATTCTGCCATCTCTGTAATTTAACTATATGCCAAATAATCAATATCAAAATCAATATTGATTATTATTAGGGATTAGCAGAAAACAAAAACAAATATATTCCACGGGAACCGTACATTTTTCCGGAATTAAAAGTGTGTTTTGTGGTAATTCTGATGTATGAGCTATTAAAAATTATTGTAAAGTTTCATTAAAACTCATTCTGTAGTTTTTGCGTGGGAGAGTAACAAACATTCATATATCTATACATTCAGACATCTGTACATCCTCACAAACATTTCGCATTTATAATATTAGTAGGATTAGTAAGAGTAGTTACACACGAAAGAAGATATAGGTACACCCGAAATGAGAGATACCCTCTTCTTTGATGTCGGTTTATAAAAAGTACCTAGCTTATAATATTCTCACCACGTCTGTTTCTTTCGTCAGAAGAAGTACCGCTAAAATTGGTTAAGCTGTTTAGAGGGTTATTTCGAACTCTTAGAACACAATCGTTTAAGAAATGGTTGTTGTTGTTATAACCATTACACTTACGTATATCCAGCCAGTATATTTAGGAGCGTAGATTTCCCAGCGCCTGATGGGCCGAGGATGCATGTTAGTTCTCCGGACCGGAATTCACCCGAAACATTGTGCAGAAGCCGCCGCTCTCCTGTAGACAATAGGTACCAATAGTTATAATACGAATAATAGAATCACCGAAATGTAGCGCGTTACCACTGGGCTACCACTGCATACACTGCATATATATATATATATATATATATATATATATATATATATATATATATATATATATATATATATATATATAGCATACAAGTTATTTGTCGCTAAATTTCGATCATTTGGAGGATAACGCTGTAAAAGACAGACACATTTTCACATTTATAACGTTTAAATTTAATAATATGTTTTTAAAAGTAAGTATAAACGAAATATATTTTAATTTATACAATTTTTTTAGTCTACTTTAAACTCATTATTATTTATTATGCTTATGCAAAGTAAGCAGAGTAAAAAATGAAAAATCATATTCATATTAGAGCAAAAACTCCTTTACCGAAAAAAATTGATAGCTTGAACGTGGAATATGATTTTTCATTTTTACGCAAATTTAAATTCGACGTTTAAAATTCGAAATTTAAAATAAGCATCGGGCAAGTGCGAGTTGGATTCGGCAACAAGGTTTCTGGAATTGAATTAAATAACTATATTACATAATTTACTTGTCGGTCTCTAACTGGGTATGGTGTGGACAAAAATGTTTTTTTTTTTAAATTATTTCATAGGGGTTCGTATTTATGATTGAGAATCTTCTACTCCCTGCCCACTTCCCAAGTTACTCGGGTTCGGCGCAGTAAGTCTTCCTCTTCCATTCTCCTCTATTACTCATCATCTCATCATTCGCCCCTTTCTCTTTCACATCCTGTCTCACACAATCTATCCATCTTTTCTTCGGTCTTCCTCTACCTCTCCATCCATCTACATTCATTTCCATCACTTCTCGTCACATGCGTTTCATCCCTCCTCTTCACATCTCTATATAATTATTTATTTATGTTCATTATTGAGATTGAACATGAATAAATATTCAACTTTTTGAACCAGTTAGAAATAATTAAAAATCCGCCGATAGTTTACTGGTTAGTGTTACGCACTTGACACAAACGTAATAGAGGCTCTATGCGGGCAAGGAATCCTAAAAATGTTCTAATAATTATAAAATACGTTTAAAATAGATATAAATAGTTATTAGCCCGCGTTAGCCATATAATTTTTTTTTTGTTAATAATATTGACAAATATTGGCATTAATATTTATACGATACTAACGTCACTCAATTGTTTTGCCTTCCCGGAATCTATCCACTAACACTTAAACTTTATGGTATGGTATTAAAGTTCAAATTGACTTTTAAGTATTATTACGAATCTTTTTTATGGGAGTATAGAAAAGTGTTGTTTTTAGACTTTTTTAGGCAATTTTTAAAAATTTTCTCTCCGTAAGAACCATCCACGTACTTCAAGGAATATTCTAAAAAAAGAATTAGCGAAATCGGTTCAGCTGCTCTTGAGATTTGCGCTTAGCAACACATTCAGCGATTCATTTTTATATTATAGAAGATAACTAGTAAAGATATTTAATATGAAACCACAGATTTACAAAATGGATTGACGAGCTTTAAAATTCTAAAGAATTTTAGAATATGAGTTCTTATAGTTAAATTCCAAAGACAAAAAACTATACATTTTTCTGAAGCTGATTAAGTTTTTAACTATTTCGCTCGAATGAAAAACCTATTTTTTCATTTTTAATGAAGAATATTTAATTTTAAATTCAATTTTTATATTATTTATTTTTTGATAAATTTGTGCTATACGTAGGATTTATTAAATTCACTAGCCAATTTATTCATTTAAAGAATTTGACGATCGGTCCATGTAGGACACGGGCCTGTTAATTATCGGTTTATATCATACGGATACCATATCTGCTGCGCTAGTGAAACGATACTAGCTATTAGCTAATAAATGTACTAAAAAAAGTAAATTATCACTGCTTGCCATAAAACAATCTTACTAATGCTAATATAATAAATGTGAAAGTTTAAATGTTTGGATTTGTGGATCGATGTTTGTTACTCAAGCGAGGCAGAAAGACTGAACCGATCTGGATGAAATTTGGCATATAGGTAGATTTTAGTCTGGAATAGCACATAGGCTACTTTTTATCCCGGAAAAACGGTTTTCGTGAGATAGATTTGTTTTTGTTTTTTATGTTTAGTTTTAAATAAACAGAAATAGCAAATAAAAGTGAGTAGGTACGAAAGTTTTATGAAACACTGTCACTTTTTTCACTCCTCCGCTTAAAAAATTCGTTGGAAATAAGATTAGGTTTATATATAAGTCGTTTGTGTTACCATGGCCGGTACCGTGGCCAGGAATAGCGCGACTACCGGGAACTGGGGGCCTTAGATCTGAGTTCTCTCATTATTTCTCTCTCTCTCTCTCTCTCTCTCTCTCTCAGTATTTGCCTTAGTTACCACGCCTGGCAGGCGGGTTGGTGACCGCAGTTGCTGGAATATTTCACTGGTGGCGCTGCTGGCCGCCACCAGGATGTTCCACGAGGTTGACAATAGGGGGCCTAATGTGGAAGTTGGCCCCACTTACATTCACAGATGGCAGTGGATGGATGCGGGTTGCCCAGGACCGGGATCGTTGGCGTTCATTGAGGGAGTCCTTTGTTCAGCAGTGGACGGCGATAGACTGATTGATTGATTGATCATATATAAAAAAATCTTATCAGTCAGGAAACAACAAAATTATTAAATGTAGATTTTTTTAGAAAATCGAGTTTATTTATTTGTCCTTTTACCATATCACTTTTATTTTTAACATAGTCTTAATGGTTATAAGATAACCTGCGTTATCGGTCTAGAGTTTCAAACTCTATATGTACGTATATATGTTATAAGTTTCAACATACCCTGAGACTATTTAAACACATTAATTATTAAGAGCTTCAGCAAAGTACAAAATTGTATTTTATAATTAGTCATAATCAAGCTAATTATTGTGTACAGTACAGATCCTGCTTTAGTAACAGCAACATTAATTTAAACTAAATCATCAGACCGTTGCTAAAAGTAAAAAAAATATATGAAAAAATATCTTCATTGGTCAACTTATCAAGGCCTCACTGAGTGAGTGTATAGTATCACTGAGTTATTTCGCCAGTTTTTATTAGCATTGAAGCTTTCAACGAGAAAATCCGAAAAGGCAGAAGCGATATTTATAATAACATATAAATATAAATAAACAAATATGTTGGGACATTAACACACAGCGTCATCTAGTTTCACGGTAAGCTACGAGACTTGTGTTATGGATACCAGATAGTTGATACACTACACATATATAACTTTAAATACATACATATTATAAATATACCCATGACTGGAGTACAAACATTCGTGCTCATCATACAAACTAATGCCCCCAGCGGGAATTGAACCCGCGACCGCTGGCACAGCAAGTAGGGTCACTACAAACTGAGCCAAACGAGTCGTCAAATAGTTATTCTTATTGCCGGTAGCTAAATAAAAGTAGAATTTCTGTAATATAGAAAAATACTTCCACTATTACACATAATAATTAATTCATTAGAACACTATTTAAATTCGCATTGGTTTAAACAAGACAAATGCAAATATTCTCTTTTTGGTTTATATATAAGTACTAGCGGACCCGACAGACGTTGTCCTGTCTACACGTCTTTAATTTGAAAATTTCAAACTTTTTGGACAAAATTGTGAATCTAAACCATTCCCAGATCACCTTGAACACACACAAAAAATTTCATCAAAATCGGTCCAGTCGTTTGAGAGAAGTTCAGTGACATACACACTCACAGAAGAATTATATATATAAAGACTAGCGGACCCGACAGACGTTGTCCTGTCTACACGTCTTTAATTTGAAAATTTCAAACTTTTTGGACAAAATTGTGAATCTAAACCATTCCCAGATCCCCTTGAACACACACAAAAAATTTCATCAAAATCGGTCCAGTCGTTTGAGAGAAGTTCAGTGACATACACACTCACAGAAGAATTATATATATAAAGATATTGATAGCAAGATTTGACGTATTTGGCTAAGCAAAAACATTTGGGCCATCGGTCTAAACATGGGCATATTACAAATGCTGCTATTTTATATAGTAATAGCCAAGGTTATTTTAGATGGTCCTTTATGGGAACCAGTTTTAGACGAAACATCCATTTTAAAATTCTTAAGGATACTTCTAATTATCATGGTGATAGTAATTATGTACCTAATTCTATCACATTCACATAATATTAATATGTTTACCCTATACAATGATAAGTTCTATATCAGTATGTTAATATCTGTCCTCGGTTGCGTTCGCGTTACAACTAATGAATATAAATCTATGCCTTTTCGTCTTTCCCGCGAGAACTACTTACTTTTGGAAGTAAAGACGTTTAAAGTTATTCTCCATGTAATCTTCTATCTTTCAGTGATAAATGGCTTCAACAGTTTCGGTTATTGATTATTGATTACGTCAAAATTGCTTAGGCTTTGGTGTCGTAGAAATCTATACTTCCATACTAATATTATAAATGTGAAAGTGTGTGTGTTTGTTTGTTTGTTTGTTTGTTTGTTTGTTTGTTTGTTTGTTTGTTTGTTTGTTTGTTTGTTTGTTTGTTTGTTTGTTTGTTTGTTTGTTTGTTTGTTTGTTTGTTTGTTTGTTTGTTTGTTTGTTTGTTTGTTTGTTTGTTTGTTTGTCCTTCTTTGACGTCGAAACGGAGTGACGGATTGGCATGATTTTTTGTTTGGGGATAGTTGAAGGGCTGGAGAGTAACAAAGGCTACTTTTTACTGCTGGAGTTTACCTAATTCTCACGGGAAAACCCTTTATAATACAATCCAAAAAATATTTATGATCAGAATTACTTGAAACTTGGTATTAATCCTCTTCAATAAAAGTACCTGGGCCACCGAGCTTCGCTCGGAGTTTTTGGTCAAAAGTACAATTTTCTTTAAAAAAAACTAAAAACTTGAATAAATACAAGAACAAAAATAAATTATACCTTTGTATCCGACCGCGATTCGAACCCGGACGGACACCTATGATTGTCAATCTTGCGCTTTGGCCGCTTGACCATGATGCTTATACCCAAGCGTGCGAAATTATCGACCATATTTTACGTGGAATAATGCGAAAGAAAACCGCATTAAAATTCGAAAACACGCGTTTTCCCAGACATAAGACTAATCTCGATCGATCTATCGCCCCCGAAACCCCCTGTGTACTAAATTGTATGAAAATCGTTGGAGCCGTTTCTGATTAAGATTATATATATATATATATATATATATATATATATATATATATATATATATATATATATACACCAGAATTGCTCGTTTAAAGATAAAATGCGTGTTTTAGCATTTTTCGAAATTCATCCTATAAGGGAGTAAAATAGTGGATGAAACTTTGAAAACTACTTTTTTTAGAGTTTTTTTGTAGTTTTAGCGCGAGCGAAGCTTTAGAATATCTATAAGTAATTTAATTATAGATATTCTAAGATATCATGTATTTATTAACCGTACATCTTTACAAGTAGAAGACGTCAGCTAAGAAAGGATTATCCGACGGGGTCGAGTTAAGAAGATCTGAAAAAGGTATGAATTATTCTCTTCTAGACTATCTTCTAGTACAGACTTATTCTTGTTAGACATAAAGCAATACAGGCGGAGACTCTGGATAACCTAATCTTTATATATATATATATATATATATATATATATATATATATATATATATATATATATATATATATATATACATATATATATATATATACATATACACTCGTGAGCAAAAAAATCGACTCAGGACGCACGCTTGCGGTTAAAAAGCTCTAGCAAAAAATCGGAAGCTTTTATTATATTTCTGATTTTAATATCTCAAAGTTCTTTGTTTTAGCTTTAAAATGAGTGGTCTATGTTGTTATTAAAAAATGTGTTTTGGTAAAGAAAAAATATTGAATGAGATGGAGTCTTAAGCAATAAAAAAAGTGATGGTTGGCGGTAAAGAAAATACCACGTAAAATTCGTCAAAACAATAATTTAATTAAAATTATTTTTTTAATATTTAGTGTTGCCCCTCCTGGCCCTAATAACAGCACTTAACCGCTTTTTCATGGATCGAATAAGTTTCCTTACTCGATCTTGTGCGATGCTATTCCATTCGTCGATTAGCGCTGCTTTGAGGTCCGCCATCGTGTCTGGTGCAGGATTTCTAGCCCGAACTTTTCTTTTAAGATCATCCCACAAATGCTCGATAGGATTTAAGTCCGGGCTACGCGCTGGCCAGTCCATAGCGGCAATTGCGACCTCCTGTAAATACTGCCGGACGGAACTTGCAGTATGTGGACGGGCATGGTCGTGCATTAGGACGACGTTTTCGCCAATGACACCGGCGTAGGGAACGACGTGATCCTCTAAAATCTCTTCGATGTATCGGATCGCCGTCAATCCTCCCATTCGACCGCCAGTTTCAATAAAAACCAACTCGGTTTTTGCCTCAATTGAAAGGCCGGCCCACACCATCCAGGAACCTCCTCCAAAAGCAACATTTTCTTTGATACAGCACTGCGCGAATCTTTCCCCAGGTCTTCTGTAGACTCGTGCTCTTCTATCACTACCATGCAAGCGCACTCTACTTTCGTCTGAGAAGAGAACGGTGCTCCATTGTTCGTCAGTCCAATCAACATGTTCTCTAGCAAAACGTAGGCGGGCTGCTCGGTGGTCTGGGGTTAATTTGGGGCCAGTAGCTGGCCTTTTTGGCTCAAGCCTAGCTGCCTTGAGTCGTCTTCTGACTGTCCAGCCACTCACAGCTACTCCTCGCGTTTCTCTGAGCTCTTGTTGGACTTGAACGCCAGTGAGGGCCCGATTTCTTAACGATGTGCTGACAATAAATCGGTCATCTCTCTCTGATGTGCACCTTTTTCTACCGGAACCGCGTCTTCGATTAAAGCCACCAGTCTCTTGGTAACGACGGTAAACTCTGGAAACAGCAGACTGGCTCATATTCAGTGCACGTGCCACTTCACGCTGACTCTGGCCTTGTCGCAATAGGGTGATCGCTTGAGCTGCTAAATCGCTTGTTGTGTCCATTTTCAGGTAGAATTCTTGATTGTTGATAACGGAGATGTGTATCGGTTGACGTTTGACGGCTAACTGATAAGGGTGGGTCAGATAGATAACCTTTTATATGGGTCAGTAACCCTTAATTAGCACTATTGTAAACCAGCGTAAAAAGGGTGGTTACTGATCACAACATATTGTTGGGTTGTGTGAGCACTAAACTTTACAATATTTTATATCATTTTGAAGCTAATACTAGCAGCTTTAAGATTTTACTATGAAAAAAATATATTTGCTTTCAGTTTTTTTTCCAGTGACTTGCGACTACAGATGTGTCGTCTGAGTCGATTTTTTTGCTCACAAGTGTGTATATATATATATATATATATATATATATATATATATATATATATATATGTATGTATGACTGAAAACCGTCAGAAGCAGTTATTTGGAATATTTAAGGTTGCTGTTGCAACTACCACGAGTCTAGTGACCTTATAGATAAAAAGAATTTGTGATGTTGAAAAAAATGTTACAAAGAAAATTATATAGCGTGAACTTATATTGCACGACAATACAATCAAAAAATATATGAAAGAATAGCAAATTGATTACATATCTATTTACGAAATTGGAAAAGTTTACCTTATTATATTTATATTTTCTTACCATGAACATTTACAATATATAAAAATATTTCAGAATCATAACTATGTATTTATTTCTAAATTATTATACATTGTTACTTATTACATTACTAGCATTGCCCGCGGCTCCGCCCGCGTTCAGATGACCAAAAACCAAATTCTTAGGTTTTACATATTAGTATACTCTTACATTGCAGTTTTTGTATTTTTTTCTCAGAAATGAGATATTTTCCCGCGGTAAAAAGTATCCTATATGTTGACCCGAATAACCAGCTCTCACCATACTAAAATTTATCAAAATCCCTCCAGTGGTTTTTCTGTGATGCGGTAACAGACAGACAGGCAGACAGACAAAAAATCTAAAAACTATAGATTCGGCCTCTGTATTGATAGTAATGTCTATTTCAATAAGATTTTCCAAAAAATATTTAATGTACAGATTTGGCTTCGTTACAATTTTATTATTTATATAGATTTACATATATGTAAAATGTGAGTATATAATTATTAGTTTCATCGAGGAAATATTTTTCTATTATAAATTAAACATATTTAAAGCCTAGGCCTCTCAAGAATGAAAAAATCCCTTTGTATAATTGACACTTTAATTAATTTCCAAGAACGAAATAAAGGGTCCTAAAATTACAAGCCTTAATTTAATTAATATTCATCAATAACGAATCTATGAAAGTGTACATTAAGTATTTATTTATACAGAGCGTTAAAATGTTTACGATCCGTTCCGTTCGACGGTAGCCATCGGTCAGAACACAATTTAGAACAAATTGAAGCATTACATTTTATTTTTATAGGGCTTTTTACTTGATGCCCGAACGGGGTTATTGATTTTTTAACCTCGCCCGATATTTTTATTTACATAAGCTTTCATCGTAAAATTTTGTGTATAAAAATTTTCATCATTTTCAGTTTACTTTATATTTTTCGTAAAAATATAGATAATAAAATTAAACTAAAGTTTATTATGACTATAACAACAGTGCCATTACATTTTTTTAAACAAAAATATACGTGTCGAAATGAGAACCATCTCCTTTTTTTTCATCGGATAAAAATTTGGATTCTGTCTATCTCCTAGCTCCATCAATATTCATCAGCTCAATGGTACGAAAATATTTTATTGTCATTCTGATTAAAAAATTTTAAAAAATACTACTAATTATTTGAAGTAGGTAAAAATCGACATCCTCGTTTTGTTTATGTAGTTGGAAATGAAGTTAATAAAAGGATTAAGAAGCAATAAAACATGATTAATTATGCTACAATATTATGTCATAAATTAATAGAATAATAGATTATAATTAATGAGAGATTGATTATGCGATGTCTATTTTTAATTTATAAGTAATATTTTATATAATTATTAATAACTAGTGACGCACCTGAGCAAAGCGAAGTGTTTTTAGCCGACTTCCAAAAAGGAGGAGGTTCTCAATTTGTCGGAATCTTTTTTTATGTATGTTCACCGATTACTCGAAGACGCCTGAACCGATTTGGATTTCTTTTGTTTCAAAGGGTATACTTTTCAGGTGGTCCCATATAAATTTTATCGAAATCGGTTGAGCGGTTTTTTTAAAAAATCAACAATATATATATATATATATATATATATATATATATATATATATTTAAATAAATTGTTCAATCGAATATGTTATTAAAAACTTTCTTCTTACAAATTACCTGCTTATTACGTCTGCCCTAAAAATGAAAAAAATAAAAACTTAAAAAAAAAAAACGTCTTCCAGGCACTAAAATGTAAAAAATAACTAAACGGAGATTTTCATTTAGAATAGATACCTAATCAGATATTTTCGAAGTCGGTGCCAGTCTACAATATTTTAAGATATGAATATCTAATAGGTAAATATATATTTTACGTATCAAAATATATTACATTTGTTTTGCATCGGCTGGCAGTAAGGCTGGGCATAAGACAGACAAACAGATGGAAATTTCTATAACTATTTTTTGTACACAATACGTAACAGTCACTGTTTAAAAAAACATGTACAGATTTTGACTGACAATATCTATATATAATATATATATATATATATATATATATATATATATATATATATATATATATATATATATATATATATATATATATATATATATATATATATATATATATATATCTTCTTCTTCTTCCTGTCCATTTCCCAAGTCACTTGGGGTCGGCGCAGTAACTCTTCCTCTTCCATTCTCCCCTATTACTCGTTATCTCATCATTCACCCCTTTCTCTTTCATGTCTTGTCTCACACAATCTATCCATCTTTTCTTCGGCCTTCCTCTACCTTTCCATCCATCTACATTCATTTCCATCATTCTTCTCGTCACATGCGTTTCATCCCTCCGCTTCACATGCCCATACCAACTAAGAGCATATATATATATATATATATATATATATATATATATATATATATATATATATATATATATACACATATATATGTATATGTATGTATATAGATACAGATATATAGATATTGTCAGTATAGGTCAGTAGGTCTAGGCTGTGTATTTATTTCTATTTAGGCTATCACAACGTACATCTCGTACAACGAAAAAATCTAATTAAAATTTGTGTTAGACGCAATAAATATATATACTTACCAAGTTAATTATTATTAAAGCATTATTATATTCCTAACATAACACTAATGTAAAAAATAAATATTTTTATAATTTAACCATACAGCTTCTTAATTGCAATATTAAATAAACTATTTACCATATATGTAGTTATTATTATATGTATATTTTTGTAAGTTGAGAGATAGGTATAGGTAACTATAATATATGTGTTTAACTACAAGTCAGTTTTATGCTAATCATTTATAAGATTTATTAAAGTTGTTTGAGATGTTGTATTTGTTGTTGATGTGTTAATGTTAAAAATTAATATACATATGAACTATGTTATTTATCGTTGTCTGTAAAAATATGATGATACTATAAATATAATGATATTAAGCATCAAATCACCTGTATATTGTGGGTATATTATTTAGCTTTGGCTTTATTGTTATAATGTTCAGGTAAATTTCTAAGAAATCTATTGTTAACTGTAACACCGGCGTGTCCGCGGTCGTGGAGGGATTAATCGTAATATTTTTTTTATGGTATATTGTATTCGTATTATAAACAAATGAAACATTTATCATTACTTAGAGGCTTTATTGTTGAAATGTAGCTTGTAAGTTAAGGAGGTAGGCGTAGGTAATTACTGCAACCCAGTTTTATGTCGTTGATGTGTTTTAAATAAATAAATTATATTATTTATAATTGTAATGATATATAAAAAAGAGAGTAGGTATTATATGTATATTACTATAGCAGTACCCGCGGCTTCGTTGGCGTCGAAACTTCCGATCGCTACCATATTTCACAGGATCACTCGTTGGACTAATCTGAAGATTGACTAAATTTCATCAAAATCGCTTCAGCCATTTTGGAGTCCGTAGGGAACATACATCAATTTATTATATATAGATTTGAAAAGATACTTAATCGGAGTGTGTTTTGTTTACCGGATACACATCAAACCATAGAACGTTAGGTACGTTACGTTAGCAGTCAAATCTTCAGTTTTTTAACTGTCTGTTTAATTGTGCATAACTCAAGAACTTGGTATATTTTACTGTATTTTTTGTAAATAGTTTGTTGAATAGTGTAGGTTAATAAGCAAACATATAAATGCAACTCAGAGTTAAGGGTTTAATGTATATTATGTACATTTTTCTGGTATGAATGAAGTCCTATATTTGGATTTTTTCACATTTAATTCAATTTAAATTTCAATGCACACAATCTATTTCATAAGAAACAGTTTCGATTTACGAAGGCCGCTCCACAGCAGATGCTAGTGTTGAGGTAGTAAAAAATATTTTTAAAGCTTGGGAAGAAAGGTCACAGGATGCACTTGGGAAATTGTGACTTATCCAAGGCCTTTAATTGTGTACATCATGAGACACTGATTAGGAAACTGCATCACTATGGTAATAGAAATAAGGCACTCGACCTTCTAAATTTGTATTTAAATAATAGAATACAGAGGGTTGATGTAAATGGTAAGAGATCTTCTGGGGCTCCATTAGATACGGAGGTTCCACAAGGATATATTCTTGGCCCCTTTCTCTTTCTAATTCATATTAATGATTTCCTTTTTTTGTACAGGACAAACATGAGATAGTATTGTACGCTGATGACACTTCACTTATTTTTAAAGTGAAGCGTAATTTAATAATATACGAGGATGTAACTAATGCTCTCTCGAAGGTTGTCTATTGATTTGATTCAAATAATTTATTATTAAAAGACAAAATATATAAAATTTTCAACACCTAATGTTAAACTTGTTGATAATGGTGTAAGTGTTAAAACCAGTAGAGTCCACTAAATTCCTAGGTATTATCATAGATTCGAAATTGCAGTGGGGCCCCCATATTGAGGGGCTAGCGAGTAGACTCAGCTCTGCAGCGTTCACGTTAAAAAAAATTAAAACTTATTACTGACGTAGATACAGCTCGCATAGTACCTATATTTTAGTTATTTTCATAGTGTTATGTGAGTGCGTGAACACGTTGTATCCAAGTGTCCCGTGTGGTTGAAAAGTTTTCGAACAGGTTCGACATTTTCAAGACGCCGCACCGCGTAGAAGATAGCACTTAAAAATGAGATTCACGTGGAGCAAAGACTGTGAACAGCTCGGACACAATTTTCGAACATTTATATACAGACACTATTCAGACACTAGAATTTCGTAAAACTGTGAACAGTACAGACATTATTTTCTGACATTTATGTCGCAATTTGTGTCGTAGTCTAAACTTAGCTTTATTGAGATTGGCCACCATGACCAAAATCGGTCAGATGGACATCACTATTATTACTTTTATTAAATGCACATAAAAGTTAAGCTTACTTGAAGCAGCAAATGAAGTCAGATATAATATGTGATTACATTAACATTGTTTCGTTCTCGTATTTTATTATAATTTATTATATATGTTTTGTTCTGTTTTATTTTATTTTATCATTAATCTTTCAATCGCAGTGTAATTAACATTTCTGGTTATTAACGCTGATGAATTAAAACTTTAATAATAGTTGTTACGATGCATAAAATTAATACTCACAAAACCTATACATATAATAAAATTGTAACTAAGTCGAATCGCACATTAAATATTTTTTGGAAAATCTTATTGAAATAAACATTATTATCGATACCGAGGCAGTATCTATAGTTTTTAGAATTTTTTTCTGTCTGTCTGTCTGTTACCGCATCACCGAAAAACCACTGGAGGGATTTTGATGAAATTTGGTATGGTGATAGCTGGTTATCCGGGTCAACATATAAGATACTTTTTACTACGGGAAAATATCTCATCTCTGAGAAAAAATATAAAAACTGCAATGTAAGAGTTTACTAATCTGTAAAACCTAAGAATTTGGTTTTTGGTCATCTGAACGCGGGCGGAGCCGCGGGCAATGCTAGTATTTTATAAAGAGACATTTTTAATCAAACCAAATACATTTTACGCCAATCTATAGATTATATGTTTACCTGGAAATCCAGCATTTTCATTTGCGAATTACACTCACATGAACGTTTCAAATTGCAAGTGCCACAAAGCATAATGTATATTAATATTATAAAGAGGCAGAGTTTATTTGTTTAAACGCGTTAATCTCAGGAACTACTAATCCAATTTGAAAAAATATTTTTGCATTAGATAGCTCGTTTATAGAGGAAGCTTATAGGCCATATATCATCATGCCCCAACCCACCAACCATCCAACAAAACGGAGCTGTAATCATAAATGTCAACAAATCTGGCAGAATTCCATACATTATTATAAAAATTATATACATATTTATATTATATATGTACATACATAGAGACGAACCCGAGCAAAGCGAGGGTGAGTATCTAGTTCAAATATATTAGGTTACTAAAAGCTACACTTATACAGTAAAAAACTAATTTATGATTATATACCAGTATGTAATTAAGGTGCGCCGTTTTATTTTAAAATATGTAATTTAATTGAACCCGATACGTAACACGAGGGGCCAAAAACGCTTGGTTTAATAGTCATCATAAGTACAATAATAAGAATTTGCAACAATGCATTGAGCGTAATAGATAATGATAGATAATTATTAATTTTAAGTCTGTCCGGCGTATTTGGTCGCAGATTCGATTTCTGCCTTGGCAATGTATATTATCATAATTAAATCAATGTTTATTGAATTTAATTAAGTCAATAGTAACCTGATCAGACCACAAGACAGTAGTAACGCGATTGCTTGGAAAACTAAGTGAAGCGAGTTCAAATCAAGGATTTCGCACCTCGGATATTTTCATGTGCAAATAATTTTTACTTTTACCTCAACTTAGCGTGAAGGAAAGTATTGTGGAAAACCTGTGTGTCAAAGATAACCTTAGTAGTTTCCGTTTTCGAAAGGCATATGAATTTTATTTGAAATTTTCTTTTCTTTTTTATTTAATCTTATTTTTATATAATTACTTACTAGCTCTATTTCTAATTCGGGATCGTTACAAGTGGTTTGGTTATGTTAATAGGCATACTAGCAGAACCCGCGGCTTCGCTCGCGCTAAAACTACAAAAATACTCTAAAAAGTAGATTTCCTACAAACTTTCAACCACTATTTTACCCCCTTATGGGATAAATTTTAAAAATGCTGAAACACGTATTTATTTAATTGTATTGAAGAGCATTAATACCAAGTGTCAAGTAATTCTGATTATAAATATTTTTTAAGGTTGTAATATGACGTTTTTTCCCGTGGGAATGAGATTATTTCCCGCGATAAAAAGTTGCCTATGTTACTATCCAACCCTCCAACTATCTTCGTACAAAAAATCACTCCAATTCGTCACTTTGTTTCGACTTGAAAGAAGGACAAACAAACAAACACTTTCACATTTATAATATTAGTATAAGTATGGATTATATCAGTATAGACTTTTTTCCGCTTATTACGTTCATTACCGCTACCATTGTCACTGAAGTAGATTGTGAATCGTGTATGGCCTCGACAAATGAAACTTACTGTATACATTCATGATCTTTCATTGTTACGTTTTCCAGATTGACCCAATTTGGCTACTGGATATCCGGTACGTCTGTCTGTTTAATTGCGTTAAATTTCAATGTAATATTTTTACTTTAGATTATATAATACTCTTGAATTACAGATAGGTATGACTTTCATTTTATTAGGTCGAGTACAATTTATATTATTAGTCAGTTTTGATTTACCCTCTCCTATACAAAAATATGGATACGTTAAATACTTATCTGTTTGACTCAGTTCGTAGTAACCCTTTTTTTTAACGTTGGGAAATGCATTTACGCACGAGGTGTGGGACTCACCGGCAAAGCCAGTACTACCCACTAAAACCCAACAAAGCCTTCCCCCGTCTTAATGGGGCGTCGCAGGATCGATTACGCATTCAACTACGACGCCCCGACGGCAGGTCTGCCGTAGCAGACCACAACAACCATGAGGTTGTTCCAAAGTCCACTCTGCTATCAGAGAAGTACCAGGAGCAACCCGCATGGTACACCGCCCACCGAAGAGGGCCACCTTCCACCGCCCACCGAAGTGGGCCACCTCCCTGTGCGTTTCTTGGCTTCGTGCCCGGTGGATTGCCGGGCACTACTGAGCCCCCCCACCACGACAAGGTGAACGCACTTTGGGGGGGGGGGTCGTAGTAACCCTACTTGCTGTGCCAACGGTCGCGGGCTCGAGTCCCGCGGGCATTCATTCGTGTAATGAGCATGAATGTTTGTACACCATTAAAGTTATATTATATGTATATGTAGTGTATCAACTATCTGGTGTCCATAACATAAGCCTTGTAGCTTACCATGGAAATAGATGGTGCTGTGTGTTAATGTCCCAACAACATAAATACAATGTCGTAAGTAGTATATGTATATTAAATGACAGATAATGGATGGTTAAATTTAATTAATGCGAAGAAAATTCGAGATTGCTTTCATAGATTAGATTATACTCGTTTTTTAATCTAATATTACACGATTATTTAAATATGTATGTATATGCAAAATAGCTTAAACTTTTCTTATATGAAATATACTTCCTACAATAATAAATAAAATAAACAACGACTTTGACAATATAATAAATAAGCGACGCTATTTATTCTTGTGTTTAATATATTTTTTTTGGATTATTTTAGATATATCTTAGCTTTAAAAGGAAAGGTATCAATATGGCCTCATTTCCGCCACAGAATCACGAAAAAAATACGTCATACGATTTGACCTTTTCTTCACATATTTTGAAAGTAGACTGTGTGCCTGATAAGAAAATATATTTATGTGAGAAAAAAATACAACTCCTATATACCTAATGCTATATGATAGGTCCTACTTGTGAGACGTCAAACTTGTTTTAACATTTCGTCCGAAATGAGCGATTCTCAGCAAATTTATTGAAGAATAGAATGTAATAAATCTAAATAAACCCTACACAATAAACCTAACTAACGTAACACTCTTTTTGCGTCGGGATTTGAAAAAATATGGAAATGACATATTTTGACATAACGATTAAGTTTATCATTTCAATACATTTTTGGAACTTTCATTCTCTAGCTATTGTAGAATGACATCTTGTTAAAAGCCCAACCAAGGCTTGCCATTAAAATGATTACACATTACAACCTATTGTTAGATTGTATCGCAGGAAGTACTTAATTTTAAAATTAGCTAGTACATATATACTCATTTTACATAATTTGTTCAATGATCATAATTTGATTAAATTATGCGAAATTATATTTGTCAGAGATTTTATGTGCGAAATTTAATTTCTGTAAAACCTTATAAAATTTTATTTTTTTAACATATTTGCCAAATTAACAGGTTTTAATCAAATTATAAGACATATTAATTGAAATGTGTTTCATAAGAACTCTTTTTGAACAAAGAGTATTCTTCTATAGTGAATTTTATAGTGAGTTTATATAATGAATAAATGGGCCTAAGGAGCAGTCAGACAGAACATTACAAACTAGGAACTCACCCTCGTTTCGCTCGGGTTCGTCCCCAGGTTTGATTCCCCATACGAACTTTCATCCCCATTTTAACCCCCTTAAGGGAGTATTTCCAGGATAAAAATCTATCTATCCTATGTCCTTTTCGGGGTCTCAAACTATTTTCTTACAAAATTTCATCTAAATCAGGTTCAGTAGTTCCTGAGATTATTTCCTACAAACACTCACAAACTTACAAACTTTACCTCCTTATAATATTAGTATTAGATAGGACCTGCGTATTTGGACTAAGAAGACATTTGATTTGACCTTTTGACACCAATGCTGTTTTGGAAAATAAAAATAATAAAAAAAGTATAATTAAAAAGAAATACGGATACCACCTTGACGCCAGGCAGGGAAGGGGACCTTATGAGGAGTTTTTTAAAGTTGTGGACTGTCCTTTTACTTTCCATTTAAAAATGTATTTATAAAATACTAGCGACTCACCCTCGCTTCGCTCGGGTTCGTCCCTAGGTACGTTTAGGTTTTTTTGAGCGGAACCCTAATTCTTTTTCTAAAATAAAAGTAGCCTATGTTAGTCCCTATAACATCAGCTATCTTCCAGTAAAAGTCCGGTCAAAATCAGTCCAGCCGTTTCAGAGATTATCCGGAACAAAAAGACAGACAAAATTAAAAAAATGTGTTTTTATTATAAGTACCGTATATAATTTCGTATGCATTTAGTAAAACGCTGTTATTTTGACATTACAAACAGACATTTTAATTTTATTTATCTGTATAGATGTAGAGCAAGTGCGCCATCTATGGATCGAAGAACAATAACAAAGAAGTAAAATAAAGTATGATTTATGATACTAATAAAGTAATGATGATGATGTTCTCCCGACCGATTCCAGCCACGGCGGCCAATCTCATTGAGACTAGCCAACTGCGCAGGAGATATTATAGTGCACAAGTGTACGCGCAGACACAAGTGCACTCTCTATTCCTGTCACTCTCATACTCCGGTGGGACGACTGCTCGACACGACCAGTGAGATTTAAGGCGCAGGACCGACGGCTTTACGTGCTCTCCGAGGCACGGGGGTGAAACACCGCCAACTTTCCCAACTCCGGGGTGTTACTGAGGCTTACTTATACAGAAAGACTCGATAACTAAACTTGGCCCGACCCGGGACTCGAACCCAGGACCTCCACACCCGACAGAATTATTATTATGAAGTGGTGGTAAATCTGTAATAAATGTACAGTAATAAATCTTTAAGTATCAGAAGGCTTTTCAATTTGAATAAACTGTAAACGCTGTAAAATATTTAAAATAAAATTTCATTTAAATCCGACCAGTGTAACATAAAAAATATAAAACTTATCGTTTTCATTTCCTCTTCATCTAATAGTTCCTACCACAAGAAATGTTTAAATTAAGTTATATTTAAATTACAAACACGATTTTAAATTATATCTTCTGTATATTATTGTGTATTAAGTACTTTATAACTTTACTGGCGAGTGCGACTCAACCTCGCTCCGTTTGGGTCCGATTTCTAAGAGATGAGATATTTTCTCGCAGTAAAAAATATCTCGGTGTGGGTTGGTGGGGTATTTGTGGGCCCGCATAACCAGCTATCATCATACCAAATTTCATCAAAATCTGTCCAGTAGTTTTTCCGTGCTTTCCCAGACAGACAAACAGACAGAAAAAAATATTTAATGTACAGATTCGGAATACATAGAATATATAGTCTATCTATGCGTATATATATATATATATATATATATATATATATATATATATATATATATATATATATATATATATACATACATACATACATATATATATATACATAGATATGATAAGTTTTATTTCCCTTACTTGAGAAATGGTTGATTTCCCATACAAAGTTCCACACCCACTTTTTACTGCCTTAAGGGATGACTTCCGGGGTAAAAACTATCCTATGTCCTTCCCAGGGTCTTAAACTATCTCAATACGAAATTTCGTTTAAATCGGTTCAGCGAATTAAGCGTGAAAAGGTAACAACAGACAGACAGAGTTACTTTTGGTATGGATGTATAGATTATTTGCTTTTATATTTACTTTTAAAAATAATATGTGTACAATGCAGTGTTAAATGCCAGCAATACACCATTAGGTACATTATTAATATATAGGTATGTTGGGATATTAACACACAACACCATCTAGTTCCATGGTTAGCTACGAGGCTTGTGTTATGGATACCAGATAGTTGATACACTGCACATATATAATAATAAATACATACATATTATAAACATAAACACCCATGACTGAAGTACAAACATTCGTCCCCCCCAACGTGCGTTCACCTTGTCGTGGTGGGGGGGCTCAGTAGTGTACTCGCGAAGCCAAGAAACGCACAGGGAGGTGGCCCGCTTCGGTGGGCGGTGGAAGGCGGCCTTCTTCGGAGGGCGGTGTACCATGCGGGTTGCTCCTGGTACTTCTCTGATAGCAGAGTGGACCGTGGAGCAACCCCATGGTTGTTGTGGTCTGCTTCGGCAGACCTGCCGTCGGGGCGTCGTAGTTGAATGCGTAAGCGATCCTGCGACGCCCCATTAAGACGGGGGAAGGCTTTGTTGGGTTTTAGTGGGTAGTACTGGCTTCGCCGGTGAGTCCCACACTTCGTGCGTAAATGCATTTCCCAACGTTAAAAAAAAAAAAAAACAAACATTCGTGCTCGTCACACAAATGAATACCCTCAGCGGGTCTCGAACCCGCGACCGCTGGCTCAGCAAGTAGGGTCATACAAACTGAGCCAAACGTGTCGTCGAATTATATTAGAAAAATAAAATACATTTTGTCTGTTAATATGAAGAATAATATTCCATTTTCTTTAGTTTACACGTCTTTTAATTGTGCACTGCATTCCTAGAAGTCACTAAGCAAAAAGAATTGAATTGAAATTAATAATATTCTAAGTAAAAAAAGTGTATCATAATTTACATAAAGTATTATATATGTTTATTGTTAAGGTTTTCGGTTGAGATAATACGTTAAACAAAGTACCTACTATATTAAAAAAAACCGTACTTGAGATGGATGCAGTATAAAAACAATGGACAATAATTTTGTAATATTATGATCGTTCAGACGTTCTGGTGTGAAAGAGTTACAAACATCCATCCATCTTCACAAACTATCACATTTATAATATTAGTATGGATATGATTTTTTTTTATTCAGCCCTTTTTAACGTCCCACTGCTGGGCACGGGCCTCCCTTCTATAGGAGGGAAATCAGACCATAGTCCACCACGCTGGCCAAGTGCGGGTTGGCGGACTTCACATGTCTTTTGAAAACTTGCTAGGTTTTCCCAGACATATATATGAATATATGCACAATATATATTATCGTACTTTGTATCGTGCAGATATGACTAATCACTACTCAGAGACAATATGTGTATAATCATCTACTTACTTAGTTTATCTGAATCTAGCATTATTAAATTACTGTTTTATATGATTATTTTATTAATGAAGGTGCCTATTAGTCATTCGTTAAATGAACAGGCATTATAATGTAGAAAATATACAGTAATTTATTAACGAATCGTGTACCAACATTTATATAAAGTGGATATTATTATTTTACCTCACTCATACCTACTAGTACTATAAATGCGAAAGATTGTACATGGGTGTATGTTTGTTTCTTCTTTGCTGTAATGGCTGGACTTATTTGGATGAAATGTATACCTAGAAGTAGAATATGACCTTTACGAACAGATAGGCTACTGTAAATTATAAAAGTTGACCAAAGATGGCGCTAGTCGTTTACCAAAAGATGAACACATACATTATATACTATACTCTAAATAGCAGTCCGATTATATTTATTAATATACTGTATACAAAACTGTATAGGTACTTCGTTATATAATATTTGCTACGCACCGCTAGTTTAATCGAAGACATCGAGCGCCTACGTAAAACCTCTGTAGTGGTGGTATACGCAAGAGCCAGGCAGGCAGGAAAAGTATGATGAAGATTTTTGACGTTTGATGTATGAATAAAATTTTAATAATTATTAGGAATACAACGATTCATACAGGAAAAATGTTTCATTGTTTTACATATTTAAAAAAAAGTCGATGTTTTGGTATTAAGTCGCATGAGGCACCTAGCTACGTACCCTAGAGAAGCGAATGTAGGTCACTCGTATTTTAATAAAGATTAGAATTTAGATAGATTCACAAGTCTATTTGAATAAATAATATAATACATAGTAGCGTATATATGCGATAAGAATTTTACACTGGTGGGTGACGTTATGGGTGGGAGTAAAGAGAATTCCTTATGGATTGTCCTCATTCAGATGACTGCCGGTTTCAGGGACAAGGGATCTTCGGTTTTACTTAATACTCAATCTACTAAAAGCCTTCAAGTAAAAGAAAGTATTTTGCCTTATTTATGGTGAACCTTTTTCCTCCAATTAGAGGTATTTTGTATAGCAAATTCTGTAGAACGTTTTCTTAATATCCTTTATTTTCTTCCGAACGTGACGGTTTAAGTGTAACGGGAATTTGAAAGGATTATATCGAACATAAATCTTTCGTTGTTTATTTGTTTTATACATTACTAGCAAAACCCGCGGCTTCGCTCACGCTAAAAATACAAAAAAAAGCTTTAAAAAAGTAGGTTTCATAAAAACTTTGATGAATTTCGAAAAACGCTAAAACATGTATTTATTTAATTGTATTGAAGAGCTTCAATACCAAGTTTCAAGTAATTCTGATCATGAATTTTTTTTGAGTTTAATTATAACGTGTTTTCCTGTGGGAATGAGATAATCTCCCGCGGTGAAAAGTAGCCTATGTCACTCTCCAGCCTTACAACTATCTCCACACAAAAAATCATGCCAATCCGTCATTCTGTTTCGACGTGAAAGAAAGACAAACAAACACACTTTCATATTTATAATATTAGTATGGATTTCCAGTCGCTTTAATGAGCTTGATAAATGTGTAAATTGTAAATCTTGTCACATTGAAATTACCATATGTAGCTTTGAAAATGAAATTATATTACTATAAACTAAAATAGGCTATTAATTAGTTTTATTATACAGAATTAATCGTAGGCAGTTAAATATTAAATCAAAGTGATATTCACTTGTTAATATAATAATAATCTAGAATCTAGATAATGTTATCTGTTGATATAATATAATAATTTAAATTTATCATTTTCTTTCTGTTCCAAAATTCTTTGTTTAGTTTCACTTCCTAATCTCATTAATTCCATAAGTATTATAAATGCGAAAGATTGGATGTATGTTTGTTACACAATCACGCAAGAACGGCTAAAGGGATTTGGATGAAGTTTAGCACAGATTATAATTATTTGGAAAAGCACTTTTTATCCCGGAAAAAAGTACGGTTTCCGTGGGATAGATTTGTTTTTGTTTTTTTTACATGGGACTCAGTTTTATATGGGAGTAGAAAGTTCGTGAGAACCATGATTATATGAAAAATTCAACATCTTAACAGATATGAGGGCACGATAAACGTTTGTTACTACTACCAATCAGACATTATTACTCTTAAACCTAACGGTAATAGTATGACTAAACGATTATCAGAATTATGACCATGACGAACCACCGTCAGTCATTTGTAAACTGGTCGTCTCATAAGTTGCCAAGCAACGGCTTGGACCAGCCATACTCAACCTTTTTTTTATAGGAGCCACAAACACGTTTCAGTTATGGTGTCGAGGGCCGCAAGCAAAAATTATTTAGGTCTTAATGAACACGTAATTCCAAGGTAACGATGTAGTTACTTTTTTAACAAAGATATGTTATAATGCGAGTTTTGATGCTGCCGCGTGCGGCCCGCGGGCCGCAGGTTGAGTATAGCCGGCTTAGACCAATAAAAAGTACTTTTTTATTGGTCTGAGAGCAACGGATTATAAATTATATTGATCACTTAGAACCCCCTCCGGCTTCATACACGTGTACATATATATTTACAATATACGTCCATACATATACATTAATTCAAAAAGATAATTGATTGGCGGTGTTTGTTCTGTAGACACTGGCAAATTCTTCGTTACAATTGATGATACCTATCGTACGTTGATGGTATTGTGCCAGATTATTTTCCGCCTACATTCACACTATTTTTATAAATACGAAAGTTTGTATGTATGTATGTATGTTTGTTACTTCTTCACGCTGAAAGAGCTGGACAGATTTGGATGAAAATATATAGTACCCAGATAGATTATGACCCTGGAGTGACACGTAGCTGCTGTTAATAATAAAATTTGCCTAATAGTAGTACTGCCACTACTCGTATATACTCAAAGCGCAAAGCGGGGGTTAGAGTTTGTAGAATCTCTACTTTCTGTGCCAGCAGTCTCGGGTTCGAGTCCTGCGGAGGACATTTATTTGTATGATGAGCACGAATGTACTCCAGTCATGGGTGTTTATATTTAAAGTTATATATGTATGTGTAGTGTATTAACTATCTGGTATCCATAATACAAGCCTCTTAGCTTACCATGAAACTAAATGATGCTGTGTGTCCATGTACCAATATATTTATATTTATTTATTATTTATTATACTTATAATATTTATTTCAATATCAAGATCGACCTCTAAATAATTTAAATGTTACTTTCACCAACAAGTTTTAAATATTTTCAGACTTGGACAAAATTTATATAGATCCTGTGGTGTGGGATACAGTTCAGGCTTATTCATAACTTACATTAATTGAAGCTGAGAAACTTCTTAGGGAGTTTCGAGATAGAAGACACTCGTTTAAAAGAACAATTTGTTACAACTGTGCGCGATCGCTTGCTGTAACACTGGGTTACTGCATGCAAAATAACTTGAGAACTAATATATATGGATTGACAATAAATATTTTAATATAGTTGCTTGAATATAATACTTTAGTAAATAATGTATTTGCAATATGTATTTCATCTCGTTATTATAGACATCTCGTGTAGGTTCTTTGCAATCAGTATTAATTAATTTTACCTTTTTTGAAGAAATGCTTGAAAGCCTTGGAAAACTTTTAACACAATATATGAACTTAACAAAATCAATTCAGGGGGCCAATGAAATTTATTTATATTCATTAAAAGACCGCATAAAGCCGTTGGTTTACAAAGTTTGAGCCGCTGCCTTTAATATAATAATATATAATAAAAATAGTTATTGCGAGTGTTCCTTAGATATATACTATTACGGACTTTTCTGTAGACCTTTTTAAGACCTACAACTTTGTAGTACATTGTTTTGATGTATCTCTTAAGGTGTATCCAGTTTAATGTTCGAACTGAGATGTTTATTTATTTAAAAAAAAGTAAATGCTCTAAGTATAGTGCTAAGTCGGCGTATCTCTGTGTAATACTAGTAGGTGTTTTCAACCTACCTTTTGGTAAATCATTTATTTTAAGAGATCAGTCTCTATCGTGACCATGTTTTGATAATAATTATAATCGAAGTTATTAATACCGTATACATTTTGGAATATAATTTTTTTAACAGCGGGCGTGATAATTATGATTTTTTAACATATTTTTTTAGATGTAATAATCTTAATTTTGAAAGAGATCTAACTAATATTATTATACAAACTTGAAACTACAATGTAAATTGTTCGCAGTTTCTAGTAGTTTCGTTAAATAAGACCACTGGAAAGGGTATGGTGTGAATTGGATCGGTACGAATGACGGTCGAGAATTTGTGACAGCACCCTTTTACGAAAAACCTAACTTTTTTGCTAATATCTGCGGATTTCGAACTAGTTTAGGCTTTAATAAATCGTGCTTCGAAATCGAAAAAAAAATCTAAGAAAAATTTACAACATGGAAATGTTTTTTTATTTGTATAGATGAGAAAATTAACTTTAACTGAAAATTCAATATCTCTATATCTATACTGATAAATAAAATTGAATTGTCTGTTTGTAATGTCAAAATAGCAGCTTTTTACTAAATGTATATAGAATTTTATATGGTATTTATAAGAAAAACACAATTTTAACTTTTTTTGTCTGCCTGTTTGTCTGTTTGTTCTGACGGGATTCGATTTTGACGGGACTTTTACTAGCAGGTAGTTGATATTATAAGGAGTAATTTAGGCTACTTTTGTTTAAGTACAAGAATTAGGGTTCCGCTCAAAAAAAAATGTACCTGGGGACGAACTCGAGGGAAGCGAGGGTGAGTCACTAGTATAAAATATTTCTGACCTTAGTAAATATATCGGGGTCTGTTAAAATTTACAAACTAGTATGTTTAACAATCTAATTTGAAGTATGAATTAATCGAATAAGTTAAACAAAATGATCCAACGCCTATTAAAAGATTTTCATTAAATATAGTTAAAAATAGTCATGAACGAGATTAAACTGCATTAAAATCTGTTCATATTTTCAGGAGCTACCAAACCATACACATGAGTCTTCAATCTTAGCACATCGTTGCAGTTAAATAGTGGGATATGCTTGATTTTTTCTATTATAAATTTTCACGATGCTTACAAACTTTTCAGTTGCAATCTAAAATTTAAGGAATTAATACATCGTTACATCCCCCGGGATAAACAAAAGTTGTTTCAACAATGTTACGGAATACTAAGTTGCTATAAGATCTCCTCGAGGTCTAATTCCTGGTTAGTTTCAGAGCATCCTACGACTCTTGGGATAGATTCGACAGATAAGGCGGTCAATGTCTGCTTGGTCTTATTAACACGTAAGTTAAATTGGCAAGTTGTTTAAAAATGTAAAGAGGAAATGTACGTAGCTCATCTAATTTTATTCTTATTACAAGTTTAGCTTATTAAGTCAACATTAAAGTTTAGCTATTTGGATGTTTGGATGGATGTTTGTTTCTCAATCACGCCAGAACGGCTAAATAGATCTCGATGAAATTTGGCACAGAGATAGATTAGTCTGGAATAGTACACAGGCTACTTTTTAACTCGGAAAAATGTAGGGTTCCCGTGGGATAGATTTGTTTTGTTTTTCTAGAGGTGAATCCGACCGGAGCGAGGGTGAACCGCTAGTAATGTTATATATGCAAATATTTTTTGTGAATGTGTTTGTTTGTCACTTTTTCACAGTGAAATGGCTTAAGTGAAATTCGGAATGAGGAAATAGCTAATATCAGAGTTGTAATTATTACCGAGTATTGAATGAACAAAATGTTTGTATGTAATATATATGACATAATATATTATGTAAGTAATAATAGAATGGAAAACAGAAATCAAGGACTAGCTGGATAAAAAGAGATAAAGGGGCTTCCGTAGGCTGGCTATGTGTCTTCTCAGACATTGCCGGTAATGCACGCAGTATATTTCGAAACCGGAAAGTCTATTGCCCTGAATGTAGCTATAACTTATACGAACTCTATAGCTGTATAGCTTAATAGCAAACGATCGCGTATATTTACATATTTTAAAATTCGACGAAATATTTGTAATCTATACTTATAAATGAAAAAACTATCAGTTATTTCTACATACATTGTTGTCTCATTTTGATCTCGTCTGTATGTAGTGTTTTTTGTCCAATTTGAAAAATCCTTTTTGCCTGTTTATAGTTTGTTTGTTAAGATTGTAGACTTTTAAAAGCGAATTATATATATAATTAATGTTCACATACAAAGTTGTGGCAAACAAAAGAACAAAGCGGACTCTTCAGCTTCATAATATTGTGTAGAAGTATCGATTAGTATAAATGCAGCCGTGACATATTCTGAGAAACCTTTTTGTATACCTACTGGCAAGATATTATTATTGTCTTAATATAATGATCCTAATGATTAAGTAATTTAGAGTCTAACCAGAAAATGTTGACTTATAATGGCTACGTAATGATTGTCATTCTTAAGATAAAAACAAAAGACGTAAAAATTCTGGGAATTGTAAAGTATTGATATATATATATATATATGTATATATGTATATATATATATATATATATATATATATATATATATATATATATATATATATATATATATATATATATATATATATATATATATATATATGAAGTAGCAGCATCAGATAACGCAGATTCGATTCTAGCTTGAATCATAAAAAGAAATATAGCTGGCTTAGTGTTTTTTTTTAATATTTCATTAACAAAATCACATTAATTATGTTGATATAATTTGATAACGTACTGTAGACATAATAACTGCAACCATAGCATATATATGCCTACATATAATAAAATTCTAACTGAGACGAATCTGGGCAATAAATATTTTATGGGAAAACTTATTGAAATAGTCATTATTATCGATACAGAGGCTGAATCTATAGTTTTTAAAATGTTTGTCTGTCTGTCTTTGGAAAAACCATTAGAGGGATTTTGATGAAAAGTACGATTTTAGCTGGTTATCCGGGTCAACATATGGGATCCTTTTTACTGCGGGAAAATATCTCATCTCTGAGAAATCTATACTAAACGCTAAAACTTAACTAGGGACGAACTCGAGCAGAGCGAGAGTGAGTCTCTAGTGTATAATACAAATCTTTACAATAGAACAAATCACATCATTTTCCATTTTTACCTTTACGTACTCGTAGCTATGAGCAAATTACATAGCATGGTTATTGTCTTTTAACATACTTTACTGTCAAGTAAACAATAAGTATTACGAATAAATTGCTACACAAAGTCAATAACAAACAGCATTCAAATTAACTTCCTATATTAGGTCAATGAATATCCCGTTATGTATTTAATATTTTTTTAAATTTCAGTCAAAGTGAGCAACTATCTTAATAGTAGGTATTAATATGTATCATGATTATAATGAACGTTGAAGGTTGCTTATTTCTTTATAAGCCTTTAAGCTTTCATGGTCACTGACAATATTCTTATGACCTCGTGACCATGGCGCTTGTAACAGTGCCGAAATATTGAGAGCTCGTAAATGTAAACGAAAAATATGGTAAATGTCCCATAATTTAAACCACCTTTATATCGTAGATCGAAAGGGAACATACAAAATTTTAATTATAACCGAAAAATTTGCTGAAAAAATTGGCAAACTGAATCAATATTACAAATAGTCTACAGGAAATTGGTGTTCCGCGGCTAGGCACAACAAATTACGGCAATTTAGATTCTTCGACGTTTTTGCGATTTCATTCCTACCCTTCGCATTTACGTACCATACCATGACTTCACAATATTATGTATTACTTTGGCACGTTCATAAACATTTTATCGATATATTGTCTTCATTGGGTTATATTACGCTTTTTTCTTCTTTAGCCTTTTAGCTTGGAACTATACGACTGTTTGGTACATTCACAGCACAATTGCTTAGTACTTTGTATTCAGACCTTTCTAACGTCCCACTGCTGGGCACGGGCCTCCCTTCAATACCAGGGTGATCAGGCCATAGTCCACCACGCTGGCCAAGTGCGGGTTGGCGGACTAATTTACTAAGATTTAAATATTGAGATGAATAATAATAACTTTTTTCGAAACTTTTACTTACATGTTTATTGTAGTGATTTTTCTTTAGCGTTTTAACTTATCCTTGATAAATGATTTCATAAATCTACTTCCTAAATAGCCAAGAACGTTAAAAACTTTCGTCTACGAGTAAATACTAATGTAAAAAAAATGTTTTTATCGATTATCTTATTAAGGCCGTAATATACAGATGACGTGTGAAGTTATTAACTTTACGTATAATCTATTCTCAATTAGTGCGTGCTATTAACAGTTTACCTCAATTTTTACTATTCATGCTTGCGTTATGTTTTAATGATTAACGAGTTTGCAACATCGGTTGATCTTTATGATCTACTAGCAGAACCCGCGGCTTCGCTCGCGCTATAACTACAAAAAAACCTCTAAAAACATAGTTTCAGTTGATACAAACTTTTATCACATATTTTACCCCCTTATAGGATGAATTTGAAAAAATGCTAAAACACGTATTTATTTAATTATATTGAAGAGCATCAATACCAAGTTTCAAGTAATTCTAATCATAAATATTTTTTTGGATCGTATTATAACGTGTTTTCCCGTGGGAATTAGATAATCTCCCGCGGTAAAAAGTAGCCTATGTCACTATCCAGCCCTCCAACTATTTCCACACAAAACATCACGCCAATCTGTCACTCCGTTTCGACGTGAAAGAAGGACAAACTAACACACTTTCACAGTTATAATATTAAGTATGGATTTTATTCTCAATTTATAATTATGAAAGTAACTATGTTGTATTGTTTTTTTTTAAATTAAACAGAAAAAGTTTGTATGCTAAATTGTATAATTATCAAAGTAAGAAAAAAATATATAAATTGCTACTGTCAACACGAATGAAGTCGCGAGTAAGTATATAAATAAACGTTATGCTAAAACGAGGGAATGAAATGATAAAGATAAATATGTACATTGATAAATAATTAGCGCGATAATTATCAAGATAATTATCAAACAGATATAAACTTAGCGATTCTTGTGTAAATGTTGGTATTTGATTAATTGCCTGTCATAATTTACGTTAGAATAAATAATAAAATTATAGACTTTTAACAATCAATGTAATCTTTTTTTATTTATTTTTTCCATAATTTTGACACATACAAACTTGAAATCAAAAACAGAATAAAAACCAACTATTTTAACCAACTACTATTAAATTACTATTTAATTAAATTAATGAGTGGAATATCATCCTTATCCTCCTCAACTGAATTAACTCAGTTTGCTGATTGAGTTTTTTTAAACTGATTGAGAGAGTTCGGTTTGCTGATCGACAATTTGAAGAGTTGCAAATTAAATATTTTCGATTATATATTTTATCAAAGATAATTATCAACTTATAATTATCATGATAATATTATCAATGATATTAATTATCATTTCGCACCCTGGACTTAATTAAACCTATCAAAAACATCTACATATGTAGATAATTACATATTATTTTTCAAATTGATTCATATATATTAATTTAAATATTCATATAACAATTTTGTTATTTAATAATAGCAATTTATGAAACCAATGAAACCGCATAATAGCTTGTTATATGAAAGTAGTATAACAATACGTAATTGGCATTAAGCATATTAATGGTTAATGAAAATTCTAAATAGATACTAAATAGTTGTTAAATATTATATTAGCTTTCTCATAAAAACATCCTTAGAATAAAAACATTTTTTTTTTTATTTTCTTTTACATTTAAAGTCAGGGCGTAACAGTAATGTAAAAATTAAGTTAGGTATAGGTATTAATGTTTTTCTATACATTTTAATTACAACATATTTTTATAATTTTGATCTGACTATTCTGATTTGAATTTATTCACATTTTTATCAGAAACTAAAACATTCGTTTTGTCAGTATCTCGCCAAAAATTTAACTCTCAAACCTAGGTCTTCCTTTCTTGCGGTCAGTTAAAAACTGTAAATCGAGTTGTAACGTGCGGACATCAAGTACCAATTATCTGTATGCTAACAATTTTTTAAATTATACTTTCTTAGATTTACGTAAAAATTAGACATTTTAAATGAAATTATCTTTTTTGAATTTTCGCCTATTTATTTTGATTTTTAGTTCCTGACGTTTCGATTGCTTTACAGCAATCATGGTCACAGGACTAAAGTTTTAGACGCCTCGAAGGTCATTATATAGTTGTTTCAGACAGTAACTACCCATAAAATTATACGATGATTTTAAAGCCAAAAAAATAGTACCTTACAATATTTGTTAACTTTAATTTTAAACATTTTTTTATAATGTCACTTAGTAATATAATTTAATATTAAATATTATTTATTTAGTTTTTGGTTGCTATTATAATTATTGCAATTTATAAAACTAAACTAGGATCGCAGACCGTTCGAATGCAATGAGTTGTTTTGTTAACAACATCGATACTTATCGAAATTACTTAATTTAGTTATGATGTGAATGTATGTATGTGTGTGCATAATTAATGAAACACTGTTATATCTTGTTTTGTTTATTCTGTCTCTAGTAATACGTTGTGAAGTAAATATTTTATATGCTTAAAATCATAACGCTTGCATGACAAATCGAAGAAAACGGGTGCATCGAACCGGAATGCAACGTTTAAGATACTTTCCCAATAATATTTTCTTTTCGGAATTATCGCGAGCGAATAGAAAAAGTGGTTGGGGGACACTTTTTTATTCGCTCGCTAAAAATCGAGATACATACAAAAAATTAAACACAATTCAACTTATATAATTAATAATTTTTACGTTTAGAGAGAAATAGGTACCTATTATCGTTATTTAATTGTTATAAAATAATAGAATACCCTACTTTACCCTATCTTTTTGGCATAATATGAGTGACATCTCTAGTCATTTTAATTAAGCAGAGAGTTCAATTCAGATTTATTTTTATTAACTTGGAATGTTCTTATCATTTATAATTAATAAATCATTTTTAAGCCGCTTACTGTTCGTTCGGGTGCGTCCCTAGGTATGTTTTAATTTTTTTCAGTAGAACCCTAAATCTTTTTCTAAAATAATATTAGCCTAAGTTACTCCTTATTACATCAGCTATCTGTGAGGGAAAGTTTTGTCAAAATCAGTCCGACCGTTACGGAGATTATCCGGAAAACAGACAGACAAAAATAAAAAAAAAATACGTTTTTCTTATAAGTACTGTATGTAATTTCATATGCATTTAGTAAAATGCTATTATTTTGACATTACAAACAAACACTTCTTATTATTTTTTTTTGTATAGATAAATATTATATACTAGCAAGTAGCAACTCAGAGTTTACGTGTTAGCGTTTAATATAGATTTTTCAGAGATGAGATATTTTCCAGCAGTAAAAAGTATCCTATATATTGACCCGGATAACCAGCCAGCATCCTAGCAAAATTCATAAAAATCTGTCAAGTGGTTTTCACGTGATGCGGTAACAAACAGACAGACAGACAAAAATTCTAAAAACTGTAGATTCGGCCTCGATCGATAATAATGACTATTTCAATAAGATTTTCCAAAAAATATTTAATGTACAGCTTCGACTTAGTTAGAAATTTATCATATGTATAGATATGTTGCAACCAACTAGCTTAATTAGACGTTCAATTACCAGCCGCGCATTTGATTGATGGCTGAATATCATTCAGGGCGCTAGTTGAACGGCGCCGTTTTGTTAAGAGACTAGGCTGTTAATCGAATGGCTAGTTGACTGCGACATACGTATATATCTACTAAATATTTGAATTTGAAGACGGTGTAAATTTTCAATTGATATAATTTACTAAGGAAGTTCACAATAGAACAAAAGAGCCTTAGTCAATTATATTATAGTGTATATTGTAGTGAACACGCAGCTTTATTATTACGTCCTTAAAATTAATTGTAGTTTGATATAAAATATTTACGTATATGAAGGTCAGTTCATAACAGCTCTATTCAATTATAAATTCAACGAAATCAATAAACATAACTTGTACTTTAGTATTGAATATTAATGTATAAAAAACTCAAAATACATTTGCATGATTAGTATGTATTATATTCATAGTTTACCTTAATCTAACGATTCGAAATTTTGATTGATTACTTTATCTAATACAAACATCGTGATTTATTTTTTGTTATATATAATTTATTAGACTTCGTACGCGGATTTGTTCGTGAATTTAATTGCTTAACATTATTTATTTAACAATAAATAGGATATAAAATTCAAGAAGAATTTTTAAATCTTACTGGTGTCCACAAAGAGAAGCGTGTATAAATAAAAAAAAAACTATATTAGTACAAACAAACTATAGTCGTCATGGACATGGTCACGTGACTCGTTAAAGTATGCGTTACCATGGTAATGCATAGCATTTACGCGTCACATATAGCTTGTCTCGCTCACTCGTACATAAATACACTATCTTTCTCTGTTATGAAAACGATATTTTTTGCAATGGATATTTGAAAATATTTTATAAAAAATTTTAACTATTTTGAAATGAAAACTTCTATAGGCAGGTTTGGATGGGAGTAAATTCATGTAAGCCATCATCGACATGGTGACGTGACGTGTTAACGCTAACACTCAGAGTGCCGATAGATGTCAAAACCAGGTAAATGTAAACAGTTTTAATTTAATTTTTTTAATTTAATATCAAAGAATTTGAATATCCATAAGTAACAACTGTTTGTCTATAGTTTTAAGTTTTTACTTCTGTCGGCAGTCCTCATGACTGCTTTTTTAGCTTCGTAATATTGCTAATGCAGATTTTATTAAAGCTGTGCTTAGTTTGAAATTTACGATTTTTTATTCTTACCTGATCTATATCAAAAATAGATAAAGTATTATTATCTTTCATAATGAAACACTGTACAAAACACTATATAAAAGCAAAAGGAATATTTAAACTCCAACAAATAATTCCAGAGACTAGCTCGTTTAAAAATAAAAGACATTTGTAATTACGTATATTAATAAAGATTTTATAGAGCTCACGTGATTGCGCCCAGTTTTTTAAGTCCAAGGCTTGTGCATACTAAATACATACTAAGTGTATTGGACACTAAAAATATAAAGAACAATTATAATACTAGTTCACTTCGTGCATTTGTATGATGGGGAACGGCTAGATCAGTTTCAATACTATTTTTAAATTTTATAGTGTTTAGAACTTTCGAAGTCGGTGCTAACCTACAATGTTTTAAGATATGAATATATAATAGGTAAATATGTGTTTTACGTATCGAAATATATTAGATTTGCTTTGCATCGGCTGGCACCGACTTCGAAAATATCTGATTAGGTATCTATTCTAAATGAAAACCTAAGTTTAGTTATTTTTTGCATTTTAGTGTCTGGAAGTCGGTTTTTATTTTTTGTTAAAAAGTTTTTATTGCATTGGATAAACATGTATATCTTTAATTAAATAATTCGTTAAATTAATAGGTATGTACTGTACTTACTTAGTCATATTTTTTTCGACTTGGCCTTGCGATTGCAGTGACTTAATTCCTACTAATATGAAAAAAAATTATTTATAACTAGAGACTCCCCCTCGCCTCGCTCGTTTGACTTAACTTTTTTATTTATGAACCCATTGAAATATAACAAGTACTAAATGTTAAGTGAAGCTTACCATAATACATAAGTAAAAACCGCATCGAAGTCGATTAAGCCGTTTCTGAGATTAGCACCCAAACCACCAAAAGACAAAAGTTCTAAAAATCATGTTTTTTGGGTTCTATTGCGTAAATAATAACCCCCAATAACAGGCTTTTTCAAATATCTTCCATGCACAGACAGCGATCAGTTACATTTTTATTATATGTATTTAAGTGCGATCAATTTACACTTTTATTATATGTAAGTACAGATACAATGTAGTTGGTAAAAAGTCTTGAGGTTCTAAAAATATTTTATATACTTTTACAGAAATACGAACGGAACAAGTCAAATAGAACATAAAAGAAATTGTAGCTCGCAGAAAACGTCCAAGTATTCGATTCAATCTTAGGCGAAGAGATTTGACCAATGGTATACCACTCTCACAGTGTATTCACTAATCGCAATAAACATAAGAAACTTCTTAAGTAAAAAGTAGTCAAGTTCTTAACAAAATACTGCTGCGTATTTAAAACCTTTAGTTATAATTAAATTATAATAACAGTTTACCTCTTTTTGGCCATTTACAGACATGATTGCAAGAAAATTGTATACTAACTTGTTTTAATAAGTAGGTTTAATAGTAAAAATAGCTGCCAAGTTAATATTTGTATTGAACCCTTCAATTATTGCTAAAGGTAATGATAATTTTGACATTTCAGATAATTTATAGCTTTGAAATGGAAATGTAGCACGAAAGATTTCATATTGCCATATTATGTTGCAAGACATATCTGTACCAATATAATAAATCTGATGAGATTGTTTGTTTGAACGCCCTAAACATTGGTACTACCAGTCCGATTTGTAAAATTATTTTTATTAAGGAACTAACATCTAAAATTAAGCTACGATTCTTAGGAGCGAAACAAGTAAAATATATATAGACTAAGCGAACGGAGACGTGGGCAAAATCTAGATTATGCATTTAATATGTTATTCATATTTTATAAACCTGACGTGTTAGAAAATTAATTAACAATACAGTAAATAAAACAAAGTACGCTCATACCTTAAATATCTTTTTATTGAAATATCTCAAAATAGACTATGTCCAAAATCAAAATGTCATAAAAGAGTAAAATAAATATTAAGAGACGTTTATAAAAAGTTAACAAGCTCATAAAAACACTTAGAAGATAATAAATGAATAAATACTTAAAACCCTATTATTTATTACAACAGTGAATTCCGAATAGATTTTATAATAAAAACCATTTTCCAAATACACATACTCGTGTTGTTGAATGTAAAATTTAAAGGATGCACGAATTTCAACCGGTACAGCTCTCACAATATCGTGTGTTCTTTTTCATCATCGATACTACCGAATTGCATATCAATGAAGATACATAGTTTGAAGGATAGGGTTTAAAATAGAAACTCATATTATTTTTCTAGGAATGATTATTAAAATATAACGTATAAATAATAAAAACTGCACGCTTTTATTTGCTTATATTTTTCATCAATAAGAAAAGTATACAATGTTGTATTATACAGATTAAAATTAATTTAAAAATACACGACGGAAAATTGTGAAATGAAAAAAAAAATAAATATTAAAAAAAATAAAACATAATATACAATATTATTAATAGTCGTCGTGCGTCAATGATTCAAAATCGACTTAGCCGTTTCCGAGAAACATATTAACAGACAAACATCTCTTACTCTAAACGCATATATCGTCTCTGTGGAACCGTCGCGGGTAAAAATGACTTGAAATAGAAATCTGAAAATATTACGTGGCTTTATATTTTCATAATAAAATTTTTGGTCACAAAAAGATCCGCGATGAAAACAAGTATCCAATAAATTACATTAAATTAAGAAGAAAAACACAAATGCATAATTTATGTAATTTTATACATTCAATATCTTTAGTTATATTTTATTTATAAAATACACTCGCCGGCATATTTAGCGGAACACAAAAAAAGGTCCATTATTAAAAAAATATGGTTTTATTTTAAAATCTACTTACTACACTTCTTTTGTTATTTAAAGTTTCATTTGTTTTACTTAAAATGAGATCACATTAAAAACAGATTTTGCGAGTAAAGGCTATTTGTGAAAAATGGTACATTTTTGTACTTTTCATATAACCGGGAAAAGTGAAAATTAATATTAAAATAACAATTAATTAAATTAGAAAAATGGTGATTAATATCGCGTATTTCCTCCACGTGCTCTTATTAAAGTTTCTACCCGACTAGGCATACTGAGAATGATGTTATCGATGGTCTCCTGGGATAGTCTCCGCCATTCCTCAACTACGGTGATTCGCAGTTCACCCACGTTGGCAGGAGCTGGAATTCTGGACTTAACTTTTCTTTTCAGCAAGTCCCAAACGTGCTCTATTGGGTTCATATCTGGTGATCTCGCCGGCCACTCCATAACAGTGATATTCATATCATTAAGATAAGCTTGAGTTACCCGAGCGGTATGCGGCCGAGTATTATCCTGCATAAAAACAAAACCGTTACCGATATATGGGGCAAACGGTACGACATTTTCTTCTAAAACTTCTTTGATATAGCGGTCTGCAGTCAGACTCTCTCTGTCAATCACTACCAAGTCTGTGCGAGCTCCCAAACAAATGCCCGCCCAAACCATTATTGATCCACCACCGTATGCAACTGTAGTTTCAAAGTTTGTCTGAATGTATCGTTCTCCTTTGCGTCTGTATATTCTTTGCCTGCCGTCAATTTGATTTAAGAGAATTCTACACTCATCACTAAACAATACCTTACTCCATTGGTCCGCGTTCCAAAGTCGATGTTCCTGAGCAAAAGTTAACCTGTTTCTACGATGATTTACCTCGAGCCTTGGAGCCTTGGCGGGCACAAATGAGCCCAAACCAGCTTCTTCGAACCTTCTTCGTACCGTACGCTCACTTACGGTTACACCCCGCACTGCTTCTAACTCATGTCGGGCTTGGACGGCTGTCAAACGGGGGTTCTTACGTACACGAAGCCGAATGAAACGGTCATCCCTACTCGAAGTGCGTCTTTTTCTGCCTTGTCCTGCTTTTCTCACATAAGTACCGGTTTCCCTGAACCGTTGGATACTGCGATGGATCGTTGAAACTGGTCGACGAAGATCTCTGGATATCACTCTGTAGGTTTGACCATTTCTTCGCATTTCGAGTGCCCTGGCAATCTCCGTTGGGTCTAAGTCAGGCATAATTCAGTTCTCAACTCCAAAAAGATACGCGATTAAAAAAAAACTAACAAAAAACAGTATTTCAATGAAATTTTAAATCAAACTCAGAAGGAAGAAATACTCGAAGTTCGCTCCAGATAAGGTGTATTTGAATAAAATTAAAACAATTGCATAAAATGTGATGTTCAGTTGTTTTCTTAATTTGAAAATATTTCTTTTAAAATTAAATGACGTATAAACCAGCCAGCAACCTTATATGATACTGATATCAAACCTTTATTTTATGTTCCGCTAAATATGCCGGTGTGTTTATGTTCATAATTAGAAATATAATATAAATTTGTTTTTATTTTATTTGATATAATATTTACTTATGAATAATTTATACATCGGAGGAGCATTTAGTTACCTTTTTCTGCTATAAAACCTTATTATTGTTTAAAGTCAATATGTTATTTAGTTTAATTTTATTGCTCTTAAAAGTGGTTTTAAACGAGCAGAGATTACGTCTCTAGTGGGTCGAGACGCCATCATGACATTCGTTGGAGATACGTGGCTTATGCCCGATTTCACCAACAACCCATAAGCCACCACCTACGTATGGGATCCCTAGCTTAAAAGTCTCCTAAACTACCCCTAAATTAAATTTCGTTTTACCATCGTCAGAGTATTTCTAGTACCTATATTTAGGTGGCATTTTAACATTTAGGTAACCCCTAACTGTCGGTGAAACAGAAACTGTCCCCTAACAGCCCCCTAACCATGCTTAGGGGATCCCTTAAACTTAGGTGACGTTGGTGAAATCGGGCATTAGTTACGTTAGTTGATCATGGTGGATCATAGAGTAATGTTTTGATATTAAAGTTGGAAGTCGATGATCGACGTCTGGGAATTTGCTGCTCCATTATATTATTATAATTGCCGTTTCAAGTGTATAACATTGTGATTTCTCTGATTAAATTGTACTACTGAATGAATAATTTGTTATTTGAGCCCTTATAACGCCCACAAGATTAATTACTACTAGAGATGATGTTCGTAGAATATGGATAACACGATATATATGATGTTAAAGACATTATTTGTGTAATAGTAAATTTTCTCACATTTTTTTTGGTATCTCATCAATTCGCATCGGGACAGGTACGTTGAATGGTTTTGTTAATTTTGTTTTTCCATATTTAACGAGATGCGAGTTTGGTGGTGCTTTTCCTCGTAGCTTAGTTCATAGTTTCTGTATTTTAAAAAATTGATCATGAAGGTATATTAACCAAATTTGAATGAAAAAATATATACTTTGTACAATACAAATATACTTTGTATTTTTATTTTTTTAAACTTGTGATAACACCGCAGATGATAACGATAAACGGCCACGACGGAGATGACGGGATGAATTGGACTCCTTTCACTCTGCAGTATTACACCACAGGCTTATAATAATAATAAACTTCTGATGTCCAAATGAGGTTACGGGTTGTATTTTATAATTTATCAAGTTAGTATCTTAATATAGCGTAACAAGAATACTACTGATCTATGATGATAATGGCCGTGGCAGCTCATTACAAATGCGCTCGCTTGACAAAACAATTGATCGTGTTAAATTTAATTATTTATTAAATGTGTTTGAACCTCAAACCTTTTTTATGCACGAATTATTTTTTAATTATGATAACCACTCGCTAAGACAATCAAGGAAACATTATAATCACCACGCGCATATCTGAGAAAACCTACCGTCCCACTGCTGGGCACGGACCTGTCTTTGATGCGAGCCAAGTGCAGCTTGGTGGACTTTTTTTTTATTTCAGCTATGCAGGTTTTCTCACGATGTTTTCCTTCAACGGTGAAGCAAGGAAGGAAAATTGCTGTTAAATTTTTTTGAAATATCAAATCCTAATTCGACTGGACTACTAGGCATTGGTAATATAAAAAAATAATATGAATCTGAATCGTACTTCCATTCTAAGTTATATATTTACTAACTGTCTAGAACGAGTATATTGAACAAACATTATTTTTACTGCCACCAAAGAAATACTTATCGTTGTAAGATAGATGAGTGAATAAGTATCTGAGAAAGTTTATGATGGTACTGTAAATGCATGTAGGTATAAAATACGTCTATTATGCCAAGACTTTGCGCTCCTTTTACGACTTACTATTTAGAATATAAATGTTGAAGTTGAAGAATACTTTAAGTTTGAGATAATGCCTACGCACTGATAGCGTTGTTAAGGTTATAAAACTTTCTTGTTTCTTGAAGATATTTTAGTGTTGAACGTATTCAGACACATTACTATGATTTGACTTTTGTTTCTTGTAAAAGCTAGCACTTTTATACTGACAGTTGAAAACTATCCAGATTTTATTTAGGCTGTTTATTTTTATATATCTTTAAGAAAATCAGTGAGTTGTGAATAATAAATCTAGAATTTTTTTTTATTTCACACTAAGGGGTAGAATTTTTATCTTCAGCTTTAAATAAAGTCAGTTTTACGTAGGAATGCAGTGGTAGGTTATGAGGAGAGCGTTTGTTTTGAAACCGAAGTGTTATTGAACCTAAGGTTTCAACACGAGTGCCTACTGCTTGGTAAAACCGTGAAGGAAATCGTTGTGAGGAAACCTGTCTATGTGAGAGAACCTGCCTAGATTTCAAAAGTCGTGTAAAGTCCACCAATCCGCATTTGGACAGATTGATGGACATAGCCTCAAGGCAAGCAGTGGTATGTTAAAAATTGTATTACTTACATTGTTTACTTATATATTTAGCTTCGTCAATTAAAAATAATTAGGTACTAAAACATTGACAAGAATATCGCATATTAATAAATAAATATATATAAGAATATATATTAAGAATTTCCTCTTCTTCTAAAGGCAATAAAAAATATAAATTAAACAAGATCAGAAACGTGTAACAACTCCGCTCTTCAAGGCTTTAGATTGCTCGACTTGTGAATTACGACGTTCGAATTTACCTAACCCTAACTAATTACTGTAGCTTCTTAACAAATCTGATTAAATATATAACACTAGCGTTTTTCTGCGACTCTGCCTGCATAGTACTTTAATCACCAACATATCATATACTAAAATCTTCTCCGAAACACACTGCATTTTATGGTATGAATTTCATTCTGATCGGTTCAGTAGTTATCGCAATATAACCGACCAAAAAAATCGGCTCTCCATTTATTAGTATAGATTCTACATGATCGTAACAACAACTCTATTTGTAATTCAACTTAGAAAGAGTCAGTCGTAGATTCTAAATAGAGAAAAACTGTGGTATACCCAAAGCATTATTAGCTTAACTGGTTTTACGTCGTTCAATGCATTAGAGCAATTTTCATCAAATATCACTCAAAGATTTTTATGAGATTAAATTTTCATCAAAGAAAATAGTTTGATTTTTGTATTTCCTGCCTATCCTATACTATTTTTAACGTTTCTTTATGAAGCAATAAATTAGTTTTTGACTAACAAAATTCATGGCTCAGCATAAGTAAGAGTATAAAAGTAAGAAAGTATTTCTATTAATTAATTTATATTAAACCATCAAAATTCAAACAATAAGGCAATTATTATGAAAAGTTTTTCTCTTATATGTTTTTTTAACTAGCGACTCACCCTCGCTTCGTTCGGGTTCGTCTCTAGGTACATTTAAATAAAAATTGATATAGTATGTTATCCTTAAGAGATAGACATATGCCATCGTGGACTTTTCTGTAGACCTATATAAGATACACAATTCCACCATACATTATTTCGTTATATCTCAAAGGGTTTAGGCAGCGTTTTCGTTGAAAGCTCCCAGACGGGATTTTTTTCCGACACCTCCAACAAATATCGTTATATTTTTGCCAATGTATATGAAAACTTAACAAATTATATACTAAAACCTTCCTATTGAATCACTCTATCTATTAAAACAATCGCATCTAAATCCGTTGCGTAGTTTTAAAGATATAAACATACATAGGGACAGACAGACAGCGGGAAGCGACTTTGTTTTATACTACGAGTATGTAATGATTTATCAGATTGCTACTAAATACTTATGCTATTGTAACGTGCTAAATTATATTTATACTTACTCATATAAGGAGATCATAGAGAAAAGTTTAAGCTATATGCCAAATAGTGGATGACTTCTTCTAAGAAGACAAATAACTAGTTTATACTACCGAGTAGTTTTGCCGTAGTATTTGGCGTAATATATACATACATAGATAATCTTATAAAGTAGTCTATGTGTTTATTCAGGATAAAAAGAGTATCTAATTTTTAAAAGACAGTGCGATAATATTATGGTACCTGCATTCCTAAAAGATTTAGGACCAAGCAATAGAATAAAATAAATATGAAATACAATAAAACTTTAGTCTATGAAGGTAACTATTATAGTTTTAGATATTTAGAAACACTGGTGCTTTTTTAGACTATTATTTAAATGATGTTATGTTTTAAAAGTGGAATAAAATGTCAAGGCAAATAAATTCAGGGTTATCATCATAGGGCATGGTTATGTTTTAATTTATACTTAAGTTATATAATAAAAAATGTAAAAGCAATCTATCTGTTTGGTTATCACTGGTAAACCAATTATGATAAAATTTAATATAAGGATACAGTTTCGGATATTAATCAAGAAAGACAAACCTTTATAAAAAATCAATTAGCTACGGAAGTAAAATATATCAAGTGATAAAAAATATATGGAATAATTAATTATATTGCTGTAAATTATTTTAGATAATCAACATTTAAATTTAAAGAAAATGGTATTAAAATTACAATTACAATGTATGTACTGAAATATCTTTATATTTAATACTGAAAATTGTCTCGTCAGTACCTGTAACCTATTCGTAATTTTAAGTGTTTCAGAGCCAAATTCCAAAATGATTCTGGTTTAACATATTATTATATGTTAAATTTTTGAGATATGTATGTCATATTTTAATATATAAAATTCCCGTGTCACGATGTTGATCCGCGATAAACTCTGAAACTACTTATCTGATCTTAGCGTTTTTTTTAAATGTGTGATTTGTTCCAAAATAAAAGATTTTTATTCTGGTATTTATTTTTTTAATGGAAAAATTAACGATTTTCATATCCGCAGAGGGATTTCGGAGAGCGAACCTAAAAGCTGTTTCGGCTATTCTAAGCTACAAATTCTACCCCCGAGCTAAAAAATAAAATAAAGCTCATCTATCTAAATTTCACGATACAATCAAGTAAATGTTGTAAGACTAGAAAGTTACATGGTTTTAATGTTAAAAATGGCTGTCCATAGTAAAAAAAGGTAAAATAATTGAGAGCTAAGTGAAATATACCGTATACATAATTAAAGTGTAATACATACTTGAGTAAATTGCGTTTGTAAACCACGCGTACTAAAGATAACAGTGTACGTGTCTTAAAATCTCGAGATTGTGATCAACAAATATATCACGTCAAGGACTAGCAAATAATTTAATATAATAAGCTACAAATCATAACAAAACAAAAAATGAGTGTTTAGTTATAATAATGCAAATAAAATTTACTACTAATTTATTTGCAGACTGTACATAACACTTTTATGAAGAACGCTAGAGATATTGCAATAAGAGTGCATTTTTTATTATAAAACGCGCAGTATAAAATAATTTAATCAGACTGAATGCCAAATTAAATAAAAACCACCTAAGGTGACTGAATAATAGGATGATTATAATTCAATTTGTTTTTAAATCATAAAATTTGTCAAACATAGCAGAAGTTTAATGAATTATAATAATTATTAAATAAGCTTAAATCATTATTTATTTAATAAATTATTTTTTATTAATCTTCTGTTGTTTTCAAATCTTTTAAAACAGAAAGCTTTTCAAGCTTCACAGAACTTTTATTAATTCCGGAAAATAATATTTTATTGTGAAAATTTTTTAGTCCTTAAGAATAAGCTCTTAATGTGATTGATAAATTGTAAAATATATCTTCATTGCCACAACTGGAAAGCTTTATTGAGATTTCTGGGAATAATATTAAAAAAGAAATTGTATAAAACTTTACAACACTTCCAGATGCTGGATCAAATATCGCAAGAAATAATACAGTTACTTATAATATATTAACACCTCCAGGTAAATTTCTAAGAAATTAATTAAAATTTTAAGAAATCTATTGTTAACTGACACGCCGGCGTGTCCGCGGTGGTGGAGGGATTTAGGTACAGGTATGTAAAATTACTTTTGATATTTAAAAAAATACTGATACCTATACATAAGTACGGATTATTCAGACCTTTTCAACGGCCCACTGCTGGGTTCCTTCAATACGAGAGGAATCAGGCCATAATCCAAATAAGTACAATATGATTATGTAGGTATTATGATTATCTATACCTACATATAATAAAATTGTAACTAAGCTGAATCTGTACAGTAAATATTTTTTGGAAAATCTTATTGAAATAAACATTATTGTCGATACAAAGGCCGAATCTATAGTTTTACAATTTTTGTCTGTCTGTCTGTCTGTCTGTCTGTCTGTCCGTCCGTCCGTCCGTCCGTCCGTCCGTCTGTCTGTCTGTCTGTTACCGCATCACGGAAAAGCCACTGGAGGGATTTTGATGAAATTTGGTATGATAATAGCTGGTTATCCAGGTCTACATATAGGATACTTTTTACCGCGGGAAAATATCTCATTTCTGAGAAAAAACACAAAAACTGCATTGTAAGAGTATACTAATATGTAAAACTTAAGAATTTGGTTTTTGGTCATCTGAACGCGGGCGGAGCCGCGGGCAATGCTAGTGTATTATAATTGTTATCAGAAAATAAAAAAAGTTTATGTTTATTTAAATGTTAGTATGTGACTTTAAAATAACTTTAAATCAAATATATAAATATAAATAAGGAATGATGCTTGAAAGCAATTATCGATTGGCGAACCATAGACACATTAAGTAAATAGTACCTGGGCTAACGAGCTTCGCTCGGAGTTTTTGGTCAAAGGTACAATTTTCTTTAAAAAAAAAACTAAAAACTTGAATAAATACAAAGAAAAATAAAAATGAATTATACCTTTACCTATATCCGACCGGGATTCGAACCCGGACACTTATGTTTGTCAATCTTGCGCCTTGGCCGCTTGACCATAAAGCTTATGCCCGAGCATGCGTAATTATCGACCATATTTTCTTTCGTGGAATAATGCGAAGGAAAACCGCATGAAAATTCGAAAACAGTGTTTTCCCAGACGTAAGACTAATGTAGATCGATTTATCGCCCCAGAAACCCCCTATGTACTAAATTTCATGAAAATCGTTGGAGTCGTTTCCGAGATTCAGATATATATATATATATATATATATATATATATATATATATATATATATATATATATATATATATATACATATATATATATATATACAGAAATTTTAATAGCTTTAAGCTTCACCTCTAGTACCGCTCAGTTGCCAGACCTTACAAATACGAGTCAAAAAGATCTCCATTTAGAAGAGATTTTGCAATGTTTAGGATGATGCAAGCATGGCAAAGAAATAGGCAGATCCTGTATTCCCTAAAAAATATGAGTCTCAACATATTGTGTGCCTATTGGTCAAAGCGGAATGACCATGAAAGCAGATATCAGCAAGATCATAATCTAATCTTGTAGGCGTTTAACTTTGTAGGAATAGACTATATAGGCTGTTAACATTTTAGCCATTTAGGCCTAGCGGTGTGGTCTGGTACTGATAAAACGCTCAAGACAAATAACTTTATATAATGCCATTTGATTGTATGAAATGTGTACAATAAAACGCCTTAATGAAATTCGTCCCTCCAGTCGTTGTAATGATATGAGATTAAATCCCATAATAGTCAATTTACTCTGATTACGTAATTAAAGTGTTTAATAATAAATGACACTCTATCACATTAAAATTTGTTTTTGCGAAAACGTATTAGATACGCAATAAGTAGTCTTGTTTACAATTTTATTTAATTAGGTAGGTAGGTAAAGTATATTTTTTTGTGCTGTTGTATTTAGTAAAATTAAAATGAATATTTCCATTATAAAAGATATTATATTTTATGGACAAAGTACTAGGGCGATCGAGCTTCTCTTCTTGTCCTGTTTATACATATATATAAAGAGATATATAGATAAACTTAAAAAGCAAAAGCTTATTTATCTATGTAAATAGAAAATTTATTTGAAATCGTAAGAGTCATTTCCGAGATACACGAAATAAATTTATATCTAGACACGGCAGTACCCTCGACAAGTCTGGCAAAAAATTCACAACCTATTTTTTCTCGTAGCCATTCAGGATATTTTTGACCCCCCCCCCCCCCTTCTATCTTCCCTACTAACCTCGTTGTGGATAAAGCTAAAAGTCTGAATTTGCAGTGACCAAACAGTCCCAAACTTCAGTTAATTTGAGCGTTCAGTTTAACAACTATTGCAGGTCAAAGTTATATTTAATTTCGTCACTGACTTACTCACCGATCATCAAAATTTTAAGTTACTTCTAGCAGACACACAATTTTCAAATTTTGAACCAATTAGTATTTAGCCTATAAAGCAAGGAAAAACTGAAACATCCCGCAAATTCAGTCCTGTTTTCTATATATACAACAAACTACAAAAGTAACTTTGTAATCCTATATTAATAGATATGCGATATATTCGATTGCAAAGTTGCTTTTGCAGTTCATATTATTTTTCGTTATTAGTTTTATAATATAGATGACTAGCGACTCACCCTCGCTTCGCTCGGGTTCGTTCGTAGGTAGGCAATGTAAGCGCACAATACAAATCTTTGAATTTCTCGGTTTTTCTGTAGTATAAAATGCGTGTATTATACATATAAACCTTCCTCTTGAATAACTCTATCTATTGCTGAAAACTGCATTAAAATCCGTTGCGTAGTTTAAAAGATATAAGCTTACAAACAGCGGGAGCGACTTTGTTTTATATTGTGTATAGATGTCTCCTTTAATAAAATATACCTATAAAATGTACCATCGGACGGAAACATAATCACATAAAAATAATCTACTATTTTAAATAGTCCTAATTGAACATGGCGTAAGCGAGTCAAATTTATGCACAAACAAACATAAATAATTCTTCTAGAACGCTAATATTAGGTACATTTTATTTGCCATGTGCGATGGCCAAGTCATTCTATTTATAAATAAAGATATCTAATATTTATAAGGTCTCTATAAAATGTTGATAATTAACTAATTAGGTAACAATTTATGACAAAGGTATTGGATGGATGCTCTATATATAAGTAATGAATAAATTAAACGACTTGGTTTTACATTATTAGATGTAACAACTTTTTGCGGTAGAAGAACTGTGTTGCGAGACTTGTATTTTTTTTATATGTTATGTTTTTGATGATATATGTACATATACAAGAATTGCTTGCTCATTTAATATTATAAGGTAGTAAATTCAAATAAAACGTTATAATAATCTCAAATCTTAACAATTGTATTGCACAATCGTGTTTTATCTCAAAAACACATTCAGGAGCACAAATAGATTTGCTGAAACAGACCTTAACAATAGAATCTGTGAAATGATGTCGACAGGTGATTATCTATATCACAAGCGAATGAACAATAATATTGAATTATATCTATATAGTATACAATATATTACAAGTATAGTGTATAAAATAAATTTTAAACATGTATGTTTTTAATTGTAATAAATTCATCGAAGTACTATCAAAAATGTGAAAGATTTTTTTACATCTTCGCACTGAAACAGTTGAACGGAATTGGTTGTCAATTGAAATTTAGTACACATATATATACCTACTTGTAATGATCGAGTAATACACAGACACAGTTATATGTATATAGGATATCAATTCAATTCATTTTTTTATTTGGGCCTGCCTGTTGGGCACAGACTACTTCGCCATAATAAGATATTGTTAGTCACCCGAGCAAAGCTAGGATAAGTCTGTGGTATATTTTTATTGAAGATACCACTTATCGTGTTTCCTGTGAGATGTTTTTATGAATGGCAATGATTATAGTGAGGATAAAAACAAAAGTAAGATAAGGTGAGGATTTTATCAAGAATAAAAAAGGAGCGTTTAATACTCTTACAAATATGTACCATTAATATTTATCGTGATTAAAAGGTAACGTGTCATTTCTCAATGGAAGTGATACTTAATTAATCATATCAATAATATTATCAATAATTATAATCTTTCATTATTGCTATATTTATTACCTTTGCTCATTTAAATATAGGAATACTGAATTTTATAATAAACTAGCATTGCCCGCGGCTCCGCCCGCGTTCAGATGACCAAAAATAAATTCTTAGGTTTTAGATATTAGTATACTTTTACATTGCAGTTTTGTATTTTTTCTCGGAAATGGGACATTTTCCCTCGGTAAAAAGTATCCTATATGTTGATCCGGATAACCAGTTATCACCATATCAAATTTCATCAAAACCCCTCCAGAGGTTTTTCTGTGATGCGGTAACAGATAGACAGACAGACAAAAATTCTAAAAACTATAGATTCGGCCTCTGTATCGATAATAATATTTATTTCGATAAGATTTTCCAAAAAATATTTAATGTATAGATTCGGCTTAGTTAGAATTTTATTATATGTATAGAAGAATACTGAATTTCTGGATTCAGGTTATACCTAAAGGGGTAAGCTGCGCTTACATCTTAGTTTTGTTTTTCGTTGTGGGTGTCTCTCCCGTATCTATGATTGCTGTAAAGCATTCGGTACGTCCAAAAGTCAAAATAAAACCGTAAAAAATCTTAAATGTTAGTCTTATTTAAAATGTCAAATATTCGTGTAAATCTAAAAAATTATCACTTCCTTTGTAATTACATTTAAAAACCCCAGGAAAGACTAATAAATAACTGCTTGATAATATTACAAATGTGTGCATAAAATACAAATAAAATAATATATGCTCTTTTATAAGTTGAGGAAGCTTAAAATAGTCAATTTGCTCAAAATATTAATTAAAAATAAATTATTATTGTCTGACGTCGATGCTTCTTGTAAAAACGACTGGTTTTAAATGTCACTTGCTGAAATTATTATTTTATAATCGAGTTATAATCGATAGTAGGTTTCTGGGTGACAGACAGATTTCCAAAATACGCGAAATATGTAAATATACAAGAATTGCTTGTTCAATATAATGTGTTATCAGAGTTTTAATCGATATTTAGAAGTTTTATTATTTAGACGTTTTATCTAGACAGATTAATAAAATTGAAGTGTCTGTTTTTAATGTCAAAATAACAGCGTTTTACTAAATACATATGAAATTATATACGGTACTTATAAGAAAAACACATTTTTTTTAATTTTTGTTTGTCTGTTTGTTCCGATTAATATCTGAAACGGCTGGACCGATTTTGACGGGATTTTCACTGGAAGATAGCTGATGTTATAGGAAGGAATACGCTACTTTATTTTAAAAAAAGAATCATGGTTCTGCTCAAAAAAATTAAAACATATCGATAAATTTCTCAATTTTATGTGGAGATTTTTAAAGAAAACGTTGTGATTATGGCGCATTTAGAAAGTAAATATGGAAATCTGAACACCAGTTTATAGAATTTTTATATATGGCTCTATCTATTTTTAAGTAAATTTTTAATTTATAACAAAATGAGGTAAGGCGAGGTCAGATCAGTAAACCAAAATAAACCCACGCGATATCAGACACTTTTACAGTATATTTATAAAAAATATGAATTACCAAGTGGGATATTATATGCAGAAAAATGATTAAAGCTACTTGTGTCAACAATAGTGTCACTGATAAACTAATCCATAAGAATATTCTAATGTGAAAGTGTGTTTGTTTGTTGGTTTGTTTGTTTGTCCTTCTTTCACGTCGAAATAGAGCGACAGATTGGCGTGATTTTTTTATGTGGAGATAGTTGGAGAGCTGAACAGTGACACAGGCTACATTTTTTTCGTGGGAGATTATCTCATTTCTACGGGAAAACAAGTTTTAATACAACCCAAAAAATATTTATGATCGGAATTACTTGAAACTTGGCATGGATGCTTTTCAATACAATTAAATAAATACGTGTTTTAGCATTTTTCAAAATTCATCCCATAAGGGGGTGAAATAGGGGATGAAAGTTTATATGAAACCTATCCTTTTTGAGTTTATTTTGTAGTTTTAGCGCGAACGAAGCCGCGGGTTCTGCTATATGCGGGTATATAGTACGGTAGACAATGCCATTTAGCTATACATATCTTTTGTTTAAAACGGATAACAACTCATAAATTTTAAAATTAATATTAGCCAATATTCAAAGAAAAGTTATTTGCGAAGCACCAATTGAAACTAACAAAATAAAATTTTTAGAAGTGAATTAACATTGTTTTAGAGCAAAAAGCAAATACATATAATGCCTTAAATTTGCTATTAGTTAAGGCGTAGGTAGGTAATAAATATATCCACACCGAATATCTGTTCACCTTGTCATTGTTTACGCATACCACCCACGAGTAAATACATTTTCCAACGTAAAAAAATTGTATACATTATATATAATATTCTTTAATCCAAATATGGATTAACACCTACAGGTAAATTTCTAAGAAACTAATTAAATTTCTAAGAAATCTATTGTTAACTGTAAGGCCGGCGTGTCCGCGGTCGTTGAGGGATTATTATTTATAAATAACCTTTATTATTTTCGTTTTAAATATCATCACAACAATCATTCTTACATACGGTTTTGTAAGAGTTCAATTATTATATTTTTGGTATAAATCTAGTACCATTAATATAATAATAATAAATAATAATATCGAACTCACTGAGAGAGACAGAAAATGTCAGTTACTATTTCGAACCTAAACCTGCACTCAAACCAATGAGTAACTTTCCACTGGCACAATTTTTCCCATTCATAGGTACTATTATATTTTATTATTAAAGCTAAATAAAATTAAATAAAACTATCTTCTGGCTTTTTTTTGCGGATTTATTTTGATTTTTGGTTCTCGACGTTTCGAATTCTTTACAGTAATCTAGTCTCGGAAGAAACTGAAAGTCGCGAACCGAAAATCAAAATTAATCCGCGGAAAAAACCGAAAAGATACTTCTTTTTAATATGTCAAATATTTGCGTCGGTACATCAAAAAAGTGTTTATAATAATTTTTATAGCTATAATATAATAGTATTGTGTCAAAGGTATGTAATACGATAGATTTTGTGTTTTATTGATGAAATTATGTTTTGTTCCAATAAAACTAGCATTTATTGTTTAACTGTTAAATTATAATATCGCGTACTAAATTGCGATATTGTAAATTGTCCCTTTAATTTAAATTTGTTAAGTTCCATGACATACGGACACCGATTGGTTTACCTTTGGTTTGCGGTTCACTAATAGCATCATCAACATTATTCGATTATTGAATGATGCTTTTAAAATATGATAGTAATATTAAATTTCTATCATCATAATTAATGATCAATTGTGATTAATTGTTATGTACATATACTATGTATGAATAATAAAATTGTAATTAGATCATATATAGTCACTTGTATTCAACCCTTTTTTTAAAGTGCCACTGCTGGGCAAAGGCATCCCTTCAAGAGTCCCACAGCCACAAGCCACAAGCCACAGTTACGCTGGCTAAGTGCGAATTGGTGGACTTCATATGATTTTCGAGAACCTGATTGATAGGTTCTCTCAGTTTTCCTCACAACGTTTTCCTTCGCCGTTTTATCACATATGAATTGAAGGGTTTTAAAAAATAACATAGCTATAATATATTGTCTTTTGTTTCTATTCTAGTCCTTATTACGTGCAGAGCAAAACAATAAATATTTTAGATAAATTATTAATAAATAAATTCTCTTTTCGCACATGTTAAGAGAAACGAGATTAAAAACACTTTAGTTGCTATTGCTACTATTGTACTGTAGTCTACAACTTATGTACAAAGAACATAAAAAAATATTGCTTAGCTTTCCTAGTATATTTATTTCTAGCGACCCACCCTCGTTTTGCTCGGTAAGTTTCTTTTTTTTTGAGTAGAACCTTAATTCTTTTTCTAAAATAAAAGTGGCCTAAGTTACTCCTTATAACATCAGCTATCTGCCAGTGAAATTCCTGTCAAAACCAGTCCAGCCGTTTTGGAGATTAGCCGGAACAAACAGACAGACAAAAATATTAAAAATTGTTTTTTTTTATAAGTACCGTATACAATTTCATATGCATTTAGTATAAATATCAATTTTATTTTTCGACATTACAAACAGACACTTCAATTTTATTTATCTGTATAGAAGGTAAATTTTCCACTTTAATGTATTATAATTATAGTTACTTTGTTTCATTGCTAAATTAAATTTTCAATTACATTTACATCCATAACTTTCACTATTTATATAACTTGTTTTAATTGCAATAACCTTTTAGCTAAAGGTCTATGTCAAAGTTATACATCTGTATTTAAATATTCTTTTAAATTAAGTTGGTACCTTATTGTTATTGCATATTTAGTTTTCATTTTCAAGTTTAGACTGTAATTAGTCAGACCTCTTTGATTCTGTCCTAGGATTTAGGAATAAAACCTCTGTCGAAAGTTTTCTCCCAGAGTTATTGCTTGACAAATGAGGACAGGCACTCGTTATAGTATGATTTCTTTTTAAAATTCATAACGTTTTTCGTTACTGCTTCCGCTCTTTCGTCACACTTTAATTTAAATTCCTTTTTTTAAATGTTGTGTACTAAACCTATACATATAATAAAATTCTAACCAAACCGAATCTGTACATTAAATAATTTTTGGAAAATCTTATTGAAATAGACATTATTATAGATACAGAGGCCGAATTTATAGTTTTTAGAATTTTTGTTTGTCTGTCTGTCTGTTATCGCATCACGGAAAAACTACTGGAGGGATTTTGATGAAATTTGGTATGATGATAGCTGGTTATCCGGGTTATTATTATTATTTTTGGGTGTGGTGCCGAGGTCGGCCCTAGCTACGTCGACCAGTTATGGTCCATTGTATCCGGGTTAACATATAGGATACTTTTTACTGCGAGAAAATATCTCATCTCTGAGAAATCTATACTAAATGTTAAAACGTAAGTAGAGACGATCCCGAGCGGAGCGAGGGTGAGTCACCAGTAATCTCTTAAACTTTTCAAGTTTAAATTTTGAAGGACGTAAGCAAAGTTATTTTGTAAGATAAGAGTCTTTAAACGGATGAAATGTTATTTACTAGTCGTTATCTATTTAATAATAGTGTCGTTAAAATAATTAAAGAAATTAATTTAGTTATATAATAATCGTTTTATAACCGTCTATTTAATGTTGTTGTTTAAAAAAAATTAAATATTGGCTTCGCGTCCTTACCAAAAATGGACTTTATTTTCTCGATTAGCATGAAAATCCTAGTATAAGTTCGAGTACCATTTGACCAGTCTTTATTATTGGTTATCCGTATTAATATTATAAATATGAAAGTTTGTGAGTATGGATGTTTGTTACTCTTTCACGCCAGAACGGCTAAACGGATCTGGATGAAATTTGGCACAGAGATAGATTATAGTCTGGAATAACACATAGGCTTTTTATCGCGGAAAAATGTACGGTTCCCGTGGGATAGGTTTGATTTTGTTTTCCTAGAGGCAAACCCGAGCGAAGCGAGGGTGAGCCGCTAGTGCTAATTAAAATGTAAAATAACTTTAAAACTTGATAACAAAAAATCTAAACTTATTACCTACCTATAAAAATGAATATTTATTACTGTGGGATGAATGTCCATAAATTAAATAAAAGCTATTATGACTAATTATTGCCATGGTAACCGTTGTTTTGTCTGTCATTATATTATATTCTTTCCGTATATACACGCACGACCTGCACCCATTTTTTTTGTTTTTCTTTTATTGTACGTAGATTTTGGCAACGTATACGAGTATACACTGGGAACTAGATTTCCTAGTAAAGTCTCTATGGACCGATACCGATACAATAATGATAGCGATACATAGAGATTGCGAAAAATAATTAAATTAAGGATTCCCTACTTATATACCGAAACCTTTCGATTTTCGGCTATAGAACCCAAAATAAATATGGATATAATAATATTTTACCCAATTAAAAACAAAACGCATTGAAGAGACATAAAAAGTTTAACTAGATATATTGAATTGCAACTTACTTAGTACTTAGGTACTTGTATTACCAAACAACTGGTTGGTAAGGTATGCGAGTGAGTGTGGAAACAGCAAGAAACTCGGAAGTCTATTTCTATTGCTTAAGATTCTTTGAAGCGTTAATACATTATGTACTCGTAGATAACATAACAAGTATAATTTATAACTATTTCCCTGTTCCTATATTTTTCTAATTTATCTAGTTTTATCTGGTCGCTTTAATTTAAATGCTGGTTTAAGGTTTTGCAGGCTTACCATATGCCAAGCAACAGTTTTAAATTACTATTCTGGGTTTGTTTAAAATCAAACGCGAGTTTTCTCGAGCAATTTTTTTATTTGTAGAGAAAAGTTTCCGGTAAAGTAATTTATTAAGTAATATACACTTTTTGTACTCTATGAATATTTAGGATAATGTATCAAGTGTTATTTGAGAATTAATTTTATAAATTTGAATCCAAATTCGTATGATTATAATCATTAATTAATTGATAACTCGAGTAGATAAATATTTAGGATTAGCGACTTACCCTCACCTCGCTCGGGTTCGTCCCTGGCTCGCTTCCCCGTACAAACTTTCATCCCCATTCTCACCCCCTTAAGGGATGATTTTCGAGATAAAAACTATTTCACTCACTCACTTTTCTTATTATGAGATTTAAAAAAATCTTATTTTAGTAAAACAATCTCTTTTCATTTTCTTCTATACAAAATTTGTCCTGAAAAAAAAATATAAAAAAAAAGATTTATCTAATTTGGTGCAGCCAATTGGAAGTTATGCGCGTACATACATTTCGGTGATTCATTTTTATTTATATAGACTAGCGCTCACCCTCGCTTCGCTCGGGTTCGTCTCTAGCTTGCTTCCCAATATAACTTTCATCCCCATTTTCACCCCCTTAAGGAATGATTTCCGGGATAAAAAGTATCCTATGTTCTTCCCAGGGTCTCAAACTATCTTCTTACCAAATTTCATCTAAATCGGTTTAGTAGATTCAGAAATTACCCCCTACAACGTCATATATGTATATATGTGTACATACATAGATTAGAGCTGTCGTACAAAAGAGTATATCAGTGATATAGCAAATTAATTTGTAGTTGTTGATTGCAAAGTGTTCATTAGTAATTTAGATAAATTGATTAAAAAACTGTACTATGTATTTACTTCATTCGCTATTTATGCAAAATAATCTACTAATGATAAAACTTATTTAATAACATACGTATATCGAAGAAAGGCACCTCTTGTTTTTCTGTCAACCTCGTTATCAAGGCTGAGCCAATTTTGGCGATGTTTTTTACGTGTATGAAATAACTGGAACATCGATACTAATATTATAAAGAGGTAAAGTTTGTGGGTTTGTGACGCTGTAGGGGGTAATCTCTGGATCTACTGAACCGATTTAGATGAAATTTGGTAAGAAGATAGTTTAAGATCCTGTGAAGAGCATAGGATACTTTTTATCCCGGAAATCATACCTTAAGAGGGAAGGGAGGGGGGAGGGGGGGCAACGTAGGTCGCTAGTAGAGGATATAAGCCATATTTACAATATCGACGTCGAAGCGGTTTATTTTTTGCACCCAATGTTTAAAGGAATACATTAAAAAAGGAAACCGGTTTACTTATGTTTAAAAGCCTGAGATTTGGCATTTTCACTAGGCATACACATTTTCGATCCATATTATAACCTGGTCATGTGTGACTGCGACTCCGGGGCAGAGGCTGACTGCTACCGGACGCGTCCCCCGGGTGGCGGATAGGGGAACACCACTCGCGACTGTCTGGACCCGACAGGAGCCTGTGGTACCAGAGCAATCCGGCGCGGACCAACAGCCAGGATGGGAGGGGGGAGCGGCGTCAGGAGGTCGCCGTCTCCTTCTTGGAGGTAGCGCGGTGTCTCCGGCCGTTTCGCGGTAGGAGGTGCTGCGCGGGCCGCGCTGCCGGGGCTAGCCCGTCGGTGCGGCGGCTGGAGCGGGGCCAGTTCTGGTCCTGCGTCTGGCGTGGGGTGTCGGCAGCCATCTTGGTCCGGAGGTGGGCCGACGGTAGGGGGGCCGCGGGGGAAGAGGAGTGTCGGTATTGCGATGCGCCGCTCGTCCCTATCTCCCGCGGCCTAGCGGGGCCGCCACCGTTTGATGGCGGACGCGGTGGGGCTGCAGGGGAAGAGGAGTGTCGGTGTTGCGTTGCCGCTCTCCCTGTCCTCTGCAGCCGTTTGGAGGTGGCCCACTTCGGTGGGCGGTGGTTGGGGTTTAATGGGGCTGCTCCGGGTACCTCTCTGGCATAGCAGAGTTGACTGTGGAGCAGCCCCATTGGTTTGGTGGTCTGCCTAGCGTTTAGGCAGACCTGCCGCCGGGGCGCCGTAGTAGTTATGCGCAAGCGATCCTGCGGCGTCCCACTAAGGCGGGGGGAAGGGATGTCGGGTTTTAGTGGGTAGTACCGGCTCTTCTAGCCGGTGAGCCCCACATAACCACCTGGGGGGTCAGGTGGTATGCGTAAATGCATTTCCCGACAATAATAAAAAAAAAAAAATGTGTGACTGCGACAAAAATTATCCTATATGAATCTCAACCAAGTCTTATACTAGGTTAAAATCCTCATATCATTGTTGGTAGAAAGAATTGTGGAAATATTTATAATATGGATATTTGATATACAAGTTTATAAACTAAATACAATAAACATATTTCAAAAACAATTTAATTATCACTGGAACAATCTTCCAAAATTGATTTAAAAAGAAACAAGGTCAAATCAGTTCATATATTTTAATTATACACGATTCTGAGTCGTATTAACGGTATCTTTACCATTTTTGGTTTCATATTACATATTTTAATTTAAGGCAACATAAAAAAGATATAAGGTAAAATATTGAATGTAAGTATTTATTTATTTTAAGTTTTATTACTTTCATGATTTTTATCATTTCTAATTTTTCGTTTATTTAATACGATAGATTGAGTTTTAATTTGCAATACTACGGTAGGATCGTTCGCTCTTGTCAGTACTCAGTAAGTAGTTCTTAATTATGGTCAGTAGTTTGTACTTGTATGAGGACAGCCGAATACTAATCATGCTGATTAGCAGTTAGTAGCGATATCTGAGATAATCTTATAAAAGTATAAGAGGCAAAAACATTAATTCAATTTTTTTGTTAACGGCATCAGAACGCATAGATAAAAATCGCATAAATTAAAATTTTGCATAAATTATATAATTATTTAATTAATTAATTAATTATTAATTAATTTTATTGATAATAGCTTCAAAATGTGTCAGTTGGGCATAGATTATTTCGCCTATGTCACGTAGAATGGAGAAGATACGAAGGACAGATTAACACAATATTAAGTTGACATAAGTTTGACACTGACAAATATAGATTGTTGTAGAATGTGTGCCAATTTGTAAGTGACACTGTACCATCTGTGATGACGCCATTGTCAGTGCCCTTAGATGTTATTTACATTCCAAGATGGGATTTATTTCCATATTAACTAGTACGAGAAAACGATATTAAGAATCCTAGAAAAATATTCTTAAATGTCATGAAACTCGTTATCGTTTCGAAATGTATTAAAACTCGTACTAGGTGCTTAGTTCTCTAACCTGTATACGATTATAAATTAAGTCATTGAAGTAAAATAAAACATAAGTATTTATATGGAAGCTAAAAACATCATTAAAAGTTTCAACCGATATTAATTAGGAAGTATTTTTATATTCCACAATATTTGATATATTCATATTTACTCAGTTAAATGAAGTTTATTAGAATGTTTGTATTTGATTGGGCAATAAGTGATTTCCTGATGTAGCCACAAAGGACAAATAAGAGTTACACAAGGACAGATAACGTGGTACATATCAAAATAAATCATAACATACTAGCGGTTCACCCTTGCTTCGCTCGGGTTCGCATCTAGGATAACAAAAACAAACCTATACCACAAGTAGCCTATGTGTTATTCCGGACTATAATCTATCTCTGTGCCAAATTTCACCCAGATCCGTTCTGGCGTGAAGTAAGTAGAGTAACAAACATCCATACTCACAAACTTTCACATTTATAATATTAGTATAGATTTTTATTATTTTATTAGTTTTTAGGTTTCCGTAGTTAACAAGGAACCCTTATAGTTTCGCCATGTCCGTCCATCCGTCTGTCCGCAGCTTAGCTCAGAGCCTAGATAGCTGTAATTTGGCATGGATATACATATTACATATGTATTAGTCACGCCGAGATAGGGGTAAAACAAAATCTTAAGAAAAAATTTTTTTAGAGTAGGTAAGTACTTGCTCTACATGTAAACTGTGTTTTTTGTTGTGGAGATGTTTTTTTTTTTCTCTTCTACCCCAAGGTGTGGGGGTAGCCTTAGATAAACCTTTAAAAAATTAAAAAATATCCCGGGCTTGTTAAAACAATTTTTCGATTAAGGGATCCGTTGTAAAACATTAAGCCTTAAAATTTTTGGTAGAATCAAGTGTCCATGCCAGCTAAATGGTTGTTTTTGGAAATGTGAAAAAAATCACGGTAGTAGTATATATAACGAAGTTAAACGGAAAACTATCACAGTTAAGTATGCGTTACAAGTTTACGAGTAATAGTCGGACAACTTATACTTGTTACTTTGAGCCGACGAAACCGTTAATGTTAAATGTTCATACATAGTATGAAACAACAAGAAGCCCTTTTCCTAGTCCGCATTATTGTGATGGGCAACTACGGAACCCAACATTGCGCGAGCCCCGATACTCACTTGCTCGGTTTTATATTTAAAAATGTATTTCGAATTAATATACTGCAATATAATTCCTATAAACGTTAAAGTAATCTAACTGTTAACACATTCCAGCTTATAAACAGTTTGAAAGTTTATGAGAAACACGATATCTATCATTTGATTTCATACGAGGGTGCTATCAAAACAAATATTGGTGTAGAAACAATAATAACGGGGTGTATGTGTTCTAAAGCCTTTCTAAGTTAAACAAAACGGCTCGCAAGGTAAGGTTGAATATGAAAACTTTATTCATTAGTTATGTGAGAAGGAAAATGTGCGCCCATTTGTAATAGGGCACTTCAGTAATACAAATTTATAATTATTATAGCACTCTATAAACTTAAAAAATAACTACGTAGTATAAAAATATTAATAGTGCTTATTTCTTTGAATATTTCATCATTTAGCGACTTGATTTTTTAAAGTTGTTATTAATTAATTAAATAAGTACCTATAAAAAGAAATATTTTAAAGGTTAAACAAAATGAAATAAAAATATTTTTTTGTTTATTACGTAAGGTTATATATATATATATATATATATATATATATATATATATATATATATATATATATATATATATATATATATATATATATATATATATATATATATATATATATATATATATATATATATATATATATATAACTTGGAATGAATGTTGCTGTTTTAACCTATTTTCTTATTTATTTTTTAACGAAATAACTTTAAATATATTATATACTAGTAAAACCCGCGGCTTCTCTCGCGGTAAAACTACAAAAAATATTTAAAAAGGTTGTTTTAATACAAACTTTCATCCCCTATTTTACCCCCTTATAGAATGAATTTCGAAAAATGCTAAAACAATTATTTATTTAATTTTATTGAAGAGCATTATTACCAAATTTCAAGTAATTCTGATCATAAATATTTTTTTGGATTGTATTATAACGTGTTTTCCCGTGGGAATAAGATAATCTTCCGCGGTAAAAAGTAGCTTATGTCACTCTGCAGTCCTCCAACTATCTTCACACAAAAAATCACGCGAATTCGTCTCTCCGTTTAGACGTGAAAGAAGGCAAACAAACAAACGAACAAACACTTTCACATTTATAATATTATTATGGATATACCTGTGCTTATTTTTTGCATTGTATTATCGTTTATTAAGAAGCAATACATTTTTGGATTTAAAATCCATTAAAATAATACGTAATTTTATATACACTATAATATAATGCGATAACAAACATTTTGAGAATTCGTTTATGCAAATAACTACAGATCATAAACCATTTCCCCAATACCATGAGCTTTGAGCCCTAACATCCTCTATAATGCCTTCACGTGTCAAGGTCAATTCAAAACCCGATATACACTTATAAATATTCATACATTTTATTGAACGGGGAATGATTAGATCATTTAAATTGTGCATATTTTTTGTTTATCAAACTAATTTTAATAATTACATGGAACAAAAGACTGGTTTCTTTAGGTATCGGTCATATTGTGACGCCAATTCGATGTCCGATAGTTTTTATGGTGAATAGATAATTTTTTGTTTAATTTTTAGCAACATATTTACAAAAAGATATTTTCAATAATTTCCATTATTTTTATAAATGTGAAAGTGTGTTTGTTTGTTTGTTTGTTTGTTTGTTTGTTTGTTTGTTTGTTTGTTTGTTTGTTTGTTTGTTTGTTTGTTTGTTTGTTTGTTTGTTTGTTTGTTTGTTTGTTTGTTTGTTTGTTTGTTTGTTTGTTTGTTTGTTTGTTTGTTCGTTCGTTCGTTCGTTCGTTCGTTTGTTTGTTTGTTTGTCATTCTTTCACGTCGAAACAGAGTGGCGGATTGGCGTGATTTTTGGTGTGGAGATAGTTGAAGAACTGGAGAGGAACATAGGCTACTTTTTATTGCGGGAGATAATCTCATTCTCACGGGAAAACACGTTATAATACAACCTAAAAAAAAAAAATTTGAACAGAATTACTTGAAATTTGGTATTAATGCGCTTCAATATAATTAAATAAATACGCATTTTAGCATTTTTCTAAATTCATCCATAAGAAGGTAAAATAGACGATGAAAGTTTGTACGAAACCTACCTTTTTAGAGTCTTTTTTTATAGTTTTACCGCGAGCGAAGCCGCGGGTTCTGTTAGTAGTACTATAAACAGAATGTCATAAAACTAAATATGAAGCCAAACTATGTTTTATAATAATACATGTATAACTAGCGGCTCACCCTCGCTTCGCTCGGTTTCGCCTCTAGAAAAACACTAATAGAGATCTATTAGTTCCCACAAGAACCGTTCATTTTTCCCGGATGAAAACAGGTTACTGTTGTTTGACCGGCAATATAAGGCATCAGAATGTTAAATTTTACTAAATTAGGTGCATAAGTTGTATAAGTTATTGTATTTTTTTAAGTATCCCACGGGAACTATTTAATTTTCCAGGATAAAAAGTATCTAAGATGTTACCCGGGGATAAAGGCACCACCATGCAAAATTTCATTTAAATCGGTCCAATAGATTCATAGATTCGGAGATTACCCCGTACAAACAGATAAACAGACAGAGAAACAAAAAAATTGAAATAAATCTGGATTTGTTCTATTTGTCTTCTTACATTCCCCTGACTCGGTTTTTAGCATTTTTTGCTATGTACAGACATTCGACCTCTATTGTTTTATTATAGTATAAATATTCAAAAATATTATACAAATGACAATTAGTACATTGAGTGATAAATAAATGAATGTTTATAAATAAAAAAAAAAACAAAGTCATATAAGCTAATTAAAGAAAATGAATACTTAAAGAATAAAAAAAATTTCGAACTATTTTTAATATTCATATTTTATTCTCAAAAATTGTAATAATATTTCCCTTATTTTTTGAAGAAAGTAAATATCTATTGCAAAATCGAGAATATTAGCATAAATAACAAATCACGCTACTATTTTGACATTGACATATATTTTGGCGGACGTAGTCTACATAATTCTGAGTTAATTTTTTTTTAATTTATTGCCAAGTAATGTCTGTAGGTAGGTACTATACCCAATGTATTTATTTTAAACTAGCATTGCACGCAGCTCCGCCCGCGTTCAGATGACCAAAATACAAATTCTTAGGTTTTACATATTAGTATACTCTCACATTACCACACCCAATACAATAATAAATAAAAATAAATAAATACTCTCACATTGCATTTTTGTATTTTTTCTCAAAAATGAGATATTTTCCCGTGGTATAAAATATCCTATATGTTGTCCCGGACAACCAGCTACCATCATACCAAATTTCATCAAAATCCCTCCAGTGGTTTTTCCGTGATGCGGTAACAGACAGACAGACAGACAAAAATTCTAAAAACTATAAATTCCGCCTCTGTATCGATAATAATGTCTATTGCAATAAGATTTTCCAAAAAAATATTTAATGTACAGATTCGGCTTAGTTACAATTTTATTATATGTACCTATAGATTAAACGTTCGATAAATAATTACTTATATGAACGTAGTAATTAGAGCATATCTTATTAAAATATTTTGTGCTCGCCTTATCGGGTGACTAAACTTATTATTATACAACGATCTGCGATAAGTAAATATATTGAATTACATATTTATTTGTTGGAACTTTACTAACTATACTTTTTACGTTTATTTATAATAATAATAATAGCTAGATTCCCCATACAAACTTTCATCCCCATTTTCACCCCTTTAAGAGATGATTTCCGGGATAAAAAAGTATCCTATGTCCTTCCCCGGGTCTCAAACTATCTTCTTACCAAATTTCATCTAAATCGGTTCAGTAGATCCAGAGATTACCCCTACAATGTTACAATCTCACAAACTTTACCTCTTTATAATATTAGTATAGATATAGATTGACAAGCCGTGTCCGTGGAGGACAATGCACTTTGGATTTCGGCTTCTTTTTGACTCTTCAGGTTAATGTCGTCCAATAAACACGTAACATACTATACGCGCGAGCGTGATATTATGTTACAGTGCATTTAAATATTTAAATTTTACGAATGAAATGATGTAATATTTTACTGTCAAATTCTATAGCATAGAAATAAAGCATAGAAAGTACTTTTGACACGTAAAAGAAAAAAAAATAAAAAAAAAAACATCTTAATATACTGTAGGGAAAAATATTGTATATTTAAGCGCTCCTTATAAATATTAAGTTTGCTGCGTATCGAGATATTATAATTTAGGCATTTTTTTTAATTCTTCTTAAATTTTTAATCTAAAACTAATATAATATTATGTACTAATATATCACCTTTTATAGTTTATATTTACGAATATATATATATATATATATATATATATATATATATATATATATATATATATATATATATATATATATATATATATATATATATATATATTTATTTATTTATTCACTGGTACATCTACCAAATACAAAAATATTGACCGTTTTGAAATTAAACGAAATACCCTCCACTGATTATTTTTAAAATTAAATGCCACTTAAATGAAATAAAATAGTGCCGCAAAATGTACACATGTAAGTATCTACACTAAATAAATTGGAATAAAAAATTTAGATTTTTATTTTATTAAAGAATAAAAATAAATTATTTTTTAATAATGTCTCGACATTTTAATATTTTGGAAATTGTTATATAATTATTAAGGCAATAAAAATAATAACTTTTAGTATAAATAGAAAATTTATTATTTGCATCATTAGTAAAGAATTTTAAATTGCAGAATGACGATATAATTTTTGTACTTACCTTTCCCCGAGCCGATAGTGTATCCGACATCTTCAAATAAAATATGAACAGGAGGCCGTTTTGCCATGCGATTAAGTGCTTTTAGAGTAGAGCCAGCCCTTTCTAAAGCTGCGGGGGTCCATTGGCTTCCTTCACTTTCTACAGGAGTTGGGGTTAAGGGTTCGACTTCAATGGTCGCGGAACTGTGGGCCAACGCAGCCCCCGCGATAGCACGACGAACTAACGGAACATTTGACATTTTATCTTTTTATTATATATATTTTTAACACATAACATATATTTATTTACTTGATGTGAAATATTTTTTAGTGATTTTCTAAATATCAATATCTGGACATAGTTGCGCACGCGGCACGCGCATTCTACGCAAAAGTTGCCGGTTTACTGATTAAGCGGCTTGCGGCAGGTGAACTTTTTTTTATGAATTTTTTGTAAGTTCCTCTAAAATTTCATTTACATTTCACATATTTATTTAATAATTTTAATTAGCTCGTCGGTACACCTGTCCTACATTAATTAAGGTATTAATTTACATACAAATAAATAAATAACATATGTCCTATATATTATATACCCGTATATATAATTATATAGCTTTACTCGTACTCGCTTTGATCGTAATATACCGATAAAATACTGTAAGTAATATTAATAATAATAATATAATAATAATAATATAATAATAATAATATAATAATAATAATGCAAAATGTGTTTTTTTCTTTAATGAAAAAAAAAAACATGTATTACTAGTTACCTGTACCGGCTTTTTTAAATTTGAAACCCGAATAATATTTCATGTCATTCATTTGAGCCCTTTATATCCATTTAGGGGTTAATATTATCAGTTGGCTATGCTTTTATAGGAATAGGATGTTGATATAATATTTTCTTAGATTTACGCGAATGTTTGACATTATTAAATAAAACTATCTTTTCGAATTATTTCGCGGATTTATTTTGATTTTTGGTTCCCGACGTTTCGAATGCTTTACAGCATCCATGGTCACGGGAGAGACTGAGGTGTTACATGTCTTGAATGTATAGTTGTTACAGACAGCCTACCCACAATTAACAAAATGAAAGTTGCACCAATTACATTACAATATTTTTTAACTTTAAACATTTTTATAATTTTATAATTTTAATTATAATTGAATATGGAAAATTATTTATTTAATTTTTGCTATTATTTTTATAATTATTACAATTTTAAAAATATTAATTAGTAATCTATATTTAGTGTTGCCATTATTATATTTATAACCATAAAGAAAAATATAAAATATAGTATTAATTATTTAAGCCATATAATTTAAAAAAGTTAAAATTAATTAAGGATAATAATTTTAATTTAGTTTGCTATTTTAAAAACAAATTACTAAGCAACACTATTAATATATACTTTTACAAAAGAAAAATGAAAAATATTAATCAGATAAGCTGTCATTTTGATCTACACAGTATGAACTTACTACATCTGCCTGTCTGTTATGTTTATATTTATTATTTGATTTTATTATATTAATAACAGGATCCCATGACGATGGTAGTACCCAGCCATCTTCCCTATTGAAATTTGGATGTTTTTTAATTTCAATGGCTTCTCGAATCATTCTAGGGCGAAATCGGTTTTCTTTCGCCAGGATTTGAGGTCTATCGAAACGAATATAATGGCTTGGGCGGTCCTGGCTATGTTTGCAGACAGCAGATGTTGTATTGCGACGGTGCTTCACATCAGCTATGTGTTCTTTGACCCGTGTTCTAATGGATCGCTTTGTTTGTCCAATGTAAGAGAGCCCACAATCACAATCAAGCTTGTAAACTCCTGCATCTTGTAGAGGGATGTGGCACTTGACAGGTGGTAAGAACTGACTAATTTTCCTTGGCGGCTTGAAGTAAGTTTTAATTGAAGCTCGCTTTAGAATGTAGCCAATCTTGTCAGTGACTCCTTTCATGTATGGCAAGACTGCAGGGACGCGCTCGACTGTGGCTGGTTTCACTCGGTCACTGTGACGCAGGCGCGGCACTTGCAGCTTGTTGTCACGCAGAACTTGCTTGACATGTTGCAGTTCTCCGGCCAGGTGTTGCTCATCACAGATCCCGCGCGCTCTCTGAAACAAAGATTTTCCCACTGTAGCTAACTGTGAAGGATGGTGGTGAGATTCACCGTTCAGGTCAAATTTCAATAGTGAAGATGGCTGGGTACTACCATCGTCATGGGATCCTGTTATTAATATAATAAAATCAAATAATAAATATAAACATAACAGACAGGCAGATGTAGTAAGTTCATACTGTGTAGATCAAAATGACAGCTTATCTGATTAATATTTTTCATTTTTCTTTTGTAAAAGTATATATTAATAGTGTTGCTTAGTAATTTGTTTTTAAATAATAGCAAACTAAATTAAAATTATTATCCTTAATTAATTTTAACTTTTTTTAAATTATATGGTTTAAATAATGAATACTATATTTTATATTTTTCTTTATGGTTATAAATATAATAATGGCAACACTAAATATAGATTACTAATTAATATTTTTAAAATTGTAATAATTATAAAAATAATAGAAAAAATTAAATAAATAATTTTCCATATTCAATTATAATTAAAATTATAAAATTATAAAAATGTTTAAAGTTAAAAAATATTGAAATGTAATTGGTGCAACTTTCATTTTGTTAATTGTGGGTAGGCTGTCTGTAACAACTTTACATTCAAGACATGTAACACCTCAGTCTCTCCCTTGACCATGGATGCTGTAAAGCATTCGAAACGTCGGGAACCAAAAATCAAAATAAATCCGCGAAATAATCCGAAAAGATAGTTTTATTTAATAAGGATGTTGATATTTTAGCGTTTTGGTTTCAGTGATATTGCCCGGGTCTACCTATGAATCAGCCTGAAAATATATTATTCAATTATATTTTTCCACTTATTCAAATTCCAAAACAATTGATAGAAAAACAACAATATGTTAAAAAAAGCCAAATTTGGAAGTTACAGTACCCAGTTTTAGATACATTTAAACAAACCATATTACTATAATCAAAAAAACAATGACGTCTACATGAACAAGTTCTTTTTGAGAGAAAAAAAAACTAGTTTGTTATTGAAGAACAAATAACATCTAAATTTTTTACTTTTAATTTCTTTATACCTCACAATATAACATCATACACGATTAAAAAATTATTTTGTGTAACTATGCCGTTTTTTACTCGCAAAATTGTGCATGCGGTATAATATTGCAAAACAGAATGTACAATTCCTTGTAACTTGTTTAAATTTTATTCGTCCTATGCGAATACGAATTGGATGTTGACTGTTCTCTTAGTAGCGTTCTGTACGTTTCAAGATATAATTATATTTTTTTTTTCTAAATATGTATACTACAAAGTCGTTGTAACGACTAAATTTAAAATAAAAATTAACAAGGTAGAAAGAAAAAAATAAATTCAGAAATATTCACAGCCGCTAGCTCAGAGCAAAATGAAATAAATCTTCTATAATATAAAAATGAGCAGCTGGACCGATTTCGTTAATTCTTTTTTTAGAATATTCCTTGAAGTACGAGGATGGTTGTTAGGGAATGAAAAAATTAAAAAAAAAAATGCCTGAAATAGTTTAAAAACAACACTTTTCTATACTCTCATACAAAAGATTCATAATAATACTTAAAAGTCAATTTGAACTTTAATACTATAACATAAAGTTTAAGTGTTAGTAGAGAGGTTTCGGGAAGGCAAAACATTGATGGCAATTGAGTGACGTTATAATCGTATAAATATTAATGTCAATTTTTGTTAATATTATTAACAAAAAAAAAAATTATATGGCTAACGCTGGCTAATAACTATTTATATCTATTTAAAACGTACCTAGCGAAAAACCCGAGCGAAGCGAGTGTGAGCCGCTAGTCATTAATATTGATTAGTAACTGTCACTTGACATAATATATATTTCCATTTTATTTCCCACTTTGTTTACATATCTTTTTAAGGATGAATGCGAAAAATGAAGCGGATGAAACTAGAAATACATTTACGCGTACCACCTGCATAAATGTAGGTGGTTATACGGGACTCACCGGCTAGAGAATACTGTACGGCCTTCTAACCTTCTAATCCAACGAAACCTTCCTCGTCTTAATGAGATCCCCACAACGACAAGACAAACACACATCGTTGAGGACTTCACTTACATCTATACATATAATAAAATTGTAACTAAGTCGAATCTGTTCATTAATTATTTTTTGGGAAATCTTATTGAAATAGACATTATTATCGACACAGAGGCCGAATCTATAGTTTTTGGAATTTTTGTCTGTCTGTCTGTCTGTCTGTCTGTCTGTCTGTTACCGCATCACAGAAAAACCACTGCAGGGATTTTGATGAAATTTGGTATGATGATAGCTGGTTAACCGGGCCCATATATAGGATACTTTGTACCGCGGGAAAATGTCTCATTTCTGAGAAAAAATACAAAAACTGTAATGTAAGAATATACTACTTTTTTCTACTTTACTGTGTAAAACCTAAGAATTTGGTTTTTGGTCCTTTGAACGCGGGCGGAGCCGCGGGCAATGCTAGTTTAATATAATTTCCAAAATATGACATAGTGTCATATTATTTTATATTATTTTTATTCAATTAGTTAAAAATTCGTTATTTCTATTTTATTACTAAACCACAGATCATATACTCGTAATAGGTACTATGCGAAAACTATAATAATAATCTTCTCTGATTTTTTTCTTAATTCATTCATTTTAATTGAACAGCATAGAAATAAAAATGTTAAGATTTCGGTTACATTTATATGTTTTTTTTTATTAAAAGCATTTAAATATTTTGCTATTATTAAAAAAAAGCTAATGATGAAATTATGAAGTTTAGTCAATGAATATGCATTTTTTTTCAAATGTAAGGATAACAAAAATTAATAATATACGAATATCAAGGTCAGATATAATTTTGTACGGAAGAAATAATAAACTGCTAAGATTATGAATTCTTGGCTTAACCAGTTTGACCAATAGCGTGCAGCTAAAACAAACTTAGCCTATGCGAAACTAGTTTACCGCAATATTAGGTTTGAGGGTATTTCTCCGAGATTGCGTCCTTTATCTGATTAATCTGGCCAAAAAATATTTTCATTTTTGGCTCTATTCAACATACTCTTATGATTAAAGACATGCCAAATAATATTTGGTATGTCTTTAATCCAAGAAATACCCTTGACTGGTTACTTGTACACGAAATGCATTGCCGGTATGTGCAGGAATATAAAATTATATATGAACTAGTTTTAAATTCGCTTCGCTCGGGTGCGTCCTAAGGTGCCTTTTATATTATTACTAGCAACTTACCTTCGCTTCGCTCGGGTGCGTCCTAGGTATGTTTTAATTTTTTTGAGCAGAACCTTAATTCTTTTTCTAAAGTTAAAGTAGACCAAGTTACTGTTTATAACAGAACTGTCAAAATCAGTCTAGCCGTTTCGGAGATTAGCCGGAACAAACAGAAATACAGTCAGAATTTTTTTTAATAATTATGGAATACTTATAAATACCGTATATAATTTCATATGCATTTAGCAGAGTTGTTTTTTTGACATTACAAACACACGCACGAGCGCACGCACACACGCACGCACGCACGTACGCCCGCACGCATGTAGGCATGCACGCACGCACGCACGCACACACCTTTTGGCAAATACCACTTAGTCTATGTGTTACTACATTTATATACCAAATTTTTAGCCGTTCAGCCATATACATGTGCCTAACACGTGGATAATTTAATTATTTTATGGTAACGATTGTATTATAGATTAACTAGCATTGCCCGCGGCTCCGCCCGCGTTCAGATGATCAAAGACCAAATTCTTAGGTTTTACATATTAGTATACTTTTACAATGCAGTTTTTATATTTTTTCTCAGAAATCCGGATAACCAGCTATCACCATACCAAATTTCTTGAAAATCCCTCCAGTGGTTTTCCTGTGATGCGGTAGCAGACAGACAGACAGATAGACAGACAAAAATTCTAACAACTATAGATTCGGCCTCTGTATCGATAATATTAATATTGCTTGTTTCAATAACATTTACCAAAAAATATTTAATGTACAGATTCGGCTTGGTTACAATTTTATTATATGTATAGATATAACATGTTATGTAGATACCATTATTAATTCTTTATATGATTTTAAAATAGCGGGCCCAAAGATATGATTGTTGAATATGATTTCAAAACAAGGCAGTGCAATTTATATTACAGTGAAAGATATAGTCTAGTTTTTGTTTAAGGAGGGATAGATCTCTATGATATTTTTAAGTACATATATGTAAGAAGCTGTACATGCCCTATTCTCCCCCTTCCTCCACCCCCACCGCTTCCCGATGCGTAAACATTTTTTTGGCGGTTTATAAAGTAAGTAAAGAGTAAGTAAACATTTAATATAAACAATTCACAAACATCCCTCAATTTTTTTTTGAAAAACATTCGATGTACATACATATATTGGAATTTTATAATCGATATTAATGAAGAACAGCTAAATAAACTCAAGCGTTTGCAAACTGAAGCATTATGTTTATTTATTACTTGCTTAATGATCACATTTCTATTATCGTCAACATTTAAAATTGATTAATCTATACTAATATTATAAAGAGGTAAAGTTTGTGTGTTTGTGACGCTGTAGGGGGTAATCTTCGAATCTACTGAACCGATTTAGATGTTCGGTAAGAAGATAGTTTGTGACCCTGGGAAGGTCATAGGATACTTTTTATTCCGGATTCCGGAAATCATCCCTTAAAGGGGATGAAAATTTGTATTGGGAAGCAAGCTAGGGACGAATGAGTCGCTAGTATTACATATGATCGCAATTTGCACGTCCTTTCCCTTATTTACTCCATCCTGTATAAACTTGCCTATCGTTCTTTTCTAAAAGAAAGATATTGTTTTCTTCGCTCTGATCATACTGGCAATGAGATGCGATCTCGGGATGATAAGGGACTGAAACTACCAACAAGCTACACGCAGTACTACGTCGATTGTTTTACAGTGAAGTCGGTTAAGTTATGGAACATACATATGTACTTCCACTAGACATTCGCCACTCACTAAGTATAGAGGGTGTCTTATAAGTAATGTCGGTTTTCATATGTGAAAATTCCTACGCCTCAATTTAAACATGTCGTAACTTGTTAAGACTAGTCTCTAATTGTATGAAGAGTACAATTGCTTTACTTTATTTTAATCATTCTCTCTTTGTTTATTGACGACGTACTACGTTTTTATAATAAATAGTATGGAGTGTGATAAATACGAAATTCGTGTATTGTTAAGACATTATTGGAAACAAAAGTTTAAAGCAGCTGTGGCAGCCAGGAAAATATGTGAAATTGAAGGGGAAGACACAGTTAATGAGCGCACGGCACAGCGTTGGTTTAATCGTTTCAATAGTGGAGATTTGACGCTTGAAGATTGTTCGCGCTCAGGTCGTCCACCTGCGTGGGATATTGAGGTTACAAGGGAAGCAGTAGAAAACCAACCTAGTACCAGCACTCGCCGACTATCGGACTCCCTTGGATCTTCTAAAGATACCATACATCGCCATTTAAAATCATTAGGTAAGATATATAAAAAATGTCGAATAGTGCCACACGAATTAACCGAGATTCAAGCGAAACGTCGAGTAGAGGTGTGTAAACAGCTCCTTGCCTTGCCGAAAGATGATCGTTTTATTAGACGCATTGTTACTTGCGATGAAAAATGGATTTATCTAAGCAACCCGAACATGGAAAATCAGTGGTTAGACAAAGGACAAATACCAGAACCCGTCGCAAAGAGAGGTCGATTCGAGCGAAAAGTCTTGTTATGTGTCTGGTGGAATTATGAAGGTTTAGTGTACTTCGAAATCATTCCAGATAATCGAGCTATCAATGCCGAGATATATAGTCGACAGCTGATGCGAATGTATGAGGTTTTATCGGAGAAATATCCAGGTTTAGTTAACCGAAAGCGGGTTCTCTTACAACAAGACAACGCTAAACCACATACTGCGAAAGTTACGCGGAATAAGATCGAAGAACTTGGTGGTATTGAACTCTTACCACATCCAGCATTTAGTCCGGACCTTGCACCGTCAGATTACTATTTATTCAGATCCATGGCGAAATTCTTGCGTGGGAAAAAATTTGAACCCAAAGGAGATGTTGAAAATGCAGTGCGACAATTTTTTGCATCTAAACCCAAAGAATGGTTTTACCGAGGTCTCAAAGAGCTTGCTGAACGTTGGGTTAAAACCATAGAATACAATGGGCTATACTTCGAATATTAAGGATTTCTTTTTGTATGATTATTTAGTAAACATAGTGAACTTTGGAAACCGACATTATTTATGAGACACCCCTGTATATTTAAACATCGTTTAACACGCAAATAGATAATAATCTATCACGTCAATAATAATTATGGAATGTATTTATTAGCATGTGTGTTTATAATATAGGTATTAAATCCATACTAATATTATAAATGTGAGGGTGTGTTTGTTTGTTTGTTTGTTTGTTTGTTTGTTTGTTTGTTTGTTTGTTTGTTTGTTTGTTTGTTTGTTTGTTTGTTTGTTTGTTTGTTTGTTTGTTTGTCTTTGTTTCACTTGTTTCACGTCGAAACGGAGTGGCGGATTGACGTGATTTTTTGATGGATGTAGTTGAAGGGCTGGAGAGCGACATAGGCTACTTTTTACTGCGGGAGATTATCTCTTTCCTACGGGAAAAACATTATAATACAACCCAATAAAATATTTATGATCAGAATTACTTGAAAATTGGTATTAATGCTCTTCAATACAATTAATTAAATACGTGTTTTAGCATTTTTCGAAATTCATCTCATAAGGGGGAAAAATAGCGGATGAAAGTTTGTATGAAACATTTTAGAGTTTGTTTTTTGTAATTTTAGTGCGAGGGAATCCGCGGGTTCTGCTAGTGTTTATATATTTTTGTTTTTATTCAAAGTTTTTTTTATTAGTTTATAATATGCATATTTATTAGTATATGTAGTAAGAAGATATTTGTGTATTATAATATACCTATGTTAAATAGTATTTATGTTTTGATGGCATGGCCCGTTTCCGTTTTGTTAATTCCTCTCACTAAAGATTGTCTGGTAGAGATTCCTTTTAGCAATACTTGTACTTTTTATCCTGATATTTTGTGACCAATTAAGATTAATATATAATTTTTATCGTGTGTCAATGTTATACTTTTTCATCAATAATAAAGAAAAAGTGAAAGAAGGAAAGAAAAATATTTATTTATAAACTTCCCGACATTAAAATCAAGGTTGCAAGCAATTATATATTTTTTGTCTTATTGCATTTCTTTGTTCAGCTTAATTTTATGCCTTAATTTGTACCTTATACCTATGTAAATTACTCACTATAGCACTTGTTCCGCCAGACAACTAAAGTACCTTAAGTTGTGCGCAGAATTAGCGTGCTGAAGGCGGGTTAGGTTAGGTATGTCTCTAGATCCCCCCCAACGTGCGCTCACCTTGTCGTGGTGGGGGGGCTCAGTAGTGCCCGGCAACCCAATCGGGCGCGAAGCCAAGAAACGCACGGGGAGGTGGCCCACTTCGGTGAGCGGTGGGAGGTGGCCCTCTTCGGTGGGCGGTGTACCATGTGGGTTGCTCTGGTACTTCTCTGATAGCAGAGTGGACCTTGGAGCGGCCCCATGGTTGTGGTGGCCTGCTTCGGCAGACCTGCCGTCGGGGCGTCGTAGTTGAATGTGTAAGCGATCCTGCGACGCCCCATTAGACGGGGGAAGTTTTTGTTGGGTTTTAGTGGGTAGTACTGGCTTTATTTCGCCGGTGAGTCCCACACCTCGTGCGTAAATGCATTTCCTAACGTTAAAAAAAAAGGTATGTCTCTAGATGGTCCTGGAAGTCGATGGTCTTGCTAGAGATGATTTTCAGATAGATGGTGATTCCGTCTAGACAACTGCCCTATAGCACGATAGAGAGACTTGAAAAAGCTAGCAGGTATCAGATGTACAGGCTTATTGCGAAATTACTAATTGATAAACATATTTAATAATTATATAAATAAGTAGTGAATATTGGTAGAAACCTTTTGTTTTTAAACGCATTTACGCATATTACCTGTGTGTGTTTATTTTTCTTTCACGCTTTTTCAGCATAGGATTGATGAAGTAGTACCTAATCATGATGAAAATTCATACATGATAATATCAGAGGTGCGAGACCCGGGATTTAAGCTCGCTTGACTTGGTTTCTCAAGCTACCTATGCCTAAGTTGGAGTTTAATAAGCAAAAAGTTAGGTATTCAATTTTAACCTTTATAAAGAATTTGATTTATGATCATTTAGTTTTGAAACAAGGATGTCAAGTTTGAATAATCCATACATATAATAAAATTGTAACTGAGTCGAATCTGTAGATTAAATATTTTTTGGAAATTCTTATTGAAATAAACATTATTATTGATACAGAGGCCGAATCTATAGTTTTTAGAATTGTTGTCTGTCTGTTACCGCATCACAGAAAAACCACTGGAGGGATTTTGATGAAATTTGGTGAGATGATAGCTGGTTATTTGGGTATAGGATACTTTTTACCGCGGGAAAATGTCTCATTATTGAGAAAAAATACAAAAACTGCAATGTAAGAGTATACTAGGACTAGGTTTTACATATGTAAAACCTAAGAATTGGATTTTTGGTCATTTAAACGCGGGCAGAGTCGCGGGCAATGCTAGTACATTAATAAATATCAATCCTTGAACGAATGGAACAATAAATAAATAAATAAATATGTCAGGACATTAACACACAGCACCATCTAGTTACATGGTAAGCTACGAGGCTTGTGTTATGGATACCAGATAGTTGATACATTATACATATATAGCTTTAAATACATACACATTATAAATATAAACACCCATGACTGGAGTACAAACATTCGTGATCATTACACAAATGAATGACCCCAGCGGGACTCGAACCCGCGACCGCTGGCGCAGCAAGTAGGGTTACTACAAACTGAGCCAATCGTGTCGTCGAATAACTAAAAGTATTTACATTAATTCAACCTTTGACTCGTATGTATGTTCCGGCTGCCTGTTTATGAACTTATAACTATATATAATATATGTTGGGTAATATGTTAATTGAATCCGAAGAATATCTACTGACCTTTGCGTGACGTCATGCTTATTTGAAAAATGTTAACTTGTTTAAAAATGAATTCTTTATTTATTCATATATAGGAAAAAGAAAAAGTATTCTTATATTTTTATATTCTTTTTTGAATTCTTATTTGCCCCAAAATAAAAAGCTTTATCGCTCATAAAGCCGCCTTGTTATGTTATCAAGATGAAGTTGTCGTAATTTTATATCAATTCAATAGGAATATAATTTGCACTTAAGGCAGTGGTAGCCCAGTGGTAACGCGCTCGCTTTGGAACCCGAGTGAAGCGAGTTCAAATCCAGGGTCTCGCACCTCTCATATTTTTATGTGCGAATCATTTCTAACATGATTACCACTTGCCTTACGGTGAAGGAAAACATCGTGAGGAAACCTACATGTCTTAGAGAACCTAACAAGTTTTCGAAAGACATGTGAAGTCCGTCAACCCGCACTTGGCCAGCGTGGTGGAATATGGCCTGATCCCCCTCGTATTGAAGGGAGGCCCGTGCCCAGCAGTGGGACATTAAAAAGGGCTGAATAGATAGAATATAATAGATAATTTGCACTTAATGCTTAAAAAATATATTGCTTACTGCGTATTATCAAAATAAATTTCAAGATTATTGTTGTTATTTTACTTAAAGTAATTTGCTGTAATAGTACACTTAAATGATATTTACGGGAAAATTGAATTGCATTGACATAATTATACTTTATAAACGTCCATTAAATTTACATTAGTGATTTTACATTTATATACTACGAGCAGAACCCGCGGCTTTGCTTGCGCTAAAACACCCAAAAAATACTCTAAAAGGGTATGTTTCATGCAAACTTTCATCCCATATTTTACCCCCTTATGGGATGATTTTTGAAAAATGCACGTATTTATTTAATTATATTGAAGAGCATTAATACTAAGTTTCAAGTAATTATGATCATAAATATTTTTGGGTTGTATTATAACGTGTTATCCCGTGGGAATGAGATGATTGTCCGCGGTAAAAAGTAGCCTATGTCACCCTCCTTCTCCTGTCAGCTTTCCAACTATCTTTACACAAAAATCAGGCCAAACCGTCACTCTGTTTCGACGTGTAAGAAGGACAAACAAACACACTTTCACATTTATACCTAATATTAGTATGGAAGTATGGTTATTTTTTGTTTGTACAACAAAATCCTTTGACAGTTTTGCCTACAATGTAGCATTTTTCGTTCGATCGCTGCATGTTAGCGCATCCGTCCGTTCTAACGTTTTAGGGTATTGTGTTCATATTCCATAGAAGTGTTCCATCAATGGACCGAGAGGATTTGTTCACACCAGTTTGCACTTTTTCCAATTAGTTCTATTGTTCTGTTCAGTTTTGACGGTGATTACGTTTGATTGTTGTGGAGTTAACAATGGATGGTGGGTTACACGCTTCAAGGGCGGTGCGTCCTATGAATACATACATTTTTGGAAAATTTTAGATGATTGTTTTAGACTAAAACTATAAAATGCGTATACTCCTCGTTTCTTTGTTAGGCAACTTTCGTCGATTCATTGTCGTTAATGATGTAAATTTAATTTAGTTTCAAAGTTATACAGTAATTTATGTGTAAATTTTACAATATTTTCTGCTGGGGATGTATTTAATAGTAGCTCGTGGAATCGTCAATATAATCTAAGAGTATACACAATCTCAAAATTTATATGTATTCATGCAAAAATAGAAGTATTAATATCATCAAATTTATAAATGGCTCTAAAAATGTTTGTTGATTTGTGGTCCACCGAAGCAGACCACAACAACCATAGGGTTGCTCCAACAGTACATGCACTCCGCTGTCAGAGAAGTACCAGGAGCAACCCGCATGGCACAACACCCACCGAGATGGGCCGCCACCGAGTGAGTTTCTTGGCTTTGCGCCCGACTGAACTGCCGGACGCTAATGCCAATAAAATATTCTTTAAATTAAGGTGATGTCCGGAATATTATGGAACGCGAATCCGATTCACACGTGACCAATTTTTTAAGGATGCAATCAAACCCCAAAGCCTTAAAAAGAAGTTAATTATATATCAAAATGCGAATGAAACTATGGAGGACGACATGTTTAATGTTTATATCATTAAATTTATTTTTTATTGTTCAAACTTATTATTACCCATAAATTATACTTTTTTCTATTTTAAACTCTTCAAAACCTAATTTTGCATTTATTAACTTGTTTATTTATCAAAATTTTCATGTCCGTTTCAGGATGGAGAATGGATGGCACAGTAGGTAAAAGCTACAAATTACATATATCTTTTAAATACCACGTTAATTAAACATCAAGTCCATAATACTAGTTGACACTCATAAGAAAAATCGTTTTCTGTTTTTCAAATCATCACAAATATAAATGACTAGCGACTCACCCTCGCTCCGCTCGGGTTCGTCCCTACTTACGTTTTAACGTTTAGTATAGATTTCTCAGACATAAGATATTTTCCCGCAGTAAAAAGTATCCTATATGTTCACCCAGATAACCAGCTATCATAATACCTAATTTCATCACAACCCCTCCACTGGTTTTTCCGTGCTGCGGTCACAGACAGACAGACAGACAGACAAAAATTCTAAAAATTATAGATTTGGCCTGTATCGATAATAATGTCTATTTCAATAAGATTTTCCAAAAAAAAAATTATGTACAGATTCGGCTTAGTTACCATTTTATTACCTACCTATAGATATACCTACCTGTAGCCTCGGCCTCCTTTGTGTTCAACTGTAGGTACTGACGTCAACTAGTTCAAGTAACAGAGTTAATAACCTAACCTGACAGCTATATCCTCTCTGCAATAGTAGTCAACAGCGTAATAGTTGGCCATTAAGGGAACAAGAGACCACGACGAATTGTTTACGTGTTTTAGTTGAAAGTGAGCCATACTAGGTACGTACTTACTTTATTATTTAGTATTTTAGCCATATGAGTTTCAAAATGTTTCAATTTATGTTTTTTAAGAATCTTTTTGTTTTTAATTTTAACTGATGTTTTAAATCATCGCTCAAATTTCTAAGCATTAATTACACAAATTTCGAACATAATTATCGGGCTTTATATTTTTCATGGAAAAAGGGTACAAGTACTAATGCATTTTTAATAAGAGCAAAGCCTTTGGAAAAGTAATTACGTATTTAAGTAAGTAGTAATGATTTTATTTTGCAGCTCGTATAAAGTTTGTTAAAAATGAGAAATAAAAAATTAAAGGGAACATTTGACATGTAGTAAAAGCTAAAATAAAGGTTGTTACACACAATGAAGATGTTACAACATTTGTCTTATATCGGACCATATTTCACAATTACAGTGCAGCCATTCTTGTAAGTAAAAGAAAACACACGAGGTCTAATATTTTAAATATAAACTTTTTCATGTATGTGTATTTTGTATATTTGTTACACTTAGATTTAGTTTTGACATAACTTAATAGACTTGGAGTAACGCATTGGCTACTATTAGGTACCAGAGGTAGCTGAGGGAAGTAATCTATATTGTATGTGCTTTTAACTTTAATTCAAGTATTTGTATATACACAATCATGAAGACAACACTCTGATTTTATGATAAACTAGCGACTCACCCTCGCTTCACTCGGGTTCGTCCCCAGGGTTTGTATACAACTTCCCTATTTGAATCATATTATTAAAATTTTCATTGGTTTTAATTTTTTCGTGGGACCCTATTTTTTTTTCTAAAATAAAAGTAGCCTCAGTTACTCCTTATTACATCAGCTATATGCTAGTGAAAGTCCCGTCGAAATCGGTCCAGCTATTTCAGAGATTAGCCGAAACAAACGGACAGACAGACAGACAGATAAAAATTGTAAAAAAATGTTGTTTTGGTATATGTACCGTGTATACATCCATTTATGCATTTAGTAAAAAGCTGTTATTTTGACATTACAAACAGACGCTTAAATTTTATTTATCTGTATAGAGATATGTTACCCACTTTGCATGGATTTCGATGGAATGAGAAGATTTTGTATATTTAATCTATATTTTAGTATCTTGATCTCATCTCATGTGATTGTGTTAATATTATAATATTTTATTTACAGAGTAAATATTCGAGGATAACTTATGAATGAAGCGTTTTAACAACATTTTATGGACTGTATATTTTTATTTTCCTTAAAACTTAAAAACGACCGCTATCATACGTGTCATCAGAGCGTTACATATTTTTTTTTACAGTTATGTTTATATGTCGTTGTTATAGGCATATCATTTAATTATATAATATGACAACACGTTTGGCTCGGTTTGTAGTGATCCTACTTGCTATGCCAGAGGTCGAGGGTTCGAGTCCCACTGGGGGCATTCATTTATGTGATGAGCACGAATGTTTGTACTCCAGTCATGGATGTTTATATTTATAATATGTATGTATTTAAAGTTATATATGTGTGTGTGTGTGTGTAGTGTATCAACTATCTGGTATCCATAACACCGGCCACGTGGCTTACCATGGAACTAGATGGAGCTATGTGTTAATGTCCCAACATATTTATTGTTTTAATTTCAAGCTGTACTTTTACTAGGTAGATTTTATTAAAATTTATGGTTTGATAATATTTTAGATATAACAGATTTTATTTCTCGTTCTATTGTTCTTTTTTTGGGCTATTTGTAATAATTTATTTATAATAAATAAAAAAATTAAAAATTAAATCTATATTAAACAATAGCCGATCTAAATAATAATAAATAGCTTTATTAAATTTTACTATAGAATATAGCAAATGGTTATTAAGTTGAGTTAGTTTTAAAGTAGGATAAAATTTTCCTTAAATTTATTTTAAATGGGCCTTTCCTTTTAGTTTTTTTTTTAATTTTTATAAGTTATTTCTAATAGATATTAGGAATGTAGTTTTTTTTTAATTTTGGGATTTACCTCATGTCGTTTGAATAAACCAGTTATAGTTTGATATGTTTATATTAGCTATAGCTTTATATATCTATAAGCAATTATTATTTAATAGCTAATAAGTATTAATCTATTATATAATGTTCGCATTTGCACTTGGCTCTGGCTTGTTACAGTTCATTTATGTGTCGATGCCTTCTAACTCTAAGGGTCTTGGTGTAATATTAAACTGCGATGGCTATGCGTTATCTAACATCATTTAGAATATTATCAATAAGTAGCACTTTAAATGAAAAAAAAAAAAAATACGTTGGTATTTAGAAATTAGTGTATTGCAAACCTAAGAAAAAAAGAAAAACAGAACAAACGAACAATCTTATAGTCTGTACATATAATAAAATTGTAACTAAGCCGGATTAGATATTTTTTGGAAAATCGATACAGAGGCTGAATCTATAGTTTTTTAGAATTTTTGTCTGTCTGTCTGTCTATTACCGCTTCACAGAAAAACCACTGGAGGGATTTTGATGTAGTGATAGCTGGTTATCCGGGTCAACATATTTTTTACAGCGGGAAAATATTTCATTTCTGAAAAGAAATACAAAAACTGTAATGTAAAAGTATACCAGTGGCGAAGGGTCCATACAAGACGATTCCCAAAGTCTTACCTTTTAGATATCCAATAATCCATCATTCATTTTATAAATATTTATTTTAGGAATTAACTTAATAAATAGAAATAATTAATAATTAAAATAATAACATATTGTCACTACGTCTATTTATGAAAATAATATAATGCCTTCAAAAATAAAAAAGCAATGTCACGCTTAGAGCGCAAAATGTATTTTTTTGCTAAGACGTTTCTTCATAGAAATGCGACGTAAGACAATTTTTACTGAACATTCCAATATGGCGTCATTCATTTTTAAGATTTTACGCATGCGCACTACTCAAATTTTTGTTACACGATATGCTGCTTCGGAACGTCATATCCTGAAAATGTTACCCTTCGCGCCTCGTCTGTTGAGCGCGCTTATTAAGTCAACTGTCAAAATATATTAGTTATTTACATTAGTTTTATTAAGTTTTACTTAACCTTAGCCGGTTTTAGATATTTTATGCTGTTTGTTTATTGTGTAGGTATTGTGTGTTCTTAATCGCGGTGAGTTTTATTAACTAAAATGACACTAATTCACATTGAGTGTTGCTTGACTGACTACTTACTCATCAAATTACAAATTTCATCAAAATTCGTCCAGTAGTTTTTCTGTGATGCGGTAACAGACAAACAGACAGACAGACAAAAAATCTAAAAACTATAGATTCGGGCTCTATCGATAATAATGTCTATTTCAATAAGATCTTCTAAAAAATATTTTATGTACAGATTGGACTTAGAATTTTATTATATGTATAGATAATATTTATTTATTAAATAGGACTCCTAGCTGGGTAAATATTTATACATGTTTTATATTAACGTAATCGAGTTATGCATGGTGAAAGCTCAGGGTATCTTTCACATATGGTCCACAATTTGCACCAGAAAGTATTTGTGTTAAACTATTTAAACTAGGTAAAAAGAAAAATAAACTAATTTATATTAACACTAGCGACTTACCCCCACTCCGCTCGGATTCGTCCCTAGTTACGAGTTAGCGTTTAATATATTTTCCAGCAGTAAAATTATCCCATATATTTTCCAGCAGTAAAAAGTATCCTATATGTTGACCCGGATAACTAGCTAGCATCATACCAAATTTGATCGAAATCAATCTAGTGGTTTTCTCGTGATGCGGTAACAGACAGACAGACAGACAAAAATTCAAAAAACTGTAGATTCGGTCTCTATATCGATAATAATGACTATGTCAATAAGATTTTCCAAAAAGTATTTAATATCCAGATTCGACTGAGTTAGAATTTTATTATAGGTAAGTATGTATAGATTGCCTAAGAGTTCATGTATGTAGGTATTAAAGAATTTAAAGATAAACTATAAATAAAAATTTTAAAAAGTTTTCGTACGTTATCAGTTATCACACTTGAATAAAAAAAACAACAAAAGTAATATTATATAAAAACTACACTGTGAGACTTAACGCGCGATTTCGTAAGCGGCTATTACCTTGTTCCCGACGTTTCGAATATCTTGCACAAGCCGTGGTTACGGGCAGATGAGTCTGCGTTAAGTCACGCGTTAAGTCCCGTAGTGTAGTTATTATATAATTATGCAACGCGATAATTTAAAAAGAATATTAACGTACTAAAAATGCAAAAAAAAGGTCAATCAAAAATAAAAATGATTTGAAAATTTATCAAAAATTATTATCAAACAAGGGTTAAACAGGGTCAATATTAATTTAATTATGTTATTTTACTACTAGCATTTTCTCGTGAATTCAGTCGCGTAGATAAATTTTGTAGAATTTCTCGGGGTAGTAACTTACGTATAGATTTCAATGTTTTGAACTATGATCTATAATAATTCGAACTAAAACAGCATTCATTATCTTTGTTCGTCAGTAGGCTTACTAAATTGTTTCATTGTAGACGTAACAACTTTATACTTTAGACTCTAAAGCTGATTATATTTTATTTTATTAGCGAGTTATATTTCAATTCACGTTGACAATAAAACCATTGTCGTTATAGAAGGCCAGGTAATTTATTTGTGAGCAGATTATGATAAATCTTATTTTTGGCTTGCATTTACTTCTCATTTTTTTTTATTTTATAAGACTAGTTTTTGACCGTGTCTTCGCCCAAGTAAAAAATGTTTACTTTTAATGATCTTGGGAAGGACAATATTGATAAAATTTGATATTGGATACTTCGAAGCTTGTTAGATATAACAGATTTTATTTCTTGTTCTCTTGTTCTTTTGTTTTTGCCCATCCGTATTATTAATATTATAAATGTGAAAGTTTGTGAGTATGGATGTTTGTTACTTTTTCACGCCAGAACGGCTGAACGGATCTAGATAAAATTTGGCACAGAGATAGATTATAGTCTGGAATAGCACATAGGCTTTTTATCGCGGAAAAATGTACGGTTCCCGTGGGATAGGATTGTCGATAGTTTTTTTTATAGTAAATAAGAAAAATCAATCTTAAACGATAGTGGATCTAAAATAATAATAAATAGCTTTATTGTATGAAATTGTACTATAGAATATAGCGAATAGTTCTTGAATTGTGTTAGTTTTGAAATACTATGAGGATAAAATTTTCCTTAAATTTATTTTAAATGGGTCTTTCCTTTTGGCATTTCTTATATTTTTATAAGTGCCTATATATTAGGAATGTAGTATTTTTTTAAATTGGGATTTACCTCATGTCGTTTGAATAAACCAGTTATATGTAGTTTGATTTATTTTAATTTTAATATCTATAAGTAATTATTATAATAGTTAATAAGTAGGTATTTATCTATTGTAAAATGCTAGAATTTGCACTCAGTTCTGACTCGTTATAGGTCATTTATGTATCGATGCCTCCTAAGGGTCATGGTGTGATTAACTGCGATTATGTTATGCGTTATCTAACATCATTTATAATTATTCAGACGTGTCTCCGCCCGAGTAAAAATTTTTTTTTAATGATCTGGAGAAGGACAATATTGTTAAAATTTGACATTGGATACTTTGAAGCTTTGTTGCTTTGAAGCTTGAACTTTATTGAGAGAAGGTCAATAGCCTTTTTTAACAAAAAAAACACAATAAAGGGTGAAAAATGATGAAAAGTTTTTGCATACAAGAAAGAGTCATAAAGCTATAATTTTGTTTTCTTATTCATACCGCGGGATTCCTGTTTTTGCATAAAATGATCGATTACTTTATGTCGTATCTATGATTTTTTTTTTTCAATATTGAGAAATGCCTTTACGCGTACGACCTGCGAATCTACAGGTGGTTATGTAGGACTCACCGGCTAGAAGGCCAGTACTATCCACTAAAACCCCACATAACTTCCCTCGTCTTAATAAGGCGTCGTAGGATCTCTTAGGTACTCAACCACGACATCCCGCCTACCGAAGCATATTACAACAATCATGGGGTTGCTCCAACGGTCCACTCTGCTATCAGAGAAGAACCAAGAGCAACCCGCATTAGCGATGGGCGTTAAATGAACGGTCTAATTCAATCAACCGGTCGACGATGCGTCGACGGTTCGACGGTTCACGTATTTCAAATGAACTAGTTCAATTCATAGACTAAGACACTGAGACAGTCCGTCTCGCAACGTAAACTACTAACTATAGAGTTATAGACTGTCTAGCGTCTACAACGACATTGAAGCGTACGTGAACCACAGTCCACGATTTGAACTAGTCGATCGACTAGTCGACGAAAGAAAATGAACGGTCTAGTTTCGTTCACGCTGAATACGTCGACTATCCATCGCTAACCCGCATGGTACACCGCCCACCGAGGTGGGCCGCTTCCCAGTGCGTTTCTTGGCTTCGCTCCCGGCTGGATTGCCGGACGTTGGGGCGGTCTATGAAGCTAAGGTATCTCAACTAAAAGTCGCATCAAAACCTTCCTTCCTTACCTTTCTGTACCTTACCTGTTCTGGATATTAGCGGTTAGTCAAATACAAATAATTTTTTTAAGGTTGTTTATCGTCCAAATAAAAATGTACATATGTACTTATATGCTTGATATTGAATAGTTATGACGAAACTATAGATTTTTTTATATGTAGTATACAAAATATATATATAATAAAAAATATAATTATGTAAACTACTAGCAGAACCCGCGGCTTCGCTCGCGCTAAAACTACAAAAAAACTAAAAAGGGAGTTCCATACAAACTTTCATCTGCTATTTTACCCTCTTATAGTATTAATTTTAATAATGCTAAGACACGGAATATTGTAATTTTATTGAAGAGCATTAATACCAAGTTTCAAGTAATTCTGATCATAAATATTTTTTTGGATTGTGTCATAACGTGTTTTCCCGTGGGAATTAGATAATCTCCCGCGGTTAAAAGTAGCCTACGTCACTCTTCAGCCCTCCAACTGCCTCCAAACAAAAAATCACGCCAATCCATCACTCCGTTTCAATGTGAAAGAAGGATAAACAAACAAACACACTTTCACATTTATATAGTATGGATATTATTTTAAGAATTTTTTTGAATAAGCAAGAGCAAGATGTGTAAATTATAAATAAGGCGTAAGAAATGTTAAGTTGGAATTTGCTGAAAGTCGTCGAAATGGGAAAGAAATCTTTGAATTCATATTCAAAAATAAGCGTATTATCGCTTTCGTTAATTTGATAATTTATGATGTTTGCCTTCTGTTGCAGCAGTAAATCAAGCAAAGTTTGCCTGTTAATTTATGTCACTGTGTATATTATATTACGTTACTGAATTATATTCCACACTTATAAAAGTCATAATTTAGCCATGTGCCATTTTGTTACATAAAAATATTAATAATCCCTATAACTTTTCTTCTTCATTAGTAAATGATCCTCATTAGTGTATTATTTTTATAGGATGAATTTTCCTCTTCTTAATTTTTATACAAGGTGATCAATAACTAATTTTGTTGCAAAATGAACATTTTGTCAGTGAGAATTGAACGATTTAAGAAATTTAATAAGTAAATGATTCTAAAAATATTTTAATTTTATGAATTTTAATCCCTCAACGACCGCGGACACGCCGACGTTCAATTAATTTCTTAGAAATTTACCTGGAGGTGTTACAAAAGGAACCAAGGAGTTTGCTAATTTATTATTACGTAGTTTTGGGAAGATTTTTGTCAAAAAGAAGGCTAGAAAATATTATTTTTTCAATACGAATAGGTATTCCGAAACTAGCGTATTCAAACCAACCAAAAAAACAACGAAAAAAAACCGAATAATCATGATATATTATAATAGATATGATGGGAACCATACATTTTTCCGGGCTGAAAAGTAGCCTTTGTTTTATTCTGATGTATGAGCTACATTATTGTAAAGTTTCATTAAAATCTATTGAGTAGTTTTTGCGTGAAAGAGTAACAAAGAACTATATATATATATATATATATATATATATATATATATAATATATATATATATATATATATATATATATATATATATATATATGTCGGAAACGAGTCATAATCACAACTAATCGGAACACGAGCGCCATCTTTTTGGGCTCAACAGAGTCTACGTCGTGACACTCGACCGGGCTCGGCTGATTTACGCTTGGTCGGTCGCACAGTGAACACTAATAGAAACTGTCTTGCGTTCCGTATTGTCTATACGTGGTAATAGTGAAGTAAAGTGCTATATGGTGGCATAGTGAAGTGCCGTGTAACTATGTACAAAGTGATTATTGTTAATTTGAAATACAACTTTGATTACATCGACTTTTATTTGAACCAACACTTCCCGTATAACGAACGCCCACTGTATAAGTCATGATAAAATAATATAAAATAATAGAGAAAATTAATGCAGCTTCGATATATATATATATATATATATATATATATATATATATATTATATATATATATATATATATATATATCCAGAACAACATTTAAATGTATGAAAAATTATAGCAAAATACATTTAAGGTAAGACGTCTTATATGGACCCTTCGCCACTGGTGTTTAGCCGTTTTAACATTATCTGGGATACTATTTTAAAACACGAATAGTAAACTTCCATGATAATAAGAGACACTAATTAAATGTAACCTAATCTGGAAACCTGCTGTCTGAGAGAACCTAGCAAGTTCTCGAAAGACATTCTCAGTCCGCCTGCTCTTGGCCAGTGTGACGGCCCATAGCTAGATCCCCCTTGTAGTAAAGAAAGGCCCGTGCCCAGCAGTGGGACATTCAAAAAGGGCTAAATACATTGTTATGTGTCACATCTCCTGGAAAAATATTAATATTCATTACATGATAATATTTAAACTAGATAATTGTTCTCAACAGACGAATATTTAATAATTTCTGGTCCCCAAAACATGTTTTTTCCCACTAAAATCTTACGGAAACCACTTTGTATAAATATTATATATCAGTCCATAAACTATAGTTATCCAAATAACATTACGTCATATTGCATAGAAGAGGAAAAGTTTAATGCCCGATTTCACCAACGTCACCTAAGTTTAAGGGATCCCCTAAACATGGTTAGGGGGCTGTTAGGGTACAGTTTCTGTTTCACCGACAGTTAGGGGTGACCTAAATATTAAAAGGCCCCCTAAATTTAGGTGCTCGGAATATGGGCTTAAAGACGATCGTAAAGCGAAATTTAATTCAGGGGCTAGTTTAGGGGACTTTTAAGCTAGGGATCCCATACGTAGGTGGTAGCTTATGGGTTGTTGGTGAAATCGGGCAATAAACATCTAAATAAACATTTTCGTTTTTGCGAATTCATAATTGCGAATTGAATATTGTTATTTTATTCATATTTATAATGTTAGGATGAACAACTAAAACATCGTTCAGTACAATAATAATTCAGCATTAGAATTTTTTTATTTTTGTTTGCGCGCTTACTGCAATGCGAGAAGGGTTAGGCCACCACACTGTGCATACATACATATATACGTATGGGTTAACGGACTTCACGCCTTTCAAAAACCATTTAGATTCTCTAAGACGTGCAGATTTCCTTATGATGTTACCGTTATCGTGTGCCTCGGTGGTGTAGTGGCTAGCATGTACGGCTGCACACCCGCAGGTCCTGGGTTCGAGTCCCGGGTCGGGCCAAGTTTAGTTATTGAGTCTTTCTGTTTAGTAAGCCTCAGTAACAGCCTAGAGTTGGGAAGTTGGCGGTGTTGCACCTGCCTCTCCCCTCTACCCTGTTTATGCCTCGGAGAGCACGTAAAGCCGTCGGTCCTGCGACTTAACTCTCACCAGTCGTATCGAGCAGTCGTAGCGGAGTATGAGAGTGAAAGGAATAGAGAGTGCACTTGTGTCTGCGCGTACACTGTGCACTATAATATCTCCTGCGCAGTTGGCTAGTCTCAATGAGATTGGCCGCCGTGGCCGGAATCGGTCAGGAGGACATTATTATTATTACATATGTATGTACATACGTACATACGTACTTTTGAAAATTAGTTACATTCTCTAAGACGTGCAGGTTTTCTTATGATGTTACCATTATAGTATTGGTAGTTATGTTAAAAATGTAATTTGTTTATGTAAATCTTTGAGGTGCGATACACGAGGCTTAATATAAATAATACTAAGTATTACATATTTTACAGAACGTGTGAAAAATAATCTCATAAATAATAATAAATTAAAGAAGGGATATTCACAATTCCGCTTTTATAATTCACAAGTAATAATTGAAATTCATAGCCCAGTTCAAAGGTGACGAGGTATTTATTGACGCTGGTATTTTAATGAAGTTCCAACATTTATCAGGTGATATTGTAATTAAAATTTTAATTGAAATATCGATGACATGAAAGCATCTAGAGATTGCATGATATTTGCACCTTTCAGTCTGCGCTTATATTATCGTCAAACTTTATTAAAAAGTTCATACCAATCAAAAGTCATGAGATGATTTTGATGATGTCATAACGCAGTAACAAAGTTATGCCGCATTTACTATTGTAGCTCTGGAGTAATCTTCTTTTAAATGACAGACATGCCAAGTTAAATAAACTAGCAGCTCACCCTTGCTTCGCTCGGGTTCGCCTCTAGAAAAGCACAAACAGATTTATCCCACGGGAACTATTCATTTTTCCGGGATAAAGAGTATTCTGTTTATGTGCCAAATTTTACTAAATTAGATGCAGAAGTTGTGTACTAAGCTGTATAAGTTACTATAGTTTTTTGACTATCCCACGGGAACTCTTAATTTTCTGGGATGAAAAGTATCTATAATGTTGACCGGGGATATGAGGTATCACCATGCAAAATTTCATTTAAATCGTTCTAACAAACAGTTTCGAAAATTAGCTCGTACAAACAGACAAACAGACAGCGAAACAAAAAAAATTGAAAAAAATCTGGATTTGTTCTATTTCTCTTCTTACATCCCCCTGACTCGGTCAGTAGCATTTTTTTCTATGTACAGACATTCGACCCCCACAGATTTATTATATGTATAGATAGATATTTTTATAATATTTATATAATATTATATTATGTAGTTTCTTGTCTTTTCATCTTTTATTCTTTACACCCCTGCCTTTTTGCAAATATTTCCTACACAAATAAAAAGTAAAGGTGCCTGTAAGAAATTACTGTTTTAATATTAAGGCTGCCTCTTGTACTATTCAGTTTTTGATAATTTTTGTTATGATTGTAAAATAAAGGAAGATGTCGAGTTCGCAAGAAACATATATTTTTATTGATGCAGCAGATGTTTTATCTGGTCTCGTAAAGGAAAAACGAGACGCGGAACGTGTGTATTGTTATACCCATAACGACCACAGAGATTGTATAGAAAAGCGAAAAATGAAGTGGAACAAGAAAATCATCTATCAAGAGTAAATGGATAGGAATTCAGCGTTATTTTATTAATTAGCTAAGTACCTAGCAAGAAACGTTTATGACTTAAGCATATACCTACAAAAAATCACAAAACTACATAAATAATACTAATACGGTATGTATTACTTTAGTTTTATACTCTCAAAATAATCTGCAATCTTTTTATGTTGCAAACATTATACATGATATATACTGATAAGTATAAAATTAAAATAAATAATACTAAATGATAGAAGTAAAATAAAAAATGAAGTAATAATACGTATAACATTTATTTAAAATATAAAAATATAAAAAAAAAATATTTAAAATATAAGCGATCTGTGCTAAAATCACAGAATATATAATTTATTATGTGCTAGCAGAACCGCGGATTCACTCGCGCTAAAACTACAAAAAAATCTCTAAAAAGGTTTCATACAAACTTTCATCCTCTATTTTACCACCTTATACCATGAATTTCGAAAAATGCTAAAACACGTATTTTTTTAATTTTATTGAAGAGCATTAATACCAAGTTTAAAGTTATTCTGATCATAAATATATTTTTTGAATTGTATTATAACTTGTTTTCCCGTGGGAATTACATAATCTCTCGCGGTAAAAAGTTGCCTCTGTCACTTTCCAGCCCTCCAACTATCTCCAAATATAAATTTTGTAAGTTTTCTCGAGCGGAGCGAAGGTGAGTAGCTAGTTAAACATAAAAAGCGTTATTGTAGTCATTTCATCCAAACGTACCTCTGCTGGAGTTCCAGTGATTTTAATACAATATTTATTAAATTTACTATCTTTAATAACAAAGCTAGTTATTTACCGACCTTACTTATTAATAGCTTCAATCACGTACTTTTTAGCATTTTTAAACGGTTTTTTTATACGGTTCTCACCGTAACTCTGCTTTGTTACCTAATAAATCCGTATTTTTGAAGAAATTCTGGATACAAGTAATAAAAACCCCTTGTTTTATATCCCAGCGTGACATTAGGTTTGCTATGTAAATTACATGCGGGGACATCTCGTGGGAAATAAATCTGGTACTAGGTGGAGTGCTCTACAGGCTTCACTCATTACTTCGGCTTTGAAATGTAGGCATATAGTTTTTAGTCAATTATTACTTAATGCATTATCTGATTTCGAATGATTCTCGTGTCTTTTTTTTACAATCTTTTATTTAGTTTCACCTGTCCCGGTGCGTGTAATGGAATTTTGCAAGTTTTGACCCACTTCCCAGTATCTGATTGAGCTGAAGTTTGGTACACTAGTTTGGTTTCCAATACAATCTACGATTACTGAAATGCCACCATTTTTAATCCAATAAAAAATGGTGACTGTCTCAGAATGGCAATCAAACAAAAGAGATTGATGAGCAAAACACAGCAAGTAAAATGAGGTCATTTTAAATCCAATATGGCCGACGTCATAAAATGGCGTTTTATCATTTACACATAACCCCCTTGTTATGGGTATCAAATGAAAGGGCTTGATGAGCAAAACACAGTAAGTAAAGTGACGTCATTCTAAATCCAATATGGCGGACGTAACAAAATGGCAATTTAACATAACAAACTTTTAATTAGTTTCATCTGTCTCGGTGTCTGTCTGTACTCAAATCTTGTTTTGATGCAAAAAACACTTTCATAATTTTCAACCGACTTCAATTCTTTCTGTTCTCAATTCAACTGTATTTTTTTTTATGTTTGTTACCTCAGAACTCCGTTATTTATTAACCGATTTGGACAATTTTTGTGTTGTTTGAAAGTGTATACTTCCAGATTGGTCTCATTTAAATTTCAAAAAAAAAAAATACCACCCCTAAGGGTGGAAAAATAGCTAATGATGAATTTAACCTACTTCTAATTGTCATATAGACTTGAAATTTTGCAAGTGTTTCTATTTCCGTTGATAGTACAGTGGTTCGGTATTGTTGACCTGATCTGATGGTAAGGCCAGAAGGTGGATAGGTGGAACTCTTCAACGGCTAATAGTAGATACTTTGAGTTTGGGCTTATTTTGTTTGATTTGACAAGTCTAACACGTTCGAATTCTTACTTTGATACTACTGTCTACACTAAAAAGGGAAAAATAAAAACTTTTTAACAAAAAAATAAAAACCGACATCAAACAAAAGCACTAAAAAGTAAAAAATAACTAATTAGTAGTTTTCATTTACTATACATACCTAATCAAATATTTTCGAAGTCGGTGTGCTTTGGCTAAGTAATTAAAACCTACCTATTAAATACATACCTAATCAAATATTTTCGAAATCGGTGGCAGCCCATACAATGCAAAGCACACCGACTTCGAAAATATTTGATTAGGTATGTATAGTAAATGAAAACTACCAATTAGTTATTTTTTACTTTTTAGTGCTTTTGTTTGAAGTCGGTTTTTATTTTTTTGTTAAATAGTGTTTATATCTTTGCTTTGTGTAGGAGCGCAGTCTGGAACGTTATAATCTTTAGATCTATGTTTATTTATTTCACATTTACGTTTCATCATATCGTTCTAATGAAAACTTTCATTGGTATAATAGAAAACTTCTTGTAAAATCTAACTAAATCCTTTTAAGTGATGCGCAAAAAATACATTCCAAGCATCTCCAAAACACATGTTATATATTAAAAAACATGAATGATATAACATTATATTTGTATTATATGATATGTAGAAAATACAAGACAAAAATCTATTATCGATTGAAATTAAGTCAATTTTCTTCTTGAGGCCCAATTTCGGGCTAAGACTACTTACTGAGAATAGCATAGCAGTGCACAAGTGTTTGCTCAAATACAAGTGATTTCTTTTTATACCTCCATATACACTCACATGGTCAGATAGAACGGAAACTTGAAACGACTGGTGAGAGTTATCAACTTCCGGCTGCGGCTTAGATTTTTTTAAGAAAAGCTTAGTAACTATTTTTGACCTAAAGCAAGACTTTTAAATTTACACCATTTATATGCAACTTTATTACATAACAGGCAGAGGTAGCTTAGTGGTAACATGTTTGCTTTGAAAACCAAGCAAAGCGGGTTTAAATCTCGAACGTAAAAAAGGCCTGATTGTAATATTCCACTAACGAAAATATTGACGTACTTGGAATTATATATGTGTAATTTGACGACAAGCATGTTCATCATTCATACATAATTTACTTATGCGAGTCTCGGAAGAGTCTTCTAAATTATGCATAGATGTTAATAAATGTATAAATTGAGCTTACTGTTTCTAAGTCACATGGAATAGTATTAGGTCCCAAAAGTAATTTTTGAATAGACGTAGCTGTCAAGGATTAAAACGACAGCTTTATTAGTAAGTCGGATAGCTCCCATGGGATGAGTGTCAACACGCTTTGTACGTTTCATATTTAATGGTATACCTATTTAATTATGATAGATATGAAACCATTGGAATATATGATTTATATATTCATAACTAGTATTGCCCGCGGCTCCGCCCGCGTTCAGATGATCAAAAAACAAAATTCTTAGGTTTTACATTTTAGTATACTCTTACATTGCAGTTTTTGTATTTTTTCTCAGAAATGAGACATTTTCTCGCGGTAAAAAGTATCTTATATGTTGACCCGGATAACCAGCTATCACCATACCAAATTTCATTAAAATCCCTCCAGTGGTTTTTCTGTGATGTGGTAACAGACAGACAGACAAAAATTCTAAAAACTAGAGATTCGGACTCTGTATCGATAATAATGTCTATTTCAATTAGATTTCCTAAAAAATATTTAATGTACAGATTTGACTCAGAATTTTATTATATGTATAGATAATTATTATTCGGCTATAATTTTTGTGAGAATTAAAAAAAATCTTGTAATTTTAACCTTTCATTAATATTGCTAATGAAAAAATATAGCGCTTTAAAAAAATAATATATTAAGAGAGTTCATAAAAAATAGCAATACTGAATTTTATTTATCACAAGAATATTCGAAATTGTAAAAAGAATAAATTTTGAAAATACAAATTCATATACTAAAATGATTTTGATAAATGAACATGAAAATTAACACACTAAAATATTTTAGTATATAGCAATTTCATTTCATTAAAAAATAAAAAATTTCAGAAAAAACAAAGCCTTTTATGTAACAAAATATAATTTATTAGAAAATCTTCAAATTCTGAGACCTTTTGGTATTTAATAAAATGTCTAATTTGATTTAGAGGGCCCTTTCAACGTTTCAATTTTATTTCACAATTACAGTCTTAGGATAAATGTTAGAATTTCATCAATGTATTTGGAACAGCTGATCGCAGGTGTCAAAGCCAGAAATCTTTGTTCAGGAGTTTAAAATTGTTTAAAGTAGAAGACAAAGGGCCCTCTCGAAGTTATATTTTAATTAGAGAAAAGCGTCGAAATTAAAATAATAAAAGGGTGGAAAGCGGCCAAGATGTTTTGCCACAAGTGAGAAATTTCAACGAAATTACAAAATTAAATTCTTATGACGACGTCGTTTGTTGGAAACGGGGTCTTAATAGACTCTGTTTGATTGGCGATATATCACTTCAAAACAAGATTACATTTAACACTTGTATCACGGTAATGTAATGCATACAGTATTCCAACTCGGGCCTGTCCTTGAAATAATTACCTACAGCCGAGCGGCACGTGGGACTCGACAGGGCTGCTATAAATTTGAGATTTGAAAATATTTGCGCCTCGACTGAGACGTACGAAAAGTTTTATTGTTAAATTTAATAGTATAAAGAATTGCATCCGCATTCGGATAAAAAGTTTAATTAAAAATACTTTAATTTTTATTTTTAATTTAATTAATTAATTTTTAAATCATACGATGTCTCGATACTTTTTTGTTTGATATTAGCGAAGTTACGGGAGGAATAAAGTGTTTATTTTTGTATCAAATTATAAAAATTACATAACATAAACATCTTATACAATTTTCGTATCCAATTATACGATGTGGCAGCCCCGCACGGTTGTCTACCGAGTGTATACCGAACGCGACGCGTGTAGGTATAACTCGATTTCCGACGATTTGTATGAAGGTGGAATACTGTATGTAATATTAATGTGCTTGTATTATTATAGAATGACGACACGTTTGGCTCAGTTTGTAGTGACCCTACTTGCTGCGCCAGCCGTCGCGGGTTCGAGTCCCGCTTGGGGCATTCATTTGTATGGTGAACACGAATGTTTGTACTCCAGTCATGGGTGTTTGTATTTATAATATGTATGTATTTAAACTTATATATGTATAATGTATCAACTATCTGGTATCCATAACACAAGCCTCGTAGCATACCATGAAACTAGATGGTGTTGTGTGTTAATGTCCTGACATATTTATTTATGATAAATGATATGAGAATATTTTATTTGAAAAATAGGTTTGTAAACCTATTTTTTAAATAAAATATTCTCGTGCTAATAAGTTTTTTAATGATTGAATAATTGTCAGATTGACCACCGTGACAGGAATCGGTCAGAAGGATATTATTATTATTACTAAACGCTACCCACTCTACGCTCAAACTCAAGAAAGGTTGATTTTATAAAACATACAATTTTTGTAATGATTTCAAATCTTTTTTTTTGGTAGTGATTTCAAATCTCCACTTCAAAAACAATAGGTTATTCATAAAAAAAGACGACTTTCGTGTATTTTACCTCTTAACTTGTGACGCGGATATGACATTATTAGACACTTTTGAGCTGAGTTATAAAGTATTAAAGCAAACATTTAGATTTTTTCAGATTATTTGACTGGATTTTAAATTCTTTAGAGCATTCGTAGGCGAATCTACCAAAGACGCTCATTGAAAAATAGTGTTGAACTTCCTGGTCTATGTGTTCTATAGGTGCCAATAACCTTGATAAACGGCGTTAATGCACCTATAATGTAGCTTTACCTAATATTTTTAAGAATAAAATGGAGTCTATTAAATTAAAAAAAATTAAAAGTTAGTGTAAGTTTAGCTAACAAAGCTACGTTATTGAAATATAAAAAATAAAACAGCTACAAAAGTATACCCCAATTGTATTTTTTAAGTAAAAAAGTTACAATAACTATTTATATGTAAATCTTAAAAGAATAATCTCACGTTATTAAATTGAAACACGCATGCGATTTCTTTTATCTTTTCGGATTTTACATGAACATAGTTGAAGCAATTTTCAGTAGAATATTGGAATGGCATTATTGAAAAAGAACGTAATACTAAATTCTATATCCCTCAAGGCAAAATCAATGCTTTTGTATTTTTTCTTGTAAAACACTTTATAATAAATTTCCCGTGAGGTTCTTCAGAGTAAAAATTTACATGAAATAGCGTGTAAGAAAAGTCCATAGGGAATGCTGACTAAAAGGGAAACACTGAGTTATTGGTTCTATATTTTCTTAGGATATATGAGGATATCCTATTTTATTATATTCTGTCTACGCAAAGAAGGTCTATTTTGTTATTTGCGATCCATTTTCCGCTCGATTATTAGATACTTCCCTTTTACCCATGGTTTCGCGCGTGTAGTATACGACTGAAGTTTCATCCTATGGATATCTGTTCAAAGTCTTATATACATCACTTATACAACAGTAGCCTACTCATATTACAGTAGTCTATACTAGAGCTTGCCAGTACTCTATCCATTCTTAAAGTTCCACAAAAATTGGTTTAGCTGTTTTAAAGATTAAATGGAATATTAGATTTAAACATGTTCTGTCGTGACGTATTTTCATTATAATCATATCAGTCCAAAGACGTCCACTCACTTGCATAGGCTTCCTCCAGAGGCTTCTACGACTACAGAATTTATGCCATCCTTATTCAGCTGGTTCCAGTGACTTTGACCAAATCGTCGGTCTATCTTGTCTTGATACGCTTCGTCTTCCGGTACGCGGCTGCCAGTGGAGAACTCTTCATCCCCGACCCCGACATGTGCCGCGCCCTCTGTCACGTAAGTAATACGTAAAACGTAAATATTTTAGGGTGTAAATAATTTTGAACATGATTACCATTTGCCTGCGCGTTGAAGCAAAACAACTATTTTTTTTAAAGACATAGTGGCTTCCACTAATCCGTACTTGGCTATCTGATCTATATATACTATGAACATTGATCGCTTCTGTGTATGTTGTTGAGTAAAATTAAATTTCCTGCATTCACTTTCAAAAATTTATCGATGTTAATAAACGTAAAATGCCCTCTTTAAAAGAAACGATAAATTAATAAAATAAATTAATTTTTTGTTTACATTTTATTCGGTAAAACAGGAAAACTTACTGATAGGTATGGCAACATTTAGTTTGTAGTCTGATGACGATGATGTTACGATGCATACTGTACTTAAAGAATTAAAATAATTTAAAGAAAAAAAATATTTAGCAATTAAAGTCATATATATTATAAATTAATTTAATTTAATATACCATTTTTTACAATTTTATACCAAATAAATATATTTTTAATACAATTTCGTAAGAAATTAGAAAAAAATATATGTTTAATACTTGTAATACCTTAAAATTAGCTAGTCTGTTATAAATATTTTTTCGCGTGTTTTAAGAATTAACATTGATTTCGAACTCCAATTTTTACTTTACGAATTACGAGTATTTACCATAAATATATAGTAATTTCTAACATAGAAGTCTATTCAAGTTAAATCTTAACTCTTAACTGTAAGTGATGAAAATTCCCCACTGAGCTATGAAAGTTGTTCATTTATCAAGCACTAACACTAAACATTGTAAAGACCGTTAAATAAATATACTATGGTAATGTGCTGGGGAATGAGAAAAAATGTAGTGGGAAAGTAAAACTAGGACAGCAAAACATGCTAGCGAACTTTTAGACGGCTTATCTTCGCGAGTTACGACAAAGAAAAAGTTGTAGAGAACACACCTAAAGCGGGCAAGACTGAAACGTGCTTCGTATTCTATAGGTACTTCGATTTGTCTAGGATTTAAACTATAAATTCCTTTACAATTTAGTCTGCTGTACGTAGTTTATGATGAAAACTGGAGAATGGCAGTGTGTTTTTTGGCGATGGACGCAAGTTCAATTCTTGGATCATCTTTAATAAAAACGTCAGAAATAAAATTGAAGTCACGTGTCATTGATCTAATTTCTTCGGAAAATGATTGTATTGGCCATAAGTTACCTTGGGCTTGGCCACAAGTATCTTGGGAAGTTGAGAACGACAATAATTCATTGGTAAAATAAAAGTGAAACGCCACTTTTCTTAGCTTGCCATGTAAGATACATGTAATTGAAAAGCCTTTATAAAGCTGCTACAAGCGACTATGAAATGAAATCAAAATTAAGCCCTTTATCCTATTAGGGACGATTCAGATCCCAGCGCGCCTTGACATCTGTCAACAACAGTATTATTACTTCAAAAGGCATTTCTTTTCTATTACAATATAATATAAAAAACAAATATTCTCTTAAAATAGCAATTATTATATTTTTTACCAAAGAAAACGGAAGAACTTGGAAATAAGCTGAGCGCAGTTTCTTCTAATTTGAATACGAAATGATGCTTTCGTTTAATCAAGCTGCACGGTATGTACTCGTATTACAGAAGAAACTTAAAATGGCGTGATCTTTGAACAAGTTAAATTCAGTTTCGTTGAATAGGTACTTTATAATAATTATCATTTTATAATATTTTTTTTATTTTAATCTTTCCAGATCATTAAATACTAGCAGCTCACTTTCGCTTCGCTCGGGTTCGCCTCTAGCTACGCTATAACGGTTTGTATGGAATAAATAGACTATATATTATATATTATTCTAAGCTTAAAGCATTTAAATATATTATAAATATCAGTTTTACAATAATGTATGGAAGTCTGCCTAATTTGTTGACATTTATGATTACTGCTACGCTCCCTTGGGTAGTGATGATGATATATAGCATATAGCCTTCCTCAATAAACGGGCTATCTATTGAAAAGTTTTTTTTTATCGGATTAGCGGTTCGTGAGATTAGCGCGTTCAAACAAATAAACAAACAAACAAACAAACTCTGCCTCTTTATAATATTAAAAACAAGTATAGATTACAGTTGCAATAAGCAACATATAGGCACCATTAAAAAGCGGATCTGGTGTGAGACTTTATTGTGAAAATTAGCTTGTACTTACTAGGTTTATTTATCTATACATACCTACATATAATAAAATTGTAACTAAGCCGAATCTGTACATTAAATATTTTATTGAAATAAACATTATTAGCGATACAGAAGCCGAATCTATAGTTTTTAGAATTTTTGTGTTTGTCTGTTACCGCATCACCGAAAAACCAGGGATTTTGATAAAATTTGGTATGGTGATAGCTGATTATCCGGGTCAACATATAGGATACTTTTTACTGCGGGAAATATATCATCATATCATTTCTGAGAAAAAATACAAAAACTGCAATTTAAGGGTATACTAATATGTAAAACCTAAGAATTTGGTTTTTGGTCATCTGAACGCGGGCGGAGCCGCGGGCAATGCTTTTAATCTAATAAACATTAATAATTTGAGTCTACCGAGTGGCACCTTATAGTAGAGTTAATGGATTAACGGATAGTATTTTTACAGTAGTCACATAGGTATTGCATTTAAAAGTCTCGTGAGAATGAGAGGTACTTATGCGCAAAAAAACCAGGACATTTTATACTGTCAGCATTATGTTTACGTTACCATGTAATGTAAATTACGCCGTGTTTCCTTATTTTCCCCTTGCTGATAGCCTCGTATATCGCCGTGTAGATTAGATATTTCGCAAACTGGTTGAGTTGTAGAATATTTTTTTAGCAATTTCTTTTTATAATGAACCAGCACTACCCGCGGCTTCGCCCGCGTTGAGATGACCAAAAACCAAATTCTTAGGTTTTACATATTAGTATATTCTTACATTGCAGTTTTTTTTATTTTTCTCAGAAATCAGACATTTTCCCGCGGTAAAAAGTATCCTATATGTTGACCCGGATAACGAGCTATCACCATTTCAAATTTCATCAAAATCCCTCCAGTGGTTTTTTTGTGATGCGGTAACAGACAGACAGACAGGCAGACAAAAATTCTAAAAACTATAGATTCGTCTTCTGTATCGATAATAATATTTTTTCAATAAGATTTTCCAAAAAATATTTAATGTACAGGTTTGGCTTAGTTACAATTTTATTATAGGTATAGCTTGATTGTTTTATTTTTATAATGAAATTCTTTTTTTAATGTTACAATAAATATAATACACTTTTTGGCTTAGAGCTTTGAATATGATGAGCTTTTATTCCACCTCTTAGCTTCTTCATATTTAATATGTCGCGTGCTCGAATACATAATGTTATGCCCCAGCCCTGAGGTTTATGTACGAGATAACCCTTTATCAATCTAATAACTGTCCTTTGTAAGTTATTAAATTTAACAACCCTGTACTTGATAAAGTTTTAATAAAATAAAATCCTTGTACTTAATTTTGATTTTCAGAAGAATTTTATGTTAAAATATTTATGTTTTTAATACAAAAAACTTAAAAATTTTAAGCTATATCTTATTCTATGTTTGCGCTATAAATATGATATAGTATTTTTTTGAATAATTCAATTATATGTCTCTTCAACCAGCTGTTCTTAACTGTTTATTTTTATTTTCTTTTTATTTTAAGTGAACAGGCTAAGTAATTCCATATTAGGTTTTATTTAGAGGTACGTTTATAACGTTCAATATACCTTTACATTATATTTTAAACATCTATACATATAATAAAATTGTAACTAAGCCGAATCTGTACATTAAATATTTTTTGGAAAATCTTGTTGAATTAGACATTATTATCGATACAGAGGCCGCATCCATAGTTTTTAGAATTTTTGTCTGTCTGTCAGTCTGTCTGTTACCGTATCACAGAAAAACCACTGAAGGGATTTTGATGAAATTTGGTATGATGATAGCTGGTTATCCGGGTCAACATATAGAATACTTTTTACCGCGGGAAAATATCTCATTTCAGAGAAAAAATACAAAAACTGCAATGTAAGAGTATAGTATATACTAATATGTAAAACCTAAGATTTGGTTTTTGGTTATCTGAACGCGGGCGAAGCCGCGGGCAATGCTAGTAATTTAATAATAATTAAGTCACCTGCATTTACTATTCTGTAAGAATAGCGCAGCAATTAAAATATACTCGATAGCTGAATCCGCGCACATACTCTACACAGTAAAAAATATCATCATGGATTCAGCTGTCGTGTTATATAAAACTTATTACAGAATAGAACCACTGTAATGCTAAGTGCATTTTATTTTATACGAGTATATATAATGTGAACTGTGGCGTGAATATCGCTGTGTAAGTTCAAGTTACTCTTAAGAAGTTTTATGTTTTAGTCAATTTGTTTAAAATTCTCCTGCTATCTTAAATAGATAAATAAATATGTTGGGACATTAACACACAGCACCATCTCGTTCCATGGTAAGCTACAAGGCTTGTGTTATGGATACCAGATAGTTGATACACTATACAAATATAACTTTAAATACATACATATTATAAATATAAACACCCATGACTGGAGTACAAACATTCGTGCTCATCTCACAAATGAATGCCCCCAGCGGGATTCGAACGCGCAACCGCTGGCATAGCAAGTAGAGTTACTACACGCTGAGCCAAACGTGTCGTCAAATGCTTATTAGGTATTTAAAAAAAAACTATCTTTTCGGATTTTTTTGCGGATTTATTTTTATTTTTGGTTCCCGACGCTTCGAATGCTTTACGACAATCATGATCACGGGAGAGACTAAGGAATTAGACGTGTCAAAGGCATTATATTATAGGTATATTTGGGACGTCTAAAACTTTAGTCTCTCCCGTGAGCATGATTTTTGTAAAGAATTTGAAATGTTGGGAACCAAAATCAAAATAAAACCTCGAAATAATCCGAAAAGATAGTTTTATTTAAAATACCAAATATTCGTGTATATCTAAGAAAGTTGTATGCTTATTAGGTATGTTTACGAATATTAATTTTATCAATAGTAAAAATAAGTTTTTCTCTTTATGAAAATAAAAAAAAAAATATTTGTTACTCTACATCATAATACGAGTATAAACTATATATTTGTCTACTTTGAGTAAATTTGAAAGAGAATATACAAAAATAGCCATTTACAGAAGTTACTATTTTTAGAGTTATCTATCTACCTTTTTTTTTTTAAGCTATTTCACAACATTTTAGATGCCATCGGTACATTAACTTGTAATATAACTAATATTAATCACAGAATCACAAACATGCAGTCGGTTAAATGCATTTATCAACAAGTTTTTTAAAAAGTAAACTGAAATGGTTACAATATAATGTAACAACGTTTATGTTTTATTAAAAAGTTAGTCGGTATTTTTATCTAACCTTAGGTAAATAAAAATGAATTCGAGGGCATTTTTGTTGAAATTTCACCAAATATTTTGATGGCGGAATATGATTTATTTAATAGATTTAGAAAAATATTTTTTGAATTGATGCAACTTTCAGGCAACCGGTATTTATTCTAACAAATGGCATACTAACAAACGACAGCGAGGACTGAAAAGTGCTTGAGTAAAATATTGTCATATATTTTAAATGTAAATACGATACTGGTTTTTATTTTTGTAAATAATTTAAATGTATGTATTTGAGAATGTAAGGGCTTAATACATCGCCATTCACTTTCTGTACCCATTTAAAGTTAATTTTTGATACACTAAAAAGTGCTTAATTATACTAGATTCAATTGTAATCATCAATCCATGTAGATACAAAATCCAAGATATCGAACGCTGTCGTTAGTGCTATTTTACAAACTTAGGAGGCACGTTCACATAATATTTGTAGGTAGTTGTACAAATATTTTATTTAAAATAAAATATAGTGTTGACACTTGATCACGGCTTAAGTCAGTTAAGGGCAACTATTTGCATTGTGTTAAACTAGAGTTTTCCCGCTTCTTCACCTGCGTAGTAAATAATAAATGTACATATATATATATATATATATATATATATATATATATATATATATATATATATATATATATATATATATATATATATTAAATTTTAGCCTCTGTGTTATATTACTGTAAAGTTTTATCAAAATCCGTTCAGTAGTTCTTGCGTGAAAGAGCAATAAACATATATTCAAACATCTGAATCCAATATCCATACAACTTAAAACTTTTGCGTTTATAACGTTAGTAGCATTAAATACCGCCACCGTAATCGTGATCAAAAGCTTGAATTTCTAAGAGCAATTCTCAAGAATATAACAAATAAAACTAATTTCAGTATTTGAATTATTGTTTGTAATAAGCCTCTTTTTAAGACTCCATTTTTATTTCTATTTTATTCGACTCCATTCTTTGTTATTGGCTTTTAGGCGAGTCATTTGAGCAAATTCTAATAATTTATCTGTGGCACATAGAATGGTGAAGACATGAATGAGATTGACAACTCTCATGGAGTGCTAAAAATAAAACCTGGCGGTGCTTTATTCTAGCTCTAAACTAAACTAAAGTAGTGGCATTTAATTTCTATATTAAAATCAGCAAAATAATATTTTATACTCAATATAAAAAAAACGGATTTTTAGTTTATTTTATTATGTGATGCTACTATAATATATAACATTGAGAAATGTTGACAGTGGTACTCCAAACTTGCGTCTTTACATAGCAATCGAGTTCTCTTCACAACTCAGAGAAAATATTTCTGCAAGCATCAAAAAGGCAAATATCCAATGAGAATTTTGAGGTATTTTTAGAAGGTACTTAAATAAACTATTTCTAAAAGAATGTTAGCTAATAATACATATAATTTTTAGAAAAGTGCCAAAGTTCTATAGGGTATAGTCTTAATAAACAAAAAATAATTTTTATTTTATGACAGCCAATACGAATCAAAGCATACCGACTTTGAAAATATCTGATTAGGTATCTATTCTAAATGAAAACCCCCGTTTAGTTATTTTTTACTTTTCAGTGCCTGGGACTCGGTTTTTTTAAGTTTTTATTAGTTATATATTTTTGTATAGTTCTAGCTTTTGAGTAGTGTGGATCTATATCTCGATTATATGTCACCCATCATTAATCTAAGCCGAATCTGTACATAAAATATTTTTTTGAAAATTATTTGAAATAAACATTATTATCGATATAGAGGCCGAATCTATAGTTTATAGAATTTTTGTCTGTCTGTCTGTTTCCGCATCACGGAAAAAGCACTGGACGGATTTTTATGAAATTTGGTATGATGATAGCTGGTTATCCGGGTCAACATATAGGATACTATTTATTGCGGGATAATATTTCATCTCTGAGAAATCTATACTAAACGTTAAAACGTAAGAAGGAGCGAACCCCGCGGAGCGAGGGTGAGTCGCTAGTTCCTTATAAGGTAACAAACTGTTGCAAATAATTTACGAGTATATAAATATTAATTACACGTCTGAATGAATTAGAGTTAGATACATAATTATAAAGTAAAATTAATACTTTTTTTATAAATATTATGTCGATGTCACCAAATCAATATTCATAAAAGTAGTTTAGTTAATAATAACGTGATTTTACTGCATATCAATGCCTCGTATCTCTAAAAAGTGTTTAGTTTTATAATTGTCATAAGAAAAGCCGGGAAATATACTAAAAGTGAATCTGATTTGATTCAATATTTTAAAACGTCACTTATTGTAATTGTAATATATTCAAAAGCTGTCGGCCGCTCCTAAATCACTTAAGCCGATTAGGTTTACATTGCAGTGACACAGCTTTCATGATTAAAACCATTTTGTATGTAAGTTTTAATATTACTAATACTTATTTTGGGTTTTAAAAACATGTAAGCAATATTCCCATTATATATTATACTAGCGACTTTGCCTCACTTCACTCGAGTGCGTACCTAAGTGCCTACATATGGTCTATGTGTTACTCCAGGTCATAGTCTATCTCACCCCGATGTGTGTGTTCAGCTTGTCGTTGTGGGGGACTCATTAGCATCCGGCAATCCAGCCGGTCGCAAAGCCAAGAGAAACATTGGGAAACTGCCCACCTTTGTGGGCGGTGTGCGATGCTGGTTGCTCCTGGTGCTTCTCTGATAGCGGAGTTAACCGACGGAGCAACCCCTTGGTAGTTGTGGTCTGCTTTGGCAGGCCTGCTGTTAGGGCGTCGTGGTTGAGTGCGTAAGCGAACCTACGACGCCCCAATAAGACGGGGAAGGTTTTATTGGGTTTTAGTGGGTAGTACTGACATTTCTAGCCGATGAGTCCTACATAACCATCTGTATATAGTAAATAAATTAATAAATGCGTAAATAGCATTTTTCAACATAAAAAAATCTATCTGTATACTTTTAAATTCGTCCAGTTGTCAAGGAGTCACTAATATACACATATTATATAGACTAACAAACGTGTACAAACTTACACATATAATAGTAATCTAATTTATTGGGTAGTGTAAGGCTTCGTTTTCTAAGGTTAGGTTCCGCTGACGTAGGTACAATACAACTGAAGCAATCGTGACGCAATTTGGTTTAGGCATTTTAAGGTCTTATTATTCCGAAAAAGGTTTTCACAGGACAATACAACTTATACGAGAGTTATGTTACTGCTTTATAATATTAAATCGAACATACTATTTTAGCATCAAAAGTTCCTTAAATTATTTAATTATTATGTATTATTTTTTTAAGGTTTTGGACTGGTGAAAAAGCTTAGTAATCGTTTATGTGATTAATCGTGCTTCATCTATAATTTTTTGATTTTGTGGGCATCATATTGTGATAAAATAAATAATATGAGGAATACTCATAGGTACACTTTTCACAAACAAATGCGAAAACTCAACATGAAGAGCAAAAATTGTGGTGGGAAAGCAAAACTAGAACGACGTCTAAAACAAAACAGGCAGCGTGAAACTTTCAAATGGCTTATCTCGCATTTGCACTATACCTGCATTTTTCACATGTTATATGATTTCAAATTTTTGAATTATTTATGTATTTCTATATAATTTACAAGTTATGTACTCACATGAGAGTGATATTACGAGTATGTAGTGTTATTTCCAATAAATTATGTTTTATAATATAGATACGTTAGATGTTTACAAAACTAGCGAAAAAAGTGTTCCGAATCCACTACATTGCCAAATAATGTGAAAGGGATAGCTTAATCAAAACTATAAAAAAAGATAGCTTGTCATTGCGTGTAAGTATTCTTTGAATTACTTAATAATGGCTGGCGTTTTTATTTGTTTACGAAAGATCATAAACCAAATAAAATATAATAATTTCATCGAAAAGTGCAAGCTTTGTTTATTTTGCTTTGATAATAATTAGTGCATTTACAGAATACAGGAAGCGGCATTTTACTTATAAAACGAATGTTATATACCGGTTAGCAAAGTGGGAAGCATGTGAGTATTTTTTACTTATTTGAAAGCGACTCACCCTCACTTCGTTTGGGTTCGTCCCTAGCTTGATACCCCATACATACTTTCGTCCCCATTTTCACTCCCTTAAGGGATGATTTCCGGGATAAAAAGTATCCTATATCCTTTCCAGGGTCCCAAACTATCTTTTTACCAAATTTCATCTAAATCGGTTCAGAAGATACAGAGATTACTCCTACAACGTTACAAACTCACAAACTTTACCTCTTTATAATATTAGTATAGATATGATTGTTTCCAATACATTCATAGATATTATAAAGAAATCTACAATTTAGAAGGATGCTGTGGGCTTAGCAGCCGATATGTTACACGAGGTCATAATCTATGAGTATAAATTTTATTGAAAAGTGTGAAATTTTTTGGAATTTATACTTTCACAAGATTATTATACGGGAATGTTAAAGTTACTTTATAATTAACTAACTTGTCCCTTATTTTAAACTAAACTAACACAAATTATTAGTCATGTGAAATGGCCCTGTTGAGGGTTCTTTTCCTCATTCCAGCCAAATACATAGCTTGAACAGTAAGGGTACTATTTGCAAACCTTGGCATATTTATTCCTCTTTTTCATTCGATATGATATGCGAGAATTCACAACATAAATGGGTCACATGTGTAATATTCTCGCAAATTACATATTAATTACTCGGCTATTTGTTTTTGCAACTCCTACCGATGATTCTTATAGTGCACAATGTCATGGTAAATAATTTTTTAAGAAATGAAATGCTTCATTCCTTGCTTTGTCTTTAGTACTCGTGGTTAATTAGAGCCACCGCTGCCGCCCACGCAGCAAATGAACCTAAATACATCAAAAGCGCCTTTAGATTTACTAGAAGTTGAAGGAAAGAGCAAGTAGCGGGCACATCGGCGAGAGGTTGCTGATTTGTTTCCTTGAATAATACAATAAAACATTAATTTAAGACTGTAATCTATACATATAATAAAATTGCAACTAAGCCAAATCTGTACATTAAATATTTTTTTGGAAAATCTTATTGCAATAGATATTATTACCGATACAGTGGCCGAATCTATAGTTTTTTGTCTGTCTGTCTATCTGTCTGTCTGTTACCGCATCACGAAAAAACCACTAGAGGGATTTGATGAAATTTGGTGTGATGGTAGCTGGTTATCTGGGTCAACATATAGGATACTTTTTACCGCGGGAGAATATCTTATTTCTGGGAAAATATACAAAAACTGTAATGTAACGAGTATACTAATATGTAAAATTTAAGAATTTGGTTTTTGCTCATCTGAACGCGGGCAATGCTAGTGTAATAATAAATAGCTTATGTAAGTCTATATACTTAACATTATAAATGTGAAAGTTTGTGAGGATGGATGTCTAATATTTTCTTAGATTTACGCGAATGTTTGACATTATTAAATAAAACTATCTTTTCGGATTATTTCGCGGATTTATTTTGATTTTTGGTTCCCGACGTTTCGAATGCTTTACAGCATCCATGGTCACGGGAGAGACTGAGGTGTTACATGTCTTGAATGTATAGTTGTTACAGACAGCCTACCCACAATTAACAAAATGAAAGTTGCACCAATTACATTACAATATTTTTTAACTTTAAACATTTTTATAATTTTATAATTTTAATTATAATTGAATATGGAAAATTATTTATTTAATTTTTGCTAATATTTTTATAATTATTACAATTTTAAAAATATTAATTAGTAATCTATATTTAGTGTTGCCATTATTATATTTATAACCATAAAGAAAAATATAAAATATAGTATTAATTTTTTAAGCCATATAATTTAAAAAGTTAAAATTAATTAAAGATAATAATTTTAATTTAGTTTGCTATTATTTAAAAAACAAATTACTAAGCAACACTATTAATATATACTTTTACAAATAAAAAATGAAAAATATTAATCAGATAAGCTGTCATTTTGATCTACACAGTATGAACTTACTACATCTGCCTGTCTGTTATGTTTATATTTATTATTAGATTTTATTATATTAATAACAGGATCCCATGACGATGGTAGTACCCAGCCATCTTCCCTATTGAAATTTGGATGTTTTTTAATTTCAATGGCTTCTCGAATCATTCTAGGGCGATATCGATTTTCTTTCGCCAGGATTTGAGGTCTATCGAAACGAATATAATGGCTTGGGCGGTCCTGGCTATGTTTGCAGACAGCAGATGTTGTATTGCGACGGTGCTTCACATCAGCTATGTGTTCTTTGACCCGGGTTCTAATGGATCGCTTTGTTTGTCCAATGTAAGAGAGCCCACAATCACAATCAAGCTTGTAAACTCCTGCATCTTGTAGAGGGATGTGGCACTTGACAGGTGGTAAGAACTGACTAATTTTCCTTGGCGGCTTGAAGTAAGTTTTAATTGAAGCTCGCTTTAGAATGTAGCCAATCTTGTCAGTGACTCCTTTCATATATGGCAAGACTGCAGGGACGCGCTCGACTGTGGCTGGTTTCACTCGGTCACTGTGACGTTGCACAACAAACGTTGGACGAACCTACTATTCGGGTACTAAATAAAGGTTTGAATTTTGCTGTAACGCCTACGCGCATTCCTTATGAAAACATTATTTGCGCAGTTGAAGATGCCCTGGCCCAAAACAATATGAAAACTGAGGATATGGAGGCCATACGTCAAGATGTTTCGTCTTTATTACGTCGTAGTACTAGGCCCAAACCAAACCTCAATAAACAAGAGTATTTAGCGTTGAAGAACCTACGCAATAGGTCAGACATCACTGTTCTACGCGCAGACAAAGGAAATGCAACCGTTGTGATGGATACATCAAATTATAATGATAAAATAAAACAACTTTTGTCGGATGAGAGCACGTACAAAAAGGTTAAAACGGATCCAACTACCACCGTTTTAAATAATACTAAAAAGCTAATTAAGGAACACTCCGACACATTAAATCTTGATGTTAAAAATCTTATTCCATCATGTGCAAAACCACCTAAGTTGTATGGACTTCCGAAAATACACAAGACTAACGCTCCGCTACGTCCAATTGTGAGTCAGATCGACTCACCGATTTACAAATTGGCTAAACTAGTAGCAAAAGTACTCTCACCACTCAGAGGATTAACAAGAGCGTTCACAAAGGACTCTTACCATTTTGTCAATGAAGTTAAACACCTAAAACTCATGGACAATGAAACAATGGTTAGTTTCGATGTACAGTCTTTATTTACCAGCCTACCAGTGGAAGACTGTATTGAAATAATATCTAGGAAGCTACTAGATCACAACATGTCAATAGAATACATTGAACTTTTAAAACACTGCCTAACATCTGGCTATCTACTGTGGAATGGTGAATTCTATAGGCAAGTGGATGGAGTGGCCATGGGTTCGCCAGTCTCCCCCGTCGTAGCCGACATCTTCATGGAGGACTTCGAGGAGACTGCTCTGAACACATCACCCGTGACCCCTCGTTTCTACAAGCGGTATGTAGATGACACTTTCACAATATTACCATCTGATAAAATAACTGTATTCTTAGAACACCTTAATTCTATAAATCCTAAAATACAATTTACAATGGAATTAGAATCAGACAATACCTTAGCTTTCCTAGATGTATTAGTTAAACGAAACCCAGATAACACCTTGAGTCATACTGTGTATAGAAAGAAGACCCATACTGATAGGTACCTGAACGGTGAATCTCACCACCATCCTTCACAGTTAGCTACCGTAGGAAAATCTTTGTTTCAGAGAGCGCGCGGGATCTGTGACGAGCAACACCTGGCCGGAGAACTGCAACATGTCAAGCAAGTTCTGCGTGACAACAAGCTGCAAGTGCCGCGCCTGCGTCACAGTGACCGAGTGAAACCAGCCACAGTCGAGCGCGTCCCTGCAGTCTTGCCATATATGAAAGGAGTCACTGACAAGATTGGCTATATTCTAAAGCGAGCTTCAATTAAAACTTACTTCAAGCCGCCAAGGAAAATTAGTCAGTTCTTACCACCTGTCAAGTGCCACATCCCTCTACAAGATGCAGGAGTTTACAAGCTTGATTGTAATTGTGTGCTCTCTTACATTGGACAAACAAAGCGATCCATTAGAACCCGGGTCAAAGAACACATAGCTGATGTGAAGCACCGTCGCAATACAACATCTGCTGTCTGCAAACATAGCCAGGACCGCCCAAGCCATTATATTCGTTTCGATAGACCTCAAATCCTGGCGAAAGAAAACCGATATCGCCCTAGAATGATTCGAGAAGCCATTAAAATTAAAAAACATCCAAATTTCAATAGGGAAGATGGCTGGGTACTACCATCGTCATGGGATCCTGTTATTAATATAATAAAATCTAATAATAAATATAAACATAACAGACAGGCAGATGTAGTAAGTTCATACTGTGTAGATCAAAATGACAGCTTATCTGATTAATATTTTTCATTTTTCATTTGTAAAAGTATATATTAATAGTGTTGCTTAGTAATTTGTTTTTTAAATAATAGCAAACTAAATTAAAATTATTATCTTTAATTAATTTTAACTTTTTAAATTATATGGCTTAAATAATTAATACTATATTTTATATTTTTCTTTATGGTTATAAATATAATAATGGCAACACTAAATATAGATTACTAATTAATATTTTTAAAATTGTAATAATTATAAAAATAATAGCAAAAATTAAATAAATAATTTTCCATATTCAATTATAATTAAAATTATAAAATTATAAAAATGTTTAAAGTTAAAAAATATTGTAATGTAATTGGTGCAACTTTCATTTTGTTAATTGTGGGTAGGCTGTCTGAAACAACTATACATTCAAGACATGTAACACCTCAGTCTCTCCCGTGACCATGGATGCTGTAAAGCATTCGAAACGTCGGGAACCAAAAATCAAAATAAATCCGCGAAATAATCCGAAAAGATAGTTTTATTTAATAAGGATGAATGTCTGTTACACTTTCACGTCAGAACAGCTGAACGGAGCTGGATGAAATTTGGCACAGAGATAAATTATAGTCTGGCATAGCACATAGGTTACTTTTTATCCCGGAAAAATGAACGATTCCCTTGGGATTGATGTGTTTTTGTCTAGCGACGAACCCAAGGCGAAGCGAGGGTGAGTCGCTACTAATTAATACGTACGTCATAATATATAAAAAAAAATGTAGGAATTTTAGTTATTGTAGTTAGCTAAAGCAAAAGAGCTACTATATCCTATCATTTTTTCATGACGAGTTTATAAAATGAAGAGAAAAAAACAATTTTTATCACACAACTATAGCTAGCTTTTTGTATAAAATTTTCGTTGGTGAAGCTTACAATTATATTTCTATTCAAATTTCTTTATCATGTATTCATTCGCAAACTAAACAACGAGGTTGTAACAAAGCGTATCTGTACTTGTTTACTGCGTAACTTTATTCATTTCAAGTTAAAATTGTGTTTGTAGTCGACGATTGCACTGAATACTCCAAGTTTACTACTCAATCGCACTCGTGATAAATGTTTTATTTGCGAGCGTGAATGCGTTAGCCTCGAATAGAGTGGTGTGAGTTCCGGAACCTTTAGAAAGGAGTTTCACCACTTTATCATGTGTATCAAATATTTCTTTTCTCTCGTTCATTCTCCAATTGTTTCTTATTTGTTTATTTAACATAACAATTCAATATTTATGTAAATGTATCTTAAAACATGCTTTGTCTTTTTGATATATTCTGTTATTTCTTATAGTTCTAAGCAATCTGCAAATGTAATCTAACCCTCTCGCGAGCGTAAGTGTATTGTTCAGTTCAAGTTTCTCTCCAATTTCAACGATACGCAATAGCTACGACGATCGCCCACAGATGCTGCGCGAGGATAAACAAAGTATTTTATTCGAGCGACGACCAATGGGTTGATATTCTATAAAACTGTACGTCATAGATATACTTATTTATGTTTGCAATGGATAATTGGGCACTTATACTTACTAGTTACCCAGTCTAGTTTTTCTTAGACTTAACTTGGGCAGGCGCAGATCTAAGAATTATTCAAATACAAGCATTGCTCGCGGCTCCGCCCGCGTTCAGTACCAAAAACCAAATTCTTAGGTTTTACATATTAGTATACTCTTACATTGCAGTTTTTGTATTTTTCTCTGAAATTAAACATTTTCCCGCAGATAAAAGTATCCTATATGTTGACCCGGATAACCAGCTATCACCATACTAAATTTCATCAAAATCCTGTTTTTCTGTGATGCGGTAACAGACAGACATTTTTATAATTTTTATTTAATTAAAGTTAAAAAGTATTGTAAGGTAATTGGTGCAATTTTCATTTTGTTATTTGTGGGTAGGGTGTCTGTAACAACTATACCTTCGAGACATCTAACACCTCAGTCTCTCCCGTGACCATGGATGTTGTAAAGCATTCGAAACGTCGGGAACCAAAAATCCAAATAAATCCGCGAAAAAATCCGAAAAGACAGTTTTATTTAAAATGATAGATATTATTTTTGTGTCACATAAAAATTCGTAGAATAAAATTGAAAAACAGTTGCATATGTATGATGTTATGAAAACGAAAATAAATTTCAGTTTTGAAATGTTTTTATTATTGGGAGCAGCTTAATATTTAGTGTGCTTTGAATATAAATAAAAATGTTTGTATTTTTTTTTAATTTAATATTTACTCGTAGTATGAGATACATAACTATAAAATCTATAAATATAGCATATTAGTACTGTGAAGGAAAACATCTTGAGGAAACCTGCATGTCTGAGAGAACCTAGCAAGTTCTCGAAAGACATGTGAAGTCCGCCAACTCGCACTTGTCCAGCGTGGTCAGACTATGGCCTGATCCTCCTCGTATTGAAGGGAGGCCCGTGCCCAGCAGTGGGACGTTAAAAAGGGCTGAATACATACATACGTAGTACGAGTATTTGTATGTAAATGAAAATGAAAGGCTTATCTTGGAAGAAGAGATTTTGATGGAAATTCTATGGATTGTATCTGAAACATTAATTTTGCGTAAAATACGACTCAAACACAATGATAATTTCCAAAATATTAATCTTTGATATTTTTTAAGAAATATTTTGTTTTTTAAGTACAAATAAAAGGTACTTATATAAAGTAAAAAGTAGATTTTCCATTTTCAACCGACTTCTAAAAGGAGGAGGTTCTCAATTCGACTGTATTTTTTTTATGTTTGTTACCTCAGAACTCCGTCATTTATTAACCGATTTGGACAATTTTTGTGTTGTTTGAAAGTGTATACTTCCAGATTGGTCTCATTGAAATTTCAAAAAAAAAAAAAATACCACCCCTAAGGGTGGAAAATAGCTAATGATGAATTTAACCTACTTCTAATTGTCATATTGATTTGAAACTTTACAAGTGTTTCTATTTCCGTTGATAGTACAGTGGTTCGGTATTGTTGACCTGATCTGATGGTAAGGCCAGAAGGTGGATAGGTGGAACTCTTCAACGGCTAATAGTAGATACTTTGAGTTTGGGCTTATTTTGTTTGATTTGACAAGCCTAACACGTTAGAATTCTTACTTGCTACTACTGTCTATACTAAAAAGGGAAAAATAAAAACTTTTTGACAAAAAAATAAAAACCGACTTCAAACAAAAGCACTAAAAAGTAAAAAATAACTGATTGGTAGTTTTCATTTACTATACATACCTAATCAAATATTTTCGAAGTCGGTGAGCTTGAGAGCGAGGGTGAGTCACTAGTACATACAATTTTATATTATTTAAAGGGTTAGAAGTCGTTATACGCCGTTGACCTTCCTTGACGGGACGTTTTTTAGAGAAATGTAATGAGTGGCAATCATTATAATACATAATTATTTGATTAATAGCTTCCATTTGTTTGTAATGTCACTTTTTACGAGTATATAGTACTAATGGTTTATGTTGAAGATTGGGAATAGCTTATTACAAGAAAGTAAACGGGTTATTTTTTTATTTTTAACTAAATTTGGCGAAGCTCAAGGAGGATTATTGCGCCAACTTTGTTGATTGTAATAATAAAAAATTATTTGCCAAGTGTGTGCTGCACTTGTAGTTGGTAAAAATGTAAGATAAATATATTGTATTGTACGGAACTCTGTGTCCGACTCGCACTTGACGATTTTTCTAATTAATGCATTAACCATTTTGCTCTTTGGAATTCTACATACAGTGGATTTTTATTTATATGTAAGAGGCTTAAAAGATTTTCGATGTCGAATGAGAGAGCCAAGACCTTGGACTTATTTGATACTGGTTTTTTTTGATAAAGTTGAATTTTGTTAATTAAAATGGATGTAATACTTTCTTAGATTTACGCGAATATTTGACATTTTAAATAAAACTATATATAATAAATCCGCGACAAAATCCGAAAAGATAGTTTTATTTAAAAATAAAATGGATGTATTTATGTTCAGTTCCACTAAATTTATTACGTTTTTTATATTTTTTTTGTTATACATTTTGACTTGCTTTTATGCACAGAACTTCTTTATATCTATTAGTATGACGTGGTATACATATACGAGTACAATTAAATAAAAATCAATTAAAATAGCTTAAAAAATTGGTTTTATGTTACCAGCAGCTGGGAGTCTTCAGTTTATTTATATTTTTATTATATATTTATAATTATATTTTTTTTCTGAGCACATTTTTCTCCATTCTTAATATCAAGTTTTGTTTTAAAATTGTAATTTTATGGAACTTTATTTATATGATCTGTAATTTTAAAAGACAATATATGTAGATATTGGATGGCATTGACATGGCATTTTGTTTATATATCGTGGGGTGGCCTGTGTTGCGGTATTATAAATTACTGAAGCCCTTTTTTGAAATATAAATGTAGATTAGATTTTTACAGGATTGTTTTACAGCAGAAGATATGTATGTAGAACATTGTTGATGTCTGTTCGAACGACTTATCTAACTTTCCTAGCTGAGCTGAACTTCTTTAGCTTAGCTCAGTCCTTTTGCAAGAAACCATATTAGATGAGGATTGACAGAAGACCTGGGTGGATTTTATTCCTTATATTCTTAAAATGCTTTAGAATATTTAGACTAAAGGATTTATTTCTACCTTCTTAAACTTGATAAAGTAAATAAAATAAAAATTGATTTTTTATATAGTAGGTTGGACCTATGTGGTGGACCCCTCACTCTTTTTCCAGGCGAAATATATTTTATAAACAATAAACACGACCCAGGGGGGTTGTCACCAAAAATTTGCTTCAGGCCATTTTTAATTTAAAAAAAAAAAATTTAAGTACAAGAACTCTTTTATTGTGATAACGTTGTATCAATCGTAAGTAAAAGACTGGTAAAAAATGCCGTCATATGGTTGGCGGTCTTTTTCGAACACATTACCGAATCCATGACATCCAAGTATAAGCAGGTAGATTGAAGTAGTTAATTGCTCGTATCGTTTTCCGGAACCAACCAAGTATCAAAATATAAAGTTAAAATAATATAGGGTTGTCATACCAAAATATCTCCGGTTTTTTAATTAAGAATATTCTGGAAAAAATTTTTGATGACAACCCCACTGGGTCGTGTTTATTAATATGTTTTATGAGACATCCTAAGATAAGAATATCAATAGTTATACCTACATATCGCACACCTAGATAAGGAGTAGCACAACTCCAAAAAATCCAAATTCGATTCGCTTTTCTTGATTTCGAGACCATGAGAAGCTTTTACTTTGCTAATATTTTTTATTTACTTATTATTGAGCATTTAACACACCATAGGCATATTGTCTGTGCTTTTTCACAAACTATTTTTTTGTTTTGTTGTTATTATGAATGTAAATGTAATAAAACAGTTTTACATCTTGTTTAAGATTTTGAAGATATTCAATTGAAAGTTCGTTTCAATGTCAATGGGAGCTTTAGGAGCTTTAGGACCTCGTTTAAGAGAGATTATATAAAAAACTAGTTATTTTATTTTTTGTAATGATATCGCTGAAATAACGTGGTAAATTGAACATACGTATAATTCACGGGAACTTGATACTTGAACTGACCAAAATAAAATATATCCCTCGGGAATTTGTTGGACCAGAATAATAAATAGCCAACATCCCTTTCCATACGATATCTTCTTATTACGTGCGCGCCAAATTTTATTTCATTGTTTAAGTCGCTACAAAAGGTAACTAACAAAAAACTTCATTGTAAGAACAAGTTATACATATATCTATAATAAAACCGCATTTTTGAAATTCTTTAATAAAAATTGTAACTCTAAGAACGACATATTATTACTTATAAATGATTTTAAAGTCGGTATATTTTTTGTTATTTGTATTAGAGTTAGGATTAGAAAGTTTGCTTTTAAAATTGGTACGAAAAGTTTATTGTGTGAAGTGAAGTTGGGTGTTTATGTGAAGTAGCACTTGTAAGTCATATTTTTTACATATTTTATGTTATTAATTATAAAAAAAAACGGTTCGTAGTAATATAATACTCAGTACTTAAAAGCTCTTGTAATCGCCCGTATGACCACGCTCAGTTGAGTGCAAGTCGACAAACCGCATTAAACGTGAATACGCATTTAAAATACTGTTCGCAAAAAGAGTTAATTAAAGAATTTAATTGCTTAATTCAACGAATTGTGGTTAATAAAAAAAATTAATTAATAGGCCAAAATTCACTATACGAGTATATAATTTAATCGAATACTTAATGTTTTTTATACCAGCAGGCAATCAATTCGGGTGATCAACATGATTTTTTTACTGTGTATGTTACGGGATATCTTCGTTAATAGTTATTTGATGATTTTACGATTCTGTTTTCAATCAAATAATAAAAATATCATACTTCTTGTAATACAGCCTTGGACTGTCCCATAATAATTAACGTAAAGGGGTGTCCCCACGAATAAAAGAAAACGTGACTTCATTCGTATCAGACTAATATTGCTTTAGGTGTTCTATGACTGTACTGCCTATAAATCCGTACTTTAATATCCAAACTTAATATTATTAATGAGAAAGTGACTTTGTTTGTTTGTTTGTTTGTTTGTTTGTTTGTTTGTTTGTTTGTTTGTTTGTTTGTTTGTTTGTTTGTTTGTTTGTTTGTTTGTTTGTTTGTTTGTTTGTTTGTTTGTTTGTTTGTTTGTTTGTTTGTTTGTTTGTTTGTTTGTTTGTTTGAAAATTATTTAATTCCTACGGGAAAACACGTTATAATACAACCCAAAAAATACTTACGATCAGAATTACTTGAAACTTGGTATTAATGCTCTTCAATACATCTTCAATACATAAATAGATGTATTAGCAGTTTTCGAAATACGTCCCAATAGGGGGGTAAAATGTGGGATGAAAGTTTATATGAAACCTTTTTAGAGATTTTTTTTTGTAGTTTTAGCGCGTGTGAAGCCGCGGGTACTGCTAGTACAATGTAAATAAATAATTAATAAATGATATTTAGTCCATATTTACCAATAAAACGCACCTAGGGATGAACCCGAACGAAGCGAGGGTGAGCCAATGTGATACCAAAAAACTCCATATGCTAGTATTCTCTATGTAATGAACCATCTCGAGCCGTTGAATCGTTTATTATTATTACAGGACAAAAAATACTTTGAAACATTTATAATATTACTAGCGATGTGCCCGATTGTATTCATCTCAGTAATATAAAAATTAGCATCAATTTCTATATTTCTGGATTAAAAAATACGAATTCTCAAACAAATTTTCACACTCCGTTTAACTTCTTTAGGAGATGAATTTATTAAAAGAATGCTAGTATTGGAGATCTTGTAGAAAATTTTATAGGCTTAGGCTCTGATGATCAGTTAGTCAGCTTAAACTTTGGTATTTTTCTTATTAGGCAAGGAATAGGTAGGAGTCCATGAGTTTAATTCCTTACTAATCTAATAAGATGAAAATGTGTTATCCTATATCTTTAAACGAGCAATTCTTGTGTATATGTATATATATATATATATATATATATATATATATATATATATATATATATATATATATATATATATATATATATATTTATATATATAATCTGAATCTCGGAAACAGCTCCAACGATTTTCATGAAATTTTAGCATGCGGGGGGTTTCTGGGGCGATAAATCGATCTAGATTAGTCTTATATCTGAGAAAACGCGTGTTTTCGAGTTTTCATGTAGTTTTCTTTTGCATTATTCCCCGCAAAATATGGTCGGTAATTTGCACGCTCTGGTCTACGCATCGTGGTCAAGGGGCCAAGGTGCAAGATCAACAGTAGCAGGTGTCCAGGTTCGAGTCTCGGTCGCATACAAAGTTTTTACTTTTGTTTTTTTTTAATATTTATTCAAGTTTTTTGCGTAAAAAAAAAGAAAACTGTACTCCAGGCCAAAAACTCCAAGCGAAGCTCGGTAGCCCAGGTACTAATTGTTAAGCAAACTAAACGATATTCTGTCATGTCACAATGATATTATTTTCACATTGTAACATCTGTGATACTTTACTTCAAAGTATGTAAAGCAGTTACGTCAGTATGGTGCTTGCTATTTCGGTTTCCTTATTGTAAATAGTACGGTCTTGCTTAATGGGTCTTAGCCACGCTAACAGAGATATACAGTTTCAAACTAAACTTCTATAATGGGACGCTTTTGAGAATAAATATACAAATATTTCGGTTGCACTTAATATGTTAAATGTATACATCCGTATTATCCGAATTATTTTATTATTAACTAGCATTGCCCGCGGCTCCGCCCGCGTTCAGATGACCAAAAACCAAATTCTTTTTCAGTTTTTGTATTTTTTCTCAAAAATGAGACATTTTCCCGCGGTAAAAACTATCCTATATGTTGACCTGGATAACAAGCTATCGCCATACCAAATTTCATCAAAAACCCTCCAGTGATTTTTCTGTGATGCAGTAACAGATAGTGGACAGACAGACAAAAATTCTAAAAACTATAGGTTCGGCCTCTGTATCGATAATAATGTGTATTTCAATAAGATTTTCCATGAAACATTTAATGTACAGACTCGGCTTAGTTACAATTTCTTATATGTATAGATTAATATTATAAATGAAAAATTTGTGAGTATGTATGGATGTTCGTTACCCTTTCACGCCAGAATATGTGGGATAGGTTTGTATTTGTTTTCCTAGAGGTGAACCCGAGCGAACCAAGGATGAGCCGCTAGTGTCTTATATATTAAAAATTAAATATTATAAAAATATTTTACTTACGTATTTCATTGATTTCGAAAAAGTCTCCGAGCTGTATTATCACCTTTTTTCTTCCTAAAAGGACTCATGTGTTAAGTGTGACGTAAATATTATGTGGAGGCGTCATCCTCATCCATACATATTAGGTTAGGTCATGCGAAAACGTGGAAGGTAAACAAAGATAAAATTGTTTGTTGAGATGAAGATTGCCTAAGTGACTTTTTCAAACGTTTCGTTCGAATTGTAATACTTTTCTTTTAGATACTTATACAACATATTAAATTAATTGCAAAAACATGACTGATCGCGATTTAAATAAATGTTTTGACTAAAAATTAGTTACCTTTTAAATGGATGATAAATAGTCATTTCAGTACTTTAAAAGCTACAGCTACAGCTGAAGACAAAGTCAAAAATGAATTAAATCTCAAAAAATAATAAATTCAGTAATGAGAAATATTAAAAAAAGAACTCAAAAACCCATCGTAAAGTATCTTGAATGCTTATGTTATATATGTCTCCGTGCCACTACTAAGAGTTGCTGAGTTACTTATCTAAAATTATGATAAGCCTTCATACATACATGCATAATTTTTCATAATAAGTTCTTTCGGATATGCAGGTTTCCTCACGATCTTTTCCTTCTTAGTGGCAATCATGTTGGAAATAATTCACATATGAAAATTGCGGAGGTGCAAGACCTGAGATTTGAACCCACTTCACTCGGTTCTCACAGTGAGCCCGTTACCACTGGACTACAACTATTTGCCTGGCGCTGACCGTGTAGTGAATAACAATAATCGTAGTAGTAGCAGACTAAGTAAAACAATTCACTTAATACAGAGCGTCTGTTTATTTGGTTCGTAGAAAACGCGTGTTCTTTAAAATTTAACAGCTTATTTTACTGTCAAATAAAATTCAGTAAATAATGGAACAAGATCATAAGTTGTTGTAATACTTCTCAAGAGAATACTGGCAATTTTCAGGAACGGTGTCGTGAAAACTGCATAGCGATTACGATCTTGTATATTTCTTAGCGAAAAGTAGTTTAGTAAGTCAGCTACTACGACTGGCTGAAGAATAATATTCTTTTTATTATAGAACTTTCTATACTTAGAATCTTTAATAGTAAGTTTTTAATAGCGGCTATTATTTTTTCATTAAAGTTCTTAGTGTTAACTCTTCCTGTTTTTTATACTTGTTCGTTTTCATAGAAAAAGTGCTCTAATTTTAGCATTTTTTCTACGAAAAAATATATAGAGCATAGAGTTTAATTTCTAATGAAGGCATTACATCTATACATATAATAAAATTATAACTAAGTCGATCGAAATCTGTACATTAAATATTTTTTGGAAAATCTTATTGAAATAAACATTATTATCGATACAGAGGCCGAATCTATAGTTTTTAGAATTTTTGTGTCTGTCTGTCTGTCCGTCCATTTGTCCATCCGTCCGTCCGCCCGTCCGCCCGCCCGTCCGTCCGTCTGTCCGTCTGTCCGTCGGTCTGTCTGTCTGTTACCGCATCACAGAAAAACTACTGGAGGGACTTTGATGAAATTTGGTATGGTCATAGCTGGTTATCCGGGGCAACATATATGATACTTTTTACCGCAGGAAAATATCTCATTTCTGAGAAAAAATACAAAAACTGGTTAGAATAAAACCACGATGATATTATATATATTTTAGCAAGGTAACTTACTAAATAAGCCAAAAACTATTAAAAATAGCTTATTTTGAAAAAAAAATAACAATAGCGCTATTTTAATTGGGTTTTTGGTTATCTGAACGCGGGCGGAGCCGCGGGCAGTGCTAGTATTGGTAATAAAAATCTAATAAATATTTTTTACTAGAGACTTCCCTTGCTCCGGTCGGGTATCTAGATGCTTTTTGTAAATACATAATCTATGTATATACCTATAAAACAAAGCCGGGTTTGTTACAACACATATAACTTAAAAATGGCTAGACCGATTCTTATGATCTTTGAGTTGTTGGAATTATCTCCGCCTTAAACAGCAGACTAACTATTAAAACATTAGAAAAAAAAAACATGAAAAAATTATTTTCAAAATTTACTATATTTTTTTACTATATTTATCTAATAACTATTTATATCTATTTAAAACGTACTTGGGGATGAACACGAGTGAGGCGTGGGTGAGCCGCTAGTATTATATAAAGGCAGCGCCATCTTTTGAAAATTTTTATTACTGATAGTAGCCTAAGTGTTACTCCAGGTCATAAGCTTAATTACTATACCTCCCATAAATTGTAACCAAATCCATTACAGCGTGAAGGTGTAACAAACGTATGTATACTCAAACTTTGGCATTTATAACTGTAGTGTGATTTATACATACATTTATAATAACTAGCGACTAAACCTCGCTTCGCTCGGGTTCGTCCCTACGAACATTTTAATTTTTTTGAGAGGAAACCTAATTCTTTTACTGAAATAAAAGTAGCCTAAGTTACTCCTTATAACATCACCTACCTGCCAGTAAAAGTCCCGTTAAAATAAGACCAGTTGTTTCAGAGATTAGCCGGAACAAACAAACAAAAAATTTAAAAATTGTATTTTTCATATAAATACCGTTTATAATTCCATATGCATTTAGTAAAAAGCTGTTATTTTGATATTACAAATAGACACTTTATTTTATTTATCTGTTATCTATTCTTATATAAACTAAAATTTGCCATTTTTAATTTAGTGAAATGAACTCTTACTTTTTAAGCTTATCAGCTAAATTACAAAAATAAGCTTTCATAGTTTTAGCAATACTTTCTATATAAACAAAAAGCAATAGGGCATTCCTTACAGCCAATATTCCCGATTTTGGTTTTTGTGATATTTTATACGGTAACTAGCGACTCACCCTCGCCCATACAAACTTTCATCCCCATTTTCACCCCCTTAAGGAATGATTTCCGAATAAAAAGTACCTTGTGTCCTTCCCAGGGTCTCAAACTATCATCATACCAAATTTTCAGTGGGTTTCTCGTGATGCATTCCTAGACAAACAGGCAGACAGATGAAAATTTTAAAAACTATAGATTGGGCCTCTGTATCGATAATAATGACAATTTCAATAAAATTTTCCAAAAAATATTTAATGTACAAATTCAACTCAGAATTTTATTATATGTATAGAAGACAATCAATTATTGACAAGAAAACCAAAAATAATGCAATATGTCAAAAAAACGCACAACGTTTCAGAAATAAGGAACTGAAAGTAATAAAATGTTTATGCTCTTAACATCTGGTAGTGATTGACGGAACAATTGGACGGGCTATTGTAGTTAGAACTTTTGCTAGAAAGTTAGGTCGTTCCACTAGTTAAAGTTATATTATATAGATTGCATTTGCTATAAAAACTATTTTTTTGTTAAAAGTGGAATATGAAAAGCTGTTATTTTTCAAAAATGTTCTTTGATTTTTTGGTTTTATATTACGCCATATTTTATTAACTGAATCAATGTAATATATCAAATACTATATTATTATGATACTAGCGACTTCGTCCCTAGTTACGTTTTAACGTTTAGTATAGATTTCTTAGAGATGTGAGATATTAAAAGTATCCTAAATGTTGACTCGGATAACCAGCTTTCATCATACCAAATTTCATCCGAATCTGTTCAGTGGTTTTCTCGTGATGCGTTCCCAGACAGATAGACAGACAAACATTCTAAAAACTATAGATTCGGCCTCTATATCGATAATAATGACTATTTCAATAAGATAACCAAAAAAATGTTTAATGTACAGTTTGACTAAATTAGAATTTTATTATATTTATAGATGACAAATGTACTTAGACAGTCATTGAAACAAAATATGTTTGAATTATAAAGTACCAAAATATTTTCAAAGTTTTCCCATTTAGCTGAAAAGTATCTTAAGAATCTTCTTCAAAATGCTATGTTACGAGGGAAATTGTACTTTTCTTTTATCACCAGTTCTAGTCACAAAATAAACAGCCAAAATAAACTTTCTGTTAGAACAATAACACAATAGAGTTCACCTCTTTTCTCAGTATTGTTACTTTAATATTTTATAGACTAACTTCATATGTTTTGTTTTTATTGTTTAGAAGTAAAAATGGTTTATTTGAGCTCCTTAGCTGAGTAGTGAAATATTTTTTTTTGTTTTAAATGTACGTTTAGATTTAAATGATGTCAAAATTTTATTTAACTTTCAATTTTCTTTAGACACTATGTTTGTATGGACCAAATCTTGCAAGTTGAATTAGAACCACTTCCTCTTATTCCACAGATTCGAAATTTTACATGTTGGTTTAATTACACCCAGCATCTAAATTTATTTAATTCATTAAGTAATATTTAGAGTGGTTACTAAACTTATAATATCGGACTACTAAAAATATGAAGGAAAAACATTGTATGTATATACTATATACGTGTCGGTGTGTATGTTTGTTTCTCTTTCATGCTGAAAAGGGCGAATTTGTATGAAATTTACTTCATAGATAAACTATAACCTGGACTAATACATAGGTTACTAGGTTACCTAGGGACATTAACGAAGCAATGGCAAGTTGCTAGTTTATATATACAAACTAACGACTCACTTTCGCTTGGTCCGGATTCGTCCCTGTATATATATATATATATATATATATATGGGTGATTCTTCAAAATTTGGTTAACTTGGTGTTAGCAGCAATTTTCACATATTTATATCTATTTTATTGAATATTTGCAACTACTAAGCAATATTATAAAGTTCATGTATTTTGGTCACTCACTTTGATTTATATCACAATATTTTTTATTTGAGAAAATCGCTTCTTTCTACTCCAAATATCAGGCCCTAGCCATGTAAGATCTCCCAAATTTAGCAAGCATTTCATTGTTATTGTAATTCTCTAAATCATACTTTGATTTAACTCGACTTAAACACGTTTACTATTACATTATTAACCTAGTCATTGCGATTTAATTTTTAATAACAATAACTTTTATCATATTATTTCAAGTTAAAAAGTGTAAGCGTTAAAAAATATCAGTCCCTAGCTATTTGCGAAAATCGAAAATACGTGGCATCTAAGCTTATGGCGTTTTTCAAAACTTACTCAAGCGAAAGCATCGATGTGAAGTTAAATGTAAACACGACCAATGCCGCATCAGCTATTTCGTTTTTACTGCAGTCGCCGACTTTGTTACGGAAACACGTGCTGTGCCAGTCAAACTTTCAGTCCCTAGGTAAGTCGTTTCAAAGATAGTTAATTAATAATTGATCTAATTACTTATTGTAAATTTGAGCTTTGTCTGCCTTGTTATTTTGATCACCTGCTGGTTGTTATGTTTATTTTAAATAATAGGTTATTTTGATTTTGCTTTGATTCGTCAGTCCCTAGACCGTCAGGCCCTCGTCGTAAAAGTGACTGACCTGATGGCATACCTAGGGACTGACAGTCATACTGCGTGATCCGTGGTTTTAATAATAAAATATATGTATTTGTTGTAGAATATGGCACCTAAAAAGAACACATTACTTTCCAAAGAGGAACTCGCCAAAAAAAGTGTGAACAGGCAAAGAGACGTTTGGAAAAAATTAAAAAGACCCTGTTTTGCTAGCAGAGTACAAAGAAAAAGAACGACATAAATATCCAAAGAAAAAAGAAAAAGGACAAAGGAAATGTGTCAAGGACATGACACCGCGTGAGCATAGAAGAACCACGAAACAGAAGACTGAAACGTAAAATGACGAAAAATAAGAAAGCACTTACACTAAAAAGTAAAATTGAAGCCATGGCTAACGAGCCTAATCAAAAAGCTGAATTGATAAATGGCACAGAATTTCAAATAAATGAGAATGATATCGCTGACGTGCCTTACGAAGAATGTTTTAGAATAACTGCCAGTTCCTAACCTAATAGAGTGGAACCGTGTTTCACAAATTTAGGAACATGTTGTCGCTTACGAAAAATAGAACAAATAAATAGTGATATGATAGTATTTGTGATTAATTAGAGAAAGAGTGATTATTACGTTTAAATTATAATTTTGTTACTTATAAAGCTAATTTTTCAAGTATTGTTAATTATTTAAAGATTTTTAGTTTGTAAGTACTAAACTCAAAGTACAGTTAATAAAAGAAAGCCTATGATTGTAACTTTTCAGTTTACTCAGATTTTATAAATTTTGTTTACTGAAGAGATAAGTAGGTAATAATAAGTTTCACTGATTTAAAAAATAGCTTGTCAAGGTAACATAAAATTGATTGTCTACTTCATACGTTGAATATTTTTGAGTATGATACTAAATTTAAGATTGTAGGAAGACAATTCTACTTGTTATATAAAATATCTTATATTTTGACTGTTTGTTACAATAATTAATAATAATATGCAAGTTATTTTATTTTGTTAATGTTAATTTTGCTATAAAAATGTGATTAAACACATTAACCGTCTTTGGCGTCAGTCCCTATCATGTCTCGTCAGTCCCTAGATAACTGATTTCAAAAAAACTTGAATTTCTCTTAAAATACATTGTAAAGTGACTGGCCCTTTTAGATGCAACAAAGTAAATATTATATCCACAGTATAGAATCAGAAATTTACTGATAACCATCTAAAAAAACCTTTGTCAAAATTAGGCCATAAGTTAACCAAATTTTGAAGAACCACCCATATATATATATATATATATATATATATATATATATATATATATATATATATATATATATATATATATGTCCCAACATATTTAGTTATTTTTTATGTATTTTTACAAATATATATGTATGTATCTAAGTCTGCTCGATATGTTGACATTTATGATTACCGTTCAGCTCCCTTGGGTTGTAGCATGATGATATATAGCCTCTAACTTCTTTGATAGATGGGCTATCTAATGCAAAAAGAATTTAGTAGAAGTATAGATTGTATAATACTTAATTTATACTATTCACCTTCGCAGTTTATGTGCTTAACCGAATTTCGACGCTTGAAGTTTTCATAGCGTCTTAAACTTTTGTCTCATGGGAATGTGAAAATTAAAGTTACTTGAGAATATTGTATTATGTATAGAAACTTTTTGTAATCCTTCATAACTAACCAAGTCATAAGTTTTGATATTTTATCTTCTATTAAGCTGTTTGCACATAATTGTTTTCATCTCAAACTTCTTTGTTGCATCGAGGCGCTTATGTTAATGTTACTCTCTCTTTTAATTATTATCATTAGTACCTGGGCTATCGAGCTTCGCTTGAAGTTTTTGGCCTTAAGTAATTTTTTTTTAAACTAAAAACTTGTATAAATATTAAAAAAACAAAAGTAAAATCTTTGTATGCGACTAAGATTCGAACCTGGACACCTGTGATTGTTGTTCGTGCACCTTGGCCGCCTGACCACGATGCTTACACCAGAGCGTGCAAATTACCGACCATATTTTGCGTGGAATAATGCAAAACAAAACTGTTTTATCCGCTTAGGTGTTACAATGCCACAGACAGATACACAGATAAACACGTAAAACTTATGATTTCTCTCTTTTTGTGTCGGAGGTTAAAGAGAGTGGTTAGAATGTAAAAATTTAATAATTATGTCCATAACATTAAGCCGAGCAAGATGAATGACGTGACATGACATAACTAAAGAATGTGAAACTAGGTTGTAAATAACGACGGCGGTATTATTTTGCATATTTTAACAAGGGAACTAAACATAAAAATAAGGTTGATGTAACAGAACATGACTTTAGGGCCTCGTGAACGCCTCCCTCGTGTGTTATTAGATTTATTTGAGATATTTTCATTTTTCGAGTACATATTGGGTACATTAATGAATCGATTCATCTTAATATACATATATTTAATGTATGCCGATGTGCAGGCTTAAAGTTACATATTTTTATGAAATAAGCATTACTGATTTTAGTGATGTGCGTCTAATGTACACCTGTTCGATTTCTACAGAGAACTGCCCTTACGAATATTTAAACCAGTCTGACTAATAGAAAGGGTAGTTTTGAATATAGTTACAAAAAGCCAGGTATTTGGAGGACTGTCGAATTGTAATAGTCTGCTAAAGTGGAACATGGATATTGGATACAGCTGCTTTTCTCTGTCTACCCCTCAAAAGAAAAATAATCCCTCCACGACCGCGGACACGCCGGCGTGTCAGTTAACAATAGATTTCTTAGAAATTTAATTAATTCCTTAAAAATTTACCTGAAGGTGGAGGTTTACTGTGTAATATATACTACCATAACATAATAGGGAGTAAATCATAAGCAGAGAAAACCTGTATCAAACCACTTAACATAGCTCAGATCTAACACCTCGTCTTATGGCCTCTAGTGATGAGAGGAGCTGGCTCGTTTTTAGATTTGGAATTCAGAGGGGGAAAGCGGCTAGCCTTCTTGCTACTATTCCACGCGGAATATTCCATAGTAAGCTACGAGGCTTGTGTTATGGATAATAAGATAATTGATTTGATACACTACACATATATATCTTTAAATACATGCATGTTATTAATATAAATACCAAGACTGGAGTACAAACACTCCTGCTCATCACATAAATGAAAGCCCCCAGCAGGACTCGATCCCGCAACCGCTGGCACAGCAAGTAGGGTCACTATAAACTCAGCTAAACGTGTCGTTAAATTACATAAATCTTGTTTTATATGGGACCCCTCGTATAACACACTCATAGTATGTATAGTGCGGAAATTCTATTCATCTAGAATTCTAACTGAATTTTTGGTTTAGTTCGCTGGTCAAAATTGCTCTTTACAGTGTTTTTAATAGAAACTAATTTATACAACAAGTAAATATTTTCATTGAAGTTTTCATAAGAAAAACCAAGTAAAGATTCTAAAATGTGTTATTGTTGACCTAGTTTTTTATCGCAAATATTTATTTATTTAAAATATAAATTATTTAAATGAGCTACGAATAAATATTGTGTATATATAGGTATGTGGAAAATAGTTCTAAATAGAAAAAAGTAAGTAGAAAATTGCTGTATTCATAAGAACCCGCATATTTATGCTTCGCTTAGCGCAAACCCGACAAAACAGTACCTACTATCTGTTGAATGCCATTGTTACATTTATAGAATGAAAAATAGTTTGTTATTTAAACGACGTGACTGCGCAATTTTTAACGCCAGTTTATATTCAACTTAGGACTATAATGGTTTTTATGTATTACTAGCATTGCCCGCGGCACCGCCCGCGTTCAGATGACCAAAAACCAAATTCTTAGGTCTTACATATTAGTATACTCTTACAATGCAGTTTTTGTATTTTTTCTCGGAAATGTGATATTTTCCCGCGGTAAAAAGTATCCTTTATGTTGACCTAGATAACCAGCTATCACCATACCAAATTTCATCAGAATCCCTCCAGTGGTTTTCTGTGATGCGGTAACAGACAGACAGACTGACAAAAGTACTAAAAACTATAGATTCGGCCTCTGTATCGATAATAATGTCTATTTCAATAAGATTTTCCAAAAAATATTTACTGTACAGATTCGGCTTAGTTACAATTTTATTATATGTATAGATAACACTTTTTAACGTCCCATTGCTGGACTTCCCCTTAATGCCATGATTATAATTATTATCTTTCAGAAACGCAATAAAGCAATAAAGTGAATTTTAAATAGCACGACAGACTTTTGACAGTAATAGATTTTTGACAATAAACACATTTTATCTAAATAAATAATGGCCTGTAGCACTCGCGGTAATATTATAGTAGTTTCCTATTAGTGAAAGAATTTTCATAATCGGATCAGTTGTTTCAGAGATTATCCCCTACATACAAACTTACAAACTATACCATATAGCTATTCTTTATATGTACCTATAACTATTTCCTACTCATAAGCTTACTATATAATTATGTATGTTATATGATTAACTGAAAAATAATTTATTATATATGTACCCAAGTATATTTAAAAAAATTATAAACGTTCACGAGCTTAGCGTTCAATGGAATCTTTGAATGATTATAATCTTGTTAAGATCAAAGAAAGAAAAAAACAAATGAACCTACATATATAGTAAGGTAATATAGGCAGTGGTAGCCCAGTGGTAACGTGCTTACTTGGGAAATCGAGTAAAGTGGGTTCAAATTCTGGGTCTCGCACCTCTGATATTTTTATGTGCGAATCATTTCTAACAAGATTACCATTTGTCTTAACGGCGAAGGAAAACATCGTGAGGAAACCTGCATGGAGAGAACCTAGCAAGTTTTCAAAGGCATGAAGTCCACCAACCTGCATTTGGCCAGCATGGTGGATTATTGAAGAGAGGTCCGTGTACATACAATGTAGAAAAATCTTAAATGTAACTTTTGCATGCCAGTCACGGTTACAATAACACTTCTAAAACTGCAGCATCAGTGACAAATACCTATTAAAGGAAATTCTATTACATAAACTTAAGTGATAACATCTAGTTTATGACCCGGTCCAGTTCAGGCGTCTGCGGTTTTGTCGGGAAATACCGCACTTAGTGAGTAGATTACTTAAGAAATTTCTCTATTATTATACTTCATTTCTCTTGATAATATAAAACAGAGATGCTATTGGCATTCGTTTGTTTGCAATTTTTTTAAGGACAATGCATTTCTCGCGGTTTTCACTTTAATTTTAAATATATGAACCAGAAGATTGACGTTTAAAATTTATTTTATGATAAAAAGCATTCTAAATTCATTTAAATATAGGACAAATAACTTAGTTCTTTTGTTTTTTTTTAAGTATTTTGTGAAATAACTCTTTAAAATTGCAAAAGATCTATACAGAAAAGTAAAATTGAAGTGTCTGTTTATAATGTCAAAATAGCAGTCTTACTAAATGCATATGATAAAAACTTTTTAACAAAAAAATAAAAACCGACTTCAAACAAAAGCACTAAAAAGTGAAAAATAACTGATTGGTAGATTTCATTTACTATACATACCTAATCAAATATTTTCGAAGTCGGTGTGCTTTGGTTAAGTAATTAAAGCCTACCTATTAAATACATACCTAATCAAATATTTTTGAAATCGGTCCCAGCCCATACAAAGCAAAGCACACCGACTTCGAAAATATTTGATTAGGTATGTATAGTAAATGAAAACTACCAATCAGTTATTTTTCACTTTTTAGTGCTTTTGTTTGAAGTTGGTTTTTATTTTTTTGTTAAAAAGTTTTTATTTTTCCCTTTTTAGTGTAGACAGTAGTAGCAAAGTAAGGATTCTAACGTGTTAGGCTTGTCAAATCAAACAAAATAAGCCCAAACTCAAAGTATCTACTATTAGCCGTTGAAGAGTTCGACCTATCTACCTTCTGGCCTTGCCATCAGATCAGGTCAACAACACCGAACCACTGTACTATCAACGGAAATAGAAATACTTGCAAAGTTTCAAGTCAATATGACAATTAGAAGTAGGTTAAATTCATCATTAGTTGTTTTTCCACCCTTAGGGGTGGTATTTTTTGTTGAAATTTAAATGGGACCAATCTGGAAGTATACCCTTTCAAACAAAACAAAAATTGTCCAAATCGGTTAATAAATGACGGAGTTCTGAGGTAACAAACATAAAAAAAAAACATACAGTCGAATTGAGAACCTCCTCCTTTTTGAAGTCGGTTGAAAATATACCGTATTTATAAGAAAACACAATTTTTAAAATTTTTATGTCTGTTTGTTCCGGCTAATCTCCGAAACGGTTGGACTGATTTTGACGGGACTTTCACTGGCATATAGCTGATGCTATAAGAAGTAGCTGAGGCCACTTTTAATTCAGGAAAATAATTAGGGTTCCGCTCAAAAAATTAAAACGTACCTAGAGACGAACCCGAGCGAAGCGAGGGTAAGTCACTCGTCATATATAGATAAAATTACAATAATTATACTCTTCCAAATTATCCATTATTTTTCCTACAAAAACCAATATCATGAACATGATCTATCTGCGGACCTATTAATTATGAGTGACTTGGTATTGAAATTTCTTATATATATATCTTCTCGTTGTTAGTTATCTTAAGCACATTTTTTTAAATATAATAAATCTATTATATCATTATACGATTATAAAAATATTATACATATTGCACGAGGTACGTCGGTATCGCTTATATTTAATTAGCGACTCACCCTCGCTTCGCTCGGGTTCTATAGATAGATACTTTATGACGGTTAGTATGGAATACGTTATAGACTATATAGTCTACCTATCTATGTATATATATGTACACATATATATACATACGCAGGTTTTATATTCCTTGCTTGAGAAATGATTGATTCCCCATACAAAGTTCCAACCCCCTTTTCAACCTCTTAAGGGATGATTTTTGGGGTAAAACCTATCCTATGTCCTTCGTAGGGTCTCAAACTTTCTCCATATTAAAATTTCATCTAAATAGTTTTAGCGGAGTATGTGTGAAAAGGTAACAGACAAGTTTTTTCTGCATTTATATAAATTACTATGGAAGTATGGATTATATATATATATATATCAAGATAAGAAAATGTACAACCTCTGTGCCACGATGACCGTCAAATAGTCGAGATATCTACAATCTACATATTCATATGTACCTATTCGTGAATATAAAACCGAAGTATCAATAACTGATTAATCTCGAAATCTCAGAAGTATAAATGCTACAAGTTTAAAAATCAGGTAGATGCATCATAGGGTATCCGCATGAACGAATAAACCACTGGACGAGACATAAAATACAAATGTATGAAAACTCGTTCAACCAAAAGACGCATAACGCACACAAAGATTTTATTACATTATTATAAACACTGATACACAATACAATATTTCTAGTGCTTGAACGTAATCGATAAAATACATATATCGATGAACCAATGAATGACATTTTAGACATTGGTTAGCATAGTCATCATATTTTACATCTTTTAATTTAAAATATCTGTATTTATTATAATAAATTAAAATAAATGAATTAAAGAGGCAATAATAATGTGTCAAATAATAATTATTTTTTAATTTGATTTATATAAATACGATGGCATTGATGGCAGCATTTTGTTGGTCTATAATAATGTTAATGAACAAATGAATATCGGGTGTATATTCCATTAATATATAATAAAAATTATTTTTTAAAGATTAAAAAAATATTAAGCTAATTTAATTAAATAAAGTGATTTTGTTGATTCTGTTATTGAATTATTTTAATTGGCAATTGATTGTCTCGGGTAGCTTATAAAAATGTGACACTGTCCTAATATTGCTCAGTTCTTAATAAACATTTGTGAAATTAGGAAAAAGAAAAAGTGATTGCAAATTAAAGTGAGTGTTGGATCGTGAAAGTAAAATAGATCGTGAAAGTAAAGTGTTTTATTACAAATCGCCAACCCAGAAGTTTAGTGCTAAAACATTATTGTTTGATTTTGTGTAATTTATGTGTTGAAATAAAATGATCTTTATTATTATTACAATGGAATAATATTCCAAGGTATATAAATGTGGTATAAAATAAAATAAAAAATTAAGTACACATACTAATTATAATTTTTGCATTTATATTTTTATGTGACTTAGAAAATATCTTTATAAATTTATTGTCATCAGATTGTAGGATACTGTGATAAAAGTATTTTATGTTATTGTACTGTACAAATAACACAATTCGTTCAGTTATTTCGTCAAATATCGATATATTTTTCGACATTGTCAAGCACTAGTCGATGTCAAATGGACTCACTCGACAGTTTAGTCATTTGTTCTGAATGGTATAATCCAGGGATTTTATGATGGTTGTCAGATGTCAACAATACATAGAAATATCGACTATATTTAACATAGTTGGATAATATGACATTTTATTTTACAATTTTATTAAATTGTGTGATAAATAACAATAAATGTAATAAAATAATGTATTTACAAGTGAAAAGAAACAGTGCTGCTTCCGCCGCTATAGTTTTTACACCATTTAACAGAACATTTAGTCATTTTTGGCAGATTGTTTGTTGACAAGTAAATGCTTGAGACTGACGCAAAAAACAAACGACAAAGGCTGAAATTTCCTGGCTACTAATAAGACAGATAAAGGTACGTCCGCTTATATGTCTGGTCCAGTGACTTATTCGTTCATGGGTATCCGTTACAAAAAGATTTTTGGAAATTCAACCCCTAAATGGGTAAAGGGGTTGGAATTTTGTATAAGCGTTCGGTATTTTTAAACTAATAAGGCAGAGCCGCGGGCAAATGCCTGTTGATATTGTTAAGTTTGAAAAATAAACATTGATATTTTTAAATATATAACAGGAGTATAATACGAATAATTTTGTACCTCTCACACAATTGTATCGAATTTTAAAGTCAACATATTTCCCAAAAAGTTACGTTCTTAAAATTGAGCAGTTATTTATTAACGATGCCTGAAGCGATGAGCGCAATCACGCGGTTAAAGCTTATAAAACTTTTGCATTCATAGTCCCATCACGAAACTTTAACCGTACACATTTTGTTAGCGGCATTATTTCCTTTGTTTCTATACGGGTTTAAACTTTTGGAAACGTCACGTGTTTTACTTTTAAAATAATATTTTCTAATGACATAACTTTTGTTTTAGCTGTTCATTTTGCTTACAAGATTTTTTTTTAAATTTTGTTTTAAAAAGTTTGGCGTTAAAAATTTATTGAATTTAAACAGTCATATATCGATAGAAATAGTTATACCATGCTAAGAATGGTATAACGCATAATATTACACGTTATTTATGTGTGGTAACACATCTCAGGCATGTCATATCGATTTTCTTAATGATTTATTACGAATATTTGAACGCGTTAATTATTTTAAATTTTCGTTCAAATAACTAAGAATTAGTTTTTGCTTCCATCAACAGTTTTGTAAGTTGGATTGAAACTGAATTAAAATGGTGCGAATTAAATGAATGACATGATCTTAAATGAGCCTTCAACGTTAGTTGAAGATTAATTTTAGACCTTGTTTGGGCTGCTCAGTTTGTTGTGATCCTACTTGGTGTGCCAGCGGTCGAGGGTTCGAGTCCCGCTGGGGACTTTCATTTGTGTGATGAGCACGAATATTTGTATTTCAGTTATGAGTGTTTATATTTATAATATGTATGTATATAAAGTTATATGTATATGTTTAGTGTATCAATTATCTAGTTTCCATAGTATAAGCCTCGTAGCTTACTATGGAACTAGATGCTACTGTGTGTTATTGTCCCAACACATTTAAAAAAATAATAGGTATGCTTGCTTATCGGCTTACCTTCTGTATGCCCTCTGTTCTTTATTTAGATTGAAGTGTAGAGTAAATATCTAATGGGGGAATATTATTATCTTACGCCTTACCGTTGTAACTAATCGTTGTAACATTATGGTGTACTTTAAAACAATAAAAAATGTCGAATATGATTTAGGTATCCAATACTTTTGAGATTAATCTCATTCTTGATGTTTATTTTATCCGAACTTATCTTAAATATTAAGTTAGTTCATCGTAGTAAGAAGCGCATACACATTTAACAAGTTTGAAATTCTGAGAACGTGACAGATGGAGATCGATGGTAGAAAGTACTTCACAAAATTCAACTATACGATAGCGAATTTTACAGTAAATTGGGTATCTAAGTCCCATTTGTTATCTGTTGCAAGTTTCCAGCTTCATCCTAAAGTATAGGTATCTGGTGTACGGAAATATCGAATCTCTTTACTATATTTCATTTTCAACCTAAAATTGAATTTTATTTAAGCGAGACTTCACATGGTTAAAAAAGATTTTAACAGTCTAAAAATAATATTCTTGTAACCGATATGAAATGTTAGGAATAAGTAAAATATGTTCTTTCCAAGTCATTTTCGTACCTTGAGTACTTGCTTAATATAATCATGATTAGATAGAGCGTTCCCTGTTCAGGCGCCACGAGCTAACAAACACATCGACATATCTAATTCTAAGTACAAATTGTATATACAAATGTATATAAATGCAATTTAAGTTTCTTATTGAAATTTAACTTTGACGATTTGTGAAGATTTGTGCCTAAAATACATTAAAATACAGTAAAAGAATTTAGCAGCCTAGGCTTTGGGGTTCTAGGTCACTCTAGAATGGCTGAAATGAAACTGCCGAGTTTTGTGCTAAAACTGAGCTACACAGGGCGGCCCTCTGTAAAAAAAAATTAACGGAAAATCTACTGGGCTTTGTAAAATGCAATCTAGGTTTATTGTGGAGCTAACCAATATCTTTTCAAGGTAATTACCGAATGCCAAATATAAATGACCTATATGTTGTATTGTTTTTTTTATTACAGATAGCTTCCTTTTTGTCTGATTTCAAAATTCATCTGAAGTTTGGGTATGACACGGTGATATATTAGTTGTAAACTATTCTCACTAGGAAAGTAAATTTTAACCCACTGACAAACTCATTTGATCAAAAGCAAGAATAAAGCGATAAATTGTTAAATCTGAGTTTGGTATGGTATGATATGTTCGGGCTGTTTTCCGCAACTCGACGACTATGCGCCTATTTTGCGTGTGTATAATAAATACTACACAATATAATAAATCTGAGTTTATTTCAAGTCATATAATTGTGTAGTATTACACAAAATTCTACGTTTATATACCTATAGCTACATAGAAAGAACAAATATAAAGATTATATTTTTTTATATTCTACTTTATACCTATAAATATTTTTATTTCTAAGTCTATAAAAAATATTTATTGCTCTAATTAGGAAATGTAACTATTTTATTATTTATATGTACTAGAATGATTTTTTTAAACAAAGAACTGAAAAAATATATACGTGGTACTTAGATCCTCGTATATCTTATATATAAAATTTCCATGTCACAATGTTAGTTACCGTACTCCTCCGAAACGGCTTTACCGATTTTTACCAAATTTTATATGCGTATTCAGTAGGTCTGAGAATCGGCTACTATCTATTTTCCATACCCCTAAGTGATAAGGATAAGGGTGGTCCTCCCAGACCCCACCCCAGGGACGAACCCGAGCGGAGCGAGGGTGAGTCGCTAGTTTTGATGTAAAAATGAAAACGAGAATGAACTGTAAAGAAAAGCCTTATTTAAAATCAGTTTAATAAGTTATCGGAGAACAGAATGGCAAAAAAATATACATATATACAGAAAAATATACCTTCTTTTCGGAAGTCGGTTAAAATGTTATACATACACGTACAATAGCTTTCCGATAAAGGTTGTTTGATTTATAAAAGTTAGACCTGAATAATATATTATAAGCTTTCGATACCAAAAACATGGCCGATTTCGGTCAGCTGTTCGTTATTTGACGTTTATATTAATATTCATTTTCAATATTTCGATATTATAAATTAGAAATATCTGAAACAGCTCAGAAGGATTTTCCAGTTAGTCACTTTTTCTTTAAATACTCATTTTACATTTATATTAGAATGCGAATCAGCGACTGTCTACTTGACACATAAAAAATCTACTATTAAATCCACAAACTGGCACATAAAATAACTGAATGTTACATATCGTTAAGAAAAATCTGCTTAATACTAGTGTTTTACCCTCGCTGCACTTGGGTGTGTCCTTGGCTATTTCACAATAACTTAGGTATATGTTATACCATGTCAGGTCTATATATGTATTCATTCTTATCTAAGTATAGCCGTTTCTGCGTATAGGCGTAACAAACCAAACACACACATACACACACTATCGCATTAATATATTTGCATGCATAGTAGTCCGATTTTACTCAAAATTTTCATTTTCAAAAGCATGTAATGTAAATTCAGTTATATTAGCTTCTTTGCATTACTTTTCATATTTACACATTTAGATTTTATATTAGCATAAAATGTTGGAATATCAGCGATCCACTCTCTTTAGATGATAAGGAAATTGAGAACTATTTTAAAGAGGACTAAAATGGGCTACTATGGCATGTGCTAAAGTATTTGTCAATTTCTCCTCATCGTCAATTTTTTTAACCCCCAACGCAAAAAGAGGGGTGTTATAAGTTTGACGTCGATGTCTGTCTGTGTGTGTGTGTGTGTGTCTGTCTGTGGCATTCTAGCTTTCCCGGATGGACCGATTTCGATGCGGTTTTTTTTTAATTTGAAAGCCAGTTTCCTTGCGGTGGTTCTTAGCTATGTTTGGTTAATATCGGTCCAGCAGTGTAAGAGTATCAGCTCTTTTCCAAAATGATGTAAGGCATTTTGGCGTATGATTACTCGATTAAGTGCTTCACGCGAGCCAGTATAATCGTTAAATGACAATTAATTTGCGTAGGGGGTTATTAAAAATTTTAATTTATTGCGTAGGAGAATATTATGTTTGGCATCAGCATCGTGCATGAATTACGATGTTGGGGGTTCTTCGACTGAAACTTTGTACAGATTTACTACAACGTATCATTTATATTATAGCTATATGAAGTATGAGCTTATCCGTGCAGTTTAGTGCAGTTACTCTGCGAAGGTATATCCAAGCGTGTATGGCCTACTTAACAAAAATATTGTAAGTTTATTTCCCTCTTGCTTTATTATTTATCTTGCAGCACTGATGAGAACACAAAAAATTGACACTTGAAATTGTCAATTTTTTCGATTCGTTCGGTTCCACAGGCAAAGTTCTGTAAAAATCACGATTTTTCGGTATCAAGATTAGTATGTACGATATACAGAATTACCTATTTAATTCGTAGGATTATCGCATTAAGGTTATATTTAAATATTTATATTAAACGTTTGTTAAGCTTAAAAGATGTTTTAACAAGTTTTACACCTTTATTAAACAATTTTAATAAATAACACCATTAATGTTTTATTTCAGAAGTATATGTTAAATGTATATACAAACTAGCATTGCCCGCGGCTCCATCCGCGTTCAGATGACCAAAAACCAAATTCTTAGGTTTTACATATTAGTACACTCTTACATTGCAGTTTTTGTATTTTTTCTCAGAAATGAGATATTTTCCCGCGGTAAAAAGTATCCTTTATGTTGACCCGGATAACCAGCTATCACCAAACCAACTCAAAATCCCTTCAGTGGTTTTTCTGTGATGCGGTAACAGACAAACAGACAGAAATTCTAAAAACTATAGATTCGGCCTCTGTATCGATAATAATGTTTATTTCAATAAGATTTTCCAAAAAATATTTAATGTACAGATTCGGCTTTGTTAAAATTTTATTTTATGTATAGATAATAAGAGCAAAAATAGCACCTTATAGATATTTCAAAGGATAATATAAATCTACCGAAACTTAGAGCAAAGGTAAGTAAAGATAAGATTCTCCGTAAAGACAAAGCAAAGTTTCGATGGTTAATGGCGTCACACAATAACGTGGGATAATCTGTTGAACTAATAAAGGGGCCTTTCTATGTAAATAAGCTCGTACCGTATTATCAACACCTCCTTTAAGTATAGACACATGAATATTAGAAATGGTAAATGTATAATTTAGTTTTAGTACATATATATATATATATATATATATATATATATATATATATATATATATATATATATATATAAAAAACAAATTCTCTTATAACTCGAGAACTGCTGGACCGATTTTTATGTTCCTTGTTTTGTTGGATTTTTCTTTACTCCGAATAGCACTGAATAACTATTAAAACATCGTAAAAATTCACAAAAAAATTAAAAAACAAAACTATCCCATACTTTGTGTCAAAACGTACTAATCGTCAAAACGGACTTTAGCTAATGTATTAATAATAAATATAGTAACCTAGATTGCCTCGAGGGTCTAGTTAGTAAGTACACCTAGTAGTACGCCTCTAGATCGTGAGGTACTGAGCTTTTGTGTAACGAAATACTGAGAAGCAGCCGGATGGTAGGAAGTTTCCAGTGTGTGAAAGAATAGAAAGTGCAATTGTTCACATTTCCTGCGCAGTTAGCGTGTTTCAGTGGGAGTGGCCACCGTAACTGAAATCGGTCAAGGGTTAATTATAATAATGTATTTAGACATACATATCTATCTAGATTTGCAAATATGTTTATCAAAAAATTGGTTTCAGGCCTCAGGGCAAATCGAACTCGCGTACATTTTCTAAGCTACCATATTTTTAAGACTTTAAATCGAATAGTAATTATTTTAATAAAATCCTTCATAAACTTTTCACAATAAAAAAACTAATATGTTGTCTTGCCAACTAAATGACAGTACAAAATCTGTATAAATATTATAAACGTGAAAGTTTGTGAGTATGGATGTACGAGTATGCTGCTTGTTACTCTTTCACGCCTGAACGGCTGAACGGATCTAGATAAAATTTGGCACAGAGATAGATTATAGTCTGGAATAACACATAGGCTACTTTTTATCCCGGAAAAATGTACGGTTCCCCTGGGATAGGTTTGTTTTTGTTTTCCTAGAGGCGAACCATAGCGAAGCGAGGGTGAGCCGCTAGTCAGTAATAATTGCGTTCCTTATTTAATTTTTAATTTATATTAGCATCCAAAATTAGAAAGGATAAAGGGTGTTTAAAGTGCGATTAGATTAACGTTTCTCATTTTCACATAAAATTTAATTCTATTTAACATCATTTGCAACTCAAAAGAAAAGTAAGTAAAAGTTTTGCTTACATTCCTTATGTACCAAATTATTAAGCATATTATCATTAATTGTATTAGAAGTGAAATTTTATCATATTTTCCATGAATAAATTCTAAGAATCTACATTTTGTTTACACAGTTGTTGTAAGGGAGTTATAGGTTCCCAATTTTACATCAAAGGTATTTTAAATTAGACTGCTTTGTTTACCTGAAGTAAGAAGGACTTATAGTATCTATATAATAGGTATATTTTTTTGTTTTAAATATAAAATTTTCTAATATTTTAAGATAGATCAGCCTATGTGTTTATTTTCTTAAAGTAGACCAATATTTTAAATAAAACTATCTTTTCGGATTTTTTCGTGGTTTTATTTGGATTTTTGGTTCCCGACGTTTCGACGAATATATTGTAGATACTCCAGCGTCCTCTAATATTCTAGGCGGTTTCCTTTCGCGTAAGTATTATATAAAACTTGTATGTATGTATGTATGTATGTATGTATGTATGTATGTATGTATGTATGTATGTATGTATGTATGTATGTATGTATGTATGTACGTACGTACGTATGTATGTATGTATGTATGTATGTATGTATGTATGTATGTATGTATGTATGTATGTATGTATGTATGTATGTATGTATGTATGTATGTATGTATGTATGTATGTATGTATGTATGTATGTATGTATGTATGTATGTATGTATATAAAACTTGATATGATAATATTTTCAGAAAAACTAATATAATTTTAATGATCTAAACTAACTCAATATATGAAAATAGATTTTGTAATGTGTTTTATAGTATAACGGCGAAACGTGGCGAAGTCATTACATTTTGTAGACTGCCAACCAAAATGATCCGTATAAGGGTTCAATATAAACAAAATATGTTTAATACCGATAGGGCTGGTACAATAAGGAGTAAAGTTTAAGTGGTAGAATATAAATTTAAAGGGTGCGGGTGTAGATAGCGGGGATAGAAAGCACGCCTAACTCGCTGGAGCTCTGCGTCATTTCCTCAAGTTCAGCGCCGATGATGATGACAGCAGCAGTGGCATGGTGATGGCGGTGATTGTACACATGGAGGCACACATCACAACGCACAAAACACTTGAATGCTCCATACAAATTTTAGCAGACAGTAATTACATATTGTAGACTCTGAGACAGATATAACATGAAACTTCAACACTTTTTCGGTATCACATATGAAATAATATTATATTTATTTTATGATAGTAATTGGGCATTGAGAATGCTAAAAATATACAAGTATAATAAAAATATATTATGTTTACCAAGTACCTTGTTAGAATAGCTGGGCCCTATTAACAAGCCTATCTTATTTGCACTAAGGAAACCGAAATGACCCACACCATACTGACCCAACTGCTTTACGTACTTTGCTCGAAAGTACGTCCTAGAAATTTAATATGTATTAAGATGGTATCATTATGGATCGGAAAACAAATATCTAAGAAAATTTATCATATAGCTATAATGCTTGTAGGAAGTGTCCTTGCTTGGATTCGGTTTTCATTGTACTCCACGCATAAAACTCATCCACTTTTTTTTCTTATCTTAGTGTTTTATAACACTATATTACTATTTTATTTACCTTATGAATAACAGATTTAAAGAATTTGTTAACATATGAGAATTCAAGACAGTGATACTTAGTGGTAAATCACTGTGAGTGGGGAAGAGACAGATCACTTCAGAATATAATTGATATTTCTAAAATACTTTCAGATTTTCTAAAACTAAAATGATTTTGTTAGCAGTAGTTTTTTTAAATCCTCTGTAGTTGGGAGTTAAATAAAGTTCGAGAAGAAATATGTAGAAAGAAAAAAGTGGATTGAAGATAGTGCAATTGTAATAAGTGGTGGCAAATATCGCTCGGGGACTGAATTATGACGATACCCATTGTGGTATACCGCGAGTTTATGGGAACTGAGAAACTACGAAAAGTGAATTTCTTGTTTTTTCACTTCAAATTCATATGCCCTATACACTACTCGTATATAGGTAGTATATGTAATGACTGCCTCGGTGGTGTAGTGGCTAGCATGTACAGCTGCACACTCGGAGGTCCTGGGTTCGAGTCCCGGGTCGGGCCAAGTTTAGTTATTGAGTCTTTCTGTATAGTAAGTCTCAGTAATAGCCCGGAGTTGGGAAGTTGGCGGTGTTTCACCCCCGTGCCTCGGAGAGCACGTAAAGCCATCGGTCCTGCGCCTGAACTCTCACTGGTCGTGTCGAGTAGTCGTCCCACCAGAGTATGAGAGTGACAGGAATAGAGAGTGCACTTGTGTCTGCGCGTACACTTGTGCACTATAATATCTCCTGCGTAGTTGGCTCAATGTTTCAATGAGATCGGCCGCCGTGGCCGGAATCGGCTAGGAGAACATCATCATGTAATATAAAATAGTATATTATATACGAATAGTGTATAGTGCAAGTAAATTTAATTTCCGATCCCCGTACCCTAGCTCGTAACAAAATTATTTATTTTGTCCGATAGATTTTTTTTTTGGGATAGAGTGGTAGTTGTAGTGGTAGATTCATCACGGACTGTCTACATAGTGCAAAATTAACGATTCAAAAGTGCTTGTAAAAGTCTATTTGAATCAAGTAGGTATATTTTGATTGAATATGATTTGATTTGATAAAAAGAAAATTGATGATTATTTTGGTCTTAGTATTTTTTCTATATTATGCTTCAGGTTTACTATTTTTATGTTAAAATCGTTTTACAATTTAATGTAACACTAGCATTGCCCGCGGCTCCGCCTGCGTTCAGATGACCAAAAACCAAATTCTTAGGTTTTTTTTACATATTAGTATACTCTTACATTACAGTTTTTGTATTTTTTCTCAGAAATTAGACAATTTCCCGCGTTAAAAAGTATCCTATATGTTGACCCGGATAACCAGCTATCATCATACTAAATATCATCAAAAATCTGTCCTGTGGTTTTCTCGTGATGCGGTAACAGACAGACAGACAAAAATTATAAAAACTATACATTCGGACTCTGTATCGATAATAATGTCTATTTCAATCAGATTTTCCAAAAAATATTTAATGTACAGATTCGACTTAGTTACAATTTTATTATATGTATAGATTACAATAATCAGTAAGGGATTTGGGGTCAATGGGATTTACTTACGTTATTAATAGTTTTAATAAAAAAACATAATATCTAGTTCTGTTTTAAATCAACTAAGAAAAAAATCATGACTTCTGAACTTCTTGCACAATCCATACTATGTATTTAATATTGAAAGAAGCCAATGGATTCTAGGTGGGGTGAGTATAAATATTATGGAAGAAAATGCATTTTGAGCTAAAATTTGTTTCTATATATTTATTTATTCAATAAAAAAACCTTCAACGGTAATCAAACTGCCTTCCTTAATGATTTATGATTTCTATGATCTGATAATGCACTATACCTGAACCACTTGTTTCTATGAATAAAATTTCAAACTGTAATTGTATATACATTTAGTTGGAGCGGCAGTAGCTAAAACCAGCTCATTAGGTGGCAACCAAAATATAAACAAAATGTAGGTACATTACAAATTGTTACGACATGTTTGTTACAACTATTATTGATATTCCAATTGAATTAAGAAACACTATAGAAACTTCTGATATTATTTTATCGTTTTAATATTTTAATTATTATTACTTTATTGAAAAAATAAGATAGTGTGGCGATGACGACGAATAGAGTGAGTTCGATTCTCACATTTGGCAAATATTTAAATTGAATCAGTAGAGTTGACTAAGTATTACCGAAGTATTAGAAGTAGTACCGAAAACTTCCTAAGTACGGACTGCTATTGAAAATTTATTGATTTCTAGTGACTTTCGCTATGCTCGGGTGCATCACTAAGCTTGAATGGCTTAGGAATGCATAAAAGACAAATGACCAAAGAAAAATTTTTTTTTTTCTCCAGGAACCTTCACAGGCATATACAAAATAACCCACCAGAATTTTATCACTATCGGATCAATGATTTAGGAACGCGTAGACGATAAACATACGAACTTTCATTTTTATTTATATAGACTTAATAGTTATGGTTTGTATGGAGTAGATAAACTGTATATTAGTATATATATATATATATATATATATATATATATATATATATATATATATATATATATATATATATATATATATATATATATAATGAGTTTTATAACGCTTATTTGAGAAATGATTGATTCCCCAAACAAACTTTCATCACCCTTTTCACCCTCTTTAGGATAATTTCCAGGGTTTTATTAAAAACTGTCTTATCTCCTTCCCAGGGTCTCATCTCAATTCATACCAAATTTCATATAAGTCGGTTAAGCAGATTTTTAGTTTATCCACTATAAGCAAACACACAAACATACAAAAAGATATTTTTTTTCTCATGATAATATTAGTATAGATATACTTGTACTATTATATTCTTTTTGTTCATATCAGCAGTCGTGAAAACAAACCTTATATTCAAGAGGCAGCCATAGGTATAGTAGTTAATGAAAATCTTATATGTAATATCTATTGTAGAAAAAAAAATGTTTTTTGCCTTTATTTCTTGACACCTCGAATATTCAAAGAAAACTTTCATACGTTGAGTATAGTCGTATTCATAAATACGCCCAAGGTGATAATAAAAACAATGTGATGCCGTCTACACGCTACATAGTTACGAGGAAACACCGATTCTATTACGTTACGTGGAAAAAGGTCTGCCGAGACCATTCATTATTTAATATTTGTGTAAGAAAATAAATAGCTGTACAATGAAACAAAAGCTGTCAGCTTCAAATATGATGTAAATTGTGCAATATTACAATGTATTTTTCTTAGAATTAAATGTGTTTTATTTTTTCGTTACAATTTTTGCTTTAAAAGCTCAAGGTGACTTGAGATTATTCTACTTTTGCATCAATGAACTATCTATTATTTAGTATCTATTTTCCCACAATACCTACTTGTGATCTTATTGTTATTTACGATGAAATAAAGTAATCGAAAATAGCTTTTTGAATGGTTGTCAACATTATATTTTGTCACTGAGGCCATCTTTATTTATTTTTCTTCACTCCTTGACCAATTGTTTTTTTGTGTATTTTAAATTAGCGTTCATGCCTAGGTTGATTCCCCATACAAACTTTCATCTTCATCTTCATCCCCTTAAGGAATGACTTCCGGGATAAAATTGTCCTATTTCTTTTACAGGCTCTCAAACTATCTTCGTACTAAATTTAATTTAAATCGGTCACTACTACTGGCTTTTCTAACCGGTGAGTCCCACATAACCACCTGTATGTCTACAGGTGGTATGCGTAAATGCATTTCCCAAAATTAAAAAAAAAAGATAGCAAACAGTTTGGTATGGGTACAGATCTCATAATACTCATATGGGTGATGAGCTGATTTAACTGTCAGGATAAGAAACTTTATTTGTACATATATTATGGTTATTGCAATTACCAGATACTTTTACTTCATTCTCGGTTTTATTTTGTTAATTATTACAATTAAGCGCAACTTAGCATATCTTAAATAATGAGCTAGTTAGGAGCGGAGCCAAGTACCTGGCGGAACTCATTACTGGGGTAATTTAAACATTGACCCACTATATAACGTTATTTTACTCTAAAACAATTTAGAGTTTCGCGACTTTAAAACAGAACAAAAATAATTGGAACAATGCTATGTTATAGCCATCAACTGCGTGTGTTTTTTTATTTTCGTTTCTGTGTAGAGAAACATGAAACAAAATGTTTAATAATAATCTCGAGATAAGATTTTATATCATATTATAAATTATATAATATAAAAAATTCATGGGTTTGATTTAATTTAAAGTTTATTTTCTTCTTTTTAGAGCATTTAAATAAAAGATTGTTTTTAAAAATTGTTTTTTTTTACAATAATTATTTTATTAGATGCCAATTCATTATATCTAATTAAAGAATAATGCTTAAATTCCAAAGTTAAATGAAAATCAATATTATTATTGCAATCATATTTTCTTTATTTATATCATTATGGCAATATTGTTTACGCATTAAGAGGCCTGACCTCTCGGATCTAATCAAAGGGTCTAATGACATAATGAATTATTTATAAGTACCTGGGCTACTGAGCTTCACTCGGAGCTCTTGGTCAAAAAAACATTAAAAAAAAACTAAAAATATTAATAAATACAAAAAAAAAACAAAAGTAAAACTTTTGTATCCGACCGGGATACGAACCCAGACACCTGTGGTTGTCAAAATTGCGCCTTGGCCGCTTGACCACGATGCTTATGTCGTAGCGTGCGAATTAGCTAACATATTTTGCGTGGAATAATGCGAAACAAAACTGCATGAAAACTCATAAACACGCGTTTTCCCAAACATAAAACTAATCTAGATCGATTTATCGCCCCCGGATCCCCCCGTGTGCTAAATTTCATGAAAATCATTGGAGCCGTTTCCTAAATTCAGATTATATATGTATATATAAATATATATACAAGAATTGCTCGTTTAAATATATTAGATAGATAAAAAGCAGCCATTGACAATTTCTACGTGACATAGGCGAGGTAAATTGCGCTCAATTGGCACGCCTAAAAGCCATAAAACTAAGAATAGAATGGGAATTGACAATCAAATAGAGTCTCCTGTCACACAAGATAAATTACGAGAAAAAAATATAACAAAATCCCTGATGTATGTATCACTTTGGAAATTGTAAAAAATGTCGTACGTATGTTACTGTATAGACTAAGTTTATTTTTTACGTTTATATTTATATTTGTTCATGGGGTGTTTTAAATCAATAATAAATATATAATATGAGTCTTAGTCTATAATATATTAAGTATTCTCTCGGGTTCGTCCATAGTGAAAAACAAAAACAAATCTACCCTACGAGAAACGTATATTTTTCCGAGATAAAAAGAAGCCTATGTGTTATTCCAGACTATAATCTACCCCTGTGCAAAGTTTCATCTAGATCCGTTCAGCCGTTTTGGCGTGAAAGAGTAACAAACACCCATACCTACTTACAAGCTTTCACATTTATAATATCAACAATACGGATTAGTATGTATAGCAGATTTATCATGATTATAATCGATTTCAGTAAATGGATCAGTCACAGATATTCATAGTTCAATGAGGAGGACAAATTATCTAGTACTCTTTTAGATAAATAGTAGTCCGATTATTAATGCAAAAGTTTGTATGTATGTGTATGTTCCTAACTCCTTCACACTGAAGCTTTATAGATTTCATAAATATAAAATTTCCAATATATTTTTTTATATGAGATTTCATTTTTGTAAAAAAGATAGAATATATATAGTATATATTATATATATATATATATATATATACATATATACATACATATTAAAGTATAAATATAATCGTATGCATTTGGAATACATAAACATAGTGTATCTAATAGTAAAATTAAGGACCAATTTGTGACAGAAGGTACTGTTTTAAATTTTTTTTAAAAGAAGTTATAGAGGGGCTTTTTTGGATGTATTTAGGGTGTTTGTTCCAGAGTAATATATATACCAAATCTCAATAATGTATTGAGAGTTACTATACATATGTATGTATACATATATTGAATCATGCACTTGTCAACAATAGATCAAAGACTAATTGATGATACCTTCCAACATAATTGACATGATGTAATGCTATAATATGAACATGTACCGTAATAAATGGATACACCGATGATGGTCGATGATTGGTCACATTTCTTCATAATATCGAGTAACATATTATGTATTTGTGATATCCATATCCATACTTCCATACAAATATTATAAATGTGAAAGTGTGTTTGTTTCTTTGTCTTTCTTTCACATCGAAACGGAGTGACGGATCAGCGTGATTTTTGGTGTGAAGATAATTAGAGAGCTGGAAAGTGACATAGGCTTTTCGCGGGAGATCATTTCATTCCCACGGGAAAACACGTTATAATACAGTCAAAAATTTATTTCGGATTAGAATTACTTAAAACTTGGTATCAATGCTCTTTAATACAAATAAATAAATAGGTACGTGTTTCAGAATTTTTTGAAATTCATCCCATAAGGGGGTAAAGTAGGGGATGAAAGTTTGTATGAAACCTAGGTTCGAAGCTTCTGCTAATTTCAAGCTTCAAGGTTCTGCTAGTTTAATAATAAAAATGAAAAAAAAGCACTCATGAGGACTGCCGACAGAAGTGAAAACTTAAAACTATAAACAAATAGTAGTTATTTATGGATATTCAATTTATTTGGTTGATCTTAAATTAGTAAATTAAAACTGTTTACGTCTGGCTTCGATATCTATCGGCACTCTGAGTGTTAACGTTAACACTTCACGGGAAGATGTCGATGACGAATTACATGAATTTATTCCCTATCCAAACCTGCCTACAAAAGTTCTCACTTCAATAATATTAATTATTATAGTAAATAGGTATGAATCACTGTAAACGAATGATACAGAAAAAAAATTATGAAAAAAATATTTTTTTACTTGGATCTTTGGAAATAAAGAGAGTAACAGTTTTATTTACATGTATTTTACATAGATCTTCTTTGCTACTTTAAAAGTTTACGTTCTAAATGTTCGTTTTAGTGCTAGGGCTCATTATGAAGTTCATTGTTCGAAATTTAAAGTTTTTGCACCTTTACTGAAAACTTTAAGCTATGTACTGAATTTTCCTACCAACAAAACTTAAAACTAAAAATATAATAATACTAGGGACTTACCTGGCTACGCTCGGTTGCATCCCTAGCTTGCTTCCCAATACAAACTTTCATCCCCATTTTCACCTCCTCAAAGAATGATTTTCGAGATAAAAAGTATCCTATGTCCCTCCCAGGGTCTCAAACTATCTTCGTATAAATTTTATCTAAATCGGTTCAGTAGATCCAGATATTACCCCCTACAATGTCACAAGCCTCTTTACCTCTTTATAATATATATTAGTAAGTATAAAGATCAATCTGTGCTACTGGTCATATATACTTAATTTCATCCAAATCTATCCAGCCGTTAAAGTGTGAAGAAGATACAAACATACGTACACGTATAAACCATCGCATATATATATATATATATATATATATATATATATATATATATATATATATATATATATATATATATATATATATATATATATATATAGTGATCCAATTAAAATAAATATTGCAGTATGTACCAATAGCAAATTTATTTATAAACAATACCAACATTATATGTTTAAATGGCAGAAGGAATAGTGTGGTCGGGGCAGCTTCCTAGTCCTTTGATAAATCAGTGTACAAAGCAAATAACCAATGAAATATGAATTATATTATTTTCGTTGTAATAAATAAAATTCTATATTTTGAAATCTTTACATCGTTTTATGTATCTATTCTTAGTATATTCATATTAATATTATAAATGTGAAAGTTTGTGAGTATGGATGTTTGTTACTCTTTCACGCCAGAACGGCTGAACGGATTTGAATGAAATTTGGCACATATATAGATTATACTCTGAAACCTATTTAAAAAACTTTTTATCAAAGAAGAATGTACGGTTCGCGTTGGATAGATTTGTTTTTGTCTAGGGAAGAACAGCGAGTCTAAGTCGCTAGTAGTCAATAAATGTGGGTTAATGTATAAGTAAAAGTGCGGAATTTTTAACTCAAGATTTAATTGATATTAAATTAAATATAAAAAATTTATAGGAAATAAATGAATAAACAAAATATAAATAAAATATATTTAAATGAAAAAAAAAACAACTAAAGTGCTGTTTGCTATTACTAATAGGAAACTCAATCGGCCTATGAAAGCTACACAACTACATAAGCTCCTTTAACATTCCACGCCGGCGTTCTGTGTGTTTATTAATATTTTACCACAATCTTTTAAATAAATCATTGCCTTCAGAGCTGTTAGATTTTACTGTATATTTTTCAGTTGCATTCTTCTCCTCCCTGCCCATTTCCCAATCACTTGGGGTCGGCGCAACATTTCTTCTGTACTGCTGATAGGATTTGGCAAACGTTTTACGACCGGCCGCCTGCCTGACGTCAACCTTAGTTGGGAATGCTATTGTCTCTCTTTGTCTGAATTGTATTGAAGACTTGTAATTATTATGCACATTCGATTTTGTTGTCCTTAAACATATTTTTTATACAATTACTTCAATTTTTAATGTTATTTTCGGATATATTTTATATATTTTTCAGTTGCATTATACCATGGTTATTATTTGACCAGCAAAATTATACTTATTTGCAAGAATTGTCATAATACCAGAAATGACATCATACATATTCAACGACGCTCTTTGTTGCCGGTGTTCATGAAGAATTCATTTTTAATTAGCGAATGTAAATAATGCAATGAATTTATTTGTATATAAATGTATGCTTTTTGGGATTCTCTTCTCTTGTAAAAGACACTACCACTATATTAAATTGTTATTTTACGAGTAATGTAGGGATAATTTGTATCAGTTCTTACTTTTTTATATAATTAAATAATACGCTGGTTCTAACGTTGAAGTCCACATTATGTTTGTTTTACCATTTTTACAAACATAATACGGTCTGACTGGAATCCATCTACATTATTTATTTATACTAATTACTATATAAAGCTCAAGATTGTTTGAACGCACTTAATCTCTGGATAGATTTGAAAAATCTTTTTGCGTTTTATAGCATACGTACTTATTAAGGAAGGTTGTAGGCTAACCTACGAAAGCGGAAAAATCTACAAAAATATTAGACACGTCTAATTATTTATATTATTAAATAAAACTATCTTTTCGGATTATTTCGCGGATTTATTTTGATTTTTGGTTCCCGACGTTTCGAATGCTTTACAGCATCCATGGTCACGGGAGAGACTGAGGTGGTACATGTCACTAAAGCTATAAAACAAAGAAGTCAAGTCAAAAAATCATTTGTTCAATAATCATCATTTCCGTATTTTTAATTTATATGAGATTATCATTATGTCAAATATAAAATATAGCAAAATCAAATTAATTTAGGCACAGCACCCTGAATTTTCATGTATAATTGTTGCCCAAATATATACAGATTTTACTGGATAATAATTAATATTCAATTAACCGTATTTGCCTGTATTTGCCAAGATGTGAAGTAATGAACCATAATATTAATTATTAAAGTGACATTAAAATCATATTAACTTCGACGACACGTTTGGCTCAGTGTGTAGTGACCCTACTTGCTGTGCCAACGGTCGCGGGTTCGAGTCCCGCTAGAGGCATTCATTGTGTTATGAGCACAAATGTTTCTACTCCAGTCATGGGTGTTTATATTTATAATATGTATGTAGTTAAATTTTATATATGTGTAGCGTATCAACTGGCTGGTATCCATAACACAGGCCTCGTAGTTTAGGCCTAGATGTTGCTGTGTGTTAATATCCCACATATTTATATTAATATTAATAACATTTTATTGCAACGAAAAATTAACGCGTTGATGGTTAATTTGCCATATTTAAAGAATAGTTCCTAATTAATTTGCTTAAATTAATAATCCGAAAATATCTTAATATAGACCTTTAGGTAGAGATCGAATATTTTTTTATTTTTTTTTATTTACGCATGTCACTAAAAAAACACGCTTGCCACAATAATGAATAGTGTAAGAAAACAATATTTATTAATAAAAGTTAGTCATAATTCAAATTGTCGAAAATGAATGAAGAAATTTCATACTTTATGAGTTCTCTTCGTTGCTTATCATCCAAGTTATATTATCTGGAGCAATGTTATTTTAATTATTGTACTGAAATTGCGTAGAGTGAATTTCATATCATTTAGTAATTTGAATGCCGGCGTAATATCGCCAGGTTAAATAATTGCAACTGGAAACTTAAATTAGTTATTACTATAAATAGTATTACAGATCAGGCTACCATTATAAATGCGTTTAAAAAGTTTGTATATAAATAAATAAATATGTTGGGACATTAACACACAGCCCCATCTAGTTTTATGGTAAGCTATGAGACTTGTGTTATGGATACGAGATAGTTGATATACTACTCAACTAATATATAACCTAAAATACATGCATGTTATAAATATGAACACCCATGACTGGAGTACAAACATTTGAGGTCATCACACAAATGAATGCCCCCAGCGGGACACGAACCCGCGACCGCTGGCACAGCAAGTAGGTCTCTATAAACTGAGTGAAATGTCTTCCTTATTATTATGTTTGTAACATATTTGTTATTTCTTCATGCTGAAACAGTTTTATGGATATAGATTAAAAGTACGCAGATAGAGTAACTACCAAGAGTAAAGCAAGTTTCTTTTTTTAAGTTTACATGTATGTCTTTCGTGAAGTTATATACATACATTTTTCATTGATATACGTATCAGAAATGTATTCAGCCCTTTTTAACGTCCCACTGCTGGGCACGGGCCCTCAATACAAGGGGGATCAGGCCATAGACCACCGCGCTGGTTTAGTGCCAATTGGCGGACTATAAATGTCTTTTGAAAACTTACTAAGTTCTCTTAGACATGCCGGTTTGTTTCCTCACGATGTTTTCCTTTGTCGCAAGGCAAGTGATAATCATGTTATGTATGTATGTATGGGATAGATTTGTTTTTGTTTTTCTAGAGGCGAACCCGAGCGAAGCGAGCGCGAGACGCTAGTGTTATATATTTCCTAACAATCTGTTGAACGTGTCTAATCCAAAATATAGACTATTTTTAAAATCAGGACATGAGCATTTGAGCTAAATTAAATTTTTCCCGTCCGTGTAGCACTGAAAAGTTTCCATTAAAAATGAATTCTGAGTACAAAAGGCTGACTGTTTGCGGAAATCTCTGGTATTATAAAGAAATGCCTGATCTTGTTGCTGCCGTTTCCAGCTATCGTTTATTTAGGTCTGCGAAGTTTTATTATGTTATACAATGTTTTTATTTTGCAGTTAATGTATTTTGTTTTAAATAAGATTATCTACACACTAATATTTATGAAAGTGGTATAAAGAAAATACTTCTACTTTTTTAGGACAGAAGCATTTTCTGCTGAATTAATGATAGACTCTATATGGATACTAGCGAATCACCCTCGTTTCGCTTGGGGTCGTCCCTAGGTACGTTTTGACGGTTAGTATGGAATAAATAAACTATATACATATATACATAGTTAAGATGAGTTTTATATCCCTTACTTGAGAAGTAATTGATTCCTCATACAACTTCCACTTCTATTTTCACACCCTTAAGGGATGATTTCCAGCGTAAAGCTATCATATGTTTTTCCCAGATTCTCAAACTATTTCCATAACAATTTTCATCTAAATCGATTTAGCCGTTTAGTCGTGAAAAGGACACGAGCAAACAACGTTACGTTCGTATTTTGTACGCACTAAAATAATAATAAGTGTATTTGTACTCTGTTATATTGAAGTATATTATAAATTTTATATTTTATCTATTCATTTAATGATCTCCTAATTTATGACGGTACACTTATCTGTATTAATTATTATTTGTTATATTATTTAATTTGCTGTTTTTTTAATTTGTTTTACTAACTTTTTTCTAAATTGCTCTCTTATACTTTACTCCCCTAAAAACAACTCTTGTCTAAAATTCTTTTCAATCTTATGCTCTATTCTATAAATATTAGTAAACTAGCGACTCACCCTCGCTTCGCTCGGGTTCGTCTCTAGGTACGTTTTTAATTAAAATGGATATAGTATGTTATCCTTAAGAGATAGACATATATCATCGCGGACTTTTCTGTAGACCTATAAACACAATTCCACCATACATTATTTTGTTATATCTCAAAGGGTTTAGGCAGCGTTTTCGTTGAAAGCTCCCAGACGTCTTATTTTTCCCGACACCTCCAACAAATATCGTTATATTTTAGCCAATGTATACAAAAACTTAACAAATTATATACTAAAAGCTTCCTCTTGAATCACTATCTATTAAAAAAACCGCATCAAAATACGATGCGTAGTTTTAAAGATTTAAGCATACATAGGGATATAGGGACAGAGAAAGCGACTTTGTTTTATGCCATGTAGTGATAAGAGTATAAATATTAGTAAATAATGAATTAAAAATTAAAATTGTAAATCTTTTATTTTTGATACTGGCGACGTGCGCTGAGCATAGAGAGATGTGGCTGTTTCGTTTCCTCCAAAGTTTCAATATTATCACGGTTACATTTGGACATGTTTTTTGTTAGAAGTCTCAATTTTTTTACATTTTATATTTTTTTTTAATTGTGTGAATTATAATCTTGCTATATTAAAATATCTTCCGCGAAAAAATAACCTGCTATAATTGCTACTATTAATTCAAAGTATTTATATTTTCTCCCTAAAGTACCGACTGATACTTATTTTTTTTATTAGAGCATATTTTCATAAATTTGAATACAATATGTGGAGAATATTATCAAAGTTTGAAAGCTCTATCAGTACATAACACGTTGTTAACAAACTTTGTAATATTGCTTTGATGGTTTGTGAGGTAAAATCAATATTCACAATGGAAAAAGTTTTATTACATAGTAAAAAAGAAATAATGTTCAAGCTGCGTTCGTTGAAGTTCAAAAAAATACTTTTTTTTTGTTTTTTAAGCTTTTTTTGTTTCATCCATTTATATAAAATGAAGTCGGATAGTTACACCATTTATAACTTAAGAACGGCCGGACATTTTTTTTGATATTTGATTTATTGGATTTGTCTCAGCCCGAACAGCAGAATAACTGTTAAATCATGGGAAGAACTAACGAAAAACAATTTAAAATTTACATGGCTAAAGCTGGCTAATAACTATTTATATCTATTTAAAACGTACTTAGGGACGAACCCGAGCGAGAGTAAGTCGCTAGTCTATACTAATATTATAAAGAGGTAAAATTTGTGAGTTTGTAACGTTGTAGGGGGTAATCTCTGGATCTATTCAGCCGATTTAGATGAAATTTGGTAAGAAGATAGTTGGAGACCCTGGGATGGACGTAAGATACTTTTTATCATTATAAAATATCATTATTCACATAATCTGTACAAAATCTTAAAAATATGTAGTTAGCTATTTATTTGAATAACAATGTATAGCTAAATTATAGGTACAAATTTACTTTATATTTGCATTTTTAGTTTGTTCACATCCAGAGAATGCCTGAGAATGACATACTCGTATCATGTGATGGATGAAATCTGTGGAAGCCGTGATTACGTTCTCGCAATAACACATGCGTTAAATAACAATAACGAAGTCAGTATTAGAATGCATGTAATCCATATTTATATACTTATCGTATTGTATTTTTATACTACTATTATAAAGAGCCAGGAGGTAAAGTTTGTAAGTTTCTAAGTTTGTAAGTTTGGATGTAATCTTTTGGCGTAGTAACATTTGAAATTACTCATCCTATTTTAAATAAATCTTCCAATACTAAAAATTTCGGAAGTTCGTCGTGTTTCGGAAGTTCCGAGGTCGTTTGCCCGCCGACACAGCTTACACGTCTGCACTACGTGTTAAATAGTTTTTAAGTTTTTTATAATTAATATATATGTTAGTTTTAAGGTATATATGCTATGGGCCTCTGTTTACATATTTAAGATCCTTATGTAAATATTGCCTGAAATAAATGATTAAATTAAATTAAAAATTAAATTAAATAAAAAATAAAAAAAATACTGCCATTTCTATAATAATTTTAATTGAAATCCTTGAGCTTATATATTATATGGCAATAAGAAAGAAGAACTCGAAGTGTTTTTAAAAAATCAATCGGGAATAATTTAAAACGTTTTTTTATGATTTTTATATAGGCACTAGCATTGCCCGCGGCTCTGCCCGCGTTCAGATGACCAAAAACCTAATTCTTGGATTTTACATATTAGTATACTTTTACAATGCAGTTTTTGTGTTTTTGTATTTTTCTCAGAAATGAGATATTTTCTCGCGATAAAAGTATCCTATATGTTGACCCGGATAACCAGCTATCATCATACCAAATTTCATCAAAATCTGTCCAGTGGTTTTCTCGTGATACGGTAACAGACAGAAAGACAGACAGACAGATAAAAAATCTAAAAACTATAGATTCGGACTCTGTATCGATAATAATATCTATTTCAATTAGATTTCCCAAAAAATATTTAATGTACAGATTAGACTTAGAATTTTATTATACATATTTTAAATACCGTGGCTATTACGTAAACTAATCGGTAATGATATGTAAACTCTTTTGATATGAACATTGCTTTTTTGTATGCTCTGTGGCACAATTATATCTAACGGGCTATAAACGTTCTGCGTGTCCAATTATAATGCTTTTAGTTGTAGGTGCAGTTACCATACTACCAGTTTTGGTTTTGCTGAATTTCGTACCAATGGTATTGCTGAAATTTTGTTTAAGGTGGAATCTTATAATATTAAATGAGTAATTCTTGTACGAGTATATATATTATTTCGTGTATCGGAAACAGATCTAACGATTTTGATCAAATTTTTGTTTTTAAGTTTATCTATGTATATGGTTTTTTTTCTGATAAAACGCAATTTTTATATCCTTTTGGAAAAAAACGCAGAGCTAAGCTCGACCACCAAGGTACTTATTATTAAGCAGGATAGTTATCTTTACTGCTATGTTAGCAGGAATAGCTTTACCCTGTAGACAATTGGGTCGCAGTATCAGTGGCCGTTAAGTTGACGTATGATGTAAGATAACATATTTGATAGAATATATATATGTTTGTACTAATCTATACATATAATAAAATTGTAACTAAGCTGAATCTGTACATTAAATATTTTTTGGGAAATCTTATTGAAATAGACATTATTATCGATACAGAGGCCGAATCTATAGTTTTTAGAATTTTTGTCTGCCTTTTTTTTATTTTTTTTTTAACGTTGGGAAATGCATTTACGCACGAGGTGTGGGACTCACCGGCAAAGCCAGTACTACCCACTAAAACCCAACAAAGCCTTCCCCCGTCTTAATGGGGCGTCGCAGGATCGCTTAAACATTCAACTACGACGCCCCGACGGCAGGTCTGCCAAAGCAGACCACAACAACCACGGGGTTGCTCCAAGGTCCACTCTGCTATCAGAGAAGTACCAGGAGCAACCCGCATGGTACACCGCCCTCCGAAAAGGGCCACCTCCCACCGCCCACCCAAGTGGGCCACCTCCCTGTACGTTTCTTGGCTTCGCGCCCAGTTGGGTTGCCGGGCACTACTGAGCCCCCCCACCACGACAAGGTGAACGTACGTTGGGGGGGGGCAGAATTTTTGTCTGCCTGTCCGTCTGTCTGTGTCTGCATCACGGAATAACCACTGGAGGGATTTTAATGAAATTTGGTATGATGGTTGCTGGTTATCCGGTATAACATATAGGATACTTTTTAGTGCGGGAAAATATCTCATCTCTGAGAAGTTTATACTAAACGTTAAAACGTAAGAAGGGACGAACCCGAGCGGAGCAAGGGTGAGTCTCTAGTATAGTATTAAGGTTACATAAAACAATAAAACTATGTTGTGCAAATTAAAATATGTTATTATTATTTTGTTTTTATAAAATTTATGGGGCTCATAAGAGCCTTGTTCTTTGGGAGGAGGATTTGAAGACACATGCTTAACACAAAAGGGCCTATACTTCATTGAAACGAAATTTGACGACACGTTTGGCTCAGTTTGTAGTGACCCTACTTACTGTGCTAGAGGTCGCGGGTTCGAGTTCCGCTGGGGCCATTCATTTGTGTGATGAACATGAATGTTTGTACTCCAGTCATGGGTGTTTATGTTCATAATATGTATTTATTTAAAGTTATATATGTGTATCAACTATCTGGTATTCATAAAACAGGCCTCGTAACTTACCATGAAACTAGATGGTGCTGTGTGTTAATGTTCCAACATATTTATTTATAAACCAATCACATATTAATATATACATAGATTTCGGTAGATAATAAGCCAGGATAGAATGTGAAAAGCGTCGGTAAACCACAAACAGTTATTAGAAATGGTGTTCGTCAAAATATTACGTTATGAATTATTCATATTATATGAAATTACAATTCGTTATTGTTGTAGCTCTCGACCCGTTCGAGGCAGCTGTTTTTCACTAAAGATAACACTCCTTACAAATTACCATTGTATGTGATGCGGATAGTATTACAATGAACAGTGTTTTCTCTTATAATTTGAGTGAAATATGTTATATCATTGTAGAGTTCAGTAGATAAATTGCGAGAACTGTGATCTAATTCCACGTTTATTTAAATTATATGGGTTATTATTAATTTAAGCTACGATCATACAATTTTTGTCATTATTCTATACTAGAATGTGGGTTCTGTTTTCGTAAGATGTACGTTTTTGCATCGGTTATAAGATGATTGAGATGCTAATACCGTACTTATGTTATGAATGAGAAAATAACTTCGTTCCCTAGATGTTTCTTAACGTTTTACGCTTAAACTGCTAAACACATTTCGATGAAATTTCGATTTATTTATTTATCATGAAGATGAAATTATTTACTATCCCCAACCTACCAAGTGAGAGTAGTATACAAGAGATATTGATTTAAATATCTTTAATAATACTGTTACAATGTTTTCTTACTATCTAATCCCTCCACGACCGCGGACACGCCGGCATGTCAGTTAACGATAGATTACTTAAAATTTTAATTAATTTCTTAGAAATTTACCTGGAGGTGATATAATGTGAAAGCTTTCTTAGATTTACGCGAATATTTGACATTTTAAATAAAACCGATCTTTTCGGATTTTTTCGCGGATTTATTTGGATTTTTGGTTCCCAGGGAACTAAAAATCCAAATAAATCCGCGAAAAAATCCGAAAAGATAGTTTTATTTATAATGTAAAAGGTTAAATTAGTTGGTTTGTCTTTATTTCACTCGTCAAAAGAGCATTAAATCGACATGGTTCTCTACCTACATGGATTGTAGTATGATACTTAAAATAATAAAAGATTCCTGTGTATTTTGCCAACAATTATTTTTTGACGCGTTTGAACATAGCGTTAATTACGATCACGAATAGAATGTTAGTTCAACTAACAACTAAATAACTTATTTGATATCAAATGAACACTGAATCGTTTTCGCATCTATTTCATTACAATCTTCTTTAAATATTATATGAACATATGTACGTACTTTCAATGTCTAGACTAGTTCATATTTTCAGAGTAACATGTCTCTTATCTAAAATGTGAATCAACCAAACGGTTTTTACTATTTAGATGATTACTTCTAGACCGCTTACAAAACTTTTATTACTTATTCCTTTTAGGGTTCTCTATATTCGATGGAAAAACGTTTGTCTGTTTGTCCCTGTGTTTTTTATCATCAAGCTCTTTTTTTGAGGCAGTAAAAGACAAAGCAACTGAATTAGTTCACTCATTATTTCCATTTTGCAAAACTCTTTAATATTAGAGTTATGAATGTATGCGCCATTCAATTTAAAAGTCATATATAATCTATAGGTACTCATTTTGAAGCCACATATTTCTTTATCTTACGTCCTATAACAGAATTAAAGTTGCTGCTTTTTTACTTAGTACCAACTGTTTTTGAGTATATTAAAACTTAATATGGTCCTATTAATCAATTAGTTGAGTAGAACACGGACAAACTCTAGCCCGTACTTAAGGAGATTACGTCGGCCCGATCGACGTTTGATAGTGGCACTTTATTTATAATGTATACACGATTAATCCATTTAAGTAGAAGAGCTATACCTAAAAACATCCTAAATTCCTATTGACGGATGGGTATAGGCTCTCTAGATATTTACACGTAATTAAATTTTGTAACGTAATTTAACTCAGAGGCCTTTAATCTGAATATACCGTTTTATTTCAATTATATATATTATTATTTGATTGCTGATTATGGTATAGTATAAAAATCCATACAGAAAGTAATCGCCCATTGATTTGGATGGAAATGCTGTTAAATGCAAGGGTTGTCAAAAATATATATGTATTGTGGTAAAAGGTTTTTTTTTTTATTTGAGTAAGTCTAAGACCCACAGACATACGTCCGTGCTTTTTTTTGAGCATTTTTATATTTTGTTATTATTTTTATTTTATTTTATTTGAGATGGCTTCGTGCGTGTATAGTTTTAGAATCAAAAGATTTTGCTTCTAAAATGATTATGGTAAAAGTTTTATACTCGTAAGTTAAAATTTGTCAACCCTAAACCCATTTCCGCCTCCGGTGGACGACTGTATAGATTAGTACAGTATGCTCAATGCTAATACAATGGTTTCAATACTTGCAGAGTCTTAAATTCGCAAAATGTCCCTTTAAATTGTCATATAACAAAAAAAAAAAAAAAATTAAAATATTTTAATACAACGTACAAAAATTATCTATTAGTATCTAGTAAATGAAAACTACCAATGAGTTATTTTTTACATTTTAGATATATTTTATTATTGAAGTCGGTTCTTTTTTTTTAAGTTTTGATATTATTTGAAGCCATTATCTGTAGCTAATTCCCCCAATACCCCCAAAAAATAATATATCCCCCAATACACAAATAACAAAGTGCATCCATGTTGATTTAAGATGTTTTTTTTTTTTAATTTGTAACTATGATTTCAATTTATATTTTGATCTATAAATTATACTGTTACACTTTGAGATATATGTATATGATTTCAAACTAAATAGCATAAATTACTACTACTGTGTAAATTATGTTTGGCACAGCGATGTAATGAGCGCAGGTATTTATTTGGCTTAACTCCCAATGCTAATGTTAAATCTACCCAATTGTTATGCGGTAAATACGGAATAGCGATGAATATAATAGCTATTTTGTAGTTCTAATGTCTATACTAATATATACAGCTGAAGAGTTTGTACGTTTGTTTATTTTTTTAAACGAACTTATATCTGAATTTAGTAGTCCGATGTAGCCTTATTATTGAAGAAGGTTATAAAGGCTCTCTTACATCACACTATAACCTATGAAAGCTGAGAAATTCAACAAAACCGAGGCAGGTGGAGCAGCGAGAAATCGCCAGTATAGTTATTAAATATATTTAGAATGTGAATGTTGCCTCATTAGCGTCCAGCAATCCAGCTGGGCGCGAAGCCAAGGAAAAAAATAAATACTGGGACGCGTCCCACCTCGATAGGCGTGTAATCGATCGATCATGTAAGTTGCTTCACGTACTTTTCTGATAGCAGATTAGATCTTTGAAGCAACACCATGATTGTTGTGGTTTGCCTTGAGATGCGAGTGCGTAAGTCATCCTGCGACGCCACATTGAGACGGACGATGTTTTGTTGCCTTTTAGTGGCTAGTACTGGCCGTAGGTAGTACTACTTTTCTAGCCGGTAAGACCCACATAACTACCTGTCTGCATACAGATGGCATGCGTAAATGCATTTTCCAAAGTAAAAAATAGAAGAAAGTGTGTATATATGTAAAAAATATATAATGCCCAACAGTAGACATATTGCTAGTAAATTTTATTTTTAATAACAACTGACAGCGATAGGAGTCGACCAATAAATTTATTCGCATACGGAAATTTTCAGTAATATTTATACTGCTTGTATTGCAGGCGTGATTTCTGCAAAATTAAAAGAGAATTTCTGTTACAAACCTAAAAAAATGAGAATAAATATTTAAAAATAAATAATAATTATAGAATCTTGGCTTTGTTTCCTTAAACTAATCAGATATTTACTCACTTAACGGACCTCTGCTGAAAATTCTGGATCAAATTTTTCTTATGAAAATATTTGAGCCAATTAAAGAAATGTCTATAGATTAAATAATATTAAACTATTTTTTGAACAGTAAATATTCTTTTTGAATTTATTGGCTTATATTTAAGTAGGATTATTTATTATACGTCACGGCACGACTCTTAGGGACGAAGCAATAATTCATAAACAAACTACGTGAGCGAAGCTGCGGCTAAAAGCTAGTATGTTATAGGCGAAATTATTCAGAAATCGTATACTGACTCGATGCATTTTTACTTTTTGTAATTATATATTAACTGCCTCGGTGGTGCAGTGGCTAGCATGTACGGCTGCACACCCGGAGGTCCTGGGTTCGAGTCCTGGGTCGGGCCAAGTTTAGCTATTGAGTCTTTCTGTATAGTAAGCCTCAGTAACAGCCCGGAGTTGGGAAGTTGGCGGTGTTTCACCCCGTGCCTCGGAGAGCACGTAAAGCCGTCGGTCCCGCGCCTTAAGTCTCACTGGTCGTGTCGAATAGTCGTCCCACCGGAGTATGAGAGTGATAGGAATAGAAAGTGCACGTTGTGTCTGCGCGTACACTTGTGCACTATAATATCTCCTGCGCAGTTGGCTAGTCTCAATGAGATTGGCCGCCGTGGCCGGAATCAGTCAGGAGAACATCACTTCTAGTATAAACATACTAACGTTATATACATACGTTAACAACAAAAATTGTTATATTTTTCCAGTGTATAAAATATTTTAGTACACATTTTTCATGTACACTTGGTCAATGTAAAAAACAAGGTAATGACTTGTTGCATTTTATATTGTATACACAATTTTAACTATCTTCCATAGAAATCGAGGCAGCTTAAAAAAGTTAATTCAATTTTCATTTCTATGTAGTAAAAATAAAACACTACAGTGTTGAATTATTCTGTGGCTTTAATTAGTTAAAATTTTGCTTTACAATTTTTTCCACTCGCTGCATTCATCGTTACGACAGTAAAATGTATTGCATTTCATATGAAATTGGTTCCTACGTTTTAAAATGTTAAAAATTGAGTGAGCCGTGCCTAGCGAGAATAGGTGAAATCACGATAGTTATATAAAGTAGAATTTAATTTTATGTGCATTTTTGCACAATTTCTCGTTTGAGTTTAATAAATATTTTCATATTATCGACATTTTCTTTGTTTATTAAATGTTAAGTCTACAATTAAGCAAAGATCGAGCAGAAATTTCATAATTAGAAAAGTGAAACAAAGTGTGTTAAGCCGATACAGTGCATACATGAGTGTATAATTGCTAAAATTGACTCTATAAAAAGATTGAACATCTATAGTTGAAGTAACCATATAGTTAAAGCGTAAAGTTAAACTTTCAATCGCCAAACCTTTGCTCATAACAATATGGAGGGACTAGGTTGATGCAACCTATGCCAAAAACTCTCCAAAACTCCATCCCTCAGGGGTTTTTTCCTTTTCTTGGATTCAAAAGTGGCCTATGTCATTTTAAATTACCATCAGTGGACGAATTCTATTAGGATGGATTTTTACTGTCACAATGTATTAAGTTTTTATACAATCCCGTTAGGTTCCATTTCTTTAATCGCATTAAAAATTCTTTTTCATTTGAATCTTATATCAGACGGTAAAAGTCCCGTTAAAATTTGTTAGGTTGTTTTGAAGATTAGTGTTAACAAGCGGACAAACAAAAATTTATTTAATTGTGGTTTTGGGTTTTGGTATTCACTCACGTACGACACGATATCACATACGATAGCAATATGTGCTCAATATAGAATAACTATAACGATATATACGACGTTGTAGGGGGTAATCTCTGGATCCACTGAACCGATTTAAATGAAATGTAGTAAGAAGATAGTTTGAGACTCTGGGAAGGACATAAGATATTTTTTATCCCGGAAATCACCCCTTAATGGGGTGAAAATGGGGGTGAAAGTTTGTATTGGGAAGCAAGCTAGGGACGAACCCGAGCGAAGCGAGAGTGAGTCGCTAGTATTATATATGTTCCATGGTATAGAGTATAGCTAAATAGTATTTTACATTATTAATTAATTTCAAGAGCCATTTTTTTCAATAAGTCTCTACCTGCTCGATACCTATATATTTCTTCGTGTAAAATAAATTTATTTAATTTTACTTTGGTTTCAAGTCAACTTAACATCTAGAAATCAATATCTACATAATTAATCTCTCCGATTTGTAGATTAACAAGATCGTATTTATATTTATCGTGATAAATAGATAGCTCGTTGATAGTGTTAAATGAACAGATTACTCAGTACTTGGCAACATTCGTTAGTATATCAAATTAACTTGCAGTTACATTACTTTCGCTTGTTTTTACCCGACTGCGCGACGCAAAGGAGGGTAATGTGTTTATCAGCCGGGTAATGTGTTTATGTATGTATGTATGTATGTTTATACCTTTGTGGCACTATTTAGACCAATTGGGCTGATTTTGATAAATGATACGTCGTTTGATTCGTCATGACGGCACAAATGTAATAGAAAGCATAAAAAGTTGGAACAATCAAAATGGCTGATTTTGGACGCTATAATGTGAAAAAAAAATTAAAATCGACTAACTACGAGTATCTCAAGTGGGATATCGTTGAATAGGTATTTAAAAATAATTTTTAGGTTTCTTTCATCATTTTTCATTTTAAATAACAGTTTAGGATATATAATGATTTAAAGTTGGTTAACAACCATTCTGGCCAATTTTCCTACTTAAAAATACTTAAAAAAAACTGTGAATAAATAAACATATATTATAAAAATAATTCCGACTGCATAATATAAGCTAACTAAAAAGTTGAAAACAAGTTCACGAAGGAATGTAGTATTATGCAGTCGGAGACATACTTACGAGTATTAATACCAAATTTCAAGTAATTCTGATCATAAATATTTTTGTGTATTGTATTATAACGTGTTTTCCCGTGGGAATTAGATATATAATCTGCCGCGGTAAAAATTGCCTATGTCACTCTCCAGCTAGCTCTCCATCTCCATACAAAATCACGCTTATCCGTCTTTTTGTTTTGACGTGTAAGAAGGATAAACAAACAAACAAACACACTTTCACATTTATAATATTAGTATGGATTGTGAGATTAAGGGAAATGAAAAAATCTACAGACACACATCCGTACTTATATTATGAGTAGTGATATGAAAAATGCAAGGAATGGGCATAATAGTCCTCTAATTTCAATTCAGGTTCATATAAAACATTAGGAAACAGTCAATTAGAATATTCTATTATACATAAAGTAACTTAAATCTTAATGATTATAACTTAAAGTTATAATATTTTGTTTAATTTTACCAATAGATACTTGTAAGTTCTATTCAATTGTAAAATAAATAAAAGCTAACCTGATTTATTTTTACATGATATTGTGTCTATATATTGTACTAGCATTACCCGCGGCTCCGCTCGCGTTCAGATGACCAAAAACCAAATTCTTAGGTCTTATGTTTTACAATGCAGTTTTTGCATTTTTTTTTCAGAAATGAGATATTTTCCCGCGGTAAAAAGTATCCTATATGATGACCCAGATAACCAGCTATCACCATACCAAGTTTCATCAAAACCCCTCCAGTGGTTTTCTGTGATGCGGTAACAGAAAGACAGACAGACAGACCAAAATTCTAAAAACTATAGATTCGGCCTCTGTGTCGATAATAATGTTTGTTTCAATAAGATTTTCCAAAAAATATTTAATGTACAGATTCGGCTTAGTTACAATTTTATTATATGTATAGATAAATATTTCATCTAAAATAAGGGTTAATTTTGCAATTTTTCCAGCGAATACAGCATTAAATAAATAATAAATTGAAGAATACATATTAACGAATTGTGATTATGGAAGCGTTTTTTAAGTATTGAGAATATCCATGACCCAATTCGTCATAGAGTACGTACTCATTTACTCAAGTGTTTTAATCCCACTCACTCCTAAGGCTGTATTCATATAAGCTCCTATTTCTCGGAAGGGGATATTTTTCCATTTTTCCAGTTCTCTTTACAAATGTCGTAGAAAAAGTGTCGAAAGTTTTTGAAGATGAAAAGCGGGTGTGAATTTTCACATTTGCAAATGGTTTTCCATTTAAATAGGTCTGCTTTTGGTGTACCTAGAGTTTTGAGGAATACAGATCAAAGGTAGTATTTATGCCTCATTTTATGTATTTCAAGAAGACGACCGATGTTGCCTAGTGCTTTTCTTACTATGCCAAAGGAACTGAGTTTTTTCCTTAACAGCAAGTATTTTTATTAATTATAGTTTATTTGCATCAGACTCACGTATATTAAATGCGGCATTCATAATATATGAAGCTTTGTAAAACTTCTTCCATATGGAAATTCGATTTTTGGCAAAAAGCGAAATAAGTTTCGCTAAAATATGTACTCCTGAGAATTCCACAAGGGAATATTGAAAAGATATAATGATGAAATAAAGCATAATATAAGGCAGTAGTAGCCCAGTGGTAATGCGCTCACTTGGGAAACCGAGTGAAGTGGGTTCAGATTTCGGATTTCACACCTCTGATATTTTCATGTGCGAATAATTACTAACGTGATTACCACTTGCTTTACGGTGGAAGAAAACATCGTGAGGAAAACTACATGTCTGAGAAAACCGCCAACTCGCACTTGGCCAGCGTGGTGGACTATGGCCTGATCCCCCTCGTATTAATGGGAGGCCTGTGCCCAGCAGTGGGACGTTAAAAAGGGCTGAATACATAATGATAAAAATTAGAAAGCATTTTATGAACCCGCTATTGAAGTTAGAGCTCGAGTATATGCTCTCTAATATTTCGAATTTATCTTTGTAAAATCCACTGAGCAGTTACACAGTGATGATGTAACAAACACACTGACAAACTTTTAAATTTGCAATGTTAGTGTTATTTCTCATATTACATATACTAAGAGCGCGTTATTATAGCAACTACTTCGTACTTTTTATTTTATATTAAATAATGTTTTAAGATTGTGCTTACTACTTAAGTGTGTCTTTGAACTACGTATAATAAAACTAATGGAAATCAGAGCATAAAGGAAGAAATACGAATATTTACTATCACTTCGCTTGAACTTCATCCCATACTCGTCTTTGAGTCGTTTCCGTAATGTAAATACATTATCTGTTACGCTATAAATTTTTATATTTTTTATGAGTACTGACAAAAAGGTTCAACTCATCAAACAAATAAATGTTAAGGTTCGTTTTTTTATGACATTACTAGCGACTCGTACTCGTACTACGTTTTAATTTTTTGAGTGGAACCCTAATTCTATTTCTAAAATAAAAGTAGCTTATGTTACTCGTAGTCTTCTTCTTATCTTCTAGTGAAAGTGATATCAAAATCAGTCCAGCCGTTTCAGAGATTATCCGGAACAAACAAACAAACAGACAGACAGAACGACACACAGAGGAAAAAAATGTGTTTTTCTTACAAGTACCGTATATAATTTCATATTCATTTAGTACAACGCTGTTATTTTAACACTATAAACAGACACTTCAATTTTATTTTTCTGTATAGATAGATGTTCTGTTGAAGGTTTATACTAAAATAAAATATATTTTTGACAATAAAAGATTATTAGAATTTACCTTCTATTAAAATATGTACAAAACCTAATACATTTTTTTATTCGGCTTTCTAGCTTTTATTCTGTTTCAACAGTAAATACGGTAGTATAAAATAGGTCATTGTGTCTGAAAGTGTGTATTTTCAGTGACAATAATAATTAAATACGAAATACGAATAATTGAATTTAAAGTTAATTCTTTGAATACTAAAAAGTTTAAATTTGCGGTCGAGTAATGAAACTTATTTGCGAGTGCTATTTTTAGGGTTCCGTACCCGAAGGATAGGACGGAACCTTATCACTATGCCTCCGCTTTCCGTTCGTCCGTCTGTCAGAGGGCTATATCTCATGGGCCGTAATAGGTAGAGAGTTGAAATTTTCACAGAGTATGTATTTCTATTGCCGCTATGACGATAAAGAAGAAAAATGAATAAAATAAAATACAAGAAACATTTTTTTAACGTTCGTGATCAATCATCGAATGAAAATCCATACTAATATTATAAATGTGAAAGTGTGTTTGCTTGTCCTTCTTTCACTTCGAAACGGAGTAACAGATTGGCGTGATTTTTTGCGTGGAGATAGTGAGAGGGCTGGAGAGTGACATAAGCTACTTTTAATGGAGGGAAATCACTTAATTTTCACGGGAAAACACGTTATAATACAATCCAAAAAAATATTTATGATCAGAATTACTTGAAACTTGTTATATATACTTTTCAATAAAATTTAATAAATACGTTTCTTGAATTTTTCAAAATTCATCCTAAGTGGGTTAAATAATTTATTAATATTAATAGAAAGTACATGTACGGTGGTAAGGAATCTTTCGTATGCGAATTCAACTCGCACTTGACTGATTTCTGTACTAACTTCTTATACCATTAGTGCGTTGAGTAAGTATAAAGATATAATGCAATTCGTTAATGTAAGTAAAATATCAATGACTTTTATAAGCACACTTGGGAAATTATGTTGGTTTATCACAGCATAGTATTGAACAGAAATAATTTTTGTATGGAAATAAGAACAGAGAGGGACATAAAATATTTCTTATCCCAGTACTCGAAGTGGTCTTCATGGGATATGGGATATATCAAAAAATTACCGGGGTGTTAAAATATAGAGAAATCTTGAGTAAAACTAGAGCGGGTATTTATCAATAATTAATTATTTTGGCTCTTTTTAGGTGCTGAGAAAAAAAGTATAGGAACAATTTTTGTAGATAATTACATGATCTACAATTTTTGTCTGACCTATTTCAATAATACTTATCGTTTACTAGAAAAAAAAAAATTAAACTGATATTTTTGAGCTTGTACATTTTTTTGTATTTTTGGATAAGTGTAGGTTTTAGATATTTCATTTGTTTTCCTAAGATCAATTAATTTTAGAAATTTTTAGATCTATGCAAATTAATGTAAACCTATTTTTTGTCTATATGGACTATCAGCTTTAGTGGTTTTTGGTTGGGTGCTAAAATATCAACCGCAAGGCCAAATCTGAATGGTTTGTTACTAAATGTGAGTGAGGGGTTCTATTAGTTTTTAAAAGTAAGCGTGGAGTTTTGAAAAATAAAACTGCATCTATAGACGAATCTACAGGCAGGGACTAGTAAACGTATTGTAATGTCAAACCATTTAGTTTCGAATCCGACTTTTGAGCTTAAAGTGCCTCTTGTAACTTGGTCCCGTTACGTAAAACACTATTTATTCAAGAAAAGCTCTAGTCATAAGAAAATGTACTTTAGAACGAAAGCTCGTCTTATATTCATTCCGTAACGTTTTCTTTTAGTACTATTTAAGTACGCTAGTTTTTTAAAATGTTACTGTAGACAGGCTTTATGTGTTATATGTTTCTTAACAGAAATAATCAAATCAATTAAAAATAATAATAAAAATCAATATAAATCATCAAATCTGTGTACTAAGGTTGTTAAAAATAGGACATTTATTATATGTATAGTAATATTTGAAGTAATTGCTATAAACATTGAAAAAATTAGAAAGTAAGATTAAACTACGTCATAAGCCATAACATAACATTGGTTAACAATAAAAAATAATCTATAACAGATTGAGTGAAAACCGGATGTAAAAGATAAATAAGAAAAGCTACTAAGTGAAAAAAGATGAGTAGGAGATTAGAAGAGGAAAAGAAAAAAGTATATTTCAAAAAGACGTAAATTGGTTTTTTGGTAATAATCAGGAATTTTCCATTCATAGTAATCTTATCTATACATATAATAAAACTGTAAAGGTCGAATGTCAGTACATAGATAAAAATTTGCTAAAATCGAGTCAGGGGGATGTAAGAAGAGAAATAGAATAAATCCAGTTTTTTTTTCAATTTGTTTGTTTCTCTGCTTGTTTGTCTGTTTGTACGGGCTACTCTCCGAAGCTATTGGACCGATTTAAATGAAATTTTGCATGGTGGTACCTTATATCTCCTCCTTATATATTTAACTGCCTCTGCCTCGATGGTGTAGTGGCTAGCATGTACGGCTGCACATCCGGAGGTCCTGGGTTCGAGTCCCGGGTCGGGCCAAGTTTAGTTATTAAGTCTTTCTGTAAAGTAAGCCTCAGTAACAGCCCGGAGTTGGGAAGTTGGCGGTGTTTCACCCTCGTGCCTCTGAGAGCACGTAAAGCCGTCGGTCCTGCGCCTTAACTCCCACTGGTCGTGTCGAGCAGTCGTCCCACCGGAGTATGAGAGTAACAGGAACAGAGAGTGCACTTGTGACTGCGCGTACACTTGTGCACTATAATATCTCTTGCGCAGTTGGCTAGTCTCAATGAGATTGGCCGCCGTGGCCGGAATCGGTCAGGAGAACATCATCATCATATCTCCAGTCAAAATCTCAGATACTTTCCATCCCGGATAATTAAAGAGTTCCCGTGGGATAGTTAATAAACTATAGTAATCTATACAGCTTAGCACACAACAACTTATGCACTTAATTTAGTAAAATTTAGCATGCTGATACCTTATATTGCCGGTCACACAACAGGTTAGTTTTTATCCCGGAAAAATGAAGGGTTCCCGTGGGATACATCTGTTTGTGCTTTTCTAGAGTAAACAATAAAATTTATGAATTTATTATTTTTTACCTGTTATTGCTTAATATTATCGTCAAAGAATTTTTAACGAAAACTGTTCCGTATTAGATTTAATAAAGGCGGGTGATAGATACCGGTGATCCAACTCTCTTTGAACGTACTTTACTCATTTAATAACAAAAGAAAGATTTTTTAAATAGAACTAACTATCTTTTCGGATTTTTTTGCGTATTTATTTTAATTTTTGGTTACTGACGTTTTGAATGCTTTATAGCATTCACAGTTAAAATGAAATAAACAGTATTCCCATATCCTATACATATAATTGGTATAGCAGGCAATGAAATAGCTGATTGTTTGGCGAAGGAAGGCTCTGTTGACGGTGTTCCTTTTGCGTGTTTTTCTAACTACACAGAGGTCTTAAGTGTTGTTAAACTGAATGGTCACAAACAGTGGAAAGAATACTTTGACGAGAGATCTGTGACAAAAGGAATATGGTACAAGACAATACAGCCAAATTTATGTCGTAAACCTTGGTTTATCGGTGCCAATATGAGTAGGTCCGAAATTATAACAGCCTTTGAGGCTTCGTTCCGGTCACATTCCACTGAATAGTTTTGCCTCCTTAATGGGTAAGGCGGTGTGATCTGCCTGTACGGAATGTAATAAAATTGAGGATGTACATCATATATTAGCTGAATGTGTCCGAAATGAAGCGGAAAGAAGAATTTTTTTATTAAGATTTAATATAAATTTATTAGACATAGGAGCTTTTAACAGCATTCTGGCCTATCCTGTATCGAACCAGTCCAGAATATTGTATAAAGTAGTACAAGTCGGATTAAGACATAGAAATACTTAATTTATGTTATTTATTAGGTTGATTATTGGAAATTGTATTCATTACGTTTAGTTGTTCCTATAGGGGTGGCATGATCACTTTGTGACCAAACCCCTTTTAAAATAAAGATTAAAAAAAAAATATCCTATACATATAATAAAATTCTTATAAATCTTCCCGCAGTAATAAGGATACTTTTTACTGCGGGAAAGTATCTCATCTCTTAGAAATCTGTACTAAACGTTAAAACGTAACTAGGGAAGAACCCGAGCCGAACGAGGATGAATCGCTAGTTTAATTATAAAACTTATTAATATCTGGAAAATGATTAAAATTAACAAATATTGTAAGGTACTTTGGTGCCATTTTTGTATTTTTGAATTCATTTTCTAATTTTGCGGGTATGCCTTAGAGAAGTCTAAAACCTTAGTCTCTCCAGTGACCATGATTGCTGTAAAGCATTCGAAACATCGGGAAACAAAAATCAAAATAATTCGGCCACAAAATCCGAAAAGTTAGTTTTATTTAAAATGTTAGATATTCGCGAAAATCTAAGAAAGAATTTCGAATGACTTAAATTTTGTAGAGTTTATACAATGAACTGAGTATCAGTTACGTGGTATAAAATTAACATGAACTTATGTTAATTACATCACATTCATGGTTTTATTCTCACATAACTTTTTATCCTTTCGCAGCAGAGGATTCAACGTATAACCATTATCGACTTCAGCGCAGAGCCGCAGGCAAGACTAATATGATCATAAATTCGATTTATTGTTGCTCCACCTCTTTTATGTTCTCCCATTATTCCGGTACGCGTCAAATCTTTAATTCCATCCTGAAGGCATCCTTGAATTAGAGCAGAATATTCGTATCTTAGAATTGCGAATTGAATTTTCTTTGGGAATTGTGTTATAGAAGGGCGCCATGATCCTTTAAATACGAAATGAAGTCCCACCAAATGGTATGCGATATATTTGAAAATTTTTTGAAATTAAATTATTTTAATATTTTTTTAATAATTTAAAAATAGTAATAATATTATATTGTAAGTGTTTGAAAATAAATTTGTCTGTTCGCTAATTTTATCACTTTACAATATCAAGTTCATATAGTTTCATAATACATATGTATATATGTATGTATGTTTCTATGTCAAGGTCGACGGCAGATACAATGTCGAAAACCTCATCCTTCGTTTCGCTCAAGGTATAACATAGGGCTACTTCAAATAAATTAAATCAATCTTATTTTTCGCTAAAATATCCTTAAAAATCATAATTAAATTTTCACTATATATATATCTTTTATATCTTTTATACTCTAAACGTATAATATATCTTTTATACTCTAAACGTCCATAAATCCAAATAAATTGTTCAAGCTGTAATAAAAGAAAGAAATATCACATGAAATGAAATTTAATAACGTTTTTACGAACAATTCCGACGCAAAACGACTAATTGTCAGAATAATCGACCGCTGTAGTTATTAAAAACAAAATTTACAAGCAATAATGTCGTGTCATACGCGAGCCGTTAAATCTCTAGAGTTGTCTGGCTTTTGTTTTGTTCGTGAAGCTTCAATCAGTTAATTAAAGGTTTAAAATATTTTAATGGTATTGTTTTAAGGGATTTTCGATTTTATGATATTTTAACACAGCCATGTTATTGTTTAATAGTAACTTTTTTTTATAGTTGGGTTAGAAGGCAGTTTGAGATCCTGGGAAAAATATAGCATTTTTATTCTGAAAAGCATCCCTAAAGGGAGTGAAAATGGAGACGAAAGTTTGTACGGGGATACAACCTAGGGGCGAACCCGAGCGAAGCGAAGGTGAGTCGTTAGTATTATATGCAGGTAGTGTCACTTTTTGGTAAATTTTATTACTATCATTAACCTATATGTTACTCCAGGCTATAGTCTATCTATGGGATAAATTATATCCAAATTCGTCCAGCTGTTTCAGCGTGAAGGAGCAACAAACATACACAATGCAATTACATACAAACTTTCGCATTTGTAAATTTGATAAATGATAAATATTTAAATGTATGCATATAAAATCTATATATAAATAGGCAAAGACAAAACAGGTCAGTATCTTTTTCTCTTCAACTGATTTTTTTTTTGCTTAGAAGCTGTTGATGAGCTTTAGTTCTACCAATGAAAAATTATTATGGTCCAACTATGGGACAACTCTAAGTCCATACTTCCATACTTATATTATAAATGTAAAAGTGTGTTTGTTTGTTTATCCTTCTTTCACGCCGAAACAGAGTGACGGATTGGCGTAATTTTTTCGAGATAGTTGGTTGGCTGGAGAGTGACATAGACAATTTTTGCTGCGGGAGATCATCTAATTCCCACGGGAAAACACGTTATAATACAATTAAAAAAAATATATGATCAGAATTGATTGAAACTTGGTATAAATGCTCTTCAATACAATTAAATAAATACCTACGTGTTTTAGCTATTTTCGATATTCATCCTATAAGGGTATCCTATGAATATATTATATCATTGCACGACCAATAGTTGCCTAAACAAAAAAACTAAATCTTATGTTTTTAATATAACATGTATTTCCTATTAATTGAAAAAAAAAATATATTTATAAATATGTTCAAATGTTTGATACTCAATTGAGTTTAGCCGTTAAATGGATTTGGATGAAACTTGGTATACAGAAAGACTAAGTTTTGATCTAAACTGTAATACTCTGGATAAAAGCTAAACTTAAATAATAATTTTAATAAACATAGCGTTGTCTAAATTGAAAAGATATCTATCCCTTATCTATTATATCTAATTACTAACGACTGAACAATTTTGCAGGGAAAAATATATGAAAATAATTTTATTTCTCAGGTTTCCACTAAACTCTTTCCGCTAGTTTTTGCATAATATGCAAACACGAAAAGTTTGAATCCGCTTTAGATAGTAATAATAACTGTAGTCAGGTACATGGCTCCACTCCCAATTAGCTCATATATAAGTTATGTAAACTATATTTTAATTATTACCACGAAAGGGGCTTAACGATGTGGGTAAAAAAATCTAATATATTTTTATAAATGGTCCTTCGAGGCTCAACTTTACCGGCCGATACTACCTTACACCAGAAAATGAATGTATTTTCGCTTGTAAATATTAATAAATAATTAAGACACGTAATAACTATAGGTACTAATATTATTAAGGCGAAGAAATTGATTGATTTTTCTTTTGCTGTTTATTTGAACATGATAATGTCTGAGCCACCAGTCATGATTCATATTTTTTGGCATTTAATGGCCTATTTATCTAGGAAGATTATTATAGGCTGATCTAACGTCTTGTTCAAACCACAGATTGGAGCAATTATACATAAATATACGATGCGATAGAGGAGCTCCGAGCAAGAACTAATCTCAATATAAGCAAAAAGTGAATAATACAGTCTACTAGGGAGAAGGTAATTTTATAGATGTTAATGAAATCATCCAAATCGAATTTTGGTAACGGCGTTTAATATAAGATATAGCATAAGATATATTGTAATGTACATAGTAAATGAACAAACAAGTAAAGTGTATGTTCCTTTCGTTCTCAGATCCGTCTCTCAGTCCAGTGAGTCGAATGACTGATATCCGATCCGATATCCTTAATGGCTATTGTCGATAAGATAATTTAATTTTATCTAGACACATAAAGAACGAATGTATTTTTATACTTTCTGCTTTCATATCGTCCATGTTTATACCAGTTCTTTAACCGGTTAATGAAAACGAACGGCTTAGTAAACCGAAATATAATGGTTAACGGTTATTCTTAGAGAAAAGTTAGATTTCGGTTTTGATACCAAAATAAACCGGTTAATTCATTTATAAGTATAAACAAACGTACATGTATCTTTCTACTAAGCAATTCATCATTAGCGAAGATTCGCCAAATGTAAGCACACGAAACCCTTTCTCCGGGATTTAACAGGATAGAGAATGTAACCGAAACCTAAAACCGAAAAGCTTTCGGTTTGGAGACAATGATCAAAACCGGTTAAAAAAAATTGAACGGGTTTCCGAGCCCTGGTATAATATTACCCCCTCTCCTTGGGGTGTTTCCCTAGGTGTCTTTTTGCGATACATTTTATTGCTTTATTTTACTGTTTGGCAGCGCACGCCGATAAAGTAACGGCCAGTTCTTTTCTACTTCAATAATAAACACATTCACATCCTATAAGTGACATTATTTTCAGAATCAGATCAGTAGTTTCAGAGATTACCCACTACATAAAAACTTACAAATTTTACCTTTTTATATTAGTGTAGAATATTCAAAAGGCACCACAAGTTATTTATTCAAATTCTAAACATTTTTTTATGAATTAAAAAGTAAATAAATGATTAATGCTAATTATACATTAAAAATTCAATCACGACATCTCGTCTTTCCTGACTTGATTTTATAGTGAGAACCTAAGACGTCCCTCGCAATAATTTAGGAGGATGTTAGGCGTAAATGCGAACTGTTTCATCCTTGCAGAGGTATTATGCAAATAAAATGTGTAGAGTAAATTCGTTGGATTTAGTAACCTTATGCTAATCACATGACTTTCGGGTCTATATAAACGTTACGTACCAGTACTAGGAACATCTTATAATAATATGACGTCTTTTACGTTAAGGCGTGACAAAATGTTTGTAGGATATTTCTGAAAGTGTCAAGTTTTCAGTCTGATAGTTCATTGGTTTTAGAGTTCCGCAGTTTTTTTCCATGTAGGTAAATAGATAAAAAAGTATGTATTAAAATATTTATTCAGTAAAATATCATTCATGTAAAAAAGAGTGCTCCAAGTGTAGGTAGATATAATAAAAACCATAAAACAATGTATTTTTTTTAAATAAAGAACTAGAGTTTCCATTGAATTAAAAAAAATCTTATTCGAAACCAGTGACGTGCAGTTTTTTTTATTTAGTTATGAACATCTTTACTATCAATTAAAAATAAAAAATTATCCATACATGGGCAAATAAAATATCATTTATTTCCCACTTTCGTCTAATTTTTAAGTTTAAAAATATTAAAGTACAATTTTATCTTTGTTCTAGGCATTGATTTCACATGACCCCTAAGAAAAAATAGTGTAAATTATCGAATAAATAAATATAGTCGTCTATTTTTTTACAATATAATATTACTCACTGCAGCCTATGGCTTAGGAAATAAACAAAGAAAACCTTAACGTTCTATAGCAAAAATAATATCAAAACTCATAAATAGAAAACTCGAGTTAAAAGACATGTTTTTGAATCTGTTTTCCTATAGGAGTATACAAAGTTAAAACGCGATACAACGACGCTAATTTCCTCTCGTTTAAAATATTTAAATCCACACAAACATTTTAACTTTATTTAACTATCGCTCTGCGGAAAGTCAGCGCTTGATGAGTGCGGGATTATAAAGCTGTGGTCACAATAGCGGACAAATAAATCTATTTTTATTAACGTGCTATCATCTAATCTATTTTTATTATATAAGAGAGTTCTAACAAAAATATTTTTTTTTAATATATTTTTCCAATAAAAAAATAACTTTCGTATTTTTGTAGTAGTATTTATTTGAGAAATATAAAGCGTAAACGTAATTTATACATAAATATGCAAGCAGTTATAATATTATTTTATTTCGTGTATCTCGGGAACGGATTTAACGATTTGGATAAATTTTTTAATTTAAATCTGAATTGCAATCTAATCTAACAACGAAATTGTGTGAAAAACACAATTTTTGTTTTTTTTTTCAAAAAAACACGATTTTACAAAAAAAAAAAAAATGGCTAAGCGAAGCTCGCTCACCCAGGTACTTATTTGTACTCCATGCGTTCATATCAATATTTTGAATATTTTTTTTTAATTTTTAAAAACTGTGGTGGGCATGCTGTACGAAATTGTGTCGTAGTCACACCATTGGTACCTATATGGCCACATCACTTTAAAACAGATAAACACAAATACATTTTTATGTCATATTTATTGAGAGTTAATGTATTTTTAATATGTGATCACACCCTAAGGATTAAGAATAAAACTCGTAAAGGATAAGTAAGAGCTCAGTCTCGCTCACTATCCTATTCAAATTGGTAACTGCCTGACCGTAGGTGCATTAATAATATATTTTGGATTATATCAAAGATGCTATAATAAAGTCATAATTTCTAATATTATAAACCTAAAGCATTTGTTTCTTATGTTTGTTTTAACGCCTTAGTCTTTAAAACTACTGGTCCAATTAAAAATATCTTTTTGCATTTAACGAGTAGGTATAGTCTATTTATTGAGGCAGATTGAAGTGAAAGATTATAGTAGGGGAGCCCATGAGCTGATTTTAGGATTTACTCAAGTGCTGCAGACTAACCTTGCACTCTGTTGAGTACCTCCACCTATATAAGTACTGTATAAGGTCGCGCGGTTAGGACAGCCGATCAAAAAAAAAAAAAAAATTGATAAATTATAAATACTTGAAACCGTCAGATTAAGGTGTGTTGGATAAAGTGTGCAATTCAATAATCTGCCGATTTCCACAAACCGAAGAGACAAAAATTGTCATAAACTTTATGGACGTGTTTTACCTCTTCGGCTTCCCAAAATCCCCCCATGGGCTCCTCTACTATTACATGACATCTACCTACGATCATTACGATCGCAGAATTATACCTACATATATGTATATATTTTTAATCATCCTATTTCGAAATCTTTTTTTTTATTATCCTATTATCTTATTGCAAAAGTAAAAATCTGAATTTAAATCGTACGTTATTGAGTTTATGATACATATGAGTGTATTTCAAAGAAAATATTTGTTTTAATGATATCATTTTGATTGGTTGAATGGTCAAAGGTTGAGATTCCCGTTCTACGTTCTCATAATTATTACTTTTATATTCTTTGAATGTTAATAAAATAAAAAATAGATGTAGCCAAAGCAGAAGCTAGTAGTAAATATTATTTTATTTTTGTATCTAGTTTTAATTCATAGAAATGTTTGCTTAAAAAGAAATTCTATAAGGAAACAAATTTTAAATATATTTTTATTTATCTTCAACAAAATCTTTGATTTGTAGATTCCGCACAAGTTAAAGTGTTGGAGATAAAAATAACAGAAAAATAGAATACAGCATATATATGTTTATTATTATAGCATGCAAAATTACCCTTTCTGTTTATACGATATAGTTATTGTATAAGGAATTTATATATATATATATATATATATATATATATATATATATATATATATATATATATATATATATATATATATATTCCCATAGTCATGCATACGAAAACCTAGTAGGCGTAAGTCTTTACGGCTACTTGGGTATAAATATAATTTTACTAATGATTTTTCCATACCCGCATACGAACATTAATGTAATAAAATGCTTGCATTAATTATGTATGTATATATCATGGATATTGGACAGTATTTGTTGAAATTCTAATTCTTCAATATTATATAGTATAGTGCTTATTCATCATTTCACGTTTGCTATTTGTATGAATGCAAAAGCTAATGAACACGAAGTTTATTTACTAACTTCATCCAATACAAAAGATTGATAAAAATATTATGAATACAGTATAAATAATGTTCTAAGTGAAAACTAAAGTATGTTGTTTGGAAATTTTGGTTCGAAAAATTCTCAACGTGTTGGTATTTTGCGAGGGAATTTTGATTGCGATACTTTACTGTAAGAGCTCGGTTCGAGCGTAGGCACCTATCCCATAAAACGTCTAAGGGCGTGAAATCAAATTTTCCTCATTGCGTGTCGTAACAGTCATACCTTTATTTGAGCCAGCAATCGTAGGAAAGACGTGATTTTTTCACATTTCCAGCCTGCCACGAAATGATAACGGGATGAAACCGTAAAATTGACTCCGAGAAAGTGAGAATATGACGACGTTTTCAAAATGATATCCATGAAATTTTAGATAATAACAGATTCATTGAATTTTATGAACTTGCAGAACTTAATTTTTGAGAATTTCATTTTCGTACCTTCCTAGCAATGAAATTAAGGTGAAAATATTTTATACTAGCGGCTCACTCTCGCTTCGCTCGGGGTTCGCCCCTAGGTTGATTCCCCATACAAACTTTCATCCCCATTTTCACCCCTTAAGGGATGATTTCCAGGATAAAAGTATCCTATGTCCTTTCCAGGGTCTCAAACTATCTTCTTACCAAATTTCATCTAAATCGGTTCAGTAGATCCAGAGATTACCACCTACAACGTCACAAACTCACAATTCACAAACTTTACCTCTTTATTATATTAGTATAGACATGTAAGAATCTGCGACTTTACCTAAATTATTTCTGTAAAAAGCAGGCTATGTCTCTAGAAAACAAGTTATGACAAGTTATGGATACGTTCTAAAGCAGACAGAGGTTATTGCCAATATTATTTTTATTACATAATATTTAGACATAATAATAATAACGGAAGGAAACTATCTAGCGCGCGAGTTCTATCGGCCAATTCATGATTTATTAGTCTCAATAGAATATGTAACCAGTAAGTAATATAGGTGTTTGTATATCCGTAATTGTTTGTCCATGTGTACGTAATCGGGCTACTATTATAAATGCGAAAATTTGTATGTGTGTATGTATTGTTACTCCTTTACGCTAAAAGGACTGGACGGATTTAGGCGAAATAAATAGGTGAGTACACAAACAGACTGACTTGGAGTAACACATGTATATGTAGGTGCTTAGAGATGCATCCGAACGAATCGAAGTCGTAACATGTTCATATTTATGTATATAGAAATGTATACTAATTAGCGATATAGGTGCCTTTTTACCCGAACGCAATGAAAGGGTTAAGTTTTTCGTGCCTATCTTTGTATGTTTATTTGTAATATTATTAATTCGCTTTAAGCGATAAGGCCGCCTACTGTGCATCTTTGTTAATTTTTAATTACTGTCTGTATGTATTTTCTCTTTGGTGTACAATAAAGAGTATTATTATTATTATTATTGTTATTATTTATTCCCTCACACATTCTAAACCACTCGATGGATTTCGACTGCATAATACTATATTCCATCGCGAACTTGTTGTCATCTTTTTAATTAGCTTTTATGCAGTCTGGTTTTTTATTTTTATTATATATTTATTATCCAGATTAAGTCAGGGCTGATATTTACTGATTTTGTATTTGGAAGTTGTATAGAATTTATTTCTCTTCGTTTAATAAACACAGGAAATTTGGTGTCGCTGTATACCCACTAAGTGACGGTTTTGGCCAAACCAATCCGTCCAAACATCAAGTGAATTGCAGTTGTGGCTGTGATATGACGCACGCACTGGAAACACGAACGTTGGTTTCCATTAAAATGAACAAAATATGAATTTTATAAACAAGTCTAACCGAAAATGGAAAAGAACTTAATAAGAATATTAAGATTTAATCTTAGGTTAGCGTAATTCAATATTTTTTACATTAAACTTTTAGGTCTAAAAATTCGTATCTGTTACATTATAAATGGAAATGTAACACTGGGGACACGTAGAACCTTGAGAAATTTTGGCAAAGTAAAAGAACTTCTAAGAAGGCGAGTAACTTTAAGAAAAAAGTTAAAAACACTACATGGGTAGTAATTTAATAAAAAGAAAATCTACATTTAAATAAATTTCAAAAACTTAGCTTAGGTACTGAGTTTCTTGAAGCAGTTTGTATTCAACAAGCTTTATAATCCAATTTTACTCATGTTAACGTAACAAAATTTGTTATTTAAGTGATTGAAGTTGCCGATGTTGACAACACATTAGTAAATAACTTGAATGATAACACAGTCTAACAACAAACATACATAACCTAGTGCTTATTTATTGTGTTAAATCATGGATATTAATAGTAACTTATATTCGCCTAGTTAGCAAAATTCGACAATAATACAATATTATTATGTATAAGCCACTTACCTGCGCCTCGTTCCGGTGGGTCCGGGTACGCAGATTTTGTTCGCAATTTCATGGATTTTAATTTTTTTGCGCTAAGCCCTAATTATTTTTCTTAAATAAAAGTAGCCTAAGTTACTCCTTATAACATCAGCTGCCAGTGAAAGTCACGTTAAAATCGGTCCAGTCATTTCGGTTATTAGCCGGAACAAACAGAAAGACAAAAAATTATAAAAATGTTTTTTTTTTTTAATTATAAATACCGTAGGTATGTACTTTCATATGTATTTAGTAAAAAGCTGTTATTTTGACATTACCAACAGACATTTCAATTTTATTTATCTGTATAGATAGAATTTTCATGATAGTGTAAAACAAACAATGAATTCGAACAGATGCAGTCAAAACAATATTTATTATAAATCACTAGGCCTTTTCGTGGATGAATTTTGGGCTCTCTCTCAAGTTAAAGGTAGCTTGATGGCTCGTAATATAATTTAAGAAACAAAATCAAATTCACCGTTCAAAGAAACGACAATTCCCTGCCCTGTTTGATTTAAATTCCATCGCCATATAATCAAGGATTTGAAGTATTGCAAGATTGAGAGCCCATAAAAGAGATTGGATATTGAATCAAATCTGTTCAAATGTAATGCAAAAAAATTTGCAAAACTGACAATAAATGGTACATAAAAATCACTTTTCACATAGAGTTTTCCCACTTTGAATCTGTTTGGTTAAGATATTTTGTAAAAAAGTCCCATTGAAAGTAGTTCATCAGAGACACGCGTGTCATAGATTCTTTAAAAATATAGAGATCACAAAAGCTTCAAAGTACCCAATATTACTTTATTATTAAAAGGAAACATGACACTTTAATATATAATAATTATCATTTTATATATAACGATGTAGGAAAATAAGACAAACGAAACTGTAAGAATATAAATTAATATTATTGTAGTTATCATAAAATATCACAAAGTAGTTTAAATATAACCAAAAATATATTAGCAAAAATACTATAACTGAATTATTAAAAACGTTATCCTTTAAACACTACTTAACTTTGTCTGCCGGGGAAAAAGTGGTTCGACAACGAACACAGGGTATTTAATCGGTTTGGGCCATTATGCCAAAATCAAATCATAATAAATTTTACTTTTTAAAGATTATAAATGAAACGAATGTTGCCACTAAAAAACTATTTATAAGTATAGTTAAATTAAAAATATGTTTATTACATAAAAAATATACAGTGACATTAATAATAATCTATTACGCAACAATTATTGTTTGTCTATACAAATGAAGTCGAATTCTAAATTATTAATGTATCTACTAATTATTATGATTATAATTTTGCATAATACTACAACCCGCGGCTTCGCTCGCGCTAAAACTACAAAAAAAACTCTAAAAAAGTAGGTTTCATACAAACTTACATCCCATATTTTACCCCGTTATGGGATGAATTTCGAAAAATGCTGAAAAATGTATTTATTTAATTGTATTGAAGTGTATTAATACCAAGTTTCGAGTAATTATAAAATTTTTTTTGAGTTGTATTATAAGGTGTTTCCCCTTGGGAATGAGATAATCTCCCGCGGTAAAAAGTAAAAAGCTCTCCAGCCGGCCAACTATCTCAATATCATCTATTTCCATACAAAAAATCCAATCCATCACTCCGTTTTAACGTGAAAGAAAGACAAACAAACAAACAAACACACTTTTACATTTATAATATTAAAATAAAGTATGGATGTATAGACATACGAGTAGATACATAATAATATCCTTTGAGATCCGACTATATTTGGCGGGTATTAATAATACGAGTATACATATACATTCAAACACTTGTTTCTATTGAAATTATAACTTGGTACATTTATAACTTGGTACATGATAATAAAGACGAACCAGCTGAAGGATATCGAGAATTTTAAACAAGTAAAAGAAAATATGAATACAATGCTGTATACCAAACAAATAGAAAAATCAAGTTTTCTTTCATAAAGAGCCTCATAACTAGTGCATTTCACAAATAAACAGTATTTTATATTGCTAGATTAAAAATTATTTACCAGGAAACGGTATTGAACTAGATAAATATGGCACAACTAGATACATTTTAATCTATACTTCTATACTAATTTTACAAAGAGGTAAACTTTGTGAGTTTGTGAGGCTGTGAATTTGTGAGTTTGTGATGTTGTGGGGGGTAATCTCTGGTTCTACTGAACCGATTTAGATGAAATTTGTTAGGAAGATACTTTGAGAACCTGGGAAGGACATAGAATATTTTTATCCCGGAAATCATCTCTTAAGGCGGTGAAAATGGGGATGAAAGTTTGTATTGGGAAGCAAGCTAGGGATGAACCCGAGCGAAGCGAGGGTGAGTCGCTAGTGATATATAATTTGTTATAATTAAAAATAATTTATAAATACAAGGATATGATATAAGCTTTGGTCAATCGCGCGTTTTCGGGCAATTGAGGTTTGCTCGTATAAGCGTGAATTTTCATTGACCTCATAACCAAAATATTAAACGTTCAATGACATCCGCAACCTCGTTTTATGACAGTTTCTTGGTTTAGCATCTTCTAGCTTCATAAAAATTGTATTTTTACCGCAATTTTACTTTATGACACTTAATTATAATATTACTAGTGATTTACCCTCCTTTTGTTCCTTTTCCTAGGTACCTATCAGTAGTCTATGCGTTACTTCAGTTTCCAGCCTTTGTGCCTACTAAATTTCAGCTCGAAAGAGGAACAACAAACATACACACAGAAAATTTTGAAGTTCTACCGAAAATTATTCATGTAATCAAAACGTTCTGTAAAGATTTACAGAATTTTCAAAGGAAAAGCAAAAACAAAAATTTATGTTTTTAAAATATCAGCAACATTCATATATGTACATGAATGCAATTTTAGCAGTGGCCAGAGGATTTAGTTAAGGACTTTTTCAAAGCTGTATTTTTATATGACTAGACGGTTTAAAAAGTTAGTATTTTTTTATAATAATGTGTATAACATAAAAAAATACTAACTCTTTTAAAATATATGTACATATTTTGATAGCGAAAATTTGTTATATCGTGTTTTGTTTTGTATTTTCTGAGTTTATTATTGAATGGGGATTCATAATAAACTACTTTATAAATTATACCACTGCCATAATATTGGACATATTATGAGAATATACAAATAATTTAATAAGAATTGATATATAACTTTTTACGAGCTTTTACCCTTTAGTTAAAATATAAATAATTGAAATAATATTGACGCATTCATTTCCGCTTTCGCTAGAATCAAGACTTATTGTCTCTTCTCAACTTAATTAAAGAATAAACATCAGTATTATACATACATACATATATGATTAATGATTTTTAATCGGGCAAAAATAGAATCCACGACCTTCTGTAAAGACCGTGACGTAAATATACCTGCCATTTTAACGTTAGTATATTCTATTCCTTAATTGTGAAAAAAATATATCTCTTTTTTGCATAGCTTTTTCCGCACTTAGGCATGAATATCTGTTACCAAAACATTGTTTATGTACAATTTTCTATCCAGTACGGTCAATTAATCCTTAGTTTTTACGGTCATAAACTCTATCGTCGAGCCGGCTTTAGCACTTCAGTAAATGAGTGTGCACTAGATACACGAAAATTAGGTTAAAGACGCTTATATCTTTATGTATGGCCGTAAAATGCGGGTAGTTGTTTATTATTCATAGGTAATATTTCTTTGAAAGAGGTATTAGTAGCATAAAGGAGTATAAGGTACATTTGAGTATCATAACTTGGTAAGATAGCATGCAGAAAATTTTTGTATAATAAAATTTAATGTAATTTGGAGAGCTAGGAGGTCCTTAATATACAAACACTTTAAAATAATTATTTAACCAACCATCAAACATCATGGGACATAAATATTTTTTAGAGATAAGGATAAATAATTATAATAGGTTACAATTGATGATGATGTCCTCTTGACCGAGTTCGGCCACTGAGACTAGCCAGATGCGCTGGAGATATTATAGTGTACAAGTGTACGCGCAGACACAATTATACTCTCTATTCCTGTCTAAGGTGACACCGGTGAGATGACAATTCGACACGACCAGAAAGAGATCAGGCGAAGGTCCGATTCTGCTTTACGTGCTTTCTAAGCTAGGAAGGGGGTGATATAATGCCAAGTTTACAACTTCGGGCTATTACTGAGACTTTTTTAACAGAAAGACTTAATATCTAAGCTTTGCCCGACTCGGGGTCGAACCCAGGACCTTGGAATGTGCATCCGTACATGTTAGCCACTAAATGACAGAGGTAATTAACACATCACGCAATTACTGTAAACATATATGTATAAAACACACACACACACACACACACACACACACATATATATATATATATATATATATATATATATATATATATATATATATAAACATCTATTTAAATTGTGTACTTCCTTCATTTCGTTGTACTATAAGAATCAGAAAATGCGCTACTCAGAAAATATATCTAGGGACGATTTTCACTATAAATTGACACAAATACATACTATAGTATGTAAATACATACTATTTTTGTTTGTTTAAATAAGTTATATCTATACATATAATAAAATTGTAACTAAGCCGAATCTGTACATTAAATATTTTTTGGAAAATCTTATTGAAATAAACATATATAGAGGCCGAATCTATAGTTTTTAGATTTTTTATCTGTCTGTCTGTCTGTTTGTTTGTTTGTCTGTCTGTCTGTTACCGCATCACAAAAAAACTACTGGAGGGATTTTAATGAAATTTGGTATGGTGATAGCTGGTTATCCGGGTCAACATATAGGATACTTTTTACCGCGGGAAAGTATCTCATTTCTGAGAAAAAATACAAAAACTGCAATGTAAAAGTATACTAATATGTAAAACCTAAGAATTTGGTTTTTGGTCATCTGAACGCGGGCGGAGCCGCGGGCAATCTAGTCTAAAATATATAAATCTCGTGTCACAGTGTTTGTAACAAAACTCCTCCGAAACGGCTGGACCGATTCTAATAAAATTTTGTGTGTATATTCAATAGGTCTGAGAGTAGGACGTAAACTATTTTTCATACCCCTTACTGATTAGAGTGGTCCACTCCAATTTTTTTTGGACAAAATTTTTTATTTTAATTTTTTTATCATTCGGCATTTAAATACATACAAACCTAAATTTTGAGGAGGTTAGTCGCTAGGGTTATATAAAAATTTTCGTACATACTCCGTATGCGTAACTATCACATCTCAATTTATCCAACACGCGCGCCACTTATGTTACATTGTTGGTTTTGTGTCAGAAACTTTGACAGGCGCGCACACATCGTTTAACATAGCTGTATCGAAATCGCATGAATGGATATAAATAAAACAATTTATAATTCTCAATTAAACTTCTATTTTGAATGCGAAATTTTGTATGTATCTCCTTTACGCTAAAACGGCTGGACCGGTTTGGATGAAATTTGGTATGCAGATAGGATATGACCTGGAGTAAGTAACACGTATACCTACTAATACTTTCTTAGATTTACGCGAATATATGATATTTTAAATAAAACTATCTTCGGATTTATTCTGATTTTTGGTTCCCGACGTTTCGAATGCTTTACAGCAATCACGGTCACGGGAAAATTTAGACGACTCAAAGGCGTTATAAACTTGCTACATAGAGTGCCTACTCAGAAATTCAAAAATGTCACCAAAGTACCTTACAACATTTGTTGATTTTTATTCTAAACATTTTTTCTAATAAGTATTATAATTAAATATGGCAATATTTTTTATTTATTTTTAGCTCTTATTATTACACGAGTATAATGTTAGTTATAAAATTTTCCAAAAAGGCGCTACGTTTATACAATATAATAAATACAAAATTAGTCTAGGAACATATCCGAGTGAAGCGAGGGTAATTTACTAGTGCTCTATAAACCGAAAAACGCGACCATCTTACCAAAAATTGTTTAAACATAAAAGCAAATTATAGAAGCTTTAGTTTTGCGGCTTCGAAATCTTATTGAAAGCTTGAATAATCTAAATATATTGAGTATTAAATATATTAGTTCTGTGAATGACGTTAAATACTCGCTTGATTTAAGCCCGCGTTGGCAGTGACTACAACAGCTGTCTAATTTGTTGCATATGCAGGCATAGATTAGCCACGTCAAGTTCAGCGCTATCACTTTAATCTCTAATAATGTTTTATTGTTCCATCGTACCATAATTAGGAGAGCCAAAGTAAATACATAGAGTCGTAAAGTTAATGGGCTGCAAATGAGTTATAGTTACTAAGAGTCTATGTGGAGTCAGCTGGTAGGCCTAAAGTAATTCTAATATTATTTTTTTATATGTTGGGACATTAACACACAGCACCATTTGGTTCTATGGGAAGCTACGAAGCTTGTGTTATGGACACCAGATAGTTAATACACTACACATATATAACTTTAATACATACATATTATAAATATAAACAGTAAACACCCTTGACTTTAGTAAAAACATTCGTGCATCACACAAATGAATGCCGCCCCCAGCGGGATTCGAACCCGCGACCGCTAGCTCAGCAAGTAGGGTCACTACAAACTGAGCAAGACGTGTCGTCATAATTAAAGTACTAATATGGTGAAAATAAAAAAATGTTAAAATAAATGCTTGGGAATTGTATATACATAATATGTAAAAATTTTCCTGTAATAAATTTTCTATACTTTCCAAAAGTAACATTAGCTTTAGTAAAATATTTATTAATTTAATAAACTAAACGTTGCAGCATTAGCATATTAATAACAATGTACCGCACTTTACACACTCTAAACCGCGATAGAGCGTTGACTATGCTCTACCACCTCCTCCCAGTTTTCAGACCCCGAGTTATTTAACGAAATTTCACATGAGCCTCTACAAAAACTCTCGAGGAGTCATTTCCTAAATATATATATATATATATATATATATATATATATATATATAAATAAATAGAGGGCTAAAACGTCTGTTAGTACACAGCTGTCAGCCGTAGAACCTGAAAACGATCATTAATTCAACAACTTGTTGAAAGCAAAGTGTTCTTGCCGCACCAATTAGTATAGTATAGTCCAGGCAGGTTAAAACTCAGCTTTTTAAAATATTTAGCGAGAGGTATCTATTTTATTTTTTCATTTAAAACCTTTTAGGAAAAAAGTAAAGCTCTGAAACAGAAACGAGATAAGGAAGTAGTTCAAATTATAAATATCAATTAGTTGTGAAATATCTGTGGAAAGGTTTTCGGTACTAAAATGAAGTAACTCTTTAAACTTTCATGGTCACTGAATATGTTATTATGATGTAAAAGGGGATTTTTACCAAATTTAACACTTACTTTTCAGAGTGACCATGACGCTTGTAATAGTGCTAAAATATCGGGAACCCTCATAACGAAGTGCTGAGCATGGTAAATATCCTACATTCATCATCATAATTAAATGGACTAAGGCCTCAACTAATACTTTCTTAGATTTATGCGAATATTTGTCATCTATACATATGTATAATAAAATTGTGACTAACCCGAACCTGTACATTAAAGATTTTTTGGAAAATCTTATTGAAAAAGACATTATTGTCGATACAGAGACCGAATCTATAGCTTTTAGAATTTTTGTTTATCTGTCTGTTACCGCATCACAGAAAAAACACTGGAGAGATTTTGATAAAATTTGGTATGGTGATAGCTGGTTATCCGGGTCAACATATAGGATACTTTTACCGCGGGAAAATACCTAATTTCTGAGAAAAAATACAAAAACTGCATTGTAAGAATATACTAATATGTAAAACCTAAGAATTTGGTTTTTGGTCATCTGGACGCGGGCGGAGCCGCGGGCAATGCTAGTTGTAAATAAAACTATCCTTTCGGTTTTTTTAGCGGATTTATTTTGATTTTTAAGTTCCCAAAGTTTCGAATTTACAGCAATCATGGTCACGGGAGAGACTGAGCCTCAACTTTAAATTTATTTTAGATGTAGCTCTGTTGAAGATTTTGAACAACTATGTAGTACGCAAAGTCTCTACATTTACATGGTAATGAGGGATTCGAGAACCAAACTTTGTGGTTAAGCTGTCCAAGCCTAGACATAGAAAATTAAATTATAAACTTTATGTATTAAAGTAGAGTTTTGAAATATTAAGATATTTGAAATTGCACTATATTTCTATTGCAGTGTGGCTGTGCTCGTATATGTATATTTACCTACTAGCGTCTCACCCTCGCTTCGCTCAGGTTCGACCCTAGATACGTTTTGATGCTTAGTGTGGAGTAGACATTTTCGTCATTTTTCCGATGTTTTAATAGTTATTCTGCTATTTCGTGTGATGACAAATCCAACAAAATAAAGATCATAAACATCGGTCCATCAGTTCACGAGTTATAAGTGTTGTAACAAACACGATTTTGTTTTATATATAAGATAAGATATAGATGCACTAGTATCGTATATATCAAGCTCACAACAAGGCTAGCTTATGATCAAGTACATTTAGTTCAGGTTTTACGATGTTAGAAGGTCCAAGCTTTGAAAAATAAATGTAATATTTTATAATACAAAATGTTAATATAATAGAAAGTCAAGGAGTGTTGAGATGCCTTAAAACTTACTAACGAAATAAGCGGACACAAGGAAATAATGAGTGAGATTAACTCGAGCCACGCGGGGCTTGTAATAAAGAAGGAGCGTTAAACAGCGAGTGCGATAAATTGGACTATAAAGTCTTATTCACAGGGGCCCGTAGATGTCAAGATTAGTTGCAAAAGTATAAAGTCACATGTTGTTTATATAAGTTACTAGCATTGCCCGTGGCTCTGCTCGCGTTCAGATGACAAAAAAACCAAATTCTTTGGTTTTACATATTAATATACTCTTACATTGGAGTTTTTGTGTTTTTGCTCAAAAATAAGATTTTTTCTCGCGGTAAAAAGTATCCTATATAGTGACATGGATAACCAGCTATCACCATACCAAATTTCATAAAAATCCCTTTGGTGGTTTTTCTGTGATGCGGTAACGAACAGACAGACAGATAGACAAAAATTCTAAAAACTATAGGTTTGGCCTCTGTATCGATGACAATGTTTATTTCAATAAGATTTTCCAAAAACAGTTTAATATACAGATTCGGCTTAGTTACAATTTTATTATATGTACCTATAGATTATTTAATGGTGAGTTAAAGAAAGTTACATGTCGAGTCAATCTACGAGTATAATACTAAGTAAGATATTAATATTTTATGTATATATATATATATATATATATATATATATATATATATATATATATATATATATATATATATATATATATATATATTTTTTAAGTATTATGATAAAGAAACAAAGAATATTTTTACATATACTAACGACATACGCTAATAATCCACTTTATTAAAATCTATAGAAGTAATAAAATTAAAAATTAATGTTTCTTTGTTTGTCATCTATGTAATTCACTCGATTGTGATGAATGTGTTCTGGGTTAAGCCACAAAGGTTTTTGGCTCAAAAAATCCCTATAAGATCTAACATAGGATTGCTTTAACCATTTATCGCACTAGTTACTAATAACAAATATTTAACACAAAATTTGTTTAATTGACGAACTGTGTTTAAAATGCTTTAACTAAGCCAATTTATAATTTTATACTCTGACAAGTACACATAAATGTTCGTAGAGAAAGAACGTAATTGAATATATTTGAACCGTAGCCTTCTACACCACCTTATTAAGGACATAGCTAAACTTAAGTAGCGAATGAAATATATACTTCATGATAGTCAAATGAATTAAATTTATAAGATGGAGCTGCGCTAGTTGAGAATAGTGAGAAGGAAAAAATGTAGAATTCTATAGAATTTCACATATTTTTGCCTTAATAAAAGCATAATAATTTTTAGCTTGTCTCTTAGAGAAAGAATGTACTGCATTGTAAGCCAAGTAAATGGACACAGGGGCGTAATGAGCAAGATTAGCTCGACGCGTACCGGCATCTAATAAAGAGGGTGTGTAAAACATGCGAACAGGATGCGATAAATTGGATTATAATGAAATCTTTACAGGTGCTTAAACTTAACATCTTTTTGTTTCTACGCTAATTGGATGATTGGACGCTATCTAATTTGATTGTTTTTTTACCTAAAATTATTATGTTTGTTTAGCCGTTTTGGAAATATCCAACATTATTTCAAGAATTACCTATTGCTTTATAATTGATTTTGTTATTCAATTTGTTTTTATCAGTTCGAGTATAAAAATACAGCATATCATACATTTTACATATATTCGGTATCCGTTCTGGGCAAATTTTGTATTTTGGCAATATTTTTACCGCTGGGAAAGCTTTTACGTGTACCACCTGCGCTTCTTCTGGTAATGCAAATAACTATGAGGGTCTGAACGAATTTAAAATACCCTCAAAAAAATTTTTTGCGATTTGTTTATAGTCTCGCAAACACGGTAGCTTCGCTGACTCGGATTATTGCTATCTCGCCGTAGGCCACGAGGCATTCGTGTTTTGACCTGTCATCTGTATTATATAAAATTTGATTTGAATATGATTAAACAAAACGTAATATTGAGAAAACTCGCTTAGGTATGTTTTAATTCAAGTTATATCTATTTATAGCAAAAAGAAAAAGGTTTATGAAAAAATTATTGTATTAAAATTGAAATTTATTCTAAAAATATATGGAAAACGCTATTACGTAAGCTAAATGTCAAAAATAATATCCTACGAAAATTAATAAAACGACAAACGTTGGGCATTCAAAATATATGTTCAGTAATTTTAAGCCAATTCTTTTATTTTCTCGTAGTACTTTAAGTTGTTTTATAGGACATGAGACCAGAGCGGATAGAGTAATTTTGTTCGCAGTAACCATGTGTCTTATGCAAGCTGCTTCTACACGATTCATTGATTCTAGTAACAGTATTATAAATTCAGCTAAGAAAAGATCGTATACTTGATACATAGTAGAATATATCCAAAGATAATTTGTATCCTATTCGAAATATAAATTTTATTTTAAACTAAACTCACTCTCGCTCCGGTCGGGTTCGTCCCGTATATGTTTTAACGGTTGGTATAGATTTCTCAGAGATGAGATATTTTCCCGGAAAAAAAGTATCCTATGTGTTGATCCGGATAACCAGCTATCATCATATCAAATTTTATCAAAATCTGTCATGTAGTTTTCTCGTGATACGTTCTTCGTGTTCGTGTGTTTAATCTCCAAAATGGCTAATCTAATTTTCATAGGACTTTCACTGGCAGATAGCTGATGTTATGAGGAGTAGCTTAGGCTACTTTTATTTTAGAAAAATAATTTGGGTTCCGCTCAAAAAAATAAAAACGTACCTAGGACGCAAGGGCAAGTCGCTAGTTCTGAAATATATCTATTTATTACAGTTACCGTGTTGATAAATTCTATACCAACGCTCGAATGGCCTCCATCAAGAACCAAGTTAACGTCTTAACACCTAGACATTTTTATTGAAATTCCTATGTGAATAAGAATAAAGTAAAATAATAAGAGAGATGTTTGTTTTATGCGTGCCTCAGACTGTTTTACTTTTTAGTTGTTTCTATATGATATATTCTGTGTCAATTCCGTAACTTATTCTCGCTTCACTCGATTCGACTAGATGCCTTTTATGACTTTATGCAAAAACATCGACTTTTATTTACGTATACAATACTATAATATTATTACTATAATATATAAGTACTGTTTTTGACGAGACGTTTGGCTCAGTTTGTAGTGACGTTACTTGCCAGGCCAGGGGTCGCGGGTTCGAGTCCCGCTGAAGGCATTTATTTGTGTGATGAGCACGAATGATTGTACTCTAGTCATGGGTGTTTATATTTATAACATGTATGTATGTATTTAAAGTTATATATGTGTAGTGTATCAACTATCAGTTATCCATAACACAAGCTTCGTAGCTTACCATGGAACTACATAGATGTTGCTGTGTATTAATATCCCAACATATTTTATTTATATATTTAATACTAGCAGAACCCGTGGCTTCGCTCGTGCTAAAACTATACAAAATCTTTAAAAAGGTAGTTTCATACAAATTTTCATACCCTATTTTACACCTTATAGGATGATTTTCGAAAAATGCTTAAACACGTATTTATATAATTTTATTGAACAGCAATAATACCAAGTTTCAAATAATTCTGATCATAAATACTTTTTTGGATTGTATTATAACGTGTTTTCCCGTGGGAATTAGATAATCTCCCGCGGTAAAAAGTAGCCTATGTCACTCTCCAGCCCTCTAACTATCTCCAAACAAAAAATCACGCCAATCCGTCACTCCGTTTCAACGTAAAAAAAGGACAAACAAACAAACATACTTTCACATTTATAATATTAGTATGGATATGGATGTATGTATTTTTTGAGAAACGTCCAGCGCCTACTTTTATCAAATACTAACTAGCACAGGTTAAACATATTCAGACAGTACATAGTATTAACATTCGTTGTTAATACTGTGATCATTTTTACATCAATAAATAATCGTAATAAAGAAATGAAAATTTTCTTTTTTTAACAATATATGTTGAAGGTGTCCATTTAAATATTTCGCTAATTTAAGCAATTCTTAAAGAGCGTTAGGAAATCGATTTTATTTTTATTAAAACACAGTCAAATTTCGTTTTAAAATGTTTATAATAAACATTATATCCCATGGTGAGTACTAATAGAGCTAATTTGCCAACAACAATAAAAATATGCTTTGGTGTTTAAAATGAGAAATCACATATAATTCTTAATGATATTCATCATTTTTTATATAAACGCTACAATTTCATGCTTCGCGGTAACTTTTAATATGTTTTTGATATAACAGGGTATAAAAAGAGTCTTCTGTAAATTGCAATGCAATAAATCACGAATAGACCATGCATTGCTCTGTCGTAATCCTTGTTGGGATAATTTCAATGGTGACAATTTTCATTTTCATTTTTACGGCCTTCTCTGTGTTCTCTCTGTTCTCTCTGGAAATTTACTTTAGAAAGTGATTTCTTATTACATGTTTGAGTAGTTTCTATGAGTCGGTAATTAACATCGCATGTAGTCTTAAACAGATCGGATTTAAAATCTAAGTAGTTAATACAGAAGTTAGAAGCTGTGGTCTTTGTCATAGATCATAACCCATTTCCACTCATTAGTCTACGTGTCAATATTATGTTAATGAAATAAAAATAAATGTTTTTCTTTTATAAAATACTAGCGACTCACCCTCGTTTTGCTCGGGTTCGTCCCTAGTACATTTTAACGGTTATTATGGAATAGATAGACTATATATGATATATATCCGCTAACTATATAAGTAACGATGTAGGTAACGGGCTATCTAATACAAAAAAGATTTTTTTAAATCGGTGTAGTAGTTTCTGATATTAGCGCATTCAAACAAACAAACAAATTCTGCTTCTTTATAATATAATAATATAGATTACCTTCTAATAATAACTATTTATTACAGGTGCAAAGTCAAGGTATAGATCGGTGTTTGAATATTGTTATGGTAAGTTGACATAAGTTTATAGTGCTTTATTGTTATAATACGTTTTAACGTTTAGTATAGATTTCTTAGAAAAGAGATATTTTCCCGCAATAAAAAGTATCCTATATGTTGACCTGGATAACGAACTATCATCATACCAAATTCCATCAAAATCCCTCCAGTGGGTTTTCCGTGATGCGGTAACAGACAGACAAAAATTCTAAAAACTATAGATTCGGCCTCTGTATCGATAATAATGTCTATTTCAATAAGATTTTCCAAAAAAATATTTTATGTACAGATTCGGCTCAGACTTTTATTAGAAATATAAACCGTCTTAATTATTAAAAATATATTATATAGGATTAGATCCAATAAAATTATTTTTGATATTTGTTTAAATGGTTATTTGATTTATTTTGGTTGTAGTTACATCAGCATTGTTGTGCATACGCTAAAAGCGAACCTTATGAAACAACCTCGAAAGAATGCTACGAGGAAACACAAAATCCAAACTCTGTAAGTAGCATTAATATTTTTTCGTAGCTTTAGTATTTGAAGGGCTCGACATCACATTGTCATATTTTTTAAATATATTGTTGAATTGTTATATCTACATATATATAGTATTGTATGTATTCAGCCCTTTTAATCTTTCTTCTGGAGAGCACATACTTTAACGCTTCAACGGTCGCGAACATGGCGGCATGGCAGTTAACAATTGGTTTCCCGGAAACTAACCACGGAGGCTTTAAGGTATCAGGATCAGGATGAGGAGGATCAGACCACAGTCCACCACGCTGGCAAAGTGCGGGTTGGCGGACTTCACATGTCTTTCGAAAACTTGCTAGGTTCTCCCAGACATGAAGGTCACGATGTTTTTCTCCACCTTAAGACTTCTCCAATCTTGATGAAGCAAACACAAGAATCCTAAAATATACGTTTCCGTTACAAGAATATTCCTATATTCGCGGTCTCGTATTGGTCACTGAGCTCGTAATGCTCATAATAACATTACGTAAGCCGTCGGTTGGAAGGTGCTTAGTGTACGGTCGGGATGATAAAATACCTTTTTAAGATTATCTATATTTTGGTATTACGTGTGATTATAATGCAAGCTCTAAGTGATTATAGTATTATTATAACTAGCATCGCCCGCGGCTCCGCCCGCATTCAGATGACCTAAAACCAAATTCTTAGGTTTTACATATTAGTAAACTCTTACATTGCAGTTTTTATATTTTTTCTCAAAAATTGAGATATTTTCGCGCGTTAAAAAGTATCCTATATGTTGAGCTGGTTATCCACCAGCTATCACCATACTAAATTTCATCAAAATCCCTTCAGTAGTTTTTCCGTTATGCGGTAACAGACAGACAGACAAAAACTCTAAAAACTATAGATTCGGCCTCTGTATCGATAATAATGTTTATTTTAATAAGATTTTCCAAAAAATATCTAATTTACAGATTCGGCTTAGTTACAATTTTATTATAATATGTATAGTCTATCGACTTAGCCACGCTTCGCTCGGGTGCGTTACTAGGCACGCAGATTTTGTTCACTATTTCAAGAGTTTTTAATTTCTGCACGATACCCTAATTCTTTTCCAAAATAAAAATATCCTAAGTCATTTCTTATAATATCAGCTATGTGCCAGTAAAAGTCTTATTAAAATCAGTCCAGCCGTTTCGGATATTAGCCGGAACAAACAGACAGACAAAAATTTTAAAACTGTTTTTTTCTTATAAATACCATTTATATTATTTTGACATTACAAACAGACACTTTAATTTTATTTTTTTATTATTGATAAAAATACCGAGAGAAACATTTATTTAAGTTACCATACCGCTGTCCGTCGAGAAAGTTTAAAAAAATAGAGCTGCATTGCCGCTTTGATAACTACACTTATCTTAGGTAAAAAATTGGGCCATCACTATTTCTGGTTTATGTTTGTAAGATGTATTTGTGTGTAAAGATACGTATTTTTATTTTAAGTAATTAATATAAACACAAATATTTAATTACAATTAACGTAAATTGAAATTATAAGTCCTATCAACAAAAATATTACCAACATTCTCGTAGGAAGTTCATAAATACATAGGAAATGTTGGTGTAACGAAAATTCTGTTAGTGAAATTTTGTATCTTGATTGAAAATGAGATTAAACACTCGTCAGAATAATTACACAATTGGAAATTTAGAGCCTACTTTACGATTTGCGAGAAAATTGTTAATAACGATTCGAAGAACAAAATTCTCTGTACATAGTAATATTAGGTATGCTTCAAAATAACGTAGTCTCATAATTAAAATATGTCAATCTTATTACATATCTAATGAGAAGTACACGTATAAAAACCCGTCTTTACATAGCTAATAAATTATTTGACCGACTTATAAAAAAAGTGTTTTTCACGCGATCGACCAATTATGAAAGATTTTTATGATAATTTTTTTGTGAACAGGTTAAATTAAGGTGTAAACCTTAAATGTACAACATACAAAAAAAATTTGAATAACAGTGGCATAATAACAATAAATTAATTTAAAAATCTATGTAGCTTTTTGTTAAAAATATTTTATACTAATATATACATTTAACTTTCTAGTGCGACTTTGATGTATGCTTGGCGAAAAAAGGTGGACTTCTTATGTCGAACGGTACATTCGACAAAATTGCACTAGAGGAGCTACTTGAGAAGGACTTCGAGAACTACGCTGGTGTCTCGGATGTTCTCAAAGAAAAGTGCCTAAGCGAGAACTTAGACGCTTACGTACAAGAGGATCCTTGCAATCTAAAAGAGCTCGGAAATTGTTTACGCTTTTACATCATGTCGGTGTGTATTAAAGCATATATATATATATATATATATATATATATATATATATATATATATATAAAACAGTGTGCCATATTTATAGCATGTTCTCAATGATTAAATTATAGCTGTTAAAAAGATGGTAAGAAGTGGGTTTTTGTAATTTCTAAAAATTAAAAGGGTATTTATTCACATTAAAAACTTAATACTTCCAAATCTAAAGTTTTTTGTAAATTGTTTTAAGTAAAATTAAATTTTTTTAATAGCACATGAAACACACTGCTCCGCTCTCTCGCGATGATAAAATCTTATCATAATACTTTCTTAGATTTACGCGAATACTTGACATTTTAAAATAAAACTATCTTTTCGGATTTTGGTGCAATTTTCATTTTGTTAATTGTGGGTAGGCTGTCTGTAACAACTATACCTTCAAGACATGTGACACCTCAGTCTCTCCCGTGACCATGGATGCTGTAAAGCATTCGAAACGTCGGGAACCAAAAATCAAAATAAATTCGCGAAAAAATCCGAAAAGATAGTTTTATTTTAAAAAAATCTTATCATATTTTCTACTCGAACTTTAGTTAGGGCAAAACGATTTTCCATACTAGTATTTGATACTATGATGTTCTCCTGACCGATTTCGGCCACGGCGGCCAATCTCATTGAGATTAGCCATCTGCGCAGGAGATATTATAGTGTACAAGTATGCGCGCAAACACAAGTGCAGTCTATTCCTGTCACTCTCTATTCATGTCACTCTCTATTCCTGTCACTCTCATACTCCGGTCGGAAGTCTCATACTCGACACGACCAATATGAGTTAAGGCGCAGGATCGACGCGACACTTGCTCTCCAAGGCACGGCGGTGAAACACTGTCAACTTCGGCTTACTAAACAGAAAGACTCAATAACTAAACTTGACCCAACCCGGGACTCGAACCCAGGACCTCCGGATATGCGGCCGTATATGCTAGTCACTACACCACCGAGGCAGTTTAAAGTTTCATACTATATGTAATATACAAATTTCTGTATGAAAAACACTTATACCCAAAGTCCTTCTATATGAAAACCACTCATTGTGTCAAAATTTCAAAGCTATCGATGAAAAGGGTTAGGAGGTTTGCGATTATGGACAAACGAACTATTACAATCGTATTTATATTTAGACAACCCTTTTTCCCCGAGGAAATAAAGTAAGTAGCTTATGTCATTCTCGCCGGAAATCTCTCGCCCACAGAAAGTCCATGAATACAGAAAACACCGTTCTCAAATGTATATAGTACGAAAACTTTTAATGGTTGTTTGGACATAAGTGTCATGCAGATTATCAAATATATCAAATACGAATTCTATTTAAAAATCACAGACAGATTGATAATTGAATTTATATATATATAGGTATTTTTTTGTTTATATATTAATAATAATTTACACAATTTTATATCATATTTTTTTCAGACTTGCAAGAATTGGGATAAAAGCGACGAATGTAAGAAAGTAAAAGAAGATATTAACAAGTGCCAAATGTAATACACGAATTTATTTTAGATTTACCTTATGTTAATTTCTTCAAACTACTATACTCTTTGAGCACTGTATTTTTATTTAAGCAATACACACACTAATCTTCACAAATCGTAGAGTAAAACACACTGCATGTAAATGATATACATATATTGTACTTATGAATAAAAATATTTTAAAACATTGTTAAAATTATTATAAATAACCCAGAAATATGGAGATTTTGTTCTTACGTTTATATGCTTGAGATAAAAAATATACATAAGACGTAAGAAAATCGATGATTCACAGTTTTGATTGTAGTACTGTAAGTAAAATTTCGAAAAAATTAAGCGAATTAAAGCGATTAGAAGATATTCGAAATATTAGAGTATTTAAACAATAATAATAATTTATGTATAAACTTTTAGATTGGGCTTATTTAATGTTCTTTTATATGTAACTAGCAGAACCCGCGGCTTTGCTCGCGCTAAAACTACAAAAAATCTCTAAAAAGGTAGTTTCATACAAACTTTTAACACCTATTTTACCCCCTTATAGGATGAATTTCGAAAAATGCTGAAACACGTGTTTATTTAATTTTATTGAAGAGTCTGAGCATTAATACCGAGTTGCAAGTAATTCTGATCATTAATATTTTGTTGGATTGTATTATAACGTGTTTTTCCGTGGGAATTAGATAATTTCCCGCCGTAAAAAGTAGCCTATGTTACTCCCAGCCCTCCAACTATCTCCACACAAAAAATAACGCCAATCCGTCACTCCGTTTCGACGTGAAAGAAAGATAAACAAACAAACAAACACATTTTCACATTTATAATATTAATATGGATTGTTGTTATTTTCGTAAATTAAAATCAGAGACTATAAGATACATTTAGTAAATAAATATTTTATCATTTTTGATTATATATTACAAGCCATGTTTAAAATCATGGCTGTCTCTAATTTAACACTCGGAATTTTCTCAATGACTTTAGTTTAAGGACTTCGTTTTATGGCGAACCTAATGACACCTTTGATATTTCTTGGCCTTAATACGCACTGTCGAGTAATAGAAGTTGGGTTAATTGCTCACACGAATTAGTTTCGGACAATCAAGAATTGCAATTCGTTGGAAATAAAATTATATTTCTGTTTTAATATATGATATTATAATTAATAATAAATTATAATAATAGATTATTACTGTATAAGTTCTGAAAAAAGAATATTTCTGTTTTAATTTTTTTCTACAAACCGTTAAAGAATAATGTAGATTGAAAATAGGGTTAAAATTTATGTAGATACTAGTGACTCAGTCTCGTTCTGCTCGGGTTTGTTCCTAGGTACGGTTTTGACGGTTAGCATAGATTTCTCAGAGATGATATTTTTCCGCACCAAAATATATCTTATATGTTAAAATGGATAAACAGTTATCACCAAACCAAATTCCATCAAAATCAATCCAGTGGTTTTCTTGTGACACTTTTCCATACAGACAGACAAAATTTTTACTTATATATAAATAAATTATTATGACTATTTCCTCTCATTAGATTTTCCTTCAACGTAAGATAATACGAGACCCGGGATTTGAACCTGCTTCACTTATTTTCCCAAGCAAGCAAACGGAATATATTCAAGTAACATATTTTTCTTTAATTTAATTTTCCCCGCATCTAAATGAATCTTTACAATGATACTCGCTGAATACTCAGTTTTATGAGTGCTAGCGTTGTAGCGGTATTTTTGACCCACGAAAAGATGACTATTTAAGTGAAAAATAACATAGAATTTTGTAATAGTTTAAATATAATGTTAAAAGAATTTTTAAACTTTTGGAGCTTTTTGTCCACTCCTAAGAATTATATAGGTACATATATTTTAATGAAGCTTATGCTATTTTCATAAACAATCATACTTTCGGTAGTTAGCGAGACAGGGTGTAGGGTCCGTTTTTATCTTTGCAAACATTTTTATTACCTATTTTCTTACCATTGTTTTAGTAATGAATACAATTTTTTTATAATATACTAGCAACTCACCACTGGTAATTCCACATACAAACTGTCATCCCTATTTTGACCTCCTTAAGGGATGATTTCCGGTATAAAAATATTTTGTCCTTCCCAGGGTCTCAATCTATATTTTTACAAAATTTTATCTAAATCGGTCCAGTATTTTTTGAGTTTATTCGTTACAAAATACAATCCTCTTTATGATATCAGTGTACTTAGGGAGCTACAATGGACCAAAACTGGTCGACGTAGCTAGGGCCGACCTCGGCACCACACCCAACACAATAATAATAATAATATAGTGTAGATGTAGAAAAAAAGTCTTACATTTGTTTGAAACTTGCTTCTAGGTGGGATGGTAGATGAATTGAAACAATTTTTTCTTTATAGACTTCAGCAACGAAATAACGTGCAATAACTAATAATAATGTTTTGATTTTGTATATAAATTCATTTACATAAATGTTTTAAGTAGAACCAATTCAATTCAATTTTCTTGTTAAAATTACCATTTAATAATATAAATGATTTTATATACAAAATGAAAGCATTAATGTTAATTAAATTTGATATTGACCTATATTAGAAAAAATATTATTATTTACCTTTCTAAAACAAACTAAATTTCGATACATTCGAAAATACAACTCATCCCTGCATGCATAATTAATTATTCACCGCACATTGATTACTTGTAAATTGCTTCGGCACTAATTTTACGTTCGGTCATTATCGGTTACATTCACATTGGTTTTGCTATTGTATAACACTATCAACCTATTTTAGGGAATTCTGTAATGCGTTTAATAGATTTTATCGTTGCTTGAGCATTATATAATGAGATACAGATGAAATAATTTTTCATGGAGTTTATTTTATAGGGAAAAGTTTTTCTGTAAGAAATATGTTTTAATCAGAACATAATTATATGATCTTCAATCAATGCGTGTCATGTTATAATAATAATTTACCAAGATTTTCATTTAAATGCCAGCCTTTTATAAAGGGTATCCCAATATTCACGCGAAATTTGTATTTTCCGCCGTTTGCGCAGTAAGTGTTGGCAACCAAAAAAAAGAACAGTTTGATAGTTGAGAGTATAATATATAGGATTAGTAACATTGTAACACTTAACTAAAGAACAACACGTTTTCATTGTTGGACAATATTTCAAAAATAATGGAATTTCTTACAAAATATCTCTCCTCTTCGTTCTTATAAAATCTCTCGTTTCGGTGATCAAAATTGGCCCCGTACAATGTACATCATGTGTTTTAACATAATTGGATTTCTTTCTATGGGATTATTTGAATTTAAAGTCTTTGTTAACAGCCATCCACCCGTATACTGAAGGAAGAGATTCAATGCCCCATCAACGAATTCGGCAATTCGGCCATATTTATGCAAATTGACAAATTTATTGTCGAAATCATAAAAAAAAATTGATAAAAGACATATGTCCCAGGAATGCCGTGGAGGTCATTTGGTAGATATGTTATGCCACATACACCCTAGTCTACTTATTTAATAACATAATTAAAATTAAAATGATTTTGAATTAGTTTAAAGCTTGTGTGAACTTTGGGACAGCCTATATAATAGCGTTAATTAATTTTGAAATATTTATATAGGTAATGAAATAAATAATAGGTAATCATTGTATTATAATATACCTAAAATGTAGTAAAAAATTACTTTAATTGATTTCTATTTTAAGCACAAGTAACATTCTACCTGCGATACAAATGATGTATAAAGTACTTGTTATACAATAATTAGAAATCTATACATATAATTAAATTGTAACTAAGCCGAATCTGTACATTAAATATTTTTTGGAAAATCTTATTGAAATAAACATTATTAGCGATACACAGGCCGAATCTATAGTTTTTAGAATGTTTGTCTGTCTGTCTGTTACCGCATCATAGAAAAACTACTGGAGGGATTTTAATGAAATTTGGTATGGTGATAGGTGGTTATCCGGGTCAAAATATAGAATACTTTTTACCGCGGGAAAATGTCTCATTTCTGAGAAATAATACAAAAACTGCAATGTAAGAGTACACTAATATGTAAAACCTAAGAATTTGATTTTTGGTTATCTGAACGCGGGCGGAGCCGCAGGCAATGCTAGTATAATATAATTCTCGTTTTTCATCCTGTAGTAGCAAATATAATAATATATTTATTAGATAGTGATTAAATGCTAGGAGTATAGATAACTACATATTATCCAGCGTTCTAATTAACGTAATTAACGAGTACTGAAAAGTGGTTTGTATGTCGATAAATTCAATTCAATTTTTTTATTAATGGCTTAAAATATTCATTAATTATTTATTGCTGACTGATATTCCCTATTACGCAATTATTATTTGTAACTACGATGTAGTAAGTAGATATTTGTTTCAACTCTCAGGGTGGGTTAAAGTACAAGTATTGCAGTACATAAATTGACCCATCATATGTATGTCGATAGAAACTGGAAGAAATAGTGAAGGTGTGCTTGTTTTGTCTTCTCTGCAAGGTACTTATTGTATTATAAAAAAAAATTCTTAAAGTTGAAATTTAATTACGTAGTAGTAATAATGTAATCCCGAATGATTTCGCCCACGGCAGCCAATCTCATCGAGGCTAGCCATCTACGCAGGAGATATTAAGTGCACAAGTGTACGCGCAAACACAAGTGCACTCTCTTCTCTTGTCACTCTCATACTCCGTTGGGTCAACTACTCGATACGACCAGTGATAGTTAAAGGTGCAAGAACGACGACTTTACGTGCTCTTCAGGGATAAAACGCCGCCAACTTCCCAACTTTGGGCTGTTAATGAACAGGCTTTCCAAGACTCAATAACTAAACTTGGCCCGATTCGGGACTCGAATCCAGGACCTCCGTATGTGCTAGCCACTATAACACCGAGGCAGTTATGTAGTAGTATTATAGCCTAACCAAAAGAAGCCTGAAATTAGTATTTTAAAAACTAAGATGGATATGTATACTCACTTTACCAAATTTTCAAAGATTTTCTAAAATTTTTGATGAAAGTAAAATTCATGTCGACGAGTGAAAAAATATATCACATGTAGGTATGTTTTAAGAAAAATTAGGTAAGAGAAATATATTTCAAGTAAAAGAAAATTCATAGCGTAAATTTAAATTTAAAAATTAAACGTGTTCATCGCTTTAATGATAATATTAAAATTAAAGAAGTTCTGGTAAAGTTTTTCTTACAAACACCTAAATTATAACTTTCAAAAAAAAAAGGTTTTCTTTGAAAACTTTTTAAGCAAACACGTTTTGACGTGTTCTGAAATTTTATATTGTTTTTTGCTATTTTAATCAATTACTTATTTTAAAATATTACTATATTAATTGTGTTGTGATAATCATTTTTATTGAAATATCAACCAATTTTACGTAAAACCACATACGTCACATTTTACGTAATTTATATTTTGTTTAATAGGCAATTAAATTCTATATCTTGAGGTTTTATATTTAAAGACTTTGAAGATGCCATAATTTTACAGATATTTATAATTTTACATCACTATCATATTATGTAGAATAATAGTTTAAAGTTGAACTCGAAAAGAGCTGTGCAATTATTTTAAGTAACACTGTTCATATATTACATTAAATGTACAAATGTGTCAAATTACAGCGGTCTTTCTTCAACGAGTTTAGTTTGAGAGTTTAATTTTATGGTTAACGTAATGTCACCTTTGATATTTCTTGTCCTTATTTTGTAACCTCGGGAATTAAAGGTGGGGTCATTGCTAAAATAAAATTAAGAAATGAGTGGTGTGTTGGGTCAAAAGTACCTTATTATAAGTAGAAATAAATTAATCTCTTTATGAGTTTAAAGTAATTTCATGATTATATTCAGAACTTTTTTGTAACGTCCCACTACTGGGCACGGGCTTCGATTCAATAGGAGGAGGATCAGGGCATAGTCGACCACGCTGGCCAAGTCCGGGTTGGTGGACTTCACATGTCTTTCGAGAACTTGCTAGGTTCTCTCATGCATGCAGGTTTGATCACGATGTTTTTTTTTACCCTATGACAAGTAATCATATTATTGGAAATGATTCGCACATGAAAATATCAGAGAAGAGACCTGGGATTTGAACCCGCTTCACTCGGTTTCCAAAGCGAGCGTGTTACCACTGGGATATTTCATGATTATATCCCGCTAATGCTGTCCTAAATCACGGTAATGTTGGTATACACTCGGTAGACAACCGTGCGGGGCTGCCACATCGTATAGTTTGATACGAAAATTTTATAAGATGGTTATGTTATGTAACTTTTATAATTGGATACAATAATAAACATTATATTCCTCCCGTAAATTCGCTATTATGGCATACAAAAAAGTATCAAGACATCGTATGTTTTAAAAATAAAATCTAAATAATTAAATTAAAAATAAAAATTAGAGTATTTTTAATTAAACTTTTTATCTGAATGCGGATTTTTTATACTATTAAATTTAACAATAAAGTCTCAGTCGAGGCGCAAATATTTTTAAATCTCAAATTTATAAGGGTCACATACCACCCTTATAAATTTGAGATTTTTTAATTAAATCTACTAATAATATTTTTTTAAATAAAATATAATATTTGAAATCACAAAACGAGAAAGAAACTCAAGTAGGTAGATGAAATTAAAATACTGGCCGGCGGGCAGCCCTGTCGCGTGGGTACGTGCCGCTCGGCTGTGGGTAATTATTTCAAGGACAGGCCCGAGTTGGAATACTGTATGCATTACATTACCGTGCCTAAATGTTTAGTGTATAATTAAAATAATAGTAAATTTTAACAAACATTCTATGTTCGTTAGCGACCAGTTTGAAATAAATTGTATACGCATTCATTTACTGAATAAAAATAATTACTACTAATTACAAAATGTATTCAGACATTTCAAAATTAAAATGTGGCTTGAATTAAGTTTTTTATAAGCATAACCTTTAAAATTATTAATTTTAAGCTTACATAATACTCGTACTTTCTTAGATTTACGCGAATATTTGACATTTTAAACAAAACTATCTTTTCGGATTTTTTCGCGAATTTATTTAGATTTTTGGTTCCCGACGTTTCGAATGCTTTACAGCAATCATGGTCACGGGAGGGACTCAGGTGTTAGATGTCTCAAAGGTATTATATGATTGTTACAGACAGCCTACCCACAAATAACAAAATGAATTAAAAAATTGAAAAATGACACTAAAGTACCTTACAATATTTGTTAATTTTAAATTTAAACATTTTTTATTTAAATAAGTTTTATAAAGAATATTATTTATTTAATTTTGGCCTTATTGTGTAATTTAAAAAAGTTAAAATTGAAATAAATAACAATAATAATTTTAATCTTATCTACACTTTTTAAACATTTAGATACTGAATTTTTCCTGCAAATCCGCTTGCGTTGTAAAAAGTTGTAACGTCGATAAAAAAATCTATGTATAAGCTTCCAAAATTCTCTTTATTGACTCGGAATCTTTTTGCATTTGTAATATTTTTGAGTAATATAATTATTAATATTTTTAAAAAAAAAAAGTGCGTGAGTGTCCAATTGACACATAGTAGAAATGAAACTTAATATTATATATTTGTCAGACAATAACAATGGTTACCATGGTAAGATGGCAATGCGTTCTATCTCATTCTCTCGCCGGTTTAATCCTTTATATTTATGTGTTTGTCTCATTTTAGTGACGCATTTCCGTTTCATCAAGTTTCAAATCACAACGATTCTAAAGAAGTTCCACTTCAATAATATTAGTGAACACGAACAGAACGGTAGATGTTTCGATACACACTTGGCAGCTATTTCGACACTTCAAAATTCCGACCTTTAAAGACCAGCTTTAACGCAATATTTTATGACGAATTCCATAATTTATTTGTATTATAGTTTATCTTCGGTTTTCCAATACTGTAATTCATAACGGCATTGATCAAGTGTAAAGTTGATAATAAACTCAGCTTTTAGTGCAGCTATCATTAAAATACAGAAAAAAAACGTACTTTTAAATATCTTTTGGATCTTTTCGGATTTTTGGTTCTCGACGTTACGAATGCTTTACAGCAATCTTGGCCACGGGCAAGACACTCCCATGGCCATAATTGTTGATGTGTGCTGCAAAACATTCGTAACTTCGAGAAGCGAAAATCAAAATAAAACCGCGAAAAAATCCGAAAGAGAGAAGGTTATTATTTAAAATTACAAATATTCGCGTAAATCTAAGAAAGTATTAAATTTAATGTTATAATAGACATAGTTTGATATACCTATATGTTACTTCCCTAATAATAAGCATTCTCAATTGTCTTCTTTATCGTTTTCTAATTTATAATAATATTGATAATGCCGGTATCGGCTTCACTTGAGCAAGCTCATAAGGTTAAATTCTAAGTCAAACAATGTTCTTTGACAAGTCAATGTTCTTTAACATCATATTGAAGCATTACAATGCTTTGTTCTTCACCATTGAACAAAATTTCAATGCGAAAATTGTTGAACATTATTTAGGTCTGTGAATATTATTGTAGTTTTCAAAAGCATATTGAATTTTCGAATTCTTTATATCGCTATGGAGCGTTTTATGTGATATTTCAAATCGTGTCTGATAAATTGGACGTATAGGGTAAGTCAGGGAGAGACTAAAAATGAAAAAATAATAGTAAATCTAAAAAATAAAATGAAAATTTTGCGTGATCTAAAGGGTATGTATGATTTTTTATATTATATTTGCATTTTTTATATAAAAAATATTTGGAATATTGCTAAGTCGATTAAGACTATCAAAGCATCTGTGTTCACCTTGTCGTTGTGGGAAGCTCATTAGTGTCTGGCAAGCCAGCCGGGCGTAAAGCCAAGAAACACACACAGGGAGGTGGTCCGCTTTACATAGTAAAGTGGACCGTGGGAGTAGCCTCCGGGTTGTTGTGATCTGCTTCCTCAGGCTAGTCCGGGCGCCGTGGTTAAGAGCGTAAGCGATTTTGAACATCTCATTAAGACGTAGGGAGGGTTGCGTGAATTTTTATTGGCTAGTATTGGCTTTTCTAGCCGGTGAGTCCCACATAACCACCTCTATGTATGCAGGTGGAATAAATAAATGTTTTGCTCAATGTTAAAAAAAAGATAGGTACGTGTTTAAATCACTTTAAGAACTTTGTCGGAAGTCACGTGTTCCAATCTCAAAGAGAATTTTGTATTGACTATTTAAAGATATTTGCTTAAAACAAACATTTAAGATTGTATTTTTTAATCTCTAAGTCAAACAACCCTTAAAGCTGTATCCCTTGCGAGATAAGCAGAGAGAACAGAGTACTAAGAGCTATGCTATCTACATAGTACCTACATGTCTCTTTCGCATCCATTGTTATCATTCTCTTCATACACGCTCGTTGTGGGTCCTCAGACTTTTAACTTGACCATTTTAAGTATTAAAAGCACTTCGTCTTCACAAGTCCTCCGAGGTCTGCTCGTATTTCGAAAAAAAGAAAATTCATTACCTACAAAACACAAGGCAACCAACCGCCTACATATAATCTATACAGATAAATTAAATTGAAATGTCTGTTTGTAATGTCAAAATAACAGCTTTTTACTAAATGCATATGGATGTATACACGGTACATATACAAAAACAACATTTTTTACAATTTTTGTCTGTCTGTCTGTCTTTTTGTTCCAGCTAATCTCTGAAATGGCTGGACCGATTTTGACGAGACTTTTACTGGCATACAGCTGATGTAATGTAAAGGAGTAACTTAGGCTACTTTTAATAAAAAAAAAATAGCGTCCCACGAAAATAATTAACACCAATGAAAAATTTAATAATATCCGATTCCAATGGGGAAGTTGTATGTATACCCTGGGGAGGAATCTAGTATTTCTAATATATACAGTCACAGATATTCGATTGGATAATAAATCACAATGCGCCTTTAACTGTCACATCTTATAAAACTGGCTGACAGCCAAACAGATACAATAAGTAAAGTCACGCCTTAATGAATAATTTTGCGTATAATAACGTCGGTCATTGCCAATTCTGAGTAAACTGGAATGAACGCAACTATTAGCACCCTCTCATATTTCATTACTGTTCTTTTATTCTTTTCATTGTAGTCTTAGAGCTTTTGATTATATCATTAAATAATTAACTGATATTTTATAATGTACTAGCGACTTCGCATTGCTCGGGTTTTCGCTCTGGTGTTGGTTCGTACAGACATACAGACAGACAAAATTTAAAAAAAATGTGTTTTCTTATAAGTACCATTTTGAAGTATGGGAAAATTTAAAACCAACTCCAATAGAATTATTTACATCAGTTAAAAATGAGTAAAATGAAATAATCTTACATATTATGATCTATCAACTTAACTTTTTCTTCTTCTTTCGAAACAGGCGAAACGGAACAACATATAAAAACTGTTTTAGTGTTTCGCCACACCGTATCTCATATGCATTATTTTGATATTACAAACAGATTTCAATTTTATTTATCTGTATAGATTAAGAATTGAAAGTCTAACTTAAGCTGAGGAATGTGCTTAAGAAGCAAACAATAGGCTATAGATTCTTTTTAAATTATGGTCACACTGTCGGCTGATAAGCTGAAAGATGCCCACTGTTGGAAATATGTAGGGCGTGAGCCTTCCACAAAGATTTACACGTAGATAGTTTTATTTTTTTCGTTATTATTGTAGTGAGAATGTTTTACATTGATACTTGTGCAATTGCATGCAAAGCTTTTTTGATCCTACCCAACATCCATAATAAAATAAATACGATATTCTAATTTCTAAATAAAATTATCGCGCATCATTTATAAACAAGAAAATCCTTCTTGAATTTTTAATGAAATCTATTTAATGTTTATGACTCACTTAAAACCAAATTAAAAATAAAAAAGTTTGTTTTTTTCTTGTGAATTGGGTACAAAAAGCCACATTCAGTGGGTATTTAAATTATTTTTCTTTAATAAATTTTATACATTATTCACGCTGTAAAAATATGGGCTGTAAATGTAAGCTCTCCGTCTATAATATTTTATAAATTTTATAGCGATTTCATAATAGCCTCTTCAATGCTCGTTTAGGACGTAAATGTGTTTTGGCTTTGTTCGTTAAGCTTTATCGCCACATCGTTTTAAATAATATTTTATCCGCCTTGAACGCCACATAGTTAACATGTTTATTTAGACATGAAGGAAACGTCTTGAAAAAACCTGCACGTCTAAGAGAACCTACCCACCCTGTATAGTCTTCCATATTTCCTCACCCAAAGGTTGTCTGGAAGAAATCGCTAATTAGCGATAAGACCGCCTTGTGCACACACTTTTGTTTTTGTTTTATATTTTGTTAACTGTATTTACTTCATGATAATTATGTACAATAAAGTGTAAATAAATAAATAAACTTAGCAAGTTTTCGAAGGACATGTGAAGTCCGCCAACCCGCACTTGACCAGCGTGGTGGACTATAGCCCCGTAATGAGGAGAGGCCCGTGCCCAGCACTGGGACGTTAATAAATGGCTGAATACGTGTATTTGGACATATTTATTTTTAAAATAGTTAAAACTGTGCTAAGCTGTTTCTGGCTAGACTTTAACTGTATCAGTTTAACTTTCAACATGTTTATACTTAAGTCACTCTTAAAAATAGCCATTGAAATCTTGTTAGCCATCATTAAATACGAGGGACAGAAAATATTATATATTATGTACATTTGCTATGTATTAAATTCAATATTTCTTATACTTATTCATACAATTAGTTTAAGAATAATGAATTTCTAAAGCAAAATCCAATAATGTATTCAATATCAGCAGACTGATTCCACTTTGGGATTAAAAAACTTTTAGTTCTTGAGCTCTCTCTGGCTAAAGTTTCTACTGCAGCAAAACATTAAGATTGATTCAGCTTCAATTCCTACATTAGATGTAGATTAAGGCTTCTTACTTGGCATAACAACACTAAAAGTTTAATTTTCTGTATAGGTTTATCTTTATTTAGTAGGTAGGTACATACTAGTTATAATTAAAATGATAAGATTGCATCGCGGTTAAAACTGTGAATTGATTTTTTAATGCTTTATTATTACTAAGTAGCGATTTATTCTCGTCAAAGTAGCGTATGTGTTACTCCACGTCGCGCCGAAGTCTATCTTCCCTATGTTCTGTCTGTGTGTCTGAAGTGGTTCATGAACATCCGGTAATTTAACCGGGTATTTAACTAAGAGACATTGAAAGGCGATAGGTTGCTCCTGGTATTTATCAGATAGCTGTGCGGACCGTAGAAACAACCTCGATGAATAATTGTAATCTATTTCAGTAGACCGGCTGTCAGGGTATCGTGCTTGAGCAATCGTTGTAAGTGGTCTTGCGACGCCCCATTAAGGAAGTGGAGAGGAAAAGTTCCGTTGGGTTTTAGTAGGTATAACTGGTTTTTCTAGCTGCTTTTTTGTGTGATAGGTTTGCGCTTGACTACAATCAGCGCTAGGAAGCACCGATGAGGTCTACGTTGGAGCGCGCTTGCCTAGAAAATCCCCATTCACTCTTTCCTTGAAGGTACTTGAAGGTGCTTGTTGCTTAGTTCCACTTAACGTCGGTGTATATACGGGAGTTTTCGAAATACATGTGTAGTCCGCCAATCCGCACTTGGCCAACGAGGTGGACTATTGGAAAGAGTGCCCATGCATAGCAGTGGGACGTTAAAAAAGAGAAATATTTTATGCAGATGGTATGCGTAAATACGTTTCCGAACGTTGAGACAAATGACAGTAGTCCAACAATTTTAACCAGTTTCAGTTGGAACGAGTAACAGAAAACGCGCACTTAATACAAATTTTCGAATTTATAGAAGTTGTGCTTTTAATAATAAAATATTTATTATTTGTCATATAAAATAGCTAAAATAACAGTTTGTAAAAATTTTTATGCCCCAGTTTGTTTTAACACACTTAACTAATGGGTCAACTTGTTACAATGAAAGGTTTTCATCATTCGGGGAAAAGTCTGATTAGTAAACACAACTATTACTAAAGTTTTATGCGTTCACATGTAATGGAGGTCAGGTTTAAAGTTTGTGACAAAAACAGACCCAGGTAGTGTCCTAAATTAAACAAATACCTATAATAATATTATGAAAAGGAAATATTAATTTGTATGTAATCGATAAGGATGGAAACAAACAGTTTTCTTTTATTTTTTGACTATAAGTAATATAGCCATACTAGCGACTTACCCTCGCTCCGCTCGGGGTCATCTCTGGGAACGTTTTAGCGGTTAGTACCTACAGATTTCTCAGAGATGAGATGTTTTCCCGCAGTAAAAAGTATCCTATATGTTGACCCGGGTAACCAGCTATCATCATACAAAATTTTATCAAAATCTGTCCAGGGCTTTTCTAGTTATACCTTTCTCAGACTGACAGACTGACAGACAAAAATTCTAAAAATTATATATTTGGACACTGTATCGATAATAATGACTGTTTAATAAGATTTTCCAAAAAATATTTAATGTACCTACAGATTTTTACAATTTTATTATATGTGATGATGTTCTCCCGACCGATTCCGGCCACGGCGGCCAATCTCATTGAGACTAGCCAACTGCGCAGGAGATATTATAGTGCACAAGTGTACGCGCAGACACAAGTGCACTCTCTATTCCTGTCACTCTCATACTCCGGTGGGACGAAAGCTCGACACGACCAGTGAGAGTTAAGGCGCAGGACCGACGGCTTTACGTGCTCTCCGAGGCACGGGGGTGAAACACCGCCAACTTCCCAACTCCGGGCTGTTACTGAGGCTTACTTATATTATTATTATATGTATAGATATTATTACAGTAATAATAAGTTTTTAACCTGCAAATAACTACGAACGTCGACGAGTGATAAAAATAAAATACATAAGTGGTGTTTAAATGAATATTGAAATTTCATTAATTTAGTATTTATTATAATCAGGATTTAAACCACAAGTTCTACAACGTATTTGGCACAACGCCTCGGGAGCTTACGCTTACGATATGCTAAGCCGACCTTAATTACTGCAACTTCCAAGGTATCTTAATACAGGTGTGCGTAAAAGGAAAAATATCTAGGTCGCAGCCACATGTGGGAATGAAAGTGGCCTAATTAAAAGTGTTTAGATTTTTATAGTTTATTAATATGTACCTATATATTTTATAATTTAAGTTTTTCGTTTGGCTTGGAAAAATAAATTATTAATATTTTTGTCAAATATTATATATATATATATATATATATATATATATATATATATATATATATATATATATATATATATATATATACACATTGGGAGAGGGCGCTCCGCTAGAATGCATCATGCATCAACAGTAGCTTATATGTTACTACAGCGTATAGTTTATTTGTATACTAAATTTCATTTAAATCGCTTTAGCCATTTCAGGCTGAAGAAGTAGAAAATATAAAAATTGTCAGATTTATAATAATAGTTCGATTCCATGCAGTATATACAGAGAATTAGTATAAAATAGCACATATGAATGTACATATAAATCGAAATTATATTTAGAGTATTTTGCGTAATGAACACGCAAAGATCGATTTTGATTGACAACAAAAAATTGGAGATTTACCAGTTGTATGCGATATATATTTATTAATTCCATTCTTGCCACTATTCCACGCGGACATGACTTGTACAGTAATAACTAAGTGTACATTTGTACATAATTAAGTATATTTGTAATTTTCTTTATTGTAAATAAATTTTAATAAAACTGTCAAAAAATTTATTAATGTGATTAATTTAAACACTTGTAAGTATATAGTGACTTGGCAACGGATACGTTTAAATTTTTACCCTCTCTCAAAGTGACGGTGAGATAAAACGGATACATTTTCCCTAAAGATAACATGGTGAGGCGGTAATAACAAGGCTTGCTTGCGCCAGTAATAAGGTCATGGCAAATTTCGTTCATATAAGCATACAAATTAGAACAAAAATGTACTTCCATTTTTATAAAGTACCTACATGATATTTGTATTGTATATATATGCATTTTATTCGCAATATTTTGGTTGCTATTAATGTGACATAATAATTTATATATGAGGTAGTAAGGCAGTAGTAGTCCAGTGGTAAAGTGCTCGCTTAGGAAACCGAGTGAAGAGGGTTCAAACCCGGGTGTCGCATCTGTGATATTTTCACGTGCGAATCATTTTCCAACATGATTATCACTTGTCTTACGGTAAAGGAAAACATCGTGAGATTTATTTGTGAGAACCAAGCAAGTTATCGAAAGACATGTAAAGTCCGCCAAACCGGACTCGGCCAACGTGGTGGACTATGGCCTGATCCCCTCGCATTGAAGGGAGGCCCGTGCCCAGTAAGGGGACGCTTAATACATACATGCATATATATGGCGAATGATTTATAAAGGTATTTTTTTTAAATATTGTGTTTTTTTTAATTATAATAATTTTTTTTACACAAAATTTGTCTTCATTGATTACCGTATGAAAAATATTCCTTTATAATTTCAATATTAATCCTAAAAAAAACAGTACCTATAGTTATGAATAAAATTAAACAAACATGCATTGAACAGAACTGAAAATATCTATAAATATGCGAACACAAGAACATTGACAAAATATTTTATAAATTAAAAACATATTTAAATATGCCGGGCCTACAGTTTACCCCCAATGTTTTTCGGGTTGGTAATCAGATTTCATATCGATACACAGTTAAATCTGCGGGGATTAACGGCTCGCTTGTGATATTGCATTACTGTATTTCTAAATAACTTTTCGGACCGGATGGACTTTTATTATACGAACTTTATCCGTATTATATATTATATTTATATATAATATTATAATATATATATATATATATATATATATATATATATATATATATATATATATATATATATAATGTGAAAGTTTGTGAGTCTGTATGGATGTGTGTTACTCTTTCAAACCAGTACGGCTGAACAGATCTGGATGAAATTTGACACAAAGATAGATTATAGTCTGCAATAACACATAGGTTACTTTTTATCCCGGAAAAATATACGTATAATATAATATTACTATTATAATAATTTATAATATCTATTTTTAATAGCATTGCCCGCGGCTCCGCCCGCGTTCATATGACTAAAAACCAAATTTTTAAACTCATACATTATAGATTTTGTATTTTTTTTCTCAAAAATGAGACATTTTCCCGTTGTAAAAAGTATTCTATATGTTGACCCGGATAATTAGCCATCACCATACCAAAATTCATCAAAATCCTTCCAGTGGTTTTTCTGTGATGTGGTAACAGACAGACAGACAGACAGACAAAAATTCTAAAAGCTATAGATTCGGCCTCTGTATCAAAAATAATGTTTATTTCAATAAGATTTTCCAAAAAATATTTAATGTACAGATTCGGCCTAGTTACAATTTTATTATATGTATAGATTTTATAATATGTTTGCTCTCTTAAGTCTAAAGTGACTCTAACTGTACAATGTGTAACTGTAAATGGTCGGTTATTAAGGCCCTCGACCCTCCTTGCCAGCTTTGATCCATCATTCATGTTTCACACTGTATATATTTGTCATAATATATTTGCATGTGATATCATTTAAAGGCAGTAAAAACATTATTTTAATGTAATATTGTAATTGACACTGATAAATCTAAATGTGTTCTAACAATAACCAAAAACAAACAAAATATAACTAAGCAAAATCTTTACTTAAAAGGATTTATGATAATAGAAACGTATTATAAAAATATCAATAGAAATAAATACAAATAATACGCCATAATAGAAAAAAAATGACTAAGCGGAGCATATAATTGTGTGTCACAAGCGTGGTGATTAAGGTACGATGTTAACGTATAATTAGAAGTAAAAGGTCTGGACTGACCCTTGTTACTCTCCTTTTATTTGTTTTTCCATACTGCCTATCACAGTTGCGCGTTTGACATTATTGTTAAGGCAAACGGAAGCGGAAATCATTAAAAAATCAAAACAAATCAATCAACTTACTTTGTAATAAAATTAATTATTATTTACTAGCAGTACCGGCGGCTTCGCCCGCTTTCTAACTTTGTATGGAAGTCTGCCCCATTTGTTGACATTTATGATTACTGTTCCGCTCCTTGATTGATATTTCAATATGTTTGAAGTGTTTCTAAGATAATTTTCATGATTTATTTCTGTTTTTAACTGAGACAGTTCCTTAATAAAAGTTGTTATTGGCGGGGTGTTCTAAAACTCACGCTTGACCATGACCATTGTGATGATTGATGTAGTTAATGGCTGTTGAGTGATTTCTATGCCTATCAGGGGATATGGGTAAATGCATTTCCCAACGTTAAAAAAATCTCTACAGGTAGTGCTTTCTGTAGCTACCAAAAAAAATAAATTCATCGTGAATTTATATGGAATGAAAATTTTACTAGAGAGATAGGTATAAGATAACCCAATTAATTCATAAAAATTAAAGTTTTAATACTAAAGGTGAATTTTACAAATATATTTTAACTTTTTATTAGCTAATTAGTATTTAAAGTAAATAACTCTTAAAAATCATTTTATTTTCTTTAGCTAAAATATACCGGTTCATTAGTAAAACAAGCATTAGTCAGTTTATTTTCAAAAAATTCACTCACATTCTAATTGATGAGCATCGTTATATCTGTTAACATTATAAAGCTTATACAGCCGTGATTAACTTTAAAGGCTGATTAACAAAATTAACGAACCGTTAGCAAATTGAAGAACACTTACTAGTAGTCGATTGAAATGCTTACCATGATATTTAATAATGTAACACAATACGGTGAAATTGGCTTAGCTTGATTAACGTGATATTGGATCGATTAGACAAAATTTGTATAATCTACACTCAGTATGCTGACGATTATAAGGTTTTTTTAAGTAGATAATATGTGTATGCAATCCAGTTATGTAATACTAAATATACAATCCCTAGGTTGATTCCCTATAGAAACTTTCATCCCTGTTTTCACCCCCTTAACGGATGATTTACGGGATACAATTGTCCTTTCTAGTCTTAAACTATCTTTTTACCAAATTTAATCTAAATCGGTTCAGTAGTTCCAGAGATTACCCCCTACAACCTCACAAACTCACAAATTAAAGAAAGCAGAGCATTCTATGTACATATACAATCTATACACGAGCAGTGGCGCAAAACTTCTTGTATAAAGAGCGGATAAACAACACATACGGAGAAAGACGACATTTATATACTAAAATTGACTATGCATATTTTTATTATTACTATATGTGTAGCTAAATTGGTTGTGCATCAATCATCAAAGACATGTGTAATCATCAAAGGCCGCAGACTTTGAACATGGAGTAAAATATTATTATTACTCATATGGCATATAAAATTTGAAATGAAATTTATTTATTTAGTATCAAATTCCTATAAGTATACAGTAAACAACAATAGCTACCATGATACTGCAAAAGTATAAACTGCGTTGCAGATATCAACGCCCGCCTCCGTACAATATTTAAACTATTTTATAAAAACTAAAAAAAAACAATAGATGATGATGATGTATGTGTGAGTGTGTATGTGTATGTGTGCGTATATGTTCGTACTAAAGAAGTTATAATAATTAAAACGCGGAAAGAGGGCTGGAAGCCACTAAAAAGATCTTCATTATGTTACAAGAGTGTGTTGCTTAAATTAAAAGACTCGTATAAATTCATCAAGATGATTTGTGCTGGACTACGAACGTTTTAGAATGAATTCTAATATAATAATTGCTGGAAGAGGGATACGTGCTTCAGTATATACATCTAGCACCTAGCGACTCACCTAGTTCCGCTCGGGTTCATACCTAGTTACGGTTTGACTTTTACTATAGATTTCTCAGAGATGAGATATTTTCCCTCAGTAAAATGTATCCTATATTTGTTGACCCGAATAATTTAACTATCATCATATCAAATTTCATCAAAATCTGACCAGTGGTTTTTGCGTGATTGTCACAGACAGATAGACAAACAAAAATCTTAAAAACTATAGATTCGACCTCTGTATTGATAATAATTATGACTATTTCAATAAGTCTTTCCACAAATATTTTATTTACAGATTCGATCGGATAGAATTTTATTATATGTATAGATTTCGGTATTAATATAATACAAACTTTAAAGTTTAGTGAAAGAAGTAATATAATAATATTCTTTTTTTATTATAAGTTAAACTTAGTGTAATAGGAATTTCTAACCCGTCCAATAATTAAGTTTTATTTCGCTTCGTAGAACATTCTGTTCGATTAATTCTATCTGAATCGAATATGTTTCAACAAATGTGTAATAAGCCTTACAATTCAAATGTTAAGAGGCAAATTATAAAGGTTGCTATTGATAATAATATTTTAATTAATGTGTAGACATTTTGATTTAAAATAAATAACTATAAAATTATTGCTTCTTGTTTGTATTATTTTATTTACATTTTCTTAGAAAAATAGAATTCTATGTGATGATTTTTTGTACTAATAATATGGAAAAAACCGTTTTATTTAATAAAGCAGTTTAATCATTATGTCATCACTTTTATTGGTTTTTTATAGATGACAATATAAATAAAATATTATATCCAAAATTATTTTCGACTATGAAATTCAATATCCTACTGCATTTTCAGTAAATGGATTCACTTTTGAATTTATAACTTTTAGTTCGACCGTCAGTTTCGTACTTTTAGTTCGTCGTTAAAATTAGAGTTTGAATTAATTGTGAAGATTTATTCAATACTCAGTATTAAATTATCATTTTATTTCCTTAACTAGCGACTACTCGCGCTTTGCTCAGTATCGCCACTAGGTACGTTTTAACGGTTAGTATGAAATACAAATATTTAAATTTCTCGGCTTTTCTGTACTATGCATATGCATGTATTATACATATAAACGTTCCTATTAAATCACTTTATGACTATCACTCTATCTATTGCTGAAAACTCCATCAAAATCCGTTGAGTAGTTTAAAAGATCTTAAAGCGAACAGACAGCGGAAGCGTATTCATATTATATTATGTAAAGATTATATTATTCAATGATTTTATTTATATACATATATACCTAATTATTTACTTTAGATTAAGCATTACGTCATTAATTATTTATTTTTTATTATTATATATTTAGTAAAACCCTCATAATAATTCACATTTAAATCATCTATCTGCTATTTACGAGTATTACATCGTTTAAATATGACTCGTTTAATATTATGTTTCTATGACACATGAATGGACAATAAAAGCTTAGTAATTAGGTACTGGCTGGACTGAATACCTTTATATGTAAAATTAAAGTTTGCGAGAGGTCGTAAACCCTTTAAAGGGCTTGACCAATTTTGACAAAACTTGTCGTGTGCTTATTAGATGGTTCTTGACTATACGAGTAGCTAAGTACCACTTAGTGACCTCATCACCTGGATGATTCTTAGCTATAGTTGGGCTAGTAGATGCAGCTGTTCGAATTTATTTTTTTATTGATAATTTTGCTAAACAAATATTTCTTAATACTTATTTTTAATGTTGGGAAATGCATTTACGCATACCACCTGTAGACAAACAGGACAGCTAGAAAAGCCAGTACTACTCACTAAAACCCAACAAAACCTCCCCCGTCTTAATGGGGCGTCGCAGGATCGCTTACACTTCCAATACGACGCCCCGACGGCAGCTCTGCCGAAGCAGACCACAACAACCGTACAGTTGCTCCACAGTCCACTCTGCTATCAGAGAAGTACCAGGAGCAACCCGCATAGTACACTGCCCTCCGAAGTAGGCCAACTCTCTGTGCGTTTCTTGGCTTCGTGCCCGGCTGTATTGCCGGGCACTACTGAGCCCCCCCACCACGACAAGATGAACGCACGTTCGGAGGGATAGCTGGTTATCCAGGTCAACATATAGAATACTTTTTACCGCGGGAAAATATCTCAACACTGAGAAATCTATACTAAACTTTAAAATGTAACGTGAACTACAGGTAAAGTCTTAAAGCACAGGTAAAGTCTTAAAGCACAGCGGTGTTGGGATTAATTCAAATATGAATATTTAATGTTTCTTTCTGACTGGATAAATTGAAACGCTGCTGGTTTCACGGCTTTAGCCGTATTAGCATACCTTTTCACACGTGAGTGTGGTGCGATTATTTACATAATTAGACCCAAAACTAAATGAGCAGTTTCGGAAACAATTTCTCTCTTGATTTTAAGCAATCCAAATTTAACGGTATAAATGTAACGAGATATCATACTCACTTGCTTTCTTCAAAGGAGATATACGAGTATTTACTGATCAATGCTACTGTCTATATTTTCAATTAAGTAATTTTGTAAAAAAGTAAAAATCATCCATATCTATAGTTATAAATTTTAAAATATCTGTCTTTAATTTTAAAAACCTTTCATATACGAGTATGTAGCTAATATATGAACAGAAGAGTTATTCAAATTTTTATTAAATAAAAATATATTATACTAGCATTGCCTGCGGCTCCGCCCGCGTTCAAGTGAGAAAAACCTAATTCTTAGATTTTACATATTAGTATACTCTTACATTGCAGTTTTTGTATTTTTTCTCAGAAATGAGATATTTTCCCGCGGTAAAAAGTATCCTATATGTTGACCCGGATAACCAGCTATCACCATACCAAATTTCATCAAAATCTCTCCAGTGGGTTTTCCGTGATGCGGTAACAGACAGACAGACAGAAAGATAGACAGATAGACAGACAGACAAAAATTCTAAAAACTATAGATTCGGCCTCTCTATCGATAATAAAGTCTATTTCAATAAAAAATTCCAAAAAATATTCAATGTACAGATTCGGATTAGTTACGATTTTATTATATGTATAGATTACAATATAAAAAATAATTTAATTTAAATATTCTTGTAATTCAGTCGTTTAACGTCTCTGATTGAAAATAGGCCTTCCCTCAAAGTTATTCCTATAATATAAATATAAAATAAATATAATTATTCACGTAAATATTATACTAAATAAATAGTTTTTTAAATAATATGTAAACGTGTTCTTTTGGAATCCCAATTTCTGATTTATTCCAAAAATATTTTCGTAGGACTGCTAATTAATCAGTTATCAGCGAATATGCTGTCACACCCCAGACTTGATGATAATTAATCTTTCAATCGACTTTCAATCACGCCACGGAGTGGTTGAGGGTGCAAGTTTGATACACGTGCTTGATGGATGAAGAGCAGTACAAATCATTAGTCATGTTACGTTTGAGAAGTGCGCTATCCATATTATACGGATCTTTTATATGTGAAGGAAAAATAATAGAATTAAAACATTATTATATAATATATTGTCTGTTGGTACACAACGCTCGTAATAAGCAATATAAATATTTGCCTCATATGGGAATCAAACTTAAGACTACAGGCGTTGTATTGCATTTCAGCTGTTATAAAAAATATTCAATAAAAAAAAATAAGATAAAATTACTTTTCTTGTCACATAGAAAAAAAGTATTGCTTGAACGTTACTTTGAAAACAAATTAAATGCTAAAACTTTTTATATTATAACATAAATCTACTAGAACATATCAAGAGCAAATTTCTCATAACCGCGATATCAAATCGTTAGAATAGTTTATGAATAATTCAGAAATGATATTACAGTGTGTTATTGTTAGATCGTTCTCGGTCAATCGTAACAGATGAACTGAAGGGAGATGGTATTCGACCCCAGTTTACTTATGTACCAAAATGTTGATTTGATGGCCGTTACCATGGCTATACGAGTAAATGTCATGATCCCAAATATTACCATAAAAATATATGTTATTTATAACTTCTTATTATCTATCTATAAAATATAAGGTTTATTATACACATTATTTTATGGTGTAACTAATGTTAGCCATTATTAATTATAGTTACAATTAACGCACTAGAACTAGTAAGCTACTCACAAGGACTTAGCAGTATCTTCAGCATTTTGAAGAGGTGCCGTGAGAATGTTGTGTAATTCAACCTCGATGCACTAACATCTACCCTATCTTATCTTTTCAATCTTCCGCTCAGGCGCCAAGTATGGTCGCCTTAAAACATTTAAAAAAACTATTTAGATTTTTAACGCATAAATATATAAAAAAGTGTTCGCATAGTGGTTCAATTTAAAAATTCCATCGTAATCATTAATTATTATTGATAATTTGAGGAAAAATTATATGAATATAAAAATCGGTCAAGTGCGAGTCGAATTTGTACACAAAGAGCTCCGTACCATCGGACATGTATTTATGAATAATATGACTATTCTATGTACCTATGTAGTATAGTAACTTCGATGATCGATTACGAACGTTAAAAACTGATTATATATATATATATATATATATATATATATATATATATATATATATATATATATATATATATATATAAATATATATATATATATATATATATATATATATATATATATATATATTGTTATAACGGCAATAGAAATACATACTCTGTGAAAATTCAACTCTCTAAGTATTACGGTTCATGAGATACAGCCATCTGACAGACGGACGGATGGACAGCGGAGGCTTAGAAATAGGGTTCTGTTGGCACCCTTCAGTTACGGAACCCTAAAAACTATTCAAACATCTATGGTTGATCACACTGAAGCTCTTCAATATTTACAAGACAAAGAATAATCGGTTGACAAATATAGGAGAAAAAGGTTGAAGGTGAACTGTTTTGTCTTTGCATATTTACATATAAGTGTTATTATACATATTAAATATTTTTCTAATTGATCTAATTAGATTTTTTTATAATTTAAAATATTTTAATTAAGTTATCAATTGTACGATTCTCGTTACGCGGAGTAAAATATATCTAAACTAGCGCTAATAAAATTATAATATAAAGTGTACCTTGTATGAAGACTTAGTCGTGGAAGTGTTGGGCCCGGAATCCTTAATCCTGCGTAGGCACTGATCATTAGGGGTGTTTGTATGTATGTAATATATAAATATATAAGCACACTAGCATTGCCCGCGGCTCCGCCCGCGTTCAGGTGACCAAAAACCAAATTCTTAGGTTTTACATGTTAGTATACTCTTACATTGTAATTTTTGTGTCTTTTCTGAGAAATGATATATTTTCCCGCGGTAAAAAGTATCCTATATGTTGACCCAGATAACCAGGTATCATTATACCAAATTTGATCAAAATCTGTTCAGTGGTTTTCTCGTGATGCGGTAACAGACAGACAGACAGACAAAAATTCTAAAAACTATAGATTCGGACTCTGTATCGACAATAATGTCTATTTCAATTAGATTTTCCAAAAAATATTTAATGTATAGATTCGACTTAGAATTTTATTATATGTATAGATAATTAATCCGACCGAAAATACTTTATTTTACGTTGTAACCAAAACAATTCAAAAGAGGAGCTCTGGTCACATCGACCGAAAAATACCGACTGCAATTGTCATTAAAAACGACTTAAGACATCGATACCATATATAAAGATACTAAACATCAAAAATGGAAGTTTTTTGACGAAAAAACAGTTGTTTCAATTATAAGAATTAGGTGTAGTTTAATATTATTATGTATTGTTTTCTGTTACTAATTTTATAATTAAATGCCCATTACAACAACTTACGATACGTAAAATAAAAAAAAAGCTATGTACTTTATCGTATTATTCTCATCATCATCTAAATAAATATTAAAAAAATATTAAAAAATGATGTCTTCACAGTTTTTCTTTTTAAAGTCATTTTCCTAGTCCATTAAAATATTGAGAAAAAAAATATCATAATATCAAAAAAATAATAAGACTTTTTGAAAATCGTATTATAAAAAAAAACTAAGAATAAAAATAGACAGAGATGGTTTCTTACTTGATTTACACGAATGGGGATATAAAGTTTTTCAAATAAATTTTTTCCCATCCTTTCTGTAGGTGGTCACAATCTGTCAATCCGTAGATATATTGTGCATTTATTCCCCAAAAGTTTGCAGCGAAACTTGTTGTTAAACTAGCTTCTCGCAGGGATAAAGTTGCGACCGCTGAATAAAGTTGAAATATTGCATTCTAGAGCTGAAAGCTCAAAGAAATAAAGCTATATTATCAAACAGTTTTAATAATTTTTCTGCGGTTCCTCTTACTAGAGATTAAAATTAATATAATTTGTATGGAGGTTATGTCAGTTTTTGTATCTAGAGTTAGGAAAACACATTAATTTAGTGACTGACAGACTGCTAGGTAAGCATTTTGTAAGCATCAGGTATTTAGGTGTTATTTGGTATAAAAAATATATCTTAGAATGAGATAAAGCCCTAAAAAAAGGTGTAGATCTAGTAACTAATTTTTAAATTAGAAATTTAAATGGTTATACATTAGTATAAAGATAATAATCGTATAGTACAGGCATGCGACCGGTAGGGCCGATAGGTATTATATAATATGATTGCTCTAAAATTCAACCCCCAAGAGGGTGAAATAGGTAAAAAGTTTGTATGAAACTTTTTCTTTCTTGGACATATTTGCATGAAATTTCGTATGAATTGAGTACGGCAAAAATAATAAGTTGCATATTTCAGCGTTTTCTAAAATTCAACCCCTAAGAGGGGATGAAAGTTTTTAAGAAACCTACCTTTTAGAGTTTTTTTGTAGTTTTAGTGCGAACGAAGCCGCAGGTTCTGCTAGTTATAAATATATTATACATATAAGTTAATTTAACATATAAAATAATTAACTTCAATGCGAAAATATTTCATATAAATTAGACTTCCTCGATCCAAACCAATCAGTATCTGGAGTGGTCAGAACAACTCCAATAATGGTTAAATAAGTCATTGCTTGCACAATAAAAAGAAAATTACAGCTTGAATAGTTTTATTCATTGCAGAAGAATTTACTTAGCTGAATATTAATGCAAAATTGTGAAAGCTTTATTGCGATTGGAAAAATCTGTAGAACGTCATTATTTTAAATTGGTTGTATTTTTTTTCTATATTAGCATTCTTAAAATAAATTTTAAGTTTTTCATATTATATTCCTAAGCTAAATTTGTGCCTTCTTTAAAACCCAAGTTATTGAAACTATGTCCAAGAAATATTGTCATATTTTATATTCATTACTTATTTCTCATGGAATTTGACGATGCCCAAGAATGTTTTTTCGTCTATAAATTATAAACGGTATCCAATAAGAAATTTTGATAAAGGTAGGTAAGTTTGAATTAGTTAGAAATCTTTAGAGTAGTCAGTAAATCTAAAGTTTGTTCCCTTTTATTCATACCCGCATAGTGAGTAAAGGTCACGCTTAGTCCTAAGAAGTGTTTAAACCTATTCAGAGATTCAGAGAGTTGTATTTAGTATATTCTATATACTATTTCTGTATGTTTATATCTATACTAATATTATAAAGAGGTAAAGTTTGTTAGTTTGTGAGTTTGTGAGGTTGTCAGTAGATCCAGAGATTACCCCCGTAATCTCTGGATCTACTGAACCGATGGATAGTTTGAGACCCTGGGAAGGATACTTTTTATCCCGGAAATGATCTCTTAAGGGGGTGAAAATGGGGATGAAAGTTTGTATTGGGTAGCAAGCTATGGACGAACCCGGGCAAAGCAAGGGTGAGTTGCTAGTACTCCATATTTTTAGAATTTATATTTAGTTGAAATGAAAAATCTTGATCGCATTGAACAAAATGGAACGAAATATTTTAATTGACTCTCATCAAAAGCAAAGCTTTTTCGCTATATCAACATTTAACTTAAAAATATTGCTATTAATTTTTTGTTTATTCGGAAACTGAAAATATTTGGTGTTTATTGTACATATAGTTATAAAAATATTTTAGTTTTTTATATTTTAGCTAGAATTAAAGTGGTCGTTGGGTGTAGTGTTGTATCTCTAATTAATTGATGCTCTACAAATGGTTCATCAATAGTCGAGAGGTAATTTACCTCCGTTGATTAATGGACTGTCTTCGCATAATGCATAAGATATTGCTTCCTGTACTGAGTTATTCTGATCTATTCCTGTATAGTATCATTTCTCAACTTAAGGCGACCTCAAGGACCTCTATTTGTGCTTAAAACTAAAGGGATTTGTTTTGTTTTTTTTAAAATCTACTTAGTGTGAGCTGTACTTGAAGCGGAAGGTTCCGTACGTCCCTAAAATGAGTTCATAATAAACTTTGCCAGTTTATGGTATTTGTTATCTTGTCATCTGCTTTTGTAGTAAAACCTTAAAATATTAAATGCTGGCTTGTATTATTGCCATTTTATTTAATATGCCATTTATGAGAAGAGCCGGCAAGAAATTCAGCATTGTTCTTTTAAAAAATATATGTATAAACTTTTTTTAAATAAATATTTAGGAAGTAGTAATATTTATATTACTACTTATAGTTAAATTTGTTTTTGAATTTACATTTTAGAAATTATATTATCAATTCAACTTCAGCTTTTGTTATGGCTTTTGAAACTTGCTGATTCAGCACAGATTGCTTCGCCAATATCACGTAGAAATCAAAAAGATACGAGAGATATTTAAATAAACTAGCGACTCATCCTCGCTCCGCTTGGGTACGTCCCTAGTTACGTTTTAACGTTTAGTATAGATATATCAGAATTGAGATATTTTCCCGCAGTAAAAAGTCCTATATGTTGACCCGGATAACCAGCTATCATCATACCAAATTTCATCAAAAGCTGTCCAGTGGTTTTCTCGTGATGCGTTTCGAAATAGCAAACAGAGAAACAAAAATTCTTAAAACTGTACATTTGGCCTCTGTATCGATAATAATTACTATTTCAATAAAATTTTCCAAAAAAATATATAATGTACAGATTCGACTCAGTTAGAATTTTATTATTTTTATTAAAGATAGATAGATACTTTACATTTGATATGAAATGAAGCGTGAGTGCCTTTTTTATCATATCTATAATGCAAATCACTTATACCATAACCCTTTTGAAACAAACTCTATAAAATACCATAAATTTAGATTGTAAAGAAAAGTTTTCTATAACATTTAAATAGGTACTACTACACTAAACTGTTCTATAAATATCGTTTAAGTTCATTTAAATTATTATGGATTAACCTAATGAATGGCGAATGTTAAATACAATACATTTTTTATTCACCTTTGTTTCAATACACTATAAAACAACTTAAAGAGTTATAAATAACTACGGGGATAAAGTCTTTATCGGTGCTACTCGATGCACGGCCAAATTTATTTTGCCTCAGCTACTGCAAAACTAAAGAGATTTTACGATATTGGCAAAATATTTATTATATATGATAAAAATGTAATATACACTAAATATGGTTTCAATATTCGATTTAACTCTTCTTTATGGTCTTAGATCGCGATCTATGTTGTGGACCCCTCACTCTTCCTAGCGAAATATATTTTTTAAACCATTGTTTATATGGTTTATTGTTTAAAAAATATATTTGGCCTGAAAAAAGGATGAGGGGTCCACCATACTCGTAGATCGGGATCTCCTACCACTAGAATTTTTATTATTTTTATTTAATTTTTATATGAAACTTTATATACACTTCCACACTTACCATTATAAAGAGGAAAGATTTGTATTTTTGTATGTTTGTAACGTATAAACTCAAAAACTACGAAACCGATTTAGATGAAATTTGGTAAGAAGATAGTTTGAGGTCCTGGAAAGGACATATGATATTTTTTATTCCGGAATCAATCAATCAATCATCCCTTGAGAGGGTGAAAATGGGGATGAAAGTTTGTATGGGGACGAACCCGGGTGGAGCGAGGGTGAGTCACTAGTCCTTAATAATTTGCCTTTGATGCCATTCTATTTTAATAAACGACTCGCACCCATAACCTTAGCTATTGTATAAAGTCATTTACATACAACATTTTACAAGTCCGCCTGTCGCAGTAGTAGAAAAAATTCAATATTAAAGATACATAATTGAATGATAAATGAAACATATTAGCGACAGCACCATGAGATATAACTCACTCGGTATTAAACGGGGAATTTCATCAGCGCCAGCTTTCAATTTATACCCTTACATCTCGATTGAAACACAATTTTAATTTCAATGTAGCAATATTTTCTCTATAAAAAATAACAGATTTTGTGTTGTCGAAGTAGCTTCTTTAGAATATTCTTTTCAACAGATTTTTCAAATGTCAATTATCAATTTATATATTAATTTAATTATTACATTACATAATATCACAATAAGGAAAACCAATCATCTTACTAATATTATAAATGTGAAAGTTTAGATGTTTGGATGGATGTTTGTTCCTCAATTACGCCAGAACGGTTGAACGGATCTGGATGAAAGGCACAAAGATAGATTAGCATGGGATGATAGTACATAGGCTACTTTTTATCCCGGAAAAATGTTCGATTCCCGTCAGATAGATTTGTTTTTTATTTTCTAGAGGCGTGGTCGTCGCCATCGGTCGTCGAGGGTGAGCCGTTAGTTTTAAATAAATTTAAAAGAGCCAGGTGTTACATCATTATTTATTTTTAATACTAATCTAGATGCTCCTTCAACTATTATATTATACTAGCGACCCTTTCTTTGCTCGAATGCGTTTCTAGGTGCTTACAATTGCCTATGAGTTACTCCAGGCCATAGTTTATCTGTGTGCTAAATTTCATCCAAACCAGTTCAGCTGTTTCACCGTATATAAGTATATCCAGAACTAACAGTGTGTATACACATACACACTTTCCCATTTCTTTAACAGTTATATACTCGTTATATAAGTATATTTATATAATATTTCATTTTATTTATAAAAGTAAAATTAATTTTGCATCAAGAAATTCCTGTCTGAATTCAAATCAAATCCCATATTGATTTAACTACGAGTACGTTTAATTGCGGTAACATACATTAAATTCAATCGAGTATTTCTCGTAAATCGAAAAAAAAACTCATATCATTTCTTTCGATAGTTATTTTTAACTAAAAAGTTATAAAAAAAAACAATTCGTAAGTGATTATTTTACTTTCAGAAATGTTTTTTTTTGTAAAAGAACGATTTCTGTAAAAATAAGAACAGAAACACATTAATAACATTATACTTTTTAAAATAATATTGTAATTTAAAATGAGTTTCATAAAAGTTTATTACCCGCGACGGCCACGGAGACGGTATATATATGGGGTAAGAGGTGTGTGTGTGTGTGTGTGTGTGTGCCGGGTTACCATTTTTCTCGGAAACGTCTAGGGCGATTTTAAATCCGTTTTTGCTTTGTATAAGTCTCATTCACGAGCATGTTCTTAGCTAAGTTTTATTATGTTACAGACCGCCAGGCGACGCAACTGTATACACGTGTTTTTCCAAAACGGTTATTTAATTTAAATAAATGTATTACATTTACTATTAAACTTTCAAATTAAAAAAAACACAAATAAAACATAAACTACAACACAGCTTACGCACGACGGTTATTTAAAATATTCTATATTACGCTTTGTTGTCGTGGGTTTTTCATTTTTTTTATTTAAAGTTTTTTCGTGTCACAATTTTCCGTCGTGGGTTTTTAACATTTTTAATTATTTTATATGTTTTATTTTTCATTATGAGCACAAATACAAGCAAATACCACTTTGAATCTTAAATACGTCCAATATTTTTCTCAAAACTGTAGTTTATGAATTTGCATTTATAGTATGAATATATTCCATTATAAGTTACTCTATATAACATAACTGTACTATTATTGATCGCTATATGCTATTCTACCTTTCCTTAAGTTGGCTGAAAGAGATCTCTGATAAGTCCACCTTTGTGTACATTTATAATATTTCACAAACTTTAAAAATGAACTAAAAGATACTGTAAATAGAAGTCTTAGAGATTTTAGTGAAAAGAGCGTTTTAACGAGCTATCAAACGTTAAACTTTCATAAAGTAAAATTTTATTTTATAAAAAAATCTGTTGGGGTCAATCAACTAAAGGACCTATCCAAAACATTTTTCAAATCAAACATTTGTCATACTCAAAAGACGAACAAACAAACAGACAAACAAACAATTAAATTAACCGTCGTTACTTTGTATTACATTGCAATCTCAAATAGAATCTTCTAACAAACATTCAAATCTCAGTACTATTTTATTACACGAAAATTAAAGCTTATTTTATCTTCTTTCTTTCATCGAAATTTCCGTAATAATAAAAATACTTGCCTTTATACTTCATAACATATTCAACTGTTGAAATAATATCCCTTTATGAGAACCATTTACGTATCGTACGTAGACGGACTAATATATGTATTTCTCGAGCGTAAGAATAAAAGCTGATGTTAATTTCATTTTGTACGTATTCTTTTGTATATTTTTTGGTTACTTTAACTTCTTTAGTATAGGAACTAGTTTACCGCACCTTATATTTATGAAAATCTAAATTTGTATGGTCGAACCTAAATATTAATTTTGCTTCAAGAAACGTCTTTTAAAAGTAGTCTTGGAGGAGGTAAGTTTTATTATAAAGTAATTGAGCAACTTCATGTTATTTCCCTTGTGGGATGAACAGACAGAGCGAAGTGACATCTAATTTCGATCTTCATTTTTTGTTGATAGTAGACTTTTAGATATATTAATGCACCTCGCATTGACTTGCCATATTGCTATTTATTGCTATTATAAAAAAAAACGACTTTCAGGCACTAAAATGTAAAAAATAACTAGACGGGGTTTCTCATTTAGAATAGATACCTAATCAGTTATTTTCGAAGTCTGTCTGTCTCTCTGGAAACGCATCACGAGAAAACCACTGAACATATTATAATGAAATTTAATATGATGATAGCTGGTTATGCGGGTCAACATTTAGGATACTTTTTACTGCGGGAAAATATCTTATTTCTGAGAAGTCTATACTGACCGTTAAAACTTACTTAAGAACGAACCCAAGCGGAGCGAGCGAGAGTCGCTAGTTTAGCTTACGAGTATAAAAGACAAAAGATAAATGTCTAGAATTGGAACCGTGTTTGAAACAGAACTATTAAATTTCAATCATTAATGCTACAGAGTATTCCAAAGATATACTGTATACAATATATATATATATATATATATATATATATATATATATATATATATATATATATATATATATACATATACCTACTATAGGAAATTAAACAAGGACATAGGAAAATGATAATAAAATTCAATGCAATGAGGAAAAATATTACAATTTGCTGCACATTCAGATTCCAGAATGAATATTTATAAATTGCGAACCTGAGGAATTCATTTAAATAAAATAATATAAGCCATTCTTATTTAAGTGGGGTTTGGTGTTGGCTCAACTGAAGTAGGTCGTTTCGGAAAATTGAATTTTATCGAATTGATTCGTAAATAAATGTTACTAGTAAGGTTTCGTCAAAACAAAAAGAGAATGGATATGAATATTTAATTGAGACTTTATTTATTCTATACATTTAAATATATTCAATCAATGTACTCGAACACTACCTAAAAAGTTATTGTTGTGATTCAGTAAAGAATACTAAAGCATTTCAATAAATATCAATGGAATATTAAGGAAAGTAAACAAAAGGTTTTTTTTTTACTGTTATTTTATAATATGATAAAATTTGTAAGATCTTTTTTTACATTTTAAATAAGAAAAATAGCACAAAATGGACGTGTAAATCATGTGGCGTGGAAACGACCTTGTTAAAATAAATTTTATAGGTCTAAAATTTCAGCTAAACAAATAGATATGATATTGGACCATACTTAAGTATATTAGCGAACCCATTAAGTATTGATGTTATTAAAATTTTGGTGGATATGGTTTTGCAACATTGAATCTATTTGCCTTTTTCCATAATATATATATGTGATCCTGTACTTAGGTTAAGATACGATGGGACTGACATGTCCGAAAAGGATTAAAGTCCCTAAATAAAAAAAAAAATGATTGGATTTGAATCACTTACATTCAATATATTAAGGTAAATTTACCATGGAAAAGAAAGATTCCACGAGGCAAAAGGAAAAAAAGTATTATAAAAACTCTGTTTGTATGTAGAAATTATTATATATATATATATATATATATATATATATATATATATATATATATATATATATATATATATATATATATATATATATTTATTTCCTGAAAGGCTTTCTGCACTCTTATATTTTTATGGTGTCAGAAATGTATTGATAGTATGTAATAGAAAAGGGTATTGTAAGTATACGGTGACAATACACTGAGTCTGTTGACACAGCTATATAGCTATTTGTATCCTGAAATAAGAAAAGTTATGCAGAAGATCGCAGACAGAAATAACAATACTACGCAATCAACTTAACGCAGAAAAATATCTATCTATAGGTATCTATACATATAATAAAACTGTACAGGTCGAATGTCTGTACATAGAAAAAAAATGCTAAGAACCGAGTCAGGGGGGTGTAAGAAGAGAAATTGAACAAATCTAGATTTGTTATTTTTTTTGTTTCTCTGTCTGTTTGTCTGTTTGTACGGGCTAATCTCTGAAACTGTTCGACCGATTTAAACAAAATTTTACATGGTAGTACCTTATATCCCCGGTCAACATCTTAGATACTTTTTATCCTAAAAAATTAAAGAGTTCCCGTGGGATAGTTACAAAACTATAGTAACTTATACAGCTTAGTACACGAAGAATACTGATTGGATTTTAATGAAACTTTACAATAATATATTTCATACATCAGCATAACAAATAGGCTACTTTTATCCCGAAAAAATTTACGGTTCTCGTGGGATAGATTTGTTTTTGTTTGTCTAGAGGAAAATCCGAGCGAAGCGAGGGTGAGCCGCTAGTTAAAGAATATAATTTAAGACACGCTTATTATATATTTAAAATTTCAATCATTTTAGGAAAATAAACTTACAAGACGTAAAAGAAATGAATATATCAATTATATAGCTATCGGGGTGAACATTAAACTTTATTAACTCTGTACCTTCGTTCATATACGTATATTTATTATTATTATTATATACAGGGAACAAATGAACATGGAAATAAAGTACCTTATATATTGAAGATATCAAATTTTACTCTAAGAATTCTGCTTTTTTTAAAAAAAATCATTCTGTTTTGTTTTAAAATAAGGTTTTTCTAATTCGCTAGTCGAACCAAATAAAAATTTAAAAAAATAAACCGTGACTGTTTTATTAAACTAATCGATATGGTTTAAAGTAAGGATAAACCAAAAACAACTATTTTACTTGAAAACCATGAAATCTTTCAATTTGTACATCACGACTCTAGCTAACACACGAACGGTGGAACAAACCAACGGTTTTTCCGATATTTCATAAACAGGCAAGCGTTTTAAAAATTTGACGACACGTTTGGCTCAGTTGGTAGTGACCTTACTTGCTGTGCCAGCTGTCGCGGGTTCGAGTCCCGCTGGGGGCATTCATTTGTGTGATGAGCACGAATTTTTGTACTGTTTATATTTATAATATGTATGTATTTAAAAGTTATATATGTGTAGTGTATCAATTATCTGGTATCCATAACACAAGCCTCGTAGCTTACCATGGAACTAGATGGTGCTGTGTGTTATTGTCCCAACATTTATTTATTTATTTATTTATTTAAATATTTTATTTGAGTGAAATTAAATATAGATAGTTTTCTTCCACGTTCCGTTTATTTGTTATATTCTGTATAGTTAGACAAAACACACATATAGTATGTAAATATATCATGCACCATTTGCTTGTTAAACTTTTTAAGCTTGTATAGTGCAGATGCGATGCACTTCATTAGTACTGGCAGCAAGTTAATCCAGTTTGCCGAATTAGGCAGCACGTACTGCACCTGTGACGACCGCGAATAAATTGACCCTGCCTAACCTCCTGATTCCAACTCCACTGACAAATTACAAAGGATGCAAATGTAACGACAAAACGCGATTTAAATCGTTTGTGTTTGAATAGAGCCTGTGCAAGCGTAATTATTATTTGTTAAAGGTTTCAATTGTATTACATATTGTTTGCTTTCGATGACTCTCGACTACTGACCTGTAAGCTTTTGTAGCAGAATAGTGTTAATCCCAATAACCTATGTATATGTGGCTTTCCTTACTATATGGATATAATATGGCTGTTTATTTACGGCCATATTGGATTTGGATTTTTTCCCACAGTGTAACGTATTTTCCTAGACAAGTTGTAATAATAATAATAATGCACACTTTATTGCACACCACACAAGAAATAAATAAAGAAGTGAAATATATAACAAAAAAAAGATGTACAGCAGCCGGCCTTATCGCTAGAAGCGATCTCTTCTAGACAACCTTAGGGTAGAGGAATCAGTATACAGGGTCATTTTTAATTTACTGAAAACCTTTCGGGTTTATAGTATTTACATCATAACAACAACATCTGTAACAAGAAAAAACAATATTTCTTAAATTTTTATTTTCATACAAAAATAAAAAAATATTTTTTTCACTTTCTTAACTTTAAAGTTCTAGCATCTGGCCAAGTTTAAATGAGTAAACGCGGCTTCCTACAACCCTGTACCCCTCCCCCTCCACCGGACACGCACTTTTTTTTGCTAATGTTGGACTATTACCGTTGAGAAGCAGCAATAAAAATATTATTATTTTTGTTAAATTTCATTATGTATATCATTTATAATTCATATTGAAAGGGTTGTGAAAAAATACGTAATCCGTCATTTTGTTGTGGCGACCATCTTGGATTTACAACATACTGAATATATTCAATTGTATTGTCATGAGAACTAAAGGTGTGTACCAAATATCAGATCAATCTGTCATCAGGAAAGGGGTAAAATTTCAATTGCTAAACTTGATCCAACAAATAGGGCAAACAAAATAATACCGTTTTAAAAAAATGCCTATTTCTAGTAAGACAAATGTTAGATGGATAAATTTTTTGAATCTGCCATAAGTTTGGTGCCGTTTGTTGTTCGTTAATATATCTTTCGTGCCATAATAAGCTTGTAAGTATGTATTCAGCCCTTTTTTACGTCCCACTGCTGGGTACGGGCCTCCCTTCAATACGAGGGGGATCAGGCCATAGTCCACCACGCTGGCCAAGTGCGGGTTGGCGGACTTCACATGTCTTTCGAAAACTTGCTAGGTTCTCTCAGACATGCAGGTTTCCTCACGATGTTTTTCCACACATGAAAATATCAGAAGTGCGAGACCCGGAATTTGAACCCGCTTCACTCGGTGTCCCAAGCGAACGCGTTACCACTGGGCTACCACTGCCATAATAAGCTTATGTCAGTATAAATGCAAAAGGAGGTTTGTAATTAATAAACTTGTTATGACGCAACGAACTGCATGATTTGTTTGCACATATGTATTTTCTTGGTCGTAGAGGTTTGTTTGGCTATAACTTAGCCCAGATTGTCCTTCAGAAATCCCTGAACAGATTTGGATGAAATTATATCGACTATGACTTGGAGTAAAACATAGGTTACTGTTAGTCACTTAGGGATGTACTCAAGCGAAGCGAGGGAAAGGAAAATATAATTAAATTTAACGGATATTATATACAAGTTACTGGGGTATTTGAACGAAGCCAGGGTGCGTCACTAGTAAAATATTTGTATATTTGATTTAAAAACCTGATATTATAATTTTACACACATGAACTACAGTAATCCAAACGTCATTGAATCCTCTGAGCTTTTGTATTATTATTGTATTGAGTTTTTCATTTTGTGTTATAATTGCATTATTTACTAAAATCTTATTATCTGATCGTGCAAATTTTTTCATATATTTCGAACGTGTGGCTATCCATTTTGCTTATCTATCTAGGCTTATCCAGTCATTATTTTCTGAAATCGTTATTATGAATTAGTCAATGTGCAATTTTATTTCATAGAAAATACTAATAGAGATCTATTAGTTCCCACGGGAACCATTCATTTTTTCGGGATGAAAAGTAACCTGTTATTTGACCGGCAATGTAAGGTATCAGAATATTAAATTTTACTAAATTAGGTGCATAAGTTGTTGTGTACTAAGTTGTATAAGATACCATAGTTTTTTAACTATCCCACGGGAACTATTTGATTTTCCGGGATAAAAAGTATCTAAGATGTTTCCCGAGGATATAAGGTACCACCATGCACAATTTCATTTAAATCGGTCCAATAGATTCGGAGATTAGCCCGTACAAACAGACAAACAGACAGAGAAACAAGAAATTTGAAAAAAATCTGGATTTGTTCTATTTGTCTTCTTACATCCCCCTGACTCAGTATTTATCATTTTTTTGCTATGTATAGACATTCGACCTCTACTGTTTTATTATAGTATAGATAATCTATACTAATATTATAAAGAGGTAAAGTTTGTGAGTTTGTGAGGTTGTAGGGGGTATCTCTGGATCGAACCGATTTAAATGAAATTTGGTAAAAAGATAGTTTCAGGCCCTGGAAACGACAAAGTACACTTTTTATCCCGGAAATCATCCCTTAAAGGGGTGAAAATGGAGATGAAAGTTAATATCGAGAATCAACCTAGTTACATACCCGAGCGAAGCGAAGCTTGTAATCAATAAAATATTAGTCGATTATTATTCACAACAAATAGAACCTAAATAATGTATTCTATAGAATTCAATATTTTCTTCAAACTTATAGTGTATTTTAGTATACTTCGAAGAACACTTACTATAAAATTAAGCTTAACGTTATAACATCAACTAAGTACATGTTCATTGAATGCACTTTAAAGTTTAACGAGTGCTGAGCGCATAATGCCTTCGTCTCTACTTCAAGTAAGCATTTTTCCAAGATAAGATCTGGTTCGTATTATGGTTGATCATATTAACTTTTTAATTTAAGAAAATTCATTAATGATATAAAGAAATAGTAGTGGTTTATAATAACAGATTGCCTGCATTAAATTTTCAGTTGATTTTTATTGCAATTGCAATAAATTGCTTTCCAATATAAACTTTCATTCCCATTTTCACTCCCTTAAGCGATGATTTCTGGGATAAAAAGTAGCCTTTGTCCTTCCCAGGATCTCGGACTATCTTCTTACTAAATTTCATATAAATCGGTTCAGTAGATCTAGAGATTACCCCCTACAACCTCACAAACTCACAAACTTTACCTCTTTATAATATTAGTATACATTATAATATTTTCCAGCATAAGAAAGTAGAAACACTGCTTAAAGTTTTAAACAATCAAAATAATACACAAACAAGATTGATACATTTATATTGTGTCGCAAAAATCTTTGAACAGTGCAGTGTATCTTTTTGGCGTTACTTACGCTTCCGAAGGTCACTAGATTGATTATCGCACGAGGTGATTTTTTGATTTGATTAAGTAAATATTATTCTGTGTTCTATGGGTATACCCACAGAATTGTTTACTTATTCCATGGGTATACCTGACTTGTTTGATATTTTATGATGTATCATGTCGTCTAGATTTTCAAAGAAAGGGCGAAAGTTGAAAAATTATAAATAATAAAAAAAAACATAACAACACATAAAGTTCATGGTAGGTATGTTTATAGAAATGGTTATGTGTTAATCCAGGATGTAAACTATCTATTTATAGCTATTTCACGTTTCACTAAAATCTGTTGAGCCGTTATAGTGTAAAGAAATAACAAGTGCATTTCTCTTAGAATCAATAAATAATATTTTACACGTACAATATGTTACACCTACTAAAATAATACGTTAAAAACTTTCATTTGATAAGAATATAGCGTTATCTATAAGTATGTATATATGTGTGTATGTACATAATATGTATGTATTCAGCTTTTTCGAGCTCAGGGCATTGTTCACCACGCTGGTCAGGTGCGGGTTGGCGGACTTCACATGTCTTTCGAAAACTTGCTAGGTTCTCTCAGACATGCAGGTTTTCTCATGATGTTTTCCTTTACTGTAAAATTAGTGGTAATCATGTTAGAAATGATTCGCACATGAAAATATCAGAAGTGGAAGACCCGGGATTTGAACCCGCTTCACTCGGTTTTCCGAGAGCGTGTTACCAATGAGTTACAACTGCTACTACTATTATATGTTATCTGTATAATCAAAATAAAAAAAATATCGAGAGCTCAAGTAAATCGAAAGCAGATGTACACATCGATAGATCACGTCTGTAAGAAGGCGCATTCAGAATAATCCTATTTTGCGAGGATCCGACAAACACGACGTATTTACTCGTTCGCGTTTGTGATCGATCCTTAGATTTGGGACTGGTATTACGACTGACATGAAATGCAATTTAGTTAGGGAACAAATTGAGATCATTCACAAAATCTCGATACTCGATAAACTTTATTACGTCCGCGTATCGGATATAGATAATTTAATGGCTCTCGTTTTCAAGGGTCAAAGTAAGAAAATAATGTAGAAATATGATTATTTATTTCAGACTTGGATATCGACAGTATAGTAATTTGATCTCCAATAAAGAATTATAAGTAAATTATGTAGGCGTATATCAAACTAAATTCTATTAGTACAATACCGTTTAAATTTTTACGCTATATTTTTAGATGGTACTTAGAAGATATGATGCAACGCTTTGCGCCATTTTCTCTTGAATGAAAAAGTTATAATTCTTTACATGAAAATTTGGGGTGATTATGTTATGAAAGCCTTCATTATTAATTTATTTATTTGCCTCTCTTAGTCAACATCATGTTTTTATACCATTTGCTGTAGAAACCCTTGGCCCATGGAGTCAAAGTGCTAAGCACTTCTTAAAAGACATAACACCTCGTCTTATCGCCTCTATCTGGTGACAGGAGAGCTGGCTCATTTTTCGCCCAAAGAATTGGCACCGACATTCAGCGGGGAAATGCGGCTAGAATTCTTGCCACTATTCCTCATGGACATGGCTTGTATATTTGTAATTTTCTTTATTGTAAATAAATTTATACTAGTGTTCGCCCAGTGGTTGAAACTCGATCATAGTCATTATTGAAAATTTGTGGAAAACGTACATATATAAATAGAATTATCCTATCTATCTAAATACAATATCTCGTTAATAGCTACTAAATTTTCAAAAGAAAATCAATTGAAAAACAAAGAAGAAAGAAGAGACTGAAAGAAGGTACTGTTTTGTCTTTGCCTATTTACACATCTAGTATAATATAAAAATGAATCGCTGAATGTGTTGGTAAACGCAAATCTCGAGAGCAGCTGAACCGATTTCGCTAATTCTTTTTTTAGAATATTCCTTGAAGTACGAGGATGGTTCTTACGGAGAGAAAAATAAAAAAAATGCCTGAAAAATTCTAAAAATAACACTTTTCTATACTCCCATACAAAAGATTCGTAATAATACTTAAAAGTCAATTTGAACTTTAATATCATACCATAAAGTTTAAGTGTTAGTGGAGAGGTTCCGGGAGGGCAAACAATAATGAGTGACATTAGTATCGTATAAATATTAATGTCAATATTTGTCAATGTTATTAACAAAAAAAAAATTAAATTTATATGGCTAACGTTGGCTAATAAATATTTATATCTATTTAAAGCGCACCTAGCGACGAACCCGAGTGAAGCGAGGGTTAGCCGCTAGTGTGACATAAAATCAACCATATCATATATTTTATTAACTCCGAGAATAATTAAAAATCTATATTACAATAGGATTCCTTAGAACATTCTAGGTAAATTTCATTTAAAAGGATAAATAAAATTTCATTTTATTCACAATTGTAATGTATCTTACTTGAAAAATATGAGACACAAAGTTAAAAGGCTTTCGTGTGTTCCCTTAATATGGGATATTGTTACGAAAACAACGAAACGGGTGAAAGTATAAGTACATCGTTTTTCACCGCCACGGCGAGAGGTTAATATTTTTGCCTTTTAACCGCTTTTCTTGTAAGATTTACACATAAATTTCACATTTATTTAATATTGCTGCAATTTTTTCTTATTCTGATCTAAAAAATAACAAAATACTAAACAATTTATCCGTTCCACTATGCATCTCCCGCATACTGAATTTCAGCAATTTAATAGTATCAAATAATATTATATATCAAATGATATTATAATCTAGATTTCATATTATATTTATAAAGTTTCAAATCAATACAATAATTACAAGTAATTTAAGATAGACTGTCAAATTAATAATGACAGACAGACAGTCAACGGGACAGGTGAAACTAAATAAAAGTTTGTAATGATAAATCGCCGTTTTGCGGCGACCGCCATATTGGATTTATAATGACGTTACTTTACTCATCGTATTTTGCTTGTTAAGCCTTTTCATTTGATACCCATATCATAGGAATTAATATGTAAATTTTAAGTCTCCATTTTGCGGTGGCCACCATATTGGATTTACAATGACGTCACGTTGCTTATTGTATTTCGCTCATCAAGCTCTTTCATTTGATGTTCATACGATAAGAGTCACTATGGAAATGATAAATCACAATTTTTTAACCTCTGTCACAATGGATTAAAAATGGTATCAGGAAAAAATCTAGTGCGCAAAATTTATTTCTCCGTGCTTGGCCAGCATGTAGATAATAGCCTAATCCCCTGGCATTGAATTGAAGCCTATGTCCAGCTATGGCTTGAATTATTATTATTTGTATCTCTTTGGATTTCATTGGCATAATGCCTGGCCCTTTAAAAGAGTTACGATGGGACACAGATCCGACACGTAGAGGTCCCTTAAGAGATTTAAATATTTAATATGAGCATCAGTCGGGATCTATCTCTGAGTAACCTATAGGGAATCACCCAAACATGGTCTACGGATAATGCATAATGAAGAATATGGAAACTAAATGAGTTTATAGAACGGAGTTTCGATGGGCTACAAAGCCGGGATGGGACAACAAGATGATTAACGGACGTCTGACTTCTCAATAGTCTTAACATTGAACCTTAGGAAGATGCAGACTCTCGTCCCACTAAATGGTCCCTACAAAACAGCGTAAAGCCTCGGGCGCAATATCGGCGTGATTAGCTAAGGGCGTCGAGAGGTGTGTGTCGGTTTCACCATCTCGTGCTAGTATGCGGGCTTCTCCCTTATTAGGTAGATTAAGCACTTCCACCCTTTCGGGCACTAAGCTCTTGTGCTCCCTCTAGTCGGCCATTGAAGGCAAGCCAGATGAGGTGTTGACCGACAGATGTTGTTATCTCCGCAAGATGTCAGGTCCATGGTGTCGCTACTCACCAGCAGCTCGCAACACGCTACTCTGAAGACTTATAATTATTAATTTTTATTAATAAAATTAGGAAATTGGATACAATATTAATTTCATATTAAACAACGTAGTAATTCTTCAAATGAAACTTAATATCAGATGCTTAATTAAAACGTAATACACTCTAGACGTTTTAATGTTTTTTAATTATAGCTTCGTTTTTGTAGTCAACCATTTTATATGGGTTCTAATATTCAGTGTAATTACATAGTATATTTAGTATAATATTTCCTTTATACTGTATGTATTTTTATTGAAATTGCTTAAAGTCACTTAAATCAATAAAATAAAATATATTTTGTAACATGTAATGTTCGATAAAAAAATTAACTCCTCCGAAAATTTTTATTGCTACCTATTTTTTTGTGTATTTTACTTACTTTACTGGTAAGATACTTGTACATGACAAATGTTATAAGTGTTAAGATTATCTTCATAATTTAAGATCATTTTAAGACAAACCACAATGTTTATTACATCACAGATTACAGTTCATTGGATTTTAACAGAATTTATGGCTTTTGTTATACTCGTAAGTCTAAGAAGTTCATTAATTATAAATCGTTTTAAGCTCTCTGTTAGAATATTTTATTATAATTAAAACTGAAACAAGGTATTGTATTTATTAAGTAACAACAGTTATTTGTCGTGATTTAATGAGTACGAGGAGATTTCAAACTATTTATTAATAATTTCCATGGTTTTTTAAGGACCGTAACAAATATTTGATTATGGATATTTGTATTAAACGTATGCCACACATTGGACAATCTCGCAATTTTCGTATGTATATGGAGATGTGATAGAATATCCTAAATGCGATTAAATTCATAATCCATACTTAATATTATAAATGTGAAAGTGTGTTTGCTTGTTCGTCTTTCTTTCACGTCGAAACCAATTGACGGATTGGTGGGATTTTTTTGTGTGGAGATAGTTGAAAGGCTGGAATGTGACGTAGGCTACTTTTTACCGCGGGAGATTATCTCATTCCCACGGGAAAACACGTTATAATACAACCCAAAAAATATTTATGATCAGAATTACTTCCTAACTTGGTATTAATGCTTTTCAATACAATTAAATAAATACATGTTTTAGCATTTTTCGAAATTCAACCCATAAGCGGTAAAATAGGGGGCGAATTTTAGCGCGAGCGAAGCCGCGAGTCTGCTAGTAATGTATAATTTTTTATACTACACTTCAATGCCATTAATATAAGTCTTAAAGAACAAAATCGAACCATCCACGTTTTATAAGTCGACAAATTCGTTACTATTTTCTTTTACAATTTTATACACGTTTCTTTACAAGCGTAAGTCCATTTCTTCACTACTGTAAAAGAAAAAAAAGGTTCATCTCAAACATCAAAGGGAGGCGAGTAACTTACAAATTTCTAGAAAACTTTTAGTTTAGTTTTTATACAGATAATTTAGATCCGATATCGATTTAAAGTTTTTTCGAATTTATCTCCATAAGTTTTTCGCAAAGTTGCGAAAGCTTTTTAACTTAAATTACTATTTGGAATACGAGTTGGATTATTCATTTTAAAATTTCTGAATATTTATTAATAAATATTACTTTTTGTACTATAAATAGGTAGTACATCTCAACAGTAAAGATCGTCAGTTACTGAACAAAAAAAAAGAAAACGGTTGAATTGAATGCCCCTAACGGGACTCGAACCCGCGACCGCTGGCACAGCAAGTAGGGTATAATACAAACTGAGCCAAACGTGTCGCCAAAAATATCTCTGTACACTTGTTTCTACAAATGATCTGCCAGATACAATACTCGTACATAATTTTATGACCAAAATAAATATCTTCTTCAAGCGCGATTTGTGATCTCTCGTTGCGTTGAGACATACTTCGATCAACAGTAGTATTGTTAATTAAAAGAGACATTATGTTCTATAAGCCATTGTCAAAACTATAACAGGAATAAGGTCTGAGGCACTACGCCGTTATTTGGGGGCCCATTTAGTGGGTCACCTAAGGTTCAATATTAAGACTGTTGAGAAGGTAGACGGCCGTTACTCCCGTCCAATGATCTATTCCGTTCGGTTTTATATATTTTCTATAGCTCCTACGCGTTGGCTCGCAAGTATCCTGGGGCGATTCCCTATGGGTTTCTCAGAGATGGATCACGTCTGATGCGTAACATCAAACAAATTTTAATCTCTTAAGGCTCTACGTGTTGGACTTGAGCCTCCACGCAAATCTTCCGAAGGCTACTACCTACTTTTGGACCGTAAAATCTAAAGAGGTCCAAATAATAATAATAAGCTTATCTATATTGACATAAGTATATGCGTGCAAATTGTATTATAATATTTGGTGAATAAAGCCAGATCCTATAGATAGTATTATTGTTAAAACCGGTCAGCCTTTAATTAAAGGAACTCGGGCATAACAAATTATTTAATTAGCTTCTTTGTTTATTGTTTTGTGCTTACATTTGAAATGCCTTTATTATTTTTGTATACAGCTTTAACAGTTGTTATCTACCTTGTATTAGTTGTTTTTGTTCACGATAGTAAATTCATTTGTAAAACACTATTTGTAAAGAAAAATAGTTGATTAAAATAATATCATCATGGAAGAAGAATATTATTTGTAAGTAAATATAATTATAAATGCAATTAATATTCTACTTTGCTCAAGGCTGTGTTTAGTGTTTTAGAACTTTATGAATTACATCTAGATGTTATCCATACAATAGGAGTATAGAAGAATATTAAGGGCAAACAAGGAGTCTTAGTAATCTATACTAATATTATAAAGAGGTAAAGTTTGTGAGTTTGTGACGTTGTAGGAGATAATCTCTGGATCTACTGAACCGATTTAAGTGAAATTTGGTAAGAAGATAGTTTGAGATCCTGGAAAGGACATAGGATAGTTTTTATCTCGACAATCTTCCATTAAGGGGGTTAAAATGGGGATGAAAGTTTGTATGGGGAATCAAGCTAGGGAAGAACCCGAGCGAAGCGAGGGTGAGTCACTGGTAGTTTATACTTTTAGCTTTTCATATTTCTGCGTCTGGAGATATGAATATAAAATTTGACTGATTTTATTTAGAAGCTGTTAAGCAATATATTTTTATCTAAGCCTAAACTGCATTTTACTTAGAGTTTATATTTGTTAGTAGCGACTTACTCTTGCCCGCCGAAGGGTACGTTTTGATTTTTTGAGCCCATTTTTCGTTTTCTATGTCATTACCTATCTTCCAGTGAATGTCCCGTCAAAATCAGTCCATCCGTTTCGGAGTTTAGTTGGAACAAACATACAGACAGACAGACAAAAATTATAAAAATTGTGAGAAACGAGAAGAGAAGTACCGTATTTAATATGTATTTAGTAAAAAGCTTTTGTTTAGTCATTACATACAGACAATTCATTTTCATTTATTAATTGTATATGCACATAGAAATTTAATTTTTTATTATAAAATACAATCATTTTCCAGACAGCCTCCAATAAATCAGATGTTTTATCGCTTTATGGCCAATATGATGAGCCTTTCTACTGTTGGCAACCGCCAGATGTGGGGTTATGAGACGTATCCTAAAATATATATCATTATTAATATAGTTACTGTCACGTTTGGACCAATTATCATAGTATCTCAATTATTTTACCTATACTTCAATTATTCTGATCTGAAATTTGATGTTTTGGGAGTCATATTTTCAATTTTTCCAGCAACTTGCTTAGCCGTTGTAAGTTAATGCATGTATATTTTTTTATTAGTATTTTGTTTTTAATAAAGATCGCATCAAAAACCGATCAATATTTAAATCTAATTGTCTTTTATAATTTTTTTACTTTTCTAGGTTGACATATTTTCTTCTAAGATCAAAAGCTATATACGAATATCACGTGACTTTTTATCGAAAATCCACATATATAATGTCTACAAATATAATAAAAGCGAATTCATAAAAAACGTAAGAAAATATTATAATAACATTATAGTAAAATATTCTTATAAATTATAACATTACATTCTTAGGTCTTAGGTACTTATGAAAACAACAGGTTTTTATTTAAACCTAAAAATTAAAAAATAAATCACATGAAAATTATTTTACAAAATCATTATTATGAACTCATTGTGTTCTAGTGAAATTAGAAATACTACAAAGTAACGACTTAGTAACTTAGAAAAATGAGCAATATTTTCATTTCAGAAATTTGTCGACACGTTTGGCTCAGTTTGTAGTGACCCTACTTGCTGTGCCAGCGGTCGCGGGTTCGAGTCCCGCTGGGGGCATTCATTTGTGTGATGAGCACGAATGTTTGTACTCCAGTCATAGGTGTTTATATATATAGTATCTATTTATTTAAAAGTTATATATGTATAGTGTATCAACTATCTGGTATCCATAACACAAGCCTCGTAGCTTACCGTGGAATTAGATGGTGCTGTGTGTTAAAGTCCCAACATATTATTATTATTTCAGAAACTACTTTTCGTGGAAAGATCTAGCCGCTTCACTTCATTTTATATGATATTTTTTTATATATTCAACTGGCTCTCGTGGATTGTGATAACAGCGGTGAATAATTATAAAAATAAAGAGTTAGTGCATAACCACACGGCTAAGCTTCAAACTTGCGTCTTCTTGTGGTTGCCTTTTGATTACAGCTATGATTATCATCGATGGATAGTGATTCATAGTATAAATTGCTACATAGTACTTGCCGGTGAATGTGCTATAATGATTTATCAAAGTATAAGTAATATGTTCATTTACAACTTAATTGGCCATATTGAAATTTTAAAAAACAAAATCAAAACTGAATTTAATGAAGATTTAAGCGATGAAGTAGTACATTCGAAACTTGTTGAAATAATAAAATATCATACCTTTATATGCCAGTAAGTATGAAAGTTATGATGTGGTAGAAACGAAAGAATTCACAACAAAATTAATATATAATTTAAATTTCAACTCAACCTTTTTGCCAGAGTATTTGAAGAAGTTGAAAAGGCTTTTGGAATTAACGTAACCGCTAATTATTTACAAAATTTGGTGGGAAATAGTATAGTACTCTACCAACTCACGTTTGGGGTAAGAATTTTACTAACTTTTATAATCGTATTCCATAAGGTAATAATGAATTTATTTATTCTTATAAACTAGCGACTCATCCTTGCTCCGCTCGGGTTTATCCCTAGGAATGTTTTCAATTACCTAAACACAATTGGTGATAGTTTTAAGAGAACTTTTGCATGGGATTGTGTATTTAGTACTTTTTTGATCGATGCATTTGAGGATAGGATAAAATACAAACGTAAACATAATTCATAGTTATTTGAATTTGCTATAGTCTATAGGCAGTGGTAGCCCAGTGGTGACGCGCTTGCTTGGGTAACCGAGTGAAGCGGGTTCAAATCCTGGGTCTCGCACCTCTAATATTTTCATGTGCGAATCATTTTCAACATGATTACCACTTGCCTTACGGTGAAGGAAAACATCGTGAGGAAACCTGCATGCCTGAGAGAACCTAGCAAGTTTTCGAAAGACATGTGAAGTCTGCCAACCCGCACTTGGCCAGCGTGGTGGACTATGGCCTGATCCCCCCTCATATTGAAGGGAGGCCCGTGCTCAGCAGCGGGACGTTAAGAAGGGCTGAATACATAGTCTATTGACGCTGATTTGTATAATGAGAAGTAAAGAGGTGAATTTTATTATTTATATATTACAATACAAATGTAACATAATGCAATACTTCCTACTACTACGATAAAAGCGTAAATTTCCATGTATATATAATATTATTCCTATGTATATTGTACATTATTACTCTTTCACGCTTAAACGGCTGGATGGACTTAGATGTTTAAATGAAATACACATACATATATTATGTAGACTATAACCTGATGTAACATATAGGCTACCGGTAGGTACCCAGGAACGCTCTTTTGCAAAGCAAACGTAACTCGCTAGTTTTTCATACAATAATCTTATAATCGAATAATAAAGATTTTTGGCTTAAAAGCCCTTTACATGTCAGACACTTGCCTGGAAAGCTGCAGGTAGAAATTAGTATGGGGCGTTATTTAAAATTATTTAATTAATTTTAAATATACCTATATTTAAAGGGAAAAGAGAATATACTGCAATATGTGACGATGGTAATGGCGTATACAGGAGGACCGATTATGATGTCATTTGTTATTGATGAATTGAGGAAGAAGGTAACGTGTTTATCTTTAGCTCTGATGAATACATCGCTTAGAGAATTAATCCCTCAACGACCGCGGACACGCCGGCGTATCAGTTAACAATAGATTTCTTAGAATTTTAATTAATTTCTTAGAAATTTAACTGGAGGTGTTAAATTTATCTTTAAAAAAAAGAAGCTTGAAAGCTCTTTTTGTAGTTAACAATATAGTATATAACTATATTTTTGTCTTGTATTAATCTTATCGTATTAACGTTTGTAGGTACATATGTATTTTTGATATCTAAATATATTTATTTTATAAGACAGTGGTAGCCCAGTGGTAACGCGGTTACTTGGGAAACCGAGTGAAACGGGTTCAACTCCCAGGTCTCATACCTGTGATATTTTCATGTGCGAATCATTTCGAACATGATTACCACTTACCTTACAGTGAAGGAAAACATTGTGAGGAAACCTGCATGAAAGAACGTAGTAAGTTTTCGAAAGACATGTGAAGTCCGCCAACCCGCACTTGACCAGCGTGGTGGACTATGGGCTGATCCCCCTCGTATTGAAGGGAGGCCCGTGCCCAGCAGTGGGACGTTAAAAAGGGCTAAATACAATCCAAACATATATTATCCTACTTTTAAAATGTAGTATTCTTACGGTATAATTTTAATTTTTCTATTTTTCACACTTCTTCCTCTTACAGGCATTGTTTTAGCGATAAGGCCGCCTTTTTTACAGTAATAAAATTTTTTATTCATTAAAGAGCATTTAGTCGCTTTTTAAGTATATTTTAACACACAATATATTAATTGATTACCAACTGATATGTAAAACTTTAAACGACTAATTCGTTTAATTTAATTTTCCATGACATAATATTATTGCTTTATTTTAATTATTACAGACGTATGATTTATCAGATATTTTATATGAAATTCCTTGGGAGAATATGTCAATATCAAATCAAAAAATAGTAATGCTTGTTTTACAAAAAATGCAAATCATAATGGACTTCAAATCCTTTGGTGGAATACGAGCTGGGATCGCACCTATGATATCGGTCAGTAGGTATAATGTGTAAATGATAATTTAAATGAGAAATTAAAAAAAATGTCTTCCTGATTAATTGATATGTTGAATAAGATCTTAATATAAAATAGCCTATAAACTCTTTTGTCCTGACTCCAGAATCGATCCCATGACATGTAGCCATTAATCCAGTGACAAATAAACACCTCTTTAGATAGGCATTAGTTTTTAAAGATAAAAGAGACTAAAAATAAAGTAAAACTCATTTAATAAATATTTTAAGACCCATATTTCGAGTTATCGTATAATCTTAACTAATTTCGAGTATAATTTGTTTTATAAAATGTTTATTTTTTCAGATACTAAAAACCACTTTTTCATACTACGTTATGTTAAAGTCGACTGTGACAGTGGAATGAAACAACTCACTGCTTTTTAAAATTAAATTAAATGCAACTAACCACTCTAAAACGTATTGCACTATATGATATTCATTAAAAAACATTTAAACAACTGATAATACTTTTTATTTACCTAGTCTCTTTATTTACATGAATGATGGTATGATGTCCCCTTGACCAAGTTCAGCCACGACCAGTGAGACTTTATGGCTCTTCAAGACATGGGGGTGGAACACCACGAACTTACCAAATCCGAGCTTTTACTGAGACTTTCTTAACAGAAACATTTAATAAATATACGTAGCCCGATCCGGGACTCAAAGATGACCAAAAACCAATTTCTTAGGTACAACATATTAGTATACTCTTACATTGCAGTTTTTGTATCTTTTCTCAGAAATGAGATATTTTCCCGCGGTAAAAAATATCCTATAGTTATGTTGGATCGGGATAACCAGCTATCACCATACCAAATTTCATCTAAATCTCTCCAGTGGTTATTCTGTGATGCGGTAACAGACAGACAGACAAAAATTCTAAAAACTATAGATTCGGCCTCTGTATCGATAATAATGTATATTTCAATAAGATTTTCCTAAAAATATTAAATATACAGATTCAGCTTAGTTACAATTTTATTATATGTATAGATTTATAAAAACATCTACTTTAAAAATAATATAAATAATTTGAAACATGCATAATAAAAATATTTATAATAAAATTATTTCAATAACGTTTTTCTTTATTAACAACCTTGTACGTGCTACGTTTTTGAAGTTGATTTATACTATTAAATTATTAAAAATTAATGAAAAACATCAAACAACAGTGAAGCACCTCATTTAAAATTATTATCAGTAAAAAGGAAATAAGCAATTAATTACAACTTAATGAAGCGTAGACGTTTAATACCTTTCAACTGAAGAGCAGGCTCGAACGAGTTAATGTATACTCGTGTTACATCAATATATATAAAATACTAGATTTGCTCATGGTTTCGCTTGCGTGATATGTAGGTACTTTTGGTTTCGGAGCGTTTCGAAAACTATTTATACTAACTTAAAATTAAATTAAGAAATAATGTAAAACTAAATGAGATATGTATGTAACCGATTTGAGGCTCCTTTCTTGCCTGAATACATTCTCGGCCAGAGAAAGCCGGGTGGGCCAACCAGACGCTGAGTTGGCGTCTCTCTTATTCTATGTAAATCTTAATCTAGAGCGGATGGACGAGGTGTAACCATAACTAGGTAAAAGCGTCTGCGCATTAGTTTATAATTTCAAAAAGCTGTTATTTCCTTAATTTTTATATTAATAGTTAGCAGTTAAACAAATCAGTGCGAGTGTGTTGCTCGAAGCCTTATTTTCAATACTTATTTTATTCGAAACACTAAAGCTTGTCAATAGCTACTAAAAGAAAAACCAAATCGATTTACAAACAGAGAACAAAAAGGGGCGTGGAACTGTTTTGTCTTTGCCCTTTTTATATATTTTATTTATAAGGTTTTGCTTTTAACATTTAATACAATCCATACTAATATATGAACGGGAAAGTAATTCCGTCTGTCTGTCCGTAACGTTTTCACGCCTAATCCGCTGAACCGTTTTAGATGATATTTGGTATGGAAATATTTCGAGATCCCGGGAATGGCATAGGATAGTTTTCATCCATAGAAAAGGGGAGTAGAAGATTGAATGGAAAATAAATCATTTCTCAAGTAAGGGACATATTTTTTTTATAATAATTACCTACTTTTCTATACCTATGTATGCACATTGTACATATATATATATATATATATATATATATATATATATATATATATATATATATATATATATATATATATATATATATATAGTCTATTCTATACTTACCGTGAAACGTACCTAGGTACAAACCAGAGTGAAGCGAGCGTGAGTAGGCTGCTAGTATGTAATAAAGTACCGCGGGAGAATATCTCATTTTGGCGGGAAAATACCTTACAATACAACCCAAAAAAAATATGATCAGAATTACTTGAAACTTGGTATTAATGGTCTTCAACATAATTAAATAAATACGTGTTTTAGCATTTTTCGAAATTCATACCACAAGGAGGTAAAATAGGAGATGAAAATTTGTATGAAACCTACCTTCATAGAGTTTTTTATAGTTTTAGCGCAAGCGAAGCCGCGGGTTCCGCTAGTATATGTATATTTTTATTTTGACAACATTATGTTATGTGAGATGTTTGAGTAAATTATCTTATGGAAATTATATTGTGTCCTTAAAAGGTTTGTGCCATCATTTTCTCTGAAGCATTATAGCTTTAGTAGACTGTATTCAAATTTTTATAGTGCGTATTCCAGGCTTCGTATTTATTTCATTTAATGCACAACATATTTTGTATACATTTTGTGGACGTGTTGATTTATCTATACATAATATATAATAAAATGGTAACTAAGCCGAATCTGTACATAAAATATTTTTTGGGAAATCTTATTGAAATAAACATTATTATCGATACAGAGGCTGAATCTATAGTTTTTTAGAATTTTTGTCTGTCTGTCTGTCGGTTACCGCATCACAGAAAAACCACTGGAGGGATTTTGATGAAATTTGGTATAGTGATAGCTGGTTATCCGGGTCAACATATAGGATATTTTTTACCGCGGGAAAATGTCTCATTTCTGAGAAAAAATACAAAAACTGCAATGTAAGAGCATACTAATATGTAAAACCTAAGAACTTGGTTTTTAGTCATCTGAACGCGGGCGGAGCCGCAGGAAATGCTAGTTTTACAATAAAGTCTAAGCTTGGCATATTCAAGGATTAAAATACTTGTTTAGAGGTTATTACTATTAGATATATACATAAAAGACGAAGGAGTCGGTTATATTTTAGAGCAGCGATAATATTATTTCAATTCGAGTAAAGCAAAATACTTTAGAAATTTAATCAAAATTAAATGTTCCCAAAACGTGTATCAGAATAAATTCAGATAAAGTTCACTATATGAAATATAATACAAAGACTATTAAAGGATACACTGAAGGTCTAAAATATTAACCCTCCAGTGTCTTGAAAAACGATGTTCTCATACCTACAGCCGTTACGGTGGTTTCGCTATAATGTTACATAACAAAGGCCTTTTAACTTGATGTATTGTATTTTTAAAGAATACGTGAAAGTACGGGAATTTGATATTTTTACAACAATGGCCGTCTATTCCTCATAGAGACAATGATGTCAGAGTCGCCTGTTCATTCGTTTTGTTCATTTACTCACAATTTTATTCCTTATTATATAATAAATGCTATAATTTTTTGTTTTATACTTTTTTCGGTATTAATAATATTAAAAAAAAAATCCAAATAAAAAATTAAAAATGCCTTTGCTTAGTTAGCTAATACATAATATATTATAATACTAAAAGGGCAATTCTTGTACATAGATAAATTTATTTCGTGTACCTCGGAAACGGCTGTAACGATTTGGATGAAATTTCGTCTTTTGAAAATGTTATGCTTTTTAAGTTTATCTACATATGTCTTTTCCGAAGAAACGTAATTTTTATAATATCTTTTGCGAAAAACGAAGGGAGCGAAACTTGGTCCTTGGCCCAGGTACTCCTTAGAATACCCCCCCAACGTGCGTTCACCTTGTCGTGGTGGGGGGCTCAGTAGTGCCCGGCAATCCAACCGGGCGCGAAGCTAAGAAACGCACAGGGAGGTTGCCCACTTCGGTGGGCGGTGGGAGGTGGCCCTCTTCGGGGGGCGGTGTACCATGCGGGTTGCTCCTGGTACTTCTCTGATAGCAGAGTGGACTGTGGAGTAACCCCATGGTTGTGGTGGTCTGCTTCGGCAGACCTGCCGTCGGGGCGTCGTAGTTGAATGCGTAAGCGATCCTGCGACGCCCTATTAAGACGGGGGAAGGTTTTGTTGGGTTTTAGTGGGTAGTACTGGCTGTATTACGCCGGTGAGTCCCACACGTCGTGCGTAAATGCATTTCCCAACGTTAAAAAAAAGGTACTCCTTAGAATACTCGTAAGAACAGTAAAACGGTAAAACTATGGTAAGAGTCCTCATTGAAGTTTGAAGTCGATGAATTAAAATTCTTATTTGAAATGTTCATTTAAATGCTTCTCAAAACCAAAACTTAACAAACATAAGACATATTTGGCGAAACATCTACCACTTTAGTTTGATTTTCAAATTTGTTAACGTAAATATTAACTCGCGAAACATTTACTTCGTCTTGTTTCTACCAGCATTATGAGGTTTATCTTCTTAAGTACTAAGTTTTAAGTAATATGCTAAATTCTTGTGCTTCATGCAATATTTCGTGAACATTTATATTATGTTTGCTGTAATACTGAAATTAGAATCACGTGTACATTTTATTTTCAGTGTTGAATTAAATAATTTTATATGCAAAAAAAGATTCATAGACTTCAAAATCAGCTTAAACATTAAAGGTGTTTTTTTTTTGAAATTCATATTTCATCACCCTTTCGCTTATTTATTAAAAACGAAACATATAAATTGAATCCAACTAATGGTATTCCAACTGGTCACAAATATCTAACTAAAGGTACAAAAGGTGTTGCGTAACATACATAATACAGTGAGTTGAAGTCGGTCAATAAAAACGAAATTGTTAGCAACTAGAGATCCACTCGCATTTTATGGCTCTAAGCCTATGCCATAAGCTAATAAATACCTAACGAAATTCATTTGACACAGGGATAAATAGTAACTCATGCTTTTTTCCGGGCTACAAATATTTTATTTTTTTACAAATTAATAGGGAAGTAAAAATCGAAAGTGTTTTCATCCACTTTAAAGTACTACGTGTGTATGTTGTGCATATTTTATTGAAGTTATACTTCTTTTAGCACGTTTGGAAAAATTATGAGAGTAAAATTTTTACGATGCGTGCGCACCGACATCCACAAAGCGACATGATGAAGTTAGCTGCATTCCTTTTACAAACAGAGAGTTGTGACATACTGAATGAAATCTTTAGCTATTTTTGTTCTGTTACGCCAAAGAAGTATACTTCCTACAATAATACTTTCTTAGATTTACGCGAATATTTGACATTTTAAATAAAACTATCTTTTCGGATTATTTCGCGGATTTATTTTGATTTTTGGTTCCCGACGTTTCGAATGCTTTACAGCATCCATGGTTGCGGGAGAGACTGAGGTGTTACATGTCTTAAAGGTATATAACTTCCTACGTGCGTACAAACTCGTAAGTACACACAGAGGTTTTTTTGGAAAAGCATTTACTCGTATTATCTCTATTCGTATACACACATAGGTTATGTTTCGAGCCGACGGCTCAAAAGTGTAGAAGTCATAAAGCCAAGAAACTTTTCTTGCCTTACTGGAATGAGCTTCGATGGCTGACCTATATTGGCAAACCTGCTCTGGAGCTATTAAGCCAGTAGTTGAACCAAAATCAGTGCAAACATCTCTATATTGCTTTGGTTGCTCACTAACCTAAACTACTAAGACGTGTAGACTGTAGGCTTAGCAGGTGATAAAAATAATTCTGATAATATCAAATTTCCAGTGTATGTATGAGCTTTATTACAACGTGTTTGCCTATGGGAATAAAATATTATATTCCAGTGGTAATAAGCTTATTTAACTCTTCAGCTTCCCAGCTATATCTTTACAAAAATATAACATCAACCCGTCGCTTCGTTTAGGCGTGAAAGGAGAAATAAACGAATATTTTACATTTATATTATAAGTATGAATGTATTTGAATAAGGCAGCTTTAATTTAAGCCAGTGGGCAACACATAATACAACTTTCTCAAATTATCCCACGTTTTAAGGAAATGCAAGTTTTAGAGTTTAATATGATGAAAATTGAGATTTACGGAATAAAATCACAATTTGAGGAAGAGATTTTGCGTGCATCTGTAGTTTAATGAGAAGTTGAAACTTTAAGATTTCATGATTACGGTTTAAGAATTTATTTCTCAAAATAGAATACTATTCACTTACGTATTTGAGAAAACAAGATACATCTTAATAGTAAATATAAGAATACAACGGTTCTCAAAAGTTTAGAACTATATAAAATAAATTCATCGGTTACAATAATGTGGGTATACAATAGCATCATGCCTGATTACGTATTGCTTTTGCAATTAGATATCAATTTATGTAATCGCTTATTAGTTAGTTGATTTTTGAATAAGAAATTTAGATCAAGATCTTATACAATAATTATATATAATTAATATACTATGCATCTATTCAAATGAGATTATAAAAAAATACTTGTATATTCTTACAACAGACTAGCGACTCAACCTCGCTTCAAAATTTTTTTTTGAGCGGAATTCTAATTCTTTTTCTAAAATAAAAGTAGCCCATGTTACTCCCTATAACATCTGATTCAGATTCATTTCAGAGATTATCCGGAACAAACAGACAGACAGACAGACAGACAAAAAAATGTGTTTTTCTTATAAGTACCGTCATGAACGAATTAGAGACTACTTCGTTCACGAGTACCGTATATAATTTCATATTCAATTAGGTAAACGCTGTTATTTTGACATTACAAACGGGCACTTTAATTTTATTTATCCGTATAGATTAAATCAACTCTAACATAATTATGCTACGTTTTCGTGGGTACAGTAACATTCATTGCGAAACCGATTTATTATATTGCTTAATAACTAAATTTCGAAGTAATATAAAGGAACCGCGAAATGTGCTTTAAACACGATACTCGATACATTAATAACTTGTTAACGTAACTTTTAGATTTATGAAGTTGACCAATGTTCTATTTATGCTGCACAAAGTATACAAAAGTTTTCATTTTCCAATTTATTTCTAGAAATTTATCGTTTGTCGAAGCTTTCTTCATATGTAAGTAGTACTCGTTAATATAAAATTATACCATTATTTGTATTTCGTTCACTTTGATATGGTTTCTCGTGTTTCAATAAATTCTTAATTACTTTTAACATACATATTATATTTGTACTATGTTAAGAAATAGGTATATGATACTAACATATATGTCAAATTTTGTTCGATTGCATGCCTCTTTAAAGCTATTGAAAGAAATACGTATTTTGAAATCTATTATTACTGGATTTAAACTATCAAATAAATTTCAAAATATGACGTCCTCTAGTGTGAGGTTCTGTTAATATTAATAGTAAACTTAATGTATGTATAAATCTTGCTACATCAGCTAGTTTGTGGAACAATTTTAGGTAAAACATCCAGACAAAAGGACAACAATAATTTATTTAATTTTCATTCAGGCACAGGTCCATAGTTTAATATGTATTATCTAACAGCATTTAAAATTTAATATTTAACAAAAATAATGTCCTCCTGATCAAGTTTAGTCACGAAATCCAATCTTGACAAGCGACTATCCCTGAGCGCTGGAGATATTATAGTGTTCTAACTCTAACCTCTAGATCTGAAGCCTTACATTCTAGTTATTAGACCAACAGGATAGTATAGGATACTTCTTATCCCGGTAACAGCTCAACTTCAACTTCTGAACTTATTAATAGTCACTAAGGACGCGTATGAGCGAAGCGAAAGCGTGTAATAAGTTTATTATAAATAAATAAATATATTGGGACATTAACACACAGCACCATCTAGTTCCATGGTAAATTGCGAGGCTTGTGTTATGGATACCAGATAGTTGATATATAACTTTAAATACATACATATTATAAATATAAATACCCATAACTAGAGTACACACATTCGTGCTCATCACACAAATGAATGCCCCCAGCGGGGCTGGAACCCGCGACCGCTGACACAACAAGTAGTGTCACTACAAACTGAGCCAAACGTGTCGTCAAACTTACAACAATTTACAACTTACAAGTTATTAGGGCTGGTTTAGAGTATTAATTAATGCGCACGTACAAACCATATAAATTGAACTTATAAGTGTCAAACGATAAACGTTTAGATAGAAAGTATTTTTCATGATACTGAAAACGCATTTTGCCCTGAAATATTAGAACATTAATAATCATCTACGCGGACATCTTCATCTATCATGCTTCGAGGTATGTCATATTTGGATTCGGCCAATCCGCGCCGTGATTGAGAGACTCAACCAATGATTGATTGTCAGCTAAAAGTATGGGTTCTGGTAGAATGTGCGCATTTATTCTTGTTAGGTAATTGTTTTTTATATAATAGCGACTCACCTTCACTTCTCTTCGGGTTCGTCTCTAGAAAAAACAAATCTATCCCACGGGAACCACACATTTCTCCGGAATAAAAAGTAACTTATGTGCTGTTTCAGACTATAATCTGTCTTTGTGCCAAATTTCATTCCGATCTGTTCAGCCGTTCTGGCGTGATTGAGTAACAAACGTCCATCCAAACATCTAAACATCTAAATTCTAAACTTTCACATTTATAATATTAGTAAGATTATTGGATTTGAAGAATCGACACCCATATGTAATTGTAGAGCGATGAGGGTATGAGAGAAGATTTATAGCCTTTCTGGGGTATCTCGAAGGTATGGGCCAAAGTGTCTAAGCAGATCTGGACAGCGAATTTGATTGTTAAGTCTATCTATACATATTATAAAATTGTAACTAAGCCGAATCTGTACATTAAATATTTTTTGGAAAATCTTATTGAAATATAGTCATTATTATCGATACAGAGGTCGAATCAATAGTAGTGGATTTTTTGTCTGTCTGTCTGTCTGTCTGTCCGTCTGTGACCGCATCACGAGAAAATCTACGAACAGATTTTGATGAAATTTGGTATGACGAGAGCTGGTTATTTGGGTCAACATATAGGATTTTTTTACTGCGTGAAAATATCTCATCGCTGAGAAATTTATACTAAACCTTAAAACGTAACGCGAGTCGCTAGTATTTTGTATAAAAATAAAATTTTATTATTGGAATTGCAAATTATTCACATAATATACAACACTTTATAGGTGTACGTAATATGTATGTATTTAAATTGTCTAATACTAAATTACAATGTTATTCTTTGCAAGTGTCAAGTTAATGTGAAATTGTCGTGATGAAAGATACAACACGACTTTTAGAAATAAGTCAATATTGCTGGATTTTTTTAATCTAGAATATACTGAATTATGTGTTAAAGGGCGACAGTTGTCGAGTGAATGAGAATAAAATTGTTCAAATACTGTGTTCTTAATGATTAAATTAGCGTTAGTGTGCATGTAGTGGGAATGTAAGTAAATTGTTTTAAAGTCACGCTCATTAATATATAGCTATAAAATATTTATAGTACACGTCGGCAACTTTAATTTGAAATCTTAGAAACCTAGCTCATACACTATAATAATATATACAAGTGACGTAGCCTCTCTTTGCTCGAAAATACAAAAACAACCAGCGATACTTTTGGTTACCTTTTCTATTAAAAGTATCCTTTGTACTAGTTCAGCTTATAATCTATGTATCTATTTGTATATTTATTAAAATTTTGTTTGTTATTTCTCTTACTAAAATGTCTGGACCGATTTTGATGAAATTTTTCTATACTAATATTATAAAGAGGTTTATGTTTAATTTCTGGATCTACTGAACCGATTTAGATGAAATTTGGTAAGAAGACAGTTTGAGACCCTAGAAAGGACCTAGAATAGTTTTTATCCTGGAAATCGTCCCTTAAGGAGATGAAAATGGGTATGAATTTTTGTATGGGGAATCAACCTAGGAACGAACCCGAGCGAAGCCAGGGTGAGTTGCTACTTACATATAAATGCAAAATTCACTTAGAGACTTACACAAGCAAAGACAAATGTAAGTCAATAGAAATAAAACAGATCACTTGTTTTAATGTGTAATTTATTTATTTATTCATTATTACGTACATAAGCAATACACGTGTGTTAATAATTCACTACACTTAGTTAACATTAAATATATAATAGTATTCTTTTAAAAAGTCCTTCAGTTATTTAAGAGATAGTTGCTAAGAGCTGTTCTTTAAAACATCCTGTAACAATAAATCATGAACGTGCAGTCGTATTGTAGAAGGAGATACATAGAATCTCAACATTTTAAAACAAATTTTGTTTTGTAATATCCCAAATAAAAATAATGGCTAACAGCCAACATTGTTTAGTTTAAAAAAGAAAATTAAACTTGATTTGGCATAAGTATAAAACGTCCGGCATCCACTGCCAATTTCATTGAAGCAACAATGAACACACTACTTTAGTGAACATATCACCGGTCCATTATTAAGTCGAGTACGCTAAATAAACATCATGGCGTCTCAGTACTTATTTGTTCAAACGATCAAGTTACCGAAAGTAAAAAAAAAATAATACAAAATTATTGAGTTTTAAATGTCCATTTTATTGGTATATATATATATATATATATATATATATATATATATATATATATATATATATATATATATATATATATATATATATATATATAGATATATATCTGAGAAATAAAGCTTGGTTTTTAAAGTAGAGGCATAAACTCTACTGTAAAGTACTAGTCATGGAAGTTTGACCAACTAAGCAGACGATCAGAAAATTTCGTACCTAGTATATGACAGAAAAGTTTCATGCTAGTAGAACATATTTTTAAGGTGTGGTATTATATATTACATTACTAGTGGCTTACACTGGCTTCGTCTGTGTTTCTTTACACTTGTTACGTAATCTGTCTCATCAGTTATCTCGAAAAACAATTTGAAGGGTACAGGAAAAGAACAGGGAATGTCCTAATAAATATATTATTAGAAAAAAAAGCAAGTTAAAGTTTAGAAGTTACTATATTTTTATTGAGATCAAAGTGTGCTGTAACTTTTAACCATGTTTTTGGACAATCTTACCTGTATGTCATGGACATTCCCGGTCTTTTTTGCTTTAGGCATAGATAAAAACGTATTCTTAGCGACAACCGTTGAGTATTTGTAAAAAGTAGTGGTTGGGAATGCAATTACCAAACACAGATTTGTTACCAGTAAAAAAAAATAACCAAATTTGTGACTTTCCCTGTTCTTTTCCTGTACCCTTCATTTTTAATTTAATGGAGTATAAGTAGAAGAGTAGCAGATGGTAAAGCGTTAATAACACTTGTTTCTCTATTACCTAATTGGCAATGGACTGGAAATAAAACCGATGGAACCGCTGGAAAACACTTATATTATGAAAATAATTTCAATCTTTAAAGCTGCATTTCCCTCTACTCTATGAAATCGATCTGCTAATATAGTAAATATTCTAGTAGAATTTGCATACGTGCCGCCCCGCAATTTCTCTCAGATTCGCTATGAGAGCGATATTTAAAATGGAACTGCTTTGGCATTTTGCGTTTACTTAACAAGTTTAACCGGCAGGGTGATAAAGACTAACCTGCATTTATTCAACTTCGTATTCCATGCAATTTAAAGTGACTTCGTTAACTTAGTTTCTTATTCACAATAGTTTTACAACCATAACTAAGAACTCGCCTGACTTAAGTTTGTATTCGGTCTGTAAATTGCTATAAAGTATAAATCGCGTCTTGATATTTACATTACCTTGAATGATAATATATATAATATAGTGCCATAAATATACTAAGCCCTGCAGTCCTACTTCATATACTTATTTATCTTCCTTTTCTTTCCCAAATTTGTTTAGGCTTGGGCCTTCTTGTGCATCTACGCCAGGTTCTGTGATCTGTCCCAGTGTGACCAACGGTTGTTTTTTTTTAGGACAACCACGTGGTTGTCCACTTTCAACACTGTCTGCCCTTTTCTCTTTTCCTGATACTGATGTTTAGTACTCTATTCACTGAGTAACCCTCGTCTAACTTCATCAGATGGTGTTATACACCTGATGTAGTAAATAATCCTCATCGTCATGGAGTAAATAAAATGAAATTATTTTTTAAATAATTATACATAAACATAAATAGTTACAGGCTTAAAATATAAAGAAAAATATGAAAAATTGTAGAAATGTATAAAAGAAAATATAATCTTAAGCTCCAAGTGGGATTAAAACGTTGAGTAAATGAGTGCGAGTGAATGAGCCGTACGAAATTAGGTCGCAAGCGCTTAGCTGCTATGAATGTATACATATTTTCTACTTTGCTAATTATATATGCAACAAAAACTAAACTCACATTGGTATAATAACACTTTAAGATGATAGATGTATTCAAATGAGGGTAATATGAAACGTGTATACTTAAAAGTTTTATATCATCCGTTTCTAAGCACGGTGCAAATGCAATTACTGAATTAAATTTGTTATTACGAAAACGTGTTTTAGCAAGCAAAGATAGTGTTATATGTATTGAGTCGTTTTAAGCGTCTCATTGCTGGGCACTTGCCTTCCTTTAATACAAAGGGGATCAAGCTATAGTCCACCACACTGGCCAAGTGCGGGTTGACGACCTTTGATCTTTCGAAAATAAAAAAAAACATCTTTCAGAAACTTGTTAGTCTCTCCCAGATATACATATTTCCTCACGATCTTTTGCTTCATCTTAGAATTGATTTAGAAAATGACTAATGGTAGGTGCGACACACGGGATTTGAAACCTCTTCAGTAGGGTTTCCCAAGTTTATATGTTATTAGTAAATAAATCATATAGAATTAAATTCATTTATCCAAAATCTTTATAGAAAAATTGAAATGAAATAGGTTCATTATCATCATCTTCCTGCCCATTTCGCAATCACTTGGGGTCGGCGCAGTACATCTTCTGTACTGCTGTTAGGATTTGGCAAAAGTTTTACAACTGGCCACCTGCCTGAGATCAACCTTAGTTGGGAATGCTATTGTTGGGAAATGAAATGCTAATGTATTGAAATGGAATAGGTTATATAATAAAAATATCTCCACCACAATTTTAAATACAATCAGTATTATTAGGCATGCAATGGTCTCGCACAGATAATAGAAATGCACTCAGAAAATGCTATTACACAAATGTTACATGCGAATAAAATTTAAAATGCTCCCTTGCTTCCGGTTTAAAGGAGCAGTATTAGTGTAGAGCCATTGCAGTCTCACGTCGCCACACGACGTGCACATAATATTTCTATTTAACTACAGCCTTTTTATTCGCTTTCAAAGGAAAAAGGAATTCATAAACAAAAATACGCACCACGATGCTTCATGGTTCGTTAGCTATTCAACGAACGTTGGAACACTTTCATTTTTATGATGGTCTGTGTTCGGTTATGTTTAATTATATAAGGAACCCGAGCGAAGTGAGGTAGAACCGCTAGTGTTTTTATATTTACAGATTAAATAATCTAATTGTACTTCAATATTGAAGTAGTCCTTCAAATTTTACTTTAAAGCCGCCTTAAAAGCTCTAAAAACTTTTGACTTGGATACGAGTAATTTAATTAACTCAGACGATAATTACACGAAAATAGCTAATAATATTTGATTAACTTAGTAATGACGACACGTTTGGCTCAGTTTGTAATGACCCTGATGATGATGTTCTCCTAGCCGATTCCGGCCACGGCGGCCAATCTCGTTGAGACTAGCCAACTGCGCAGGAGATATTATAGTGCACAAGTGTACGCGCAGACACAAGTGCACTCTCGGTTCCTGTCACTCTCATACTCCGGTGGGACGACTGCTCGACACGACCAGTGAGAGTTAAGGCGCAGGACCGACAGCTTTACGTGCTTTCCGAGGCACGGGGGTGAAACACCGCCAACTTCCCAACTCCGGGCTGTTACTGAGACTTACTATACAGAAAGACTCAATAACTAAATTTGGCCCGACCCGGGACTCGAACCCAGGACCTCCGAGTGTGCAGCCGTACGTGCTAGCCACTACACCACCGAGGCAGTAATGACCCTACTTGCTGTGCCAGTGGTCGCGGGTTCGAGTCCCGCTGGTGGCATTCATTTGTGTGATGAGCACGAATTGTTTGTACTCCAGTTATGGGTGTTTATATTTATAATATTTAAAAGTTATATATGTGTAGTGTATCAACTATGAGTATCTGGTATCCATAACACAAGCTTCGTAGTTTATCATTGAACTAGATGGCGCTGTATGTTAATGTTCCAACATATTTATTTATTAGTAACTTGGAATAAAATCAAAGTGTTATAGAAATAAAAATGAAGTTAAGCGAAAATGTCAAATTATTGATGTGTGAGTATAGTTACCAGCTGATGGTATAATCTCCCGAAAAAATAATATTTTTGTAATGGATTTTATAAATTAAATTTTACAATGGTTGAATTTACTATTATATTTATATATATCTTAATAATATAAATAGCTAACGTGCTTACAACTTATTAAAGAAAAAATAGTAATATAATGTACGAATCACGACTGCTACTCATGCACAGAAAAAAAAGCGTGTTAATAAAGTATTATGTTTATAATTTGTATTCTTATATTGTATACTTACATATAATAACATCATTACAATTTTTTTACTTTAAGATTAATAAGAAAATTACCCTCATTTTTTGGAGAGAGTAAACAATCTTTATGGTAACTTCAGGAAATTTTGAATGGTAGGTAGCAATTACATCGAAATTACGCATCTATTTTTAACTTTAACATTTTTGGGCCTTTCTATCTATAAAACTTTTTAGCTTAAAGTTATTAATAAATATACACTCGCCGGCATATTTAGCGGAACACAAAAAAAGGTCCATTATTAAAAAAATATGGTTTTATTTTAAAATCTACTTACTACACTTCTTTTGTTATTTAAAGTTTCATTTGTTTTACTTAAAATGAGATCACATTAAAAATAAATTTTGCGAGTAAAGGCTATTTTTGAAAAATGGTACATTTTTGAACTTTTCATATAACCGGGAAAAGTGAAAATTAATATTAAAATAACAATTAATTAAATTAGAAAAATGGTGATTAATACGTGCTCTTATTAAAGTTTCTACCCGACTAGGCATACTGAGAATGATGTTATCGATGGTCTCCTGGGATAGTCTCCGCCATTCCTCAACTACGGTGATTCGCAGTTCACCCACGTTGGCAGGAGCAGGAATTCTGGACTTAACATTTCTTTTCAGCAAGTCCCAAACATGCTCTATTGGGTTCATATCTGGTGATCTCGCCGGCCACTCCATAACAGTGATATTCATATCATTAAGATAAGCTTGAGTTACCCGAGCGGTATGCAGCCAAGCATTATCCTGCATAGAAACAAAATTGTCACCGATATATGGGGCAAACGGTACGAAATTTTCTTCTAAAACTTCTCTGATGTAGCGGTCTGCAGTCAGACTCCCTCTGTCAATCACTACCAAGTCTGTGCGAGCTCCCAAACAAATGCCCACCCAAACCATTATTGATCCACCACCGTATGCAACTGTAGTTTAAAAGTTTGTCTGAATGCATCGTTCTCCTTTGCGTCTGTATATTCTTTGCCTGACGTCAATTTGATTTAAGAGAATTCTGCACTCATTACTAAACAATACCTTACTCCATTAGTCCGCGTTCCAAAGTCGATGTTCCTGAGCAAAAGTTAACCTGTTTCTACGATGATTTACCTCGAGCCTTGGAGCCTTGGCGGGCACAAATGAACCCAAACCAGCTTCTTCGAACCTTCTTCGTACCGTACGCTCACTTACGGTTACACCCCGCACTGCTTCTAACTCATGCCGGGCTTGGACAGCTGTCAAACGGGGGTTTCTACGTACACGAAGCCGAATGAAACGATCATCCCTACTCGAAATGCGCTTTTTTTTGCCTTGTCCTGCTCTTCTCACATAAGTACCGGTCTCCCGGAACCGTTAGATACTGCGATGGATCGTTGAAACTGGTCGACAAAGATCTCTGGATATCACTCTGTAGGTTTGACCATTTCTTCGCATTTCGAGTGCCCTGGCAATCTCCGTTGGGGCTAAGTCAGGCATAATCTAGTCCTCAACTCCAAAAAAATACGCGATTAAAAAATACTAACAAAAAACAGTATTTCAATGAAATTTTAAATCAAACTCAGAAGGAAGAAATACTCGAAATTCGCTCCAGATAAGGTGTATTTGAATAAAATTAAAACGATTGCATAAAATGTGATGTTCAGTTGTTTTCTTAATTTGAAAATATTTCTTTTTTAATTTAATGACGTATAAACCAGCCAGCAACCTTATATGATACTGATATCAAACCTTTATTTTATGTTCCGCTAAATATGCCGGTATGTTTATTATCAATACAGGCTCTTATATTAATATATATTCAACGTGACATTGCGAAATATTCTGTGCTCAACTAGCACGCTTTGAAATCGTTGACAAGACAATTATGTTGAATTAATTAATCTTAATATTTGGATAAAGTCGCAAATTAAAAGTAACAGTTTTATAGTGCAAAGGGTCGGTGAGTCCTAAACGTCATAATCTCTCAAGGGGCTTATTGCTTGTCCGGAAGCGGATTATCGACTTTAAGGGTTTCTTAGCCAATATAACGGACTGCTTATAGATTTTATTACGCTATTACACTTTCTATAGACTTTTAAATTTCAATTTTCGAAAATTGTTTTTCTATTTGTGTTGGAATTGCTTAAAATGTTATTTTAAGAAAAAAATCTTCTTGTAACAAATTTAAATTACCTCGCAGCTGAAGTTCTTTGAGCCAATATCAGTATCAGATCTTTTACAGATATGTTCTATAGTTATAACTTATATTATATGTATACCATATTATTAAAAAAATATATATTATTATGGTTGTAGTGACAACTTTTCCTTGACATTCCCTTGGATTTCAAAAAAACCTAATAGTAAGAATGGAAATGTATCCACACCAAATTAATTCGAAATAAATTGCCTTATAATTACAACTAGTGTTTATTTTACTATATAAATACTGAACACACTTGTATACGATGATTTACAAGCAGTTTAATGATAACGTAATAAAGATGTCATAAATTATACAACATGTGGTTTCTGAAATTTACTACATCTTGACGGCTTCGAAGTTATCGGCTCATAAGTTCCATTCGCTATTGTAGGGTGACCATCAAAATATAGAAACAATTAATATTATATCTTGCATTTTTCTATTAAAATTATTAATATGTTAATTATAATGAATATTCTCATTTAGTGGTTCTTTCTTCTGTATTCTACGTGACATAGGCGAAGTAATCTGTGCTCATCTGGCACGTTTTGAAGCTATTAACAAGAGAATTAAATTTGTGATTGTTGAATAGAGACATTAATTGAAAAGTGTGTTGTGTCTGTCCTTAGCTATGAATACTATCTTGGATGTAGTTTACAGTGACTGTGAAGTACCAATAAACAGTCTCAACATGATAAGTTAAGATATAAAGTAGTAAGCTTTGTAATAAATATATTAAATTCTCTAATTACAATATTCATTGATATAGTATTTGAGTGAAAGTTTATATATACAACGCTATACAAATACAGCTCTAAAATACAAAGGTTTACATATCTTTATACTATTATTATTAATATTATATTTAATAGTAAAAACAATCTTCTAAAAAATATTTATTAGTTATTGCTAATATATACTTTTAACAATGTATTATCACGTTAAAAATATAAATAAAATAATAAAAAGAAAGTAATTGTATAAATATATTTTGGTTCCACAATTTCCTAAATCGATGGTAACCAAATCTCTAAAACTAAGTGTAATAAGCAATGCTGTATACGCTAGCTAAAATACGATATTAAAGATGACAGAAAATTATTTAAATAGATACTATAATTTTATCATGATTATAATTAATTTCATTGCCTGCTCGAGTCACAAATTGATATCAAATAAAACGGTTTAATTGAATGTGGTTTACATACGGTTGGTTTCAATTAATTTCAATTTAGATACATTATGGCCGCAAAATTAGGCCTCAAAAAAGATAAATAGTTTAAACATAAATGTACACAAATTAAAAAATATTTTTGTTTAATTTGTATTTATAAAGACCAAATAAAATTATTAATGTCCTTACTAAAAATCAATATAATATAAATAGGCAAAGACAAAACCGTTTAGTATCTTTTTCTTCCTCTGTCGGTCAAACGAGTTATTTTTGTTTTGTAGTTTTTGTAGTGTTGTCAATAATTAAAATTTTGGAAACAGTTAGCTTTTTTTTATATAGATGGATAAATTCTATTCATATATCAATGGAAGTTATCAAATTTTACATTTCGAATCAAACTAACAACGTGGAGCAAACATACGGGATATGGAAGGAAATACGTTAAATAATACTGAAAATATCAAGTTTCAATCAAAGGAAGTATCGTTTTAAAAATAAGAATAACTGCATTTATTTTTTTTATTTTTTTCCTCCTAGAAGCCACAAACCTAAAGAATTGAATTGAATTTTTTTTAAGATATTACCTGAACCGGTAATCGAACCAACTAAAAATATAAAAAGGTTTTAAAAATTTACATGCAGTTATTATTTTTTTTTTAAATAAATGTTTCCTTTGAATATGATAACTTCAATATTTAATGTAGCTACTTTTTCCTAGTAACTAAGCCTGTGTATGTCATATAAAAGTTTAATTAATTCTAATATACATACATTAATTAATAAAACTTATAAGTTACATATATTTTCATTTTCACATAAATCACTTGCACGCTATTAAGCACTTTTACTTACTCGCTCCCTGACTCACTCACTAACTCACCAGTTCGTTCAGTAACCCAATCTTTTTATTTTTATCATTGCCATATTTTTATTTACGTAGTTTTATAGTTACAGTTAATTAAAATATATATAACAATGTCAAAAAAATATTTTATAGTATTTTAAAAAAAATTATAGAAAAATATATTTTTAGACATTTTACGGTCGCTTTACTTACAAACCGTGTAATCGAAAATATGTCACGTCTCAAAAACTGCATAACACAACTCCTCGAGAATAACTTTTTGTTGAGGTGTTTTTTTTCCACGAATTATTTCCGATTTTTGTACTATACTTCAAAAGTTAAAGAAGGGATATGTTAACTACTAACAAACTTACAACTTAATATAAACATTTTACAAAAACCTACTTTGTTTTTAAAGACCTAACCAAAAATACATAGTGTAAATGCAGATTTTTCTTTTTCAACGTTCAATTATCCTTAATTTTTTAGATTTTTTAGCAAGCATATATATGACTCTTACATATATACAGACAGACAAAAATGAAAATTATAAAGATATTTTTTTTTAAATTATGACCACGTAACCCTAAAACGTTTTAATATGGACGTCAATAAGTCGAATAGATATGACGTAAACTCAATAAACATACATAGAAATCATGATGTTTCTGAACATACATATGTTATGTTCATTCTTCATCTGGATTAACACATACTAAATGCTTTTTGTTCTGTAAAACTACTACACCCTGTGGAATAATGGCTTCGAAGCAATGCATATAAATTACTTTTATGTGTTTTCATTTTTGACTCCATACAGAAATAGACAGAGTGGTATAAATTTATGACCTTACATGTTAGACTATTATTCTCCATGTTAAAAACTGGAATCTAGATTGGATATAGGTATGAATGCGTGTAGCTTCATCCAATATTTATATTTTTAACCCCCGACCAAAAATGTTAGGTTTTATAATTTTGATGGTCTGACAGAAACGCCAGGTTTTCACTGTAGCATTTTTATTTGAAACCTAATGGAATGGTTTTTAGCTTCTTTGGATGAAAATCTATACATATAAAACGAGTCATTTTCTGTATATGTCTAAGAAAATCGTAGACGTATAATATGTAACATTTCGTTATTATCCTTATTAATTGATACGAATCGCTATTTATTTATACAATCAATGTGTTGTAATGATTTGGATATATTTCCAATATAAGTATATTTATAAATTATTGCAGTAATAAAATTATTTTACAACATTAAAAAATAAATAAAACTTCCCAATTATCTTTTTTCATCTCGACCTTAGCGTAGGAGGCATTAACAGCATGACAAGTACTCTTTGATCTTCTTTTGAATACTTTTTTAAATTAAATTATATAGATTTTATACTAAATTGTATAGGTTAACAAACAAAATATAAAACACGTCGATATGAAATATCTACATCTATTTCCAGGTACCCTTGTTAATTTACGCTTAATTCTGCTAAGTATTAAATTTCGTTAAACACAAGCCGAGGTGTGAAAATGTTTACAATAATTAATAACGTTGTAACGTTGTTGCATGATGTATACTAAATTGAGCATGAAATTGAAATATTTCATATTGGCATATTAAATAATTGATTGTTACAAGGACGAATAAAATTTATAGAAAATATATTAATTACATCCATAGTAATATTATAAATGTGAAAGTGTGTTTGTTTATTCGTTTGTTAGTTTGTTTGTTTGTTTGTTTGTTTGTTTGTTTGTTTGTTTGTTTGTTTGTTTGTTTGTTTGTTTGTTTGTTTGTTTGTTTGTTTGTTTGTTTGTTTGTTTGTTTGTTTGTTTGTTTGTTTGTTTGTTTGTTTGTTTGTTTGTCTTTCTTTCACATCGAAACAGAGTGACGGATTTGCGTGATTTTTGGTGTGAAGATAGTTGGAGAGCTGGACAGTACTTTTTATCGCGGGAGATCAACTCATTTCCATAGGAAAACACGTTATAATACAACTCAAAAAAATATTTATGATCAGAATTACTTGAAACTTCGTGTTAATGCTCTCAATAAAATTAAATAAATTCGTGTTTTACCTACCTTTTTAGAGATTTTTTGTAGCCGATGCAAAGCAAATCTAATATATTTCGATACGTAAAATACATATTTACCTATTAGATATTCATATCTTAAAATATTGTAGGCTGGCACCGACTTCGAAAATGTCTGATTAGGTATCTGTTCTAAATGAAAACCTCCGTTTAGTTATTTTTTACATTTTAGTGCCTGGAAGTCCGGTTTTATGTTTCTTTAAAAAGTTTCCATTTGTCCATTTTTAGTGTAGACGTAATATGCAGGTAATTTGTTAGAAGAAAGTTTTTAATAACATGTTCGTTAAGCAATTTATTTAAAAAAGTAATTTATTATTTGTTTTAAAAAAAAAAACACTTGACCGATTTCGATAGAATTTATATGGGACCACCTGGGAAGTATACCCTTTGAAACAAAAAAATCCAAATCGGCTCAGGCGTCTTCGAGTAATCGGTGAACATACATAAAAAAAAAGATTCCGACGAATTTAGAATCTCCTCCTTTTTGGAAGTCGGTTAAAAATTAAAGAAGATGATGACTAATGTATGATAGCTGTGCGTCAACTTCGTGTATAACCTATCACTCTTTCAGTTAAAGTTTTTTTATGTTTTTAATTTTTTTTTTCAAAAAAATAATCTGATTGCTAAGCTAAGCGAGATGTTACAGTTTAATATAGTACGTTAAATCTCAGAAAAAAGGAGTTTCTTCTCCTCTATAAATCTTTATTATCTATAAATGTGGTAAAAAAAAAAACAATTTATTAGTATTTAATGTTTGTATTACTAACTAGCATTGCCCGCGGCTCCGCCCGCGTTCTGATGATCAAAAACTAAATTCAATGATAATAATGATATCATAAAATTTGGCATGCTGATACCTTATATTGCCGGTCGAACACCAGGTTACTTTTTATCCCGGAAAACTAAACGGTTCCCGTGGGATAGATGTGTTTGTGCTTTTCTAGAGGTATCCATAAATTCAAAATATCCAGTAAAAAAAGTGCCATTCAGACCTATCTTATTATAAAATATATCAACTTTGTTCAAAATACACTTAGAGGTTTTACTTTCATACGCACTGGATCATAAAAATATATAATTAAAAACTTCAGTGTGCGATGTCAAAGAAAACTAAAATGGGGTGATGTTTTTAATCTCAGACACTTTTATAACGTAACAGAACAGTATATTAAAAATGTTTTTTCCATTTCTAGCTTAGTATGCTTCTGCGTGAAATAGGGAAATGTACTCAATTTCGTTATTATGACTTCAGTTTCTTTTTACATTCATGTTCAACGTACGATAGTTCTTTTATTTAGAAAGGATATGAAATGAACAGTCTGTATTTTCTAAGTGAAGAATTCTGAAACAGTATTATATTATTATTTTGAACAGATTTAAATGGACTTTGTTATTAATTTAAATAACACAATTTATTGCTTTCTGGATTAAAAAAAAACTAGATATTTATTCGGTTTTTTCTTGCGAATTTATACGGAGCGTCTCTCGTTGCCGTGATCTCTGTAAAGCATTCGAATAGTCCGGAACTAAAAATGAAAATAAATTTGCAAAAATATCCGAAAAGATAATTGTATTTAAAATGTCATATATTCGCGTAAGTCTAAGAAAGTATTTTCTGGATAAAGGTTTTTTACTATAATATTTTACTTTCGTGATAATTTAATGACTTTCTTAAATGCAACCTTTGTTACCTTGTTGCGGGGGCGGAGGGGGACGGGGGGGCTCATTAGCGTCACAAGCAATCACACTGGGTGTGCCATGTGGGTTGCTGTTGGTACTTCGTTGATAGCAGAGTGGACCGTAGGAATAACCCCATGGCTGTTGTGGTCTGCTTTGGCAAATCTTTCGTCGAAGCGTCGTGATTGAATGCGTAATGGATCCTGTGATGCCCGATTAAGGCGCGGAAGGTAATGTTGGGTTTTAGTGGGTAGTAAAAAAAAGGTTTCTTAAAATGTAAAATAAAAAAAAAATTGTGTAATAGTTTTCATAATACCATATTTTATTAGCGATAGTGTAAATAAATAATAATAATAAATAAATATGTTGGAATATTCATACACACCACAATCTAGTTCCATGGTAAGCTACGAGGCTTGTGGTATGGATACCAGATAGTTGATACACTACATATATATAACTTTAAATACATACATATTATAAATATAAACACCCATGACTGGAGAACAAACATTCATGCTCATCACACAAATGAATGCTCCCAGCGGGACTCGAATGCGCGACCGCTGGCACAGCAAGTAGGGTCACTACAAATTGAGCCAAACGTGTCGTCAATATGTCAATTTATCAGTGTATGGAACTAATGTATCATTACACGCGTGTTTGAAAAGCTTAATATTTTTTCTGTTAATAAATCCTTTGGATAATAAAGTTGAAGGGTAAGATCTATAAATCCGTAATAAGACCTGTCGTTATGTATGGATCGCAATGCTGGGCTACAGAGAAGACTGATGAAAGAAGATTGCATGCTGCTGAGATTAGAATGTTAAGGTGGATGTGTGGAGTGACGAGGATGGATAAAATAAGGAATGAGTACATAAGAGGAAGCTTAAAAGTAGCACCAGTGACAGAGAAGTTGAAAGGGAATCGTCTTAGTTGGTATGGGCATGTGAAGCGGAGGGATGAAACGCATGTAACGAGAAGAGTGATGGAAATGAATGTAGATGGATGGAAAGGTAGAGGAAGACCGAAGAAAAGATGGATAGATTGTGTGAGACAAGACATGAAAGAGAAAGGGGTGAATGATGAGATGACGAGTAATAAGGGAGAATGGAAGAGGAAGACTTACTGCGCCGACCCCAAGTGACTTGGGAAATGGGCTGGAAGATTAATAAATCCTTTGGATTTATGTAGTACCTAAATGAATAAATTAAGTGAATATCGTTGAAGAGTTACTTTTTTTTGATTTTATGTTAGTTAATTTATTTTTTTATGTAAGTTTTTTATGATTTTAGCCGTCTTTTTAAATATTCTTGATTAATGCTTTAGTCATTTTATTAAATCATTTAAATTTATTATTTATTATTGTAACTTTTTATGGTAATTCTAAATAAATTAATTAATTAATTTAAATTCACTCTAATTGCTCTTATAAATCAAATTTCAGAAAGGAAAACAATATACATAAAAACGAAGAATAGGATTTGTTTTTTTTAATTTTAATTCCGTTATTTATAGCACTAGCTCAAATTTAGTCGGTTTTAGACCGCGCCGCACCCGTTTTTAAGTTATGATGCATGGTGATACAAAAATAAATTAGTATTTTGTTTTCAAAATATATTGTAGTTCGAATTTTGACGTATGACTATTGCTTTTTGTTCAAATAACCGGCAAATAAACAATGGACATTAATATGACAACACTTTAAATATATTTTTTTCCCATCCTCAAATAAAATAGCTTTAAAATTTGAATTTCAATGTATCCTGGATATGTTAATACAAAAATAGAAGATAAAAATGATTTATCAAATCTAATATTATATAATCTTAACTGTTATTAGTAAGAATATTATTAGTATTAATCTAATTAGTATAAAGCTTTTTTATTGTAAGTTCTATAACCTAGGAGACCGAGCTTCGCTCGACGTGGCACTGGGTGCTTCATGATTGTTTTTTACTCTTGTTTTTGACTCGTTATCTATACAGATAAATAAAATTGAAGTGTCTGTTTGTAATGTCAAATAACAGCTTTTTACTAAATGCATATGGACATATATACGGTACTTATAGGAAAAAACACAACTTTAAAATTTTTGTATGTCTGTTCCGGCTAATCTCCGAAATGACTGGGCTGATTTTGACGGGACTTTCAATGGCAGGTAGTTGATCTTATAAGGAATATCTTAGGATACTTTTATTTAAGTAAAAGAATTAGGGTACCGCTCAAAAAAATACCTAGGGACGAACCCGAGCGAAGCAAGGGCGCGTCGCTAGTATAGATACTAATTTTGATTAAACTTTATATTTTCTGATTTGATTTGTTAATTCAATCGCTTGAATGTTTTCTAGTTTGTAATTTTGATAGAAATCTTTTTTAGTTTAGTATGTACTATCTTATTACAGTCTTATACAATAAGAATATTATATCGATTATAAATACATATTATAATTATTAGTTTGATGCGTACAAATGAAGTGAATAGAGTTTTCTCGATGAAGAATGGAATGTAGATCAAATATCTCAACTCCATTAAACTAATAAATTAGATGCATTACAAAACATTTGTGTGAACGTTGTCCAGAGAATAAAGAAAATTTTTATCAACGGAAATAACCAATATCACATGTTATTTGCTAAATGAATGTGTTATTTTCGTAATGATTTCCTTTGGAAAGAAAGTACTTCTGAAATTAATTTTTAGTCGAGTATTTGTAAACTACTGTGAATTTCAATTACTGGTGTAGTTGAAGTTCGACCATTGAAGTTGTGTGTGAAGTCGCATAACTTCACAACTTGCTGGATTCTTAAATTCAAAATTATTTTATAGTTTAAATGCTCTAGAATTATCGGTGCTGACAGACGAGGCTGTTGCTCTACTAGAAGCAATCCTGTTCAGTGTACACCCTCTCCCACGAATTCCAACAAGCGGTTATATTGACAAACTCTCTCAGATACTTAATGTCATTTAAGGACAATTCGTTCCGTAGCAAATTCAGATCTTCTATAAGTTTAAAGATTCGTGCAGCTTTGTACACGTGTATTAATGCACATGTACGCGAATATTTGACGTTTCAAATGAAACTATCTTTTCAGATTTTGTCACCGTTTTGTTTTATATTTAATTGAAACAAATTGCAGAACAGAACGTTACCGTACCATAGTTTTCATCTATTTTTTTAGTAGAAAGTAATATTTTTTTGATCTTTAATATAATATTTATCAATATTTTCATTTAAGAATTTAGTTGCTCTCATAACTCATTGTTAAAAGCTGGAATGATGCCATTATTGTAAACCATTTACTAAGCTAACATTTCATTTTGCTATTATTTTTAAAAGTATTTTTTATTGAATTCCAGTCTATCTGCTAGATTAACTTAGCAATGAAAATAAAAATCACAGACTATAAAATGGACTCTAAGAATTTTCATTATTAGTTTGTGTGTTCATTTCTTTTTAACACCGTTATAGTACAACAGAATTAACTGGTATTATTAACACCTCCAGGTAAATTTCTAAGAAATTAATTAAATTTCTAAGAAATCTATTGTTAACTGTAAAGCCGGGGTGTCCGCGGTTGTGGAAGGATTAATAGAGAATACTTATAATGTGATCAAAAAACGTTATATGCTGCTTTTTACCTGTGCACAACTACCTACTACATTCATGTATAATTGTATATGGAATAATGCGTACGGGACCCTTATAATGAGTCATGTTCGTCTTCCCATCTAGCCTCAGCAATTTTACTGTGCGTAAAGTGCATTCGTATTTATTATAATTCATTATATATATATATATATATATATATATATATATATATATATATATATATATATATATATATATATATAAAATATTATTCATAGTTTTTAGATGACAGAACATAAATTACTTGTATCATATTATACCCTCTAAATAAGTTACATTTTCAGTGAAACAGAATAGGTTAATTCCGGATATACATATGTACCCACTAAGAGGCAAAAAGCAAAAGTAAATGACCTTTAATATTTGCCTCTTGAATAAAAAGAAATGTACAAATTTACAAAACACACAATATATTTAGCTATTTTGTATGCGTTACATTCACAAAATGTGCGGGTGATCCCGCTCATTCTAATTTCGAGTCACACCTGTGCGAACAGGAGCGTGACTTAATGTTAACAATGTGAGGTTTTTGACTTATTCTGCTACACCGTTATAGTCCATAATCTACGTATTTTAAAGCCCATTCTCCCCTAAAGGTCCAGATGTATGTGATTTACTGAAGGCTTTTGGCAAACCACCAAATTGACGCAAGCGTGTAATTAAATGTACTCACGACCATTCGAACGAGATTTTAAAAGCATTGCAAGAAGTAATGGTAGTTCTCAAAATAAATACAAAAATGCTGGCAACAGGCTTTCTTAATACTTGTATTTATTGTCTTATTTATGAACGGAATGCGTTTATTTTTTTACGAAATATATTCTAAAAAATTATATGGCTGCGTCAGCTATATATTTGTTTATTTAGAACTCAAAAAGAATATAATTATTATTTATTTAGTGTTTGTTTGTGATTCGGCTATTTATTTCAGTTTAATTACATATTATAAAACAAAGTCTCTCACTGTGTCTGTTTGACTATCTGTCTGAACGCAATAAACTCAAAAACTATAAAACGGATTTTCAAAAAGTGTACGGTTTTCATCTATGGACGGAGTGATAGATGTTTAAGTACGTAATTCATTAAGGTTTTGTGTAAATTGGCTGAAATATGACGATGATTTTCGAAGATGTCAAAAAAATATATACCGACTGAGAGCTTTACTAGCATGCGCCGCGTAAACCAATAGACTTATATGAAAAAATATGTACATATTATGGAATTATTCATACCCGGTACATTCATATTTTTTATACTCGTATTGCTACTTGTACATTTAGTTTTATCCTGTAACTTGTTGAATTAATTATATTTGTGACTCTACAGTAAACAGTAATAGTCTAATATTATACTCGTAACTTTATTATACTGTAATTAAAAGACTGATGATCCAGTGGTAGAGCTCTTGCTTGGGAAACCAAGTGAAGCGAATTCGAATCCCGGGTCTCACACTTCCGATATTCTTAAATACGCATAATTTTCAACGTGATTACCTCTCATGTTACGGTGAAGAAAAATATCATGAGAAAACCTGCATGTCTGAAAACTTACCAAGTTTTCAAAATATGTGAAGTCTCTTTCCAGCTCTTAGTCATGGTGGTGTACTATAGCCTGATTTCCATTGCATTGAAGGGAGATCCGTGCCTGGAATTGGGAAGTTGAAAAGGCAAAAAAATTAACATAGAAAACTAATATTAATAAACTTTTATACTACAGATAATCAAAATACTGAATAAAAACTGTGAAATCCTCGTCTACTTTTTATTTCATTCAGCTATGACATTTTTAAAAACGTTTTTTAAAAATGTTTTTTTTTTGTGAAAATATAGGGCAAGTTCATACTATTATTGTAACATCATTTGAAATAAATATAATCAAAATATTTTTATAACATAGCTAAGTTATATGATTATTTTGAGCAACGTCGTTCACGAGATGATGAATAATGTAACAGAGAAATAATAAGGCTACGCCTTGTCTCATCCAGACAGCTGTCTCTTTTAGGTTATATTAGCTGTTCTATTGGAGACTACGAGCACTCACTTAAGGTCAGATGGTCTTAATTAAAGCTAACAAGTTGTTAATGTCCTTCTCAAAATATAAACTTAATTTAAAGAGGGTAACAGAATATTGGCTTGCTGAATTTTAATTAAATTGTTATGAACTAAAATATTTGATGCTATTTCCGAAAATTGTAGGATACGGAAATTACTGTTCACGAGTTTTATGTCAAATATAATAAATGAATTATATTATTTAGTAATCTTTGACATTTTACTGTTTATAAGGAAATGTACAAAATTACAAAATAATGATGATTGAAGACGATACGTAAAAATTGACATTTTCGTTACAATCAGTTTTATATGTGTTTGTGAGACATTGAAGTGGGTAAGAATGAAAGTGTACAATATAAATAAGTATAAAGGAGTTCCGGAAACAAAACTTCAGTCTCGGTTTATATGACAAAAAAAAACTAAGTTCAATAAATATGTACTTATATACGACTAGGGACTCGCTCTCGCTTCGCTCGGGTTTGTCCCTAGCTTGATTCCCCATACAAACTTTCATCCTCATTTTCATCCTTAAGGGATGATTTCTTACCAAACTTCATCTAAATCGATTCAGCAGATCCAGATATTACCCCCTTCTAGGTCACAAACTCACAAACTTTACCTCTTTATAATGTTTCAGATACCACGGCTATTTTAATTATTGAAAATGCATATTTTTATTTAAATATATACTATATTATTATAAATTTTATACATTTGAAAAAAATATATAAATCGATGTATACATTTTATACAATATTTTTCCTGTTTAATATCAAATAAATTTTAACTTGTATTAAAATAGACGAGCGACGATGACTATAGAAAGTAGAGTCCAATATGAGAACTTTAGTGATTTAAATACATTAATAATAATAACAGGTTTTCTATAATCAGGTCATTTAAAACAATGTTAGCAGTTTAAAATATGTGTTCAAAAAGTAGACTAGGTACTTTACCAGTATAATATATTGGTAATGTACACAAAGTGGTTTGTCCAGACTGATTCATCAACGATAAGACAAAACTGCTTGATGCTTAATTGTGATAAGTTATCCCTAAATTGACCCAGGTTAAACATTTTTTACTCAATCCTGAATATATTTCTGACCTTTACTTAAATCTTTGGTAATGTTTTTTTACTTTGATTTTTCGGCGGTTTTCAAAAATATCAAATTAAAAAATTTCCCAGTAAAGCCGAAGCTTGTTGTTAGTTAGTTCTAAACTTAATTATAACTTGAAGTTGAATATAAATCTAAAATTTAATAAATTATGCTTTCAAGCTTAATTTAAGGTTTTCATTATAATAATTTTGTGATCATGAATTATTATTATAATTTATACACTTTCCATAAAGTCTAAATAATTTTCCAGACATTTAGCACAAAAATTACTAGACATGCTTAGCTTCACATTTTACGAAGCGAGTTACGGTTATATTTTTTGTTAAATTTATCTATATTTGAGACCAGATTTATAACATTTTTCGTTTTTATTTATGCCTATCTATTAACGAAATATACCTACGTGGAATTGTTTTGAACAACTAGTACAGCTATTCTATATAGAGTACATATTAAAAAATACACTATCAAATCTCTTAATTATAGGGTGGTATATCAGTGAATAGCCGTTATTGATATTTGTGAGCTAGAAAGAAACGCAAATGAAAACCTTGTGAAAGTGTTACGTTGCTATCTACTTATACCATTTCGTCCTTCTAATCTTGGCACTAAATCAACTGTGTCTCGTATAACAATGATTTTATCTGTAGTTATTCTTACTAGAGATGGTACTAAGAGATGAATTTTTTCAAAATATTTCAAATTCGTAGCACAAGTAACAACTAGGTAAAGATAGATACATAGATTAACGACACGTTTGGCTCAGTTGCTGTACCAGCGGTCGCGGGTGCAAATCCCGCTGGGCATTCATTTGTGTGATGAGCATGAATGTTTGCCCAGTCATGGGTGCTTATATTTATAATATGTATACAGGGTGGAACAAATCGATGGGACATGGTAGAAAAGTACCTTAAATATTGAAGTTATCAAGATTTACTCAATGGAAACATTTATTTATTTTTAAAAATACTAACAACTGCATTTTTTTTAAAAAAGCTTCCATGAACCGGGAATCGAACTAAATAAAAATGCATAAAAGAACACCGTCACTATTTAAAATTATGTATGTTTAATGTATCAACTATATTATAAAAATGAATGTTCGTATGTATATCCTTTATGTGTTCCTAAACCATTGATCCGATTATAGTGAAATTCTGATGGGCTATTTTGTATACGCTTTTGAAGGTTTATGGCGGAAAATAAAGTTTTTTTTTCTTTGGACATACTGGAATTCGATGCCCTACTATCAATTTTCTATCGGGCCACTATTATATATAAAATTGTAATGGCGTAAGTTTGTATGTAAGTGTATGTTTGTTACTCTTTCACGCTAAAACAGCTGAACGTATTTGGATGAAAAGACCTGGAGTAAAATATAGGTTACTTTTAAGTATCTAGGGATGCACCCGAGCGAAGTCACTAGTTACATATAAACGACATACATATATTGTATGTATTAGCTTTAACAGTATCGTAAATACTAGTGATGAACCTTTTTAAATCTATACATATAATAAAATTGTAATCAAGCCGAATCTGTACATTTAATATTTTTTGGAAAACCTTATTGAAATAAACATTATTATCGATACAGAGGCCGAATCTATAGTGTTTAGAATTTTTGTTTGTCTGTCTGTCTGTCTGTCTGTCTGTCTGTCTGTCTGTCTGTCTGTCTGTTACCGCATCACAGAAAAACCACTAGAGGGATTTTGATGAAATTTGGTATGATGATAGCTGGTTATCGGGTCAACATATAAGATACCTTTTACCGCGGATAATGTCTGATTTCTGAGAAAAAATACGAAAACTGCAATGTAAGAATATACTAATATGTTAAGCCTAAGAATTTGGTTTTTGGTCATCTGAATGCGGGCGGAGCCGCAGGCAATGCTAGTAAATAATAAAATAAAAAAAAAAAACATCCAAACAGAGCCGAAAGCACTGCACAAACTTACAAACATGTCACAGTAAATTAAATTATAATGACTTTTCCATGAAATTGGGAACTGATTGACTTTACAACTTTAGGGTTAATCGCTTTACATCGGTTGGCGTAGGTGAAAATTATCCGGGCGTGGACAGGCGTGGACAGCTTAATTACAAGTGATAGCGTTCACGCTCCAACTCGGCCGCGGCTCCATTTCTATGCTAATGTCCCACTGTCCTACACAAGACTGGCTTAACGGTTAAGTTCAAATTGTTCCAGTGCATTAACCCACTTTGAATAGATACTACAGTGTAAAATTTTCAACTACCGCCGTGTAAAATTTAATATGAGTAGCGAATTACACGAGCAAGTACATGACTTAGTTTCAAAATATTTCTTCGGGAAGCTTTACTGTTCATTGTTTATCGCTTGTGTGTTTTTGGGAGTAAATAAATAGAATTATTTAATATTAAGAGGCTTAAGTATATTAAATAAGTGTTTTGTAGATTTATATTTAGTTAAATTTTGCTATATATTAACTTTCTGTTCTTTCTTCTTTGTTATATAATGTTTGTTTTCATTGGTCTAGTTGCTGTAATGTATGGCTGAAGATTTAGAGATTCTGAATTCGAGTCCCGGCATGGTTATTGGGTTCTGTCAAGGGATTCTCAGTAACAGCCCGAAGTTAGGAAAATGACGGGGTTTTATCTCCGTGATTTGTAAAGAAATTTAATTATTGTAGCTTTTAAGTAAGTACAATGCATCTTTACTAATATTATAAATGCAAAAGTGTATTATTGTATAGAGCTGCATCATTTATTCCATAATATACATGAATTGTATTCTTTACTACTCTTTAAAAACAAATACAAATACAGCTTTCCGTGGGACATTAGTAACAAAATTATTTGCTAGGCGAGATCTTGTCCCTACTTCTATACCGTGGTAATTATTTTTTACCTACTTTATTGTACCTATATTATAAATGCGACTGCCTCGGTGGTATAGTGGCTAGCATGTACCGTTGCACACTCGGAACTGTTGGAATGAATGTATTTAACAACAAACGTTATATACAAAAGGCACTATGGGACACACCCGAGCAAAGTGCGTATAAGTCGCTAGTAAGAAATAAACCATTTAACAGCTCTAAACATGTTACCACATGTCATGACTGCTAACAGGAATATGCTAATACATAATAATACACTGGGTATTACAAACGTAAAGTATTATCTAAAGCATAAGACGAATCCGTGATCACTAGGCTTGAAATAATATTATGTTCCATGAACAAAAATACCAAATTGGATTATTTTTTTTTAAACCAGTGTAATGCTTGCTACACTGTAGAAGTGCTCAGTAGAAGTAATAACATATCTAGATATTACGAGATCTCATAATAATTATAATAAAAATTATTGAACGAGTGATACTATAACCCATGTGTGTATTTATGTATGTATGTATTCAGCCCTTATTGGCGTCCCACTGCTGGGCACGGGCCTCCCTTCAATAGGAGGAGGTCATAGTCCACCACGCTGGCCAAGTGCGGGTTGGCGGACTTCACATGTCTTTCGAAAACTTACTAAGTTTTCTCAGACATGCAGCTTCCCTCACGATGTTTTCCTTCACCGTAAGAGAAGTGATAATCATGTTGGAAATTATTCGCACATGAAAATGTCAGAGAGACGCGGGATTTGAACCTCGGTTTTCCAAGTAATCGCGTTATCACTAGGCTACCACTGCCTTTATAAACTATAGCATTCAGAAATTTCTCGCTGTCAGATAAACTGAGAGCAACCTTTGATCTCGATTCAGAAAATGAGATTCTATCTCAAACTACTTCAACGTTTAGTTATTCCCACCAAGTTTACATAATTCCATCAAACAAACTCGACTACTTTAATTAAGGGCATCTGATTTCTTGTCGCATCCTGTCTTTATAGGGTAATCTGGACAGGTATGCAATGGATAGGATAATATTTACTTTGTTTTATTACTTTAATAATATAACATTTATGTGGATAATATAATCTATACATATAATAAAATTGTAACCAAGCCGAATCTGTACATTAGATATTTTTTAGAAAATCTTATTGAAATAAACATTATTATCGATACAGAGGCCGAATCTATAGTTTTTAGAATTTTTGTCTGTCTGTTAACGCATCACGGAAAAATCACTGGAGGGATTTTGATGAAATTTGGTATGGTGATAGCTGGTTATCCGGGTCAATATGTAGGAAACTTTTTACTGCGGGAAAATGTCTCATTTTTGAGAAAAAAATACAAAAACTGCAATGTAAGAGTTTATTACTCAGTAGAAGTATATATGTAACACCTAAGAATTTGGTTTTTGGTCATCTGAACGTGGGCGGAGCCGCGGGCAATGCTAGTTAAAAAATAAAGCTTAAACCTGATATTGACAAGTCGATAACCAAAAATGTTCATTTTCAGTTACATGATTTTTCTTCTTTAGACTTTACGATATTTCCCTTGTGGGTTAGACAGCACTACTTGTAATACTGCGTGTTTAATAAGCCCTATGTTACGCGTTATCTTTGTTAATCTAAGGCATTAACATACGTTTAACGAAAATCATGATATCCGAATACGTTCTTATTTTTTATTTTTTCATTTTTTCATTATTTTTTCTTAGTATTTAAAAATTCATACTGATATTACAAATGTGAAAGTTTGTAAAGATGAATGGATGTTTTTTACACTTTCGCGGTAGAACGAATCTGGATGATATTTAACAAAAGAGATAGATTGTAGTTTGGAATAGAATATAGGTTACTTTTTATCTCGGAAAAATGTACGGTTCCCGTGGGATAGATTTGTTTTTGTCTAGGGACAAACTCAAAGCGAAGCGAGGGTGAGTCGCTAGTAATATATAGAATTACTAGCGACTTATTCTCGCCTCACTAGTATGTTACTCCAGGTCATAGTCAAAATCTATGTACTCTAAATTTTATCTAAATTCATCAGTATGAAGGAGTAACAAACGTACACACATACAATCTTATACATAAGTAATAGCCTATAGAATAAAACTATTCATCTTGTAGTTATAGACGTACTAGACGTAGCTTATTTATAATATATACAATTATAGTAAAGCTACGTCGATACTCGATACTAAGATGCACGTTTTATTTTTTGCGTACTTTTTAATTTTATGTAGAATCACATTAAAAATTTTATCCTGTGAGAGAGTTAACTTCGTTACCGGTGAAGTTAATATAAAGAAAATATGTGTACGCTTTTGAGTAACGTTGATTTTTTATATAGTTTCGTTTGTAATATTATTTATCATTTGAAATTTGACCACGAATGTTATTTTCATATAATCTTCTAAGTTTACCAAAAAGCCTTTGCTTCACTCAGGTGTGAAACTTGTCGTGTATAATTAATATATTTACAATACATGTTAAGATTCCCATTTAATAAGTCCCATTCAATGGCAACTAAAGAAACCGTGTATAATTATAAATTTAAAAATTTAAAAATCCCCTACGCAAATTAATTGTCACTTAATCGAGTAATCGTACGCCAAAATGCCTTGCAGTATTTTGGAAAAGTGCTGATACTCTTACACTACTAGACCGATTTTAACCAAACGAAGTTAAGAACCATCGCAAAAAAACTGGCTTTTAAATAAAGAAAACTGCATCGAAATCGCTCCATCCGTTTGAGAGCTACGATGCCACATACAGACACACACACGTAAATACAGACATCGACGTCAAACTTATAACACCCCTCCTTTTGCGTCGGGGGTTAAAAACAGTGCTCATTACCCTCTTATAGAAAAATATACGAAGGGGTATCGCAATGTAAAAAAACAGACAATTTAAACTTAGTTACGCTGCAGCATCAAGGTCAAGGTCATAATATTTTTGCAATATCATTGAAGTAATAAGATACCAAGTTTCCCATCAATCGGATCTGTAGAAAATTGCTCATATTCCTTTATTGTCTAGAAATAAATTAAAAAATTAAAAATTCCATCGCGCACTTAAAAAATAAACGAAAGAAGTATTATTTTTTGAAAATATCGTTTATATTTTTATTTAATTTATTATGTATACTGTAATATCTATACTAATATTATAAAGAGGAAAAGTTTGTGAGTTTGTGACGTGGTAGGGGGTAATCTCTGGACCTACTGAACTGGTTTAGATGAATTTGGTAAAAAGATAGTTTGAGACCCTGGGAAGGACATAGAATAGTTTTTATCCCGGAAATCATCCCTTAAGGGGGTGAAGATGGGGATGAAAGTTTGTATTGGGAATCAAACATTCATATAATAGTTAAAATAACTTTTAATTGAGTATTTATTCACTTCCGTAACAACCGTTTCTGTTAGAAAAATCATAACGCCAATATTTTTTTTCTCTCTGATGGCGCATCCAAAGAAGTTTCACTTCAAAAAGCTGATAGCCTGCAAATGGCTAGACAGATTTTCTTGATTTATAGCTGTCTTTTTTATGGCACTCTATGTGTATCGGGGGTTAAAAAAGCACGACTCTATCACGCCAGTTTACGAGGTTTCTATGCATAAAATCTTGCTATTCTATCATTCCGTCTCTGGAAAAATCAACGTAAGGCGATAAATATATAAAGTACTTTAAAATGTAAATATGAATGGGATATTATGCGAAATAAATCTAAGAACAATAATTCACAGAGTTTTGATATAAGAAAGATCTCTCCCAATATCTTTTATACTTATGATTACTTATGGTTGCTTTCCAGATTCAAGCAAATATGTGTATTGGAAACTCAAGTACATAGAGAATTCCTTATGTTTTTTGGATCCAAAGAAAATCTAGGGATTCCCCCAAGGAATACCATTTCAAGGATAGTGGAAGCTGTCATTTATTATTTACTAGCGACCCGCTCTCGCTTTGCTTAGCTTTGATGACTTCATTATTGAATATCGGTTTTACCTATCAATATAATATACTCCCACTTCGGGAAGAAGGTCCATCGACGAATTAAACTCGGATGGGCAGAATTCGGGAAAGTAGGCATCATCTTCTCGTCTCAAATATCGTAGAGTCTCAAAATAAGTCTTCGATCAGTGATTCATGATATACGGCACAGAGACATAGCCGCTCTTAAGAAAGTTCATGGTCACACAGAAAGTAATGGAGAGGGGTATGCTCGGTGTTTTCCTGCGAGAGTGAATCAGAAGTGAGAGGTACGCTGAAGAACCAAGGTCACCGACATAGCTCGCGGAATATTCAAGCTCAAGTGGCAGTGGGCGGGGTACATCGCTCGCAGAAAGGAAGTTCGTTGGGACAAAAAATTCATGAGTGGCAGGGCAGAAGGCCACCTTGTGGGTAAGCCTTCCACTAGGTAGACCGCTAACTTAGTCAAAGTCGCTGGAACCTATTGTGTGGGGACGGCACAAGACCGGCTTTCGTGGAAATCTGTGGGTGAGGCCTACATCTAGCAGTGGATGTGTTTCGCCTGAAATGACGAAAAACGAACGAAGATTAAATGCATGTATTACATATACATCATAACAATATTATACAAAACTATTTTTCAAAAAAAGAATCGTTCTATTAAAATCTATTGCTTAGTTAAAAAGAACTGCTGACATGAATAGACACGCGAATAGCGATTATATTATACACAATACAATTAAAATATTACAATCATTTCCGTACGATGAAATTACAAATATATTGTGTACATTGAAAGTTTATAATCTGACCAGTATGTCAAACAACTTGGTTGGATTAATTAAGTCCACCGGAATCCCCAAGTGAGTGCTCGGTGTCTCCATTAAAGCCAGCAATATCTCGTGACAGCTGTCGAGGACAGACAAGACAGTCTCATTATTTTTACCTCTATGGATATTGCTATATAGGTCTTTAGGAATAAGAGTGATTTTTCTTTAGAATTATCGTATAATTGATCTTTTCTTTCATCATGAAATAGGAAAATAATTATGTGTTAAAGAAATTTGTAATAAAAAAAAATCTTTAATCTAATTTTCTTGTTTGTCCCTCTAAAACAATGATTTTATGAAAGTTCAATAAAATCTTATTAATATTTTACATAAAGGTATAATCAAACTTGGCTTAGAATACATATTAACATAATAATATTATCTTGGACTATAGGGAATATGATAATTTTTTTTTAATAATTACAGTTACGGGACCTAAATGGATGAATTTGTAAGTGGCTATATACTCGTATGTACCTTATTCCCGACATTTCGACTAGATTGCACCAGCCGGTCTGCCCGTGACCACGTGATTTGATTTAAAAAAAAATTATATGATAATTTTTGTTCTTCATAAAGCGTTCTTGTAGGATAGTAGTCTAACTTTAATTGTTTTGTAACAAAACTTTAGTACTTATCAAATTATAAGCACAAAAGTTACTCGGTTGAAAGAAAAGAAAGAAAACACAGCAGTAAAAAATGGCGCTGCACTAAATTAGATGGTGTTAGCGTTAAAGCCTAGTTTGCATTAAGCTAGTATTTTAGTCTAGTAGCGAGTAATTTAGTAACTAAACGTGTCTGAACACTAAAAATTTAGTCGATTAGTTTAGTAAGTAATTTAGTCGAGTCAATCCATTTTATTCTATTTTTTTGGGCGAGTAGCAGCCCCCACCACGCGTCCGAGCTCACTGGTTCACCGGCTAAACAAGTACGAACCTATCGAATTAGTCGAGTTCATTAGATGCCGCCATAATGTCGTTTCGCTGGAGCGAAGAAATGACTTTTAAATTTGTTTCGAAATATGTTGAACACGAATGCTTGTGGAATATTAGGTCGTTGCATTATAAAAACAAGCATATGAAACATTAGCAATTAGTAGCTCCTAGTTTATCTCGTCTTTCGATCCATTTTCGTACCCATAGCTTCTTTTTATTAATCACACAAATTTCCTCATCCACCTCTTCTAAAATAGCCGTTACGATCAGCTTAATCAGTTTATTTACTTTATTGCGTTTTAGGCTGTTCATCTTGCAAAACACCACTCACTTGTAAACTGTACTCGACCAAAGTGCGAACGATTTTTGGTGAGTAGCGAGTAATTTAGCTACTAAATTACTCGCTACTAGACTAAAATACTAGCTTAATGCGAACTAGGCTTAAGTTCTTGTCATTACATATTATAAAATAAAGTCTGCCCGATGCGTATATCTGTAAGAATGCGATAAACTTGGAAACTATCAAACCGATTTTTATACGGTTTCACCAAATAACGGAGTGATCCATGAGGAAGGTTTAGGTGTATAATTGCCATTAAGGTTTTGTGTAAATTGGTTGAAATATAACGATGATTATTTAAGAGGTGGGCAAAAATCATGCCGACTTAAATGAAACCAATGTATTACGAAATGATTCCTCTTAAAAAGATGTATTCTGTATAACTGTGTAACCATGCAGCAACTCTATATGCATGTGCTACGTAAATATCGTCTAAACACCGTCTATTTTCTATACATATAATAAAATTATAACTTAGTCGAATCTGTACATTAAATATTTTTTGGAAAATCTTATTGAAATAAACATTATTATCGATACAGAGGCCGAATCTATAGTTTTTAGAAATTTTGTCTGTCTGTCTGTTACCGCATCACAGAAAAACCACTAGAGAGATTTTGATAAAATTTGGTATGGTGGTAGCTGGTTATCCGGGTCAACATATGGGATACTTTTTACCGCGGGAAAATATCTCATTTTCGAGAAAAATTACATTAACTACAATGTAAGAGTATACTAATATGTAAAACCTAAGAATTTGATTTTTGGTCATCTGAACGCGGGCGAAGCCGCCGATTTATTATTTTTAATAATTCAAATCAAATGGTTATAATGAGTACTTACAGTATTCATAGTACTAGTATTAGACTGATAAATGTAAAGTCTATGGGAAGTTTTTTTTCTTTGTTTCTCGATGATTTCCTTTTTTTTTTCTTTTAGTGTTTTCAATAAAAAATTTTGGAAACAGTTTGTTTTTGATACGATATAAATCTTTTTATTGGCCATGTAATTACATATATTGGTACTAAGCTGTTAGATATATAACATATAGAAAAATATACATTTATATAGTATGTTTGCCTCAAATGTTCAATGATGATTATGGCCGAATTCCGACGGAGAGTGGGATAATCTATAAAGAATTCCTATCTAACGATTACGAAGCCATGATCAGCCATGTTTTAATATCAACGTAGTAAAACTGAACTAACTAAACATACTCTGTAGAGATTTATCTCCAACTGTCAACCTGTACTATCAAAAAATTGCACAAAAATTCATGGGATAGTTGTCGGTTACAAATATTTTTATTTTATTTATGTTATTATGTTGAAAAACTTATATTTTAAAAGTAAAATTTTATGAAAATCTTTTAAGAATCCCCAAAGTTACGCACCTTTACGAGTAGGTTAATAATATTTTACATAACAAAGTTTATATTCTTAGTCCTATAATCTTATCGCGAAAACATCCGCTAAACGTAGGAATTGTGTTGTAAACGTAATATATTGCATCTTTCAACAATGTTTTCATACCGTCTGAAACTCGCCGGAAACTTTTCAAAATGTCGTGGAAACGCTAAGTACTCCTGGCGTTTACTTGCGCTGTAATTGTATCTCATGATTTCTTTATACAAAATCTAGAGGTACAAGCAATTTTTTGAAAACTTATAATAAGTAATTATTATTTATTGTCATCATATTATTTCGCTTGAGTATATATTTTATTATTATTATTATTAGCTATCCGTATTCAGTTCTTTTTAACGACCTACTGCTGAGTACGGGCGTCCTTTTACTACATGGGGCACAGCTATATTTTATTTATATTGTTATAATAAATATCTTGATAGGCCGTGGTTACTCAATGAAATGAATAAAAACCAAGTGAAAATGGTTCAACTACCGAGTCTCACACCATTATCATGTGCGAATCATTTTCGGGTTTATTTTGCTTGACGTGGTGTATTTCAAGCATACAGGTTTCTATATTATATATATATATATATATAGATATATATATATATATATATATATATATACCCTACTTGTACATTATATAAAAATCGGTCAATGAGAACACTCGTATTCCATTTAGCTGTACAAAAATGTTCTTATCGTATCTCTGTGTTTACTATCAGAGAGTTTACGAACGAGCCTGGCGGTTGATAATAATTAATTACAAATGCGGCGGTTCTTAATAAAGTTTCAGTTAAATTGAATTACGTCCACTTTTAGTAACGGATTTTTCAGTAAATTCAAGCGTTATTATTATATAATATTAGCATTGCCCGCGGCTTCGCCCGCGTCCAAAGGACCAAAAACCAAATTCTTAGGTTTTACATATTAGTATACTCTTACATTGCAGTTTATGTATTTTTTCTAAAAATGAGATATTTTCCCGAGGTAAAAATTATCCTATATGTTGACCCAGAAAACCAGCTCCCATCATACCGAATTTCATCAAAATCTCTCTAGTGGTTTTTCCGTGATGCTGTAACAGACAGACAAAAATTCATAAAAATATTTAATGTACAGATTCAGCTTAGTTACAATTTTATTATACGTATAGGTATATGTACATAATATAGTAGTGTAGCTATGAGTTTGAAATATTGCATTTATTTTTATATGAAAAATATATTTGATATACGGTAATTAAGAATCAATCACTATTAAAAATCAAGGTTTAATTTTTCATAATTATTTCTGTTTAGTCTCAACTAAACTCACTCACACTCACTCGAGTGCTGGATGAACTTACACATAATTCAACTTACAGATATAACTAATTTAATTTAATTATTCGCAAGAAGTCTCGCGATGTATGTAAATGATCCGGGCCTAAAAAGCAAATATTACTGTTATAATAATAAATTTCATTCTATTTCGTCTGTTCTATCAAGGTACATGGAAAAGTAAATGTTGAAGAAATTATATACTCAATGTCACCTTTCATTTACTTTATAACTTTTATTTGATAGCATTTAATACTCTCGAAACTTGTATTTCCTTAAGAGCAGCTTCTTCATCACGATTATTCAATTAAATTAATACCCCGGATGTAATATTATTTTTTAATAGCTTTACCTGTAAATAAGCTTTTTAATATTGCAAAACATTTAACAATAAACCAAGTGAAATAAATTTGTTTACTTCATTTATTTAAGCTTTTGTTTTCAATTTTATTGTACGGTGATGGAAATTCGTAACTCAATTGACGTTAGCTTACTATGTAAATTATAAAACTTTTGGAGCTTAAAATATAGATCTCTTAACGTCAATAAGCTTCGACTAACGCCAATTTATTAATCCCTCAACGACCGCGGACACGCCGACATTACAGTTAACAATAGATTTCTTAAAAAATTACCTGGAGGTGTTAAAAGTAATTTAATCAATACTTACGAATTGAATGTATAAACATGAATTATTATACATTAGAACTTTTCTGTTACGTGAAAGCTCTGTTTGGATATATTATTTTAAAAATAGCTTAACAAGATACACTATATTAATGTTTCATTGAATTTCACAAGAAAGAGCTTTCAATAAACATTACTAGGCGAAAAATATTTAAAAATCATGACCAAACTAAAAAGCACTGAGAATAAAAATAATTTAAAAATAATAAATAATCTCGTGCATTGTACAATTATAGTAGACGTTCATTTTATTTCATCTACAAGGTTTTAGACTAAAACAATTCAGGAAAAGTTCAAATTCTGTGTTGTGTGAATTAAACTGGGGGAAGAGCTACGTGAACATTTTGCATAATTTGTGCTCGAATTACCCTGGCTTTGAGAGCTGGTTTGATTTGGAATTGTGCCACAGTAACCTGCGATACTTGAAAAATATCCCCCGTCTAACTTATGTTAGTTAATACAGCTACTGTAGCCTTAACTACTAAACTTGACTGCTTTTGAAAAGCTTTAGAGCCCCACACGCACTAGTGAATAGCTTGATCGAGGCAATTTTCGCAGACACTATCTGAGTGATGTGTTATGTACGTATGTACATTGTGGTATATATAACAATATCGGTTTTCGTCTCTAGAGTAAAAAATTTGTATTGTATTATTTTGTATTTAGTCCTTTTTAATGTCTCACTGCTGCCTCTCCTTAATACGAGGGGTATTTGGCTATAGTCCACCACGCTGGCTAAGTGCGTGCTGGCCAAGTATGTAATCCACACGTCTTTCAAATACTTTGCTAAGTTTTCTCTAACGTGCAGATTTTCTTAAGATGTTTTCCTCTACCCCCCCCCCCCCCCTCCCCCAACGTGCGTTTACCTTGTCGTGGTGGGGGGGCTCAGTAGTGCCCGGCAATATAGCCAGGCGCGAAGCCAAGAAACGCACAGGGAGGTGGCCCACTTCGGTGGGCGGTGGGAGGTGGCCCTCTTCGGAGGGCGGTGTACCATGCGGGTTGCTCCTGGTACTTCTCTGATAGCAGAGTGGACCTTGGAGCAACCCCGTGCTTGTTGTGGTCTGCTTCGGCAGACCTGCCGTCGGGGCGCCGTAGTTGAATGCGTAAGCGATCCTGCGACGCCCCATTACGACGGGGGAAGGCTTTGTTGGGTTTTAGTGGGTAGTACTGGCTTTGCCGGCGAGTCCCACTCGTCGTGCGTAAATGCATTTCCCAACGTTAAAAAAAAAGATGTTTTCCTTCACTTTAATCATGTACGAAATTTTTCACATATGATAATATCAGAGGTTACCCAAATGAGCGCGTCACCACTCAGCTACCACTGCCTCACTCATGGTAAGATATAGTTATTCCAAGTTCAAGAAAAATAAATACAACAAGAAAAGTAAACATTTTAAGGTTTTAGTTATATTTATTACTTACTAATTGAAGTTTCTATAATATATTCTAAATTAAAATTTCGAACCATAACCACATTAAACTAAGAGTTTTTTTTTAATAATAGAATTAGAAGCACGCCTTAATTAAAAGTAGATATTTGCTTTGCTTCATAAAGGAAGTTGCGTGGAAAGAAAAGTTAAAAATAAACAAAATAACATTGGATTAGGTTAAAGCCTTATTAATGAGCCGCTGATGCTATCAGGTGCCAGCAGCAAATAAGGCAATGAAATCGTTTACTACACGCTAACAAACAATAAACGTTAAATAATATTTACATTTAATTTTTATTATATTAAATCTTAGATAAAATATGGTTATCTATTATGTTTTAACTTAAAGTGCTTACATATTTAATTTTTATAATAGTACTATGTCCATAAGTTTTATTTAATTTTATAAGGTTTTATTTAACATCATATTATAAGTGGTGGAACAAAACAAAGTGGGATAAATCTTCAAAACTAAATTTTAACAGATTAATCCTGAACAACTGAGTTGCAATTTTACACACAAGATTGATTTTAGTGACAATAATAGTTTAATGACATCATTCTAAAGCCAATATGGCGGACACATTATAGTGATTTCTTATTTCCACAACCACATAGGATATCAAATCTGGGGTTGCACTTTGCCGAGTAAAATATAATAATAATTTTAATCGTTTTAGTATACAGCTTAAATAATAGCTTATTTTTTTTAATTATACTTATTACTTGGTTCAGTATAACTGACCTAATATAAATAAAATAACGCAGTAATTTTCTCCACTTTCTACCAATCCTACGCTTTGTGTTAACCATAATGGGATAACATTTAAGCTCCATGCAGGCCACGAAACTGCTTGCTTTGAAGCTACGCTAGCAAAGTAAAGGCAAATGCGATACATATACATGTAATTATATATACGATAGTAAAATATTTACTGCTCACGACATCGACCGCGACATTTTTTTTTTTCAAAATATATTAATACTAGTGACTCACCCTCGCTTCGCTCAGGTTCGTCTCTAGGTTGATTGCCCATACAAACTTTCATCCCAATTTTCACCCAAATTGTAGGGATGATTTATGGGATAAAAAGTATCCTATGTTCTTTCCAAGGTCTCAAACTATCTTCTTACCAAATTTCATGTAAATCGGCTCAGTAAATCCAGAGATTACCCCCTACTATGTCACAAACTCACAAACTTTACCTCTTTATAATATTAAGTATACATTATATGTGAGTGTGATTTAGGGCGTATTATGAATGTTATAGAAGATATCTTCTAGTCCATAGTTTTTAGAAATTTACTACATATATAATAATTACTTGAAAGCATAGTTTTATATTGGGAGTTTAATTTCCTTAAAATTTTTAGGAGTTTAATTCTCTTAAAATTATATTAGTTGCATTCCAATGGCAGCCTGTCGGTAGAAGAAGACCTGGTCGACGAACTAACACCTGGAGGAGGTCCATTGAGGTGGACCTAAGAAGGGCGGGAACCTCGAGGAACTATGTCCAAGCAGTAGCTAAAGATAGAGGGGCATGGAAAACTACTGCTTCAGTCCTAAGTTCCACTACGGAATATTAGGACAACATCATAGTTATATTACTTACATATTTAACATATTTTTTTTATTGTTATTTAAAATTAGAAAGAGGTTATTGACCTCTTATAATATTATGGACTTGCCAAAACGATTCAAATTGAAAGGCTTTATTAGCAGCCATTGAAAACTTCAACTCAGTTCAAATGGTATCAAGCACATTCTTACAAAGTTTCAATTCAATTTCCGAGATTTAATTAATTAAAGTTAATAAAAACGTGTTCGATTAATCTATATATATTATAATAAAATGCAACTAAGCCGAATCTGTACATTAAATATTTTTTGAAAAATCTTATTGAAATAGACATTATTGTCGATACAGAGGCCGAATATCTTGTCTTTAGAATTCTTGTCTGTCTGTCTGTCTATCTGTCTGTCTGTGACCGCATGATGAAAAAACCATAAGAGGGATTTTCATGAAGTTTTGTTTGATGATAGCTTGTTATCCGGGTCAACATATAGCATACTTTCTACTGCGAGAAAATATCTTATTTTTGAGAAAACCACACTAAACGTTAAATCTATAACTAAACGTTTTATATTTCCAAAGTAATAAATTTATAAGATAATAATTTTGAAAACCTATTTGTATCCACTTTTTCACAATTGCGGTAAGTGAGTAAAGCGATAAAACGTCTAATCTATAAATTGAGCTTGTGACGATATAAATTCTTTTCTACGATTTTATATATATGGTCGGTATCGTGGTCTAGGATTATTGATTCCCCATACGAACTTTCAATACCATTTTCACCAATTTAAGAGATGATTTCCGGGATAAAAAGTATCCTATGTTCTGTCCAGTGTCTCAAACTATCTTCTTACCAAATTTTATTTAAATCGGTTCAGTAAATCCAGAGATTATCCCCTACGTCACAAACTCACAAACTTTACCTCTTTATAATATTGGTATAGATATTTTATGTTTCTCTATTGTGTGTACTTTTTATTAAAAAATGTGTCCATGCAGTTTAATATACTAGCATTTTCCCGCGGCTCCGCCCATGTATTTGAATCATGTATACTATATCTTTATTCTTTATAAATTACTACCTATTTAATTTATAGCAAAACTATAATCATAACGTAGCACGACGACAATCAAAATTATATTTAGCACATAATTTTATTTCTATTATTCCAGCTAGATTGAAACAAACGTAGGGGCATAATAGCTGGTTACAATGAATGGGTATAATCATCTGCTACAAATGAAGATCACGTGAACCCTAATAAAACTTATGTATAGTTTCGTGCACACGCCACCTCGTGTTGTTTGAAATGAGAGCGATAAATAATATCGCTTAATTTAATTGTAATTTATCCTTTCCTTATTATAGCACTATTATTATAAATCCGTATATAAAATTTGTATGTGTATATGTATGTTTATAATTATTATGAAATTTTGTACAAAGATAGATTATGATTTGGAATAACACATAGGCTACTGTTAGTGTATATATATATATATATATATATATATATATATATATATATATATATATATATATATATATATATATACATATGTATATACATATGTATAAAGATAGATTGCAAAAAATACTTGGGTCATATAGGAGCAAAACGAGGGAGCAAAGGTAAGTCATTAAGTTGGGTAAGTTTTTTTTTTGTGAAAACGAGAACGTGGTTTCAGGTATTGTGATAAAGGTTCTTATGGAATAGCAGTACAGGACTCAAGACATAATTACTTTTACATTAATCCCATTGAATTAATATTATAAATGCGAAAGTTTGGATGAATATATTTTTTTTTAAATTTAAATGAATTTTATAAACTAATTTTTATTTGTAAGCTGTATCATTGTGAATCTTTATGGTACTTTTTTAATATTCTAAATGTTGCTGTGCCTTTACATGTACTATTTTTTGAATGTCGTTATTTTTTGTCATCTATAATTAAGGCGCATTTATTGTCATCTATAATTAAGGCGCTACTCTATGTGTTCTATTTTCCATGTATGTTATAATGTGTTTAGTTTGTACTTTCTTGGTGGTCTAATAAATAAATAAATTTTTGTTACTCAATCACACCAGAACGGCTAAATGGATCTGGATGAAATTCAGCTTAGAGACAGATTAGTCTGGAATAGCACATAAGTAATCCCGGAAAAATGTAGGGTTCCCGTGGGATAGATTTGTTTTTTTTTCACTAGGGACGACCCGAGCAAAGCGAGTGGGAGTTGCTAGTATAGCATAAATCAATTTTAGATATAAAAAGAGGAAAAAAACATTTTGTTTTCATTTAAAAGTAAAAATATGGATATCGAGCAGGTAACAAGAAGATACTACGATCCTTTTCTTAGAGAAAAAAATTTGAATATAAAAAATAATACCAATGTCACAGATAATAATTAGTCAATTTTTTTATCAATTCGTTTTGTTTTGATAAAATTGTTAAAGGACGAATAAAGCTAAGATTTTTATTTTTTATTATTATATTTATTTTTAATTATATATTTATACTACTATATTATTTGTTATTGTATATTTATACCACATTAAAAGTTGGGAGCTTAGAAATGAAACTTGTAATTAGTAGAATCCGTAGAATTGAGTTGAATGTTTATTACAAATAAAATTGGATAAAATTTACAAAACTCTTAACCAATGAAAATACGTACGTAACGTACGACACGTTTGGCTCAGTTTGTAGCGACCCTACTTGCTGTGCCAGCGGTCGCGGGTTCGAGTCCCGCTGGGGGCATTCATTTGTGTGATGAACACGAACGTTTGTACTCTAGTCATGGGTGTTTATATTTATAAATGTATGTATTTAAAGTTATATATGTGTAGTGTATCAAGTATCTGTCTGTCCTTTAACTGCCTCGGTGGTGTAGTGGCTAGCATCTACGGCTGCACACTCGGAGGTCCTGGGTTCGAGTCCCGGGTCGGGCCAAGTTTAGTTATTGAGTCTTTCTGTATAGTAAGTCTCAGTAACAGCCCGGAGTTGGGAAGTTGGCGGTGTTTCACCCCCGTGCCTCGGAGAGCACGTAAAGCCGTCGGTCCTGCGCCTTAACTCTCACTGGTCGTGTCGAGTGGTCGTCCCACCAGAGTATGAGAGTGACAGGAATAGAGAGTGCACTTGTGTCTGCGCGCACACTTGTGCACTATAATATCTCCTGCGCAGTTGGCTAGTCTCAATGAGATAGGCCGCCGTAGCCGGAATCGGCTAGGAGAACATCATCTGGTGTCCATAACACAAGCCTCGTAGCTTACCATGGAACTAGATGGTGCTGTGTGTTAATGTCCCAACATATTTATTATTTATTAATGAAAATGTGTAAAATTAAAATATTTACAGACGCAATGTGTAAGTTCATATAAAGTTTAAATTCATCGAGGAAAATGCGACAGAGTCGTATATCATGAATATTCAGTAACTTTAAAAAGCCGTTTGTCTGTCACTCGTTGGTACGCTGCACTTAGATTTGTACGTTTACTTTCAAATATCGTTTAACTGAAATGTATAAAGGAATATTCATATATCCATCGATCATTCCCATAATAGAGTATGCGTTATTCATAAATTTTACTGCATTGCAGAAAATAGCATGTTGAAAGCATTTTTTGCTACTAATTCTATCTTTAGAATATAAAATAAATATTCTACAAAATATAGTTATAGTATTTAAATAATATTTAAAATACGTTAGCACCTATATTATTCTAACAAAAAATATAAATTAACTTAAAATAATCTAAAAGTATGTAAAATAATGTTAAATACAAAAAATGTCAATTTATATTATCAAATATTTTATGTCGATTTTGTTATCTTTTACGTCGTTTGGTTTTTCGTTTGTTTATAGATGATTATTAAAAATATTTGGAAATATTGAATATCTCTTTGATACTCCACGAAAAAGGTAATAAGTGTAGCATAACCACGCTGCCATGTAATGGTCTTTGACAATAACTTTAAAATTTTTGGTAAAATCAAGACTAATATTATAAAGGGTAAAGATTTGTATTTTATATGTTTGTAACAAATAAACTCAAAAACTACTGGACCGATTTAGAGGTAAGAAGATAGTTTGAGACCATGTGAAGGACATAGGATATTTTATATTCCGGAAATCATCCCTTAAGGGGGTGAAAATGGGGATTAAACGTTTGTATGGGGAATTAACGTAAGAACCGAATCCGAGCGAAGTGAGGGTGAGTCACTAGTATAATATAGAGATAGATTAAAATTCATATCACACACGTTTTACAGAAGGCTATACAGTAGTGTAGTTACTTTAGGCCACATGGAGGCACTATTAACTTCGAATAAGCTTGGCGGGAGTTCAACTACATAAAATTGAACATATTTTACATGTTCTAAATTTGTAAAGGCTAACCAGAAATACGTGAAGATAAAGCTGCTATCGGCATTCTGAGAATGGGCGCTTTCACTTGGACTACAGAGTGCATTGTTAACCGCTTGAATGCACCTATTTCTATCTTCGGTCGCGTAATTTGTATTAGATATGTTCCTAAACTTGTATTATTTTATATACATACGTACTAATATTAAAAATGCAAAAATGCGTTTGTCTGTTATTTTGTTACCTCTGTCTCCTCATTTGATTTTACAGTGTTTAGATATACTCATACAAAATATGATATTTGAAAAACTTCATTCATCTTTAGCTGCATAACAGTAGCATATTTGTTATTCCAGGTCATGATCTATCTGTATGCTAAATTTCATCCAAATTAGTTTAGCCTATTTTGTGTAAAAAAGTAAAAAACATACACACAAAACTTTTTTTTTTCATTTACATTAGTCCGTTTGTATGTTTTTGCATTTGTTATTAAGCTCATACGTAGTTCGAAGCGAATTGACTTGGTACGTTCATATTGGTAGAGGCTATAGAAATAAGTACATAATAAATTAAATTGGCCAAAATTCACTTAGATTATTAAAGAGATTTTAGCAAACAAAATTTTACCATTTATTTGCTTATATTGATTTCGCTTATACGATTACGAGCAAGTAACTTTTAGTTTAATTAAAAAAGGATTAATGTATGTAGGAAACCTCATTCGATTTGATTTTTTAAAGTAAAAAATATTATCCGAGACTAATATTGCTAAAATTTACAATTATCTTCCTTATTGGCTCGACTAAAGATGTATTAAACAAAATAGGTCAAATGCGAGTCAGACTCGTGTACTGCTATGTATTTTTGCTATGCAATATCAATATCTTACAATGAAGTGAGATAATTACTATTTTAAATGATAACGTTTGTCCTGATATGCCCATACTATTGTTATTTTCACCAAACACAACGAAGGTACTATAAAATTGAAATATCCAAATTTCCCAACTCCGGGCTGTTGTGGCATATTTCTTATCAGAAAAAATCGATAACGAAACTTAGCTCAACTTGAGACTTGAACCTAGGAACTTCGGGCTTATAGCCGTACATGTTAGGCTACCAATAGACTACCAATATGTTACTGCAGGTCATAGTATATCATTACACTCCCCCTCAAGGTGCATTCACCTTGTCGTGGTGGGGGGGCTCTGTAGTGCCCGGCAATACAGCTGGGCGCGAAGCCAAAAAACGCACAGGGAGGTGGCCCACTTCGGTGGGCGGTGGGAGGTGGCCCTCTTCGGAGGGCGGTGTACCATACGGGTTGCTCCTGGTACTTCTCTGATAGCAGAGTGGACCTTGGAGCAACCCCATGATTGTTATGGTCTGCTTCGGCAGACCTGCCGTCGGGGCGTCGTAGTTGAATGCGTAAGCGATTCTGCGACGCCCCATTAAGACGGGGGAAGGATTTATTGGGTTTTAGTGGGTAGTACTGGCTTTGCCGGTGAGTAAAAAAATAAAAATATCATTACATTAAAATTCATCCAAATCCGTCTGTGTTAGTGTGAGGTAGTAACACACACATATAAAAATTTTCGCATACATTTAAATAACACATTTCTAAATATCAAATGTCGGATAACACATTAAATCTAATAATCTGAATTTAGGAAACGGCACCAACGATTTTCATGAAATTAAGTATACATGGGGTTTCGGGGGCGATAAATAGATGTAGATTAGTCTTATGTCTGGGAAAACGCGTGTTTTCGAATTTTCATGCGGTTTTCTTTTGCATTATTCCACGCAAAATATTATGTTCGATAATTTCGCATGCTCTGATATAAGCATCATGGTCAAGCGGCAAAGGCGCAAGATTGACAAGTGTCCGGGTTCTAATCCCGGTCGGATACAATGGTATAATATATTTTTGTATTTATTCAAGTTTTTACTTTTTTTTAAAGAAAATTGTACTTTTGAACCAAAAAACTCCGAGCGAAGCTCGGTGGCTCAGGTATTTAAAAATAATATTTGCAAGCACCCAAGTCGAAGTCAAGTCGTTCGAAGTGCGGTTTCAGGTACAAAATTTCGTGTTTGCATTATAAGAAAACTCATTTAAAGTATTTTACTTCTTTAAACATAACATATAAATAAGATCGCAACCACCAAACGTGGTCGTATCGACCTAATTTTAAAATAGCACGGCAAATATTGACACAGTGTTACGATACCGCAAAACTCCGTATAACTTCAATATTGTTTTCATACAATTAGTTTGAATTGAAATGCTGATGCTTTTAAGACCACGTTAAAATACAGGTTATTTTATGTTAGTAAAAAGATTTATTCTATAAAATGGTAGAAAAGATTTTAATGTATGAATTTGTTTTGTCTTTAAAGTTTCAACTGTTTGCAGTACGGTATTTTATATTTTTTAAGTATTTAGTAATTGTTCTGGCGAACAAAAAAAATATTTACAATAACGTGTGTGACAGTGTGAGTACTAAGACGGTTATACGCACGTAAGTCTACTTCTTTGGTCTAACAGAACAAAAATAGTAAAGATTTCATCTCGTATGTCACAACTTTCTGTTTGTAATCGCGCGCATAGTAAAAATTTTACTCTCACAATTTTTTCCAAACGTGCCAAAAGAAGTATAACTTAAAAAGTATTTAAAATATTTAATTATTAAAGGATTAATAGTATTACTGGCATTGCCCGCGGCTCCGCCAAAAACCAAA